>JAENPR010000309.1:0-664871 GCA_018135685.1 Themeda triandra | reverse complement strand
CCGACCACGGGCGCCCGACGGTTCGCACACGGCCTCGAGCTGGTCCGCTCCGAAGCTCCCCCATCCCACGATTTCTTTGCGGTTCGGCTGCTCGGTACGACCTACGCCGGCGCCACCCCTCGGATCTTCCGCTTCCACCGCTCCCCATGCGCTGGCAGCGGCGTCGGGCATTCCCCAGGCCTTGCTCTCTTCCACCGGTGGCGGCACGGGGAGCCCCTGGCCGCACCCCGACGGCGACCACGGCGACCCACCCCGACCCAGATCCGACGACGGCCACAACGACCCACCCCCACCTCGACTCCGACCTAGCGGCGTCCCTGGGGAGGAGATCTCGCGCAGGTTCCACCTCCCTTCCACCTGACCGCGGCGTCCTCTCCCCCACCGAAGCAGATCCGGCCAAGTCGTCTCTCCCATGGTCCGTGCTCCTCTCCTTGCCTCTACGTCGCCTCCTCGCGCCGCGTGAGGCTAAGTACGACCTCTGAGTGGCGGAACGACGCAACCTCGGCCGGCGGTGGGCGCCCCTCCCCCACGCGGTGCTCCTGCTCATCTCCGTTGCAGTCCTCCTGCGACACCGTCGGCACTGCCATCGAGTAGTACGAGATAGACATGGTCGATGGCATGGCCAGCCCCTCGACTCCGTACGTCCGTCCAATCGGCGAGGTGATCCCCAACTCAATCCTCTCCCGTCCTTCTCTCCGTCTCATACCTCTTCTATGGATTTCGTTGTGCTGCTATGCAGCTTCCGTTGAGGAGCAATCTGATTGCTATTTAGGATCAATGATATGAGCGCTACTATAATAGGCAGGGAACAGTTTTGCTCAGGGAGGTGAGATTTGATTTTACTAGGACAGTATTTGTTTCACTGACTCCGTATACATTAACTGGGTCAACTTGTTTCAATTCGTAATATACAGATCATTTATCTGAATACCGTTTCCAGGTTTACTTGCCTCGATGGACCAGAAACAAATCAGGATATTAAACATTAGGTACGTATTTTTGCATACTTTTAAATCCCCCATCTTAATACATAAGCAATGCTTATGGTTGCACTAAAATAATTCTACCATCCTACCTGCTGATGGTATCCCCATATGTGTGTATAATAAATAGATGATGCAACTTTTCCTGAACTACGGCTCCTATTAATCCTCACATTATTCACTGAGATTAATGAATGCTAATTCTTCCTACCAACAAGAATGGCCTTGCTTACAGAATGGTCAACCATTTCGGGCATATAAATTGTTGAGTATATCGTATCAAGAGCTTGCTGGACCCTTGATTTAGTTAGAAAAAAATGTGTTGTAGTTTACATTAGCTGCAAATAATCCTTTGTGGAGCTGTAAATTTCTTTTCAGGAAAGCAAAGCATTCTTCGTTGACTAACTTCCCCTGATATGCTTAGTCCTACAACAAAGAGGCACATGACCATGTTATCAGATATATGTGCATTCGCTATCTTTTTAACTCAAGTAACATAGATGCAGGACTGAATGAGAGACAAAGGTCTGTGCACTATTTGCGATTATGCAAGCTGCTGCATTGGCCATTTTAATAATTGATGTTTCCTTTTCTTCATTGATGTAGGTTATACATGGCGTTTTGTTGCCTGCCAAAGTCACCTAATATTAAGGTACTCTGATCCCTGCTCTTTCTTTAACCTTTCTTTGTGTTATTATTTCTTTGGTTCCTCTTGGCGTTGCTTACTTTGCATGAGTATTTTTAGCCAATTTAGTTTGCAATGAAATACATGCTTGCTGGAAAGCATGATCCAAATGTACCACTGCATTTGCTATATCTGTTGCTGATTTTCTTTTCAGGTCCATGTTAGTTAACCGACCTTTACTGATTGTACAGTTGTTTCAGACAAGGAGACTAGGTCGGTTGTCACTATATGCAACCGAAGGTTCTGAAACATGACCCATTCATGTTCAGCAGCAGTGATTAGAGCGAAGAATTTAAGGGTTGAGGTAAGCAAGGCATGCCTTACATCCGCAGCTTCTTACTATTCATGTCTGATGTTTGATAAGATTTCGACTCGATGCCTTGCGCTTACATAAAATTCCGACATACTGTATGAAAAGCATAATGTACACTCCCAGAAGCTTCCTCTTATTAATAATGTTGGAGGCCTTGATACAGATAGGCATCCAGATGTTAGATGTCGTAGGTGTTACAAACTTTCTTTTTTGTAATATAAGCACCATATGTTTTAGTACTTCTCCATTAGCTAGAGACGTTCCGTATATTTCAACAGTACTATTTAATTTAATTCCTTCCATTGAGTTTGTTCCTTTCAGTTCCCACTGATGAACATTCTTTTTTACGTTGTATCAGAGGATTGGATTATTCTTATAATTCCTCCATATGATCATTTTTGTTTGTATAATTCAGTATTGCATAGCCTGTGTGCAGTGATGGTTTGTACTGCCTAGGCCTTTATAAACCATAGCCTACAAGATATTGTAAATCTTCCTTGAACTACTATATGTGTGTAAAAAAGTTCTTGTTCCTCATGGTTACACAAAGGGATTGAAATTGACCTTTTCTTCTGATGGTTACCTGCTACTTAGCCAACGCCGAAATAAATATAGGACGCCAGGGTATGATCATTTTTTAAAATTATTCAGGTCATTACTATTCCACATTTTACTTAGCAGAAAAAGTTGACCTCTTAGCTGATAATTTTGTAATGTTTAATTCGATTTTGTTTGTTTAGTACATGATTAAGGATATGTGCCAATTTTTCATGTGTTTTGGATATCGCAGTGGTACTGCTTGACAACCTGTCCAACACGTGTGCTCATGCTCATTATTTAAATTGCAACGATTGTGGCTCTCCAAAGATAGGAACGTAGTTTCCTCCTTTGTTTCTGTACGCTTTTCTACATTCTTATTTAGCGAATTCGCTTACATGTCATACCTAAGATGCATTATTCCTGTTGCTTTAATGTACTGATCGGACTTTACATCGCAGGTTACTTCGATGCTTGAATTTTTGGATTAATGACAACCAACCTCTGAAATGAAAGTGCTGGAGGGGCAATGCACTACGATCCCATAGATATCTAGCCATGCATAGTCATCAGCTATGTTAGACTTGTTATGCCTGTATAATATTCCTCCACCTTTGTGATATATATACATCCTACATATATAGATCATGTGTGTATCCATTGGTGTACACTAGTGTACATCAACAGTGTACTAAATGCAATTGCTTTATGCGTAATTACTTCTTACGCAATCTTTCACCTGTAAAAATTCATGATCATTCTCTTTGTTATTGATACTTGCAATTGTTTACACCTGGCACACAAGCCGTTGTCATTCCACTAGTTCAAAGGAACAACAACATTTTTTGATTAAATGATTCTGGTACCTTAACATTATAGTATTTTTAATCCATATAATGAAGGTGGCATAAAAAGGACTTGTAAATTTATGGAATGACACATGAAGAAATCTTGAGTTACAATTTGGTTATTTGTGAAGTTATGCACACGATTACAAAATGGGCTCGATTACAAAATAGAGTTCGGAGGCTGAGAGATGACATGCACTGAGTGAGCTAAATATAGAGAGCGCTATCCAAAGAGCGGTCATGCCATCCAATGCTTGTAGTGTGCCTTTGCATGCTTCTCAAGTGTCCTCTCGCTATGCCTGTCTGCTTTCATTGGTCGAGCACGATCTTGCAGAATTCGTTGGCTGCAAATATACAGAAACCACTGACTATTTTGTTTCCCTTTTTCTTGTTTTTGAAATGTTTCATTTAACAAACCTAGAGTAAGTACTGCAAACATCTATTCTATTAAAAATATGTTTATAGAGATACCTTAACATAATCTGTTCATAGAATTTAAATATCTCTAACCATGTATAGTTTGAAGTTATCGATAGACATCATTTGTATATACAAGAAGCCAGAAACTTATGCAACAGATCATTTATTCATTCATACGTGTCACCAGAGTATTATAGAGTATAGTTGTAGTGTAACGTATACCAAAAGTACACATGACCTTCTCTACGCACCTAGAGTATGTAAAGGCAACCTGGGATCGAGTCGAGGCACATGCCCATGCAACACATCTGCAGTGCAAATGTGCGCATTCAACAGCTTGACCACAACGATGACCTCTAAGGACGAGGGAGCCCAACAGACGAATAGGAAGTTGCGCAGCAGATTCTCCTTGAGAAATTCAATTCCTTAGCTCCTATGTCACTAACATCACTTTGCGTTCTCCACTTCTCCACTATAACATGTTGCCCGCTCGCGTGACCGTTTTTTCGTTGAGGGAAGGCTGCCACGCGTCCTCCGCTACACTTCCCTGCCTGATTCGCTCCTCAGGCCTCTTGACCAATCTCCAACATCCTGCCAGCCACTACGCTGTCTATTTTGTCGCCAAATTTGTATGACTAACCTGCAAGAGCGAACACAGATTATGTTGCGACATACATGTTCGTTGAAATTATCTGAGACTAGTACCTTTTATACTAAATCAAGCATAGCTGTTTAAATCGGGCAAATGTTTTCTCATTACATGTGAAGGACTGTCAATATCTGTGATACCAAAGAAAATATGTCTAAGGATCTAAGAAAAAAAATCACATGATAAAAACAACAGAAAGGTCTGCAAATTGGACAGGGAAGCAAATGCAAAATATAGGGGCTGTTTGTTTCCCCGTCGCAATGCGCCACGCCAAACTGTGGCAGCAACGCCACAAGTGTGGTGAGAACTGCTCCAGCATGAACGCATGAAAAGTTGTGGCAGCCTAAGACTATTAATAAACCAAACAGCAGCCTGCATGGGTGCAGCTGCCATAACTATGGCTCTTGCAAGATGTGGTGGGGAACCACTGTAGATCTTCAAGCATAATTAGCCACACAACCACACAAAAAAAAAAAAAAAAAAAAAGTAATAGTAGAAGAAACTACCTATGTGAGTAATCATGTGGAGGATGGAGGATGTTTTGATGGCGAGCACCTGGGATCTGCACAAAGAGCAAAGAGAGAAAAGAGAAACCTATCATGTTATTTCCCAATCCCCAATAATCATCACATTTAACCGCAATGCAAAATGTTTCCATAATCCAATGGAAACTGTGAAAACTGAACTGATACACTACTTCATATGTCCAAGCAATAGATTTTTTTCAAAGTGTCAGTAGCTTGATAATTGAACATATTATAACTTAAGCAAATTTGAGCACAAGATCATACACTAGAGTACCACACCATCAGTCCAGGGATGGGATGCCGAAGAGGTGTTTGCCTCAGCAGCATTAGAATGACTATAATATAGGTGCTACAGGAGCTCAGAGAAGAGAATTTTTTCCTCAATCAGCTGCATGTTCAGGAAATTCTAAGACTCATCTTCAATAAATGGATTCTCGCTTTTGTAGAGATCCAATAATCCAATGTAATCACGTTTATTCTACCTAATTCAATTGAACAACAAAAAATGTCTTAATTCACAGATTTTTCTTCTAACAAATCAAGCAAATTTGACAAATCCAGAAAATTTGAGCGGACTGAATTTACCCAGTGCGTTGGCACCATGGAAGCAGGAGGGGTCAGAGGCGACTGGACACTCATCCAGCATCAAGCAGCCGAGGGCAGCA
Organism: Themeda triandra; assembly: GCA_018135685.1. Lineage (NCBI taxonomy): Eukaryota > Viridiplantae > Streptophyta > Magnoliopsida > Poales > Poaceae > Themeda > Themeda triandra. Next base: position 659,244 of record JAENPR010000309.1, on the reverse strand, counting down.
GCAACTTTCACTAGAACATCACCTGAGAAAACAAATCCACAAAACATAATCTCAAGGACCCAAATGATAAAATCTGTGGAGGTGAAACCTAATGCATAAGTACTACATAATTGGCTCTCAGGTGCAAGTGAGAAATGTCAACAATTAATTTTGAAGAGATTTCTTAGGATGGTTCTTCAGTAAGAAAAAGCAGCCAAAACTGGACGTGACACAAATAGCCCACGGAATGGATACAATGATTCTCTGAACCAGATATTACTGCATAATTTGAATTTGAACTGCAGCCGAATGTATTAGAAGACTAACCTAGCCATGAATTCCGCATGGACCACTTTTTTCATTTAAGACAATGATGTGTGGGTTCAATGAAGAAAAATTGAACTGTGCTTGACCGAACTCATGCTGACACTTTTGTTGAATGCAAAAGCAAATAAATCATGTTCATTTTAGATCTACAGCATATACACATTTCTATCTTCCCCCTTATCACCTCTCGTTGACTCTCCATCACATCTCCACAAGCCATGTCAATAGCTGTTGTCATTCCATACACGAGATCATGTTGACGATGCACAAAGGGATCTAATATTAACAATACTAAACTTTTCTGTCACGAGACAAGGGTCCGGAATATACTATTTAGATTATAGCACAAAATGTGCACGGAATTTGCATATCTTCTTGCATTGCTTACCTAGACTGCACATAGGAATATATGATGTAATAATGTTATCTCCAACTACGAGAAAAAGCCAGATTAAAAGAACAGAAGTGGATTGTGTTTATAACACCAATTGGCTGGCATTCTCTCGACCACTTCACCACCATAGGATCAACGAAATGAGCAATGAATCAACTCACAAGTCGCATGGCGACATCCAAAGAAATTAGCACGTCGTTAGAAGGAACATATCACATATAATGACGAAAATAAGCAACAAATTGAAGTTAGCAGGACCGAAGTTAGCAGGACCCGTAATTAACCAAGGATCTCTACTGCACATCCTAGAAACAAAGATACGTAGGTTGGAATTAGAGCCATTAGGAAGAAACATAGAAAGGATACCTGAAAAAACTCTTTGTTCATAATCACATATTGATCCTGAAAAAGGTTGTTGAAGACCATTATTTGATTCTTAAGCATTAACCTCATAGTATGCGTTGAAAAACACAGGATTCAACTTCTTAAGTTATTGCCAAACTGAAAATAACAGAGAAGAAAGTGCCAATTAGATAGCAACCCTAACTGATTTCTTTAAGAAAAAATTAGACACATAATGCAAGGAGGGAGGTGAGCATTATTGAAAACTCTGAGAGAATTAGCAAAACAAATGGAATTTCGTAGGTTAACTTTTCACTACCATACTATTTGTTGGTATCTTCGTGGAGGTGCAATTTAGCTATAGGACAGATTAAATTTCAACACAATAAACTGCAAATAAAATTTTCAGAAAAAGAGGGTTGTACAAGTAGAACTTGGCAGTCCATCCATCCATTTTGTCAGTGGCGAAGCTACATATAGATTAGGGGTGCAAATGCACACCCAAAAAATTTTAAAACAGTGATTATGTCTAAAGTTTCACCATATATGCACCCCCGTGAAAGATGCCTATGCACCCACAAGCTAAATGCACCCCTCCTCTAATCCGCTCTAGCTTGACCACTGATTTTGTCATTATTAAGGTAGGATAATGGGCCAAAAACTTTTACACAATGAGGCTGACATAATTTGGGCAGAGATCCATGCTTTTCATTATCCTATTATATAAGAGTATTAGAAGGCACCAATTAAGATATCTAGAATACATGTGTGCCACTGAATCAGTAAATTTGGGAGAGCATACCTAAAAAAGTTGATACAAGGGTGCAGAGAATAGTTTATTTAAAACATTGAATGGAGAGTAATAGGCTCAGTTGTTCTAAAGCATTATATCTGTAATACATACATAATAGTACAGACTCACAGTTGAAGGATTCGACTAACGATAGAACCAGATATGCATGAAGTAACTTTGGACCAACCAGCAGGCAAGAGAAATGAGTATTTCAATGTATCAGAGAAAATGAGCGTTACCAAGTTTAGTAATGCATGGCATTATATCTGAATGGTGAGAGACGGCTTCCAGAATTCCACCACTTCTTTTTGGTTTGCATACATCTGAGCTCTATAAGATTTCGGACCAGCACAACAAAAAAATTAGCAACTGGAGTTAAATGAGTCATCTTATCAATCCATGAGAACAGCTCTAGACAAACTCTTTCAGCTTTCGGAAAGACAGATATTAAGTCCATCACATGATACAAGATTCAGTGGATATTAAGCAGTTCATCACATGATACAACAAAAAATTAGCATCCGATGCTAGCAGGATACTTTTGATAAAAATCCATTAAGCATGAAAGAGAACTCAGTGCAAGATTATTTAAGATTATATACTGAAAAATGAAACTAGGACACACGACCAGGGATTCCTAGTTGACATAAAGGGTGTCAATAAACAGGGAGGAATCCTGGCAAAGACGGTACAAAAATCCAGGAATGGTAAGAAAATAATGTCATGCTTTGAGCAGTTCACAAGGATAGACAAAGTATATTTTAGAATTTAGAAGTAATTTTATCAGTTGTCACTTACTTTGGGTTTTCGATTCGACAAATAGAAATGGAACTTGTCTATGGTTATTGATCCAGCAGCATGATCGTCATTGGCAACCTTGATAAAATCAGCATTCAGGCTGTTTGTATGGACAGACGCATACCTGCAAGATGGAGAAAATAATAGAATAAATTAGCAATACAATATAGAAACCATTAAAATAAAGGGGATAGGTCCTACAAATATTAACTAGGTAAAAAAGACAAACAGTGCAAATTCAATTCAAAAGGGAAATTGTTACCTAGGGGGCTGGCTGATAGACATCGATGCGACAAGCCCATATGAGTAAGCTTGGGAACATCTGGGCTGCAGCGATCTGATGGGATGAGGAGAGGATCGTGTGACAGGTGGACTCGCGAGGGCAGCGAGGTAAGGTGCCGAACCAGGTGCAGGTGCGGCAAGCTCACTAGTGCAAACTCAGCAGCAACCGTTCGTGCCACCTATATAATCAAATTGCCAGACGAGTTGCCACTCCTTTCTCCGGGAGCTGATGATGAATCATGACGCGCTGCAAGCTCACTAACATTGATGTTCCCTGTATTCCAAATCTGCAGAAGAAAAAAATACAAGTAATCAAATTTCATAGGGATCAATTATCAGTGGCACAAATTTATTATATTAACTTGCTAGCACAACTTGAATCAGGGAGGTAAAGAAAGGGCAGGACTAGCACTAGAACTGTTCGATGCTGCATGTCTGCATGTACTTACGGCAGGGGAATCAGAAAGAAAAAACAAAAGAGGGGAAATCGGAGGGCGGAAGGGGCTGAATATGTGGATCGGAAGGAGGAGAAGAAACTAACCTCTGTTCGTACTCTACAGGGTGAACTCGCCGGCTGCTCATCGCCGGTGTTGGGCGGTACTCGCCAGCATCGAGAGTTTCATTGCGGCCGGGCGGCAACGCTCCTGCAACCTGTGACCGTCGTGGGGACGTGACGTCGTAGGAGAGAAGGCCGGTGGCAGGAGAGGTAGCCGGCGTGGAGTCTCAGGCGGCGAGGCCCCCAGATCCGGTGTGAGGGGGGCAATAGAGTGGAAAAATTGCAGCCCCCACGCCCGCTCCGATCTCGCCCATGCTGCTCGCAGGAAGATGAACGGTTTCCGGGGACGCTCCACCATCGACTGTGGCTCGACGGAGAAGGGACGGCGATGAGGACGTGGAGGGAGTCAGCCACAGCTCGCCAGGAGGGGACGGGGGTCGCACGCCAGTGGCGTTTAGGCCGACGCCGGGGCTGGGGTGAGGTGCGGCGGCTGCGGCGGCGCCGGGCGAAGGTAGGGTGAGGGTCGGAGGCAGACGAGCGAACGGATCTGAGCAACTGCAAAATAACGTGGGTGGGGAGCTGGGTGGGAGCTCGTGGGTGGGTGGGCCGGGTACCTGTGCTTCGAGCCCGAACGGCGGGACGGTGCCACGGATGGTTTGGGTCGAGCAGCGGTCTCGGGGTGCCCAAACGGCGGGACGGTGCCAACCGCGGATGGTTTGGCTCGAGGTGCGTTGGGCTGGCTCGGGGACTGAATATTATTCAGTCCCCAGGGGATTATATAGAATATATATATATAGGACTGCACTAATTACTACCCAGGGGACTGATTATTAATCAGTAACCAAGTCCCCAGGCCCGCCCGACGTTTCCCCGCACCCGCACGGTACGTCCGCGCTCCGCAGCACCAGGAGCACCCACGATGGCTCCCCACCTGTTTTAGTCCGTACACCTAATTGACCGTACGTTTTTTTTTCCATGAGAACAAGTTTTGCATTTTTCCTATGAGAACTAATTATCTTTTTTTCTTTTCTTTTTCACACCGTATCAGTTTTTGTCCTTTTTTCACGCAAACAAGTTTTTTTTCTCTCGTCTCTGGCTTTTTTCCATTTTTCCTTTTTTTTTCACGCAATCAGTTTTGCACAATTTGCAAATATCAAAAGACAGGATTCACCATTCTATTTACCTTTAATATATAGTTTAATATTTTTCAATTCTTCTTGTTTTGTGATTAATATTATTTTCTCTTCTTTTAACAAGGGTTAGTAAAACTATTTACTTTCCTTTCGATCAAAAACTGATCCATGATAATCAAAATAGACTTTCGTAACACAATTTGCTATTTGAATTGGTGAAACTTAATCAAATTGACTGTAGGGATAGGGCATTATTCTATGATGGACACCATACAAAATTTGCTAAATTGTTGTCACTCAGAAAGGGCGATAAAAAACACTTTTTCACCAGCAATATTTCGACATCAGCACACATAGTCGTTGGACAGACATATATGTGGTAAGTAAAAAAAAATCACGCCTGGTCCATGAACATGCGCCCAAGCCTTTTTACATTTACATCACGATAAATAGCAATTTACATTCACATCACTATAAATAGCAAGCCTGTCCAGTGGATAGCGCATTTGTCAAAGAGACAGTTCCACAATGCAAAGTTCAGGATTCTTTACTCTCAGTCTACCTTCGAACTGTTTAAGCCACAAGGTAAATGTGTGTGGTTTGCGGTACATTGATATGGCTAATTATCTAACCTAGCACAAGTAGTGTCACAAACAATCATGGTGTAGCTAGAGGAGAGTGCTTTGATGGAGAACGCCTGTGATTTGCACACAGAACCTAAGAAAGAACAAAAAAGAATAAATAACACTGATGAAAATATTAGGTCCAACCAATTAGCATGATGAAAGATATGTAGAGTACAGTAGCATTTAAAAACAACATGGTGACGCATCTGACAAAGGATGGGTCAAATGAGTTAATAAGCAAATAGATGTTAAGGGATCTAAGCAAATGATCACACGATTAAAACCACAGAAAGTGATGCAAATTGGACAGGGATTACTCTTTACTAATGATGAATCTATCTGATAGATATTATTGTAAATGCATTCATTTGTCCAATTATTATATAATCAAATATGACTCTTTATTTTATAGGATTTCATTGATCTGTTCAGTTACAATTTCTAAGAATGAATTCCATAAACTTTAGCTGCAATGAACACATATATAGGTGGAATTTGTCCTGATGCATCAGTCCCACTCATCAAACTTCCAGGACCAAGTAGAATTGTGCTTAATTCTTTAATCCATTGTTCACAATCATCTAACTTCTATGAGCAAATGACAGTAAAGTTTATGTTTAGCAGATAAATAAATAATATACAATTTAAAAGATGAAAACAATAGTGGGAAACTACATAACAGTTTGTATAAAGCATTCTGACAAACACATGGACATTCAATATTGCTAAATAAATGTTTCCATGTTTGTACTTTGTGTGAACATTTTACAAAGTTCCTTAAGTGTTTGCTCTGTCTAATATTTGTTGGACTAGAATTTGTAATAACAGAGTTTAAACCTGAACATTGATCGAGAAAAAGATAGCTTTAACAGGAAAAAAACAAACAATGAAAAAGATAGCTTGAACAGAAAATAACATAGGAAGAAGCACCCAACCTCCACAATTGGGGGGGGGGGGGTGTCATATTCAGATTTACACATGGTGAATTGATGACATTACTCTCAAACTCTGAATATTCTGAATTTGGGTGTGTGTGTGTCATATTCAGATTTACACATGGTGAATTGATGACATTACTCTCAAACTCTGAATATTCACAACCCAAAAAATCCAGTACCAAACTACCAATAGAAACTAGAGACGAAATAATTAAGATTGGAATGTCACTGCACTAAAAAACAATGACATATCAGGCCATCTACTACATACAACATATAGCCAAAATTCATTTGCTCCTATTAGTTTTTAGAGTCCTCTAACAGAACATCTGGGGACCATTATTGTTGGAAAAATGGTATTTGAAGTAATGTTTCATTGAAGAACTAAGCATTTGGCTGTCAAAAAAATTTGTGAGAAAAGAAAGCTAAGATCAAACAAAAGCATCTATGACCACAGATAGAGAGTAGAATTCGATGGGTCCAGTGTCAAGTTAGTTTCTTATGCACAAAAATAGATGCTTGTGACTGCAAATACATCTGATATATACATCAATACTACTAGTACCTTATCTCTGGCCACATGAGGTTGTTCAGAACTCCAAAAAAACACTTCCACGCAGATGATGGTCCTCTCACTTAGAACCTGTGCGGTGGCTGCTCTGCATACCATGTTAAAATCAGAGTCAACAGGGATAGGGATCTTCATGGCACGTTGGCGGGCATCAGCTCATCACTAGGGTATGAGAGCATAAGGCAGGACCAATCTCATCATCCCTGCAAAGACACGCCTCAAAACGTTAGTGAATGAAATAGCAATAGGCATTCAGGAGGAGAGGGCAGCGATACATATATACATAAACCTATGAAAGAGATATTTAGCACAGGAGAAGATCCTAAACAAGCATTGGCCAGAAAACTGCTCAGAAAAGATATTTTGGAATTATTTCATGCACCAGTAAAGTTTACGGTTCAATTTGTGTCACGGAAAAAGAAGAATTCAGCTTGCTAAGCACTATTTGAGATTATAATTATCAGATTTTAGTTAAAATCTAAAATCTAATATCCTCGTTTTGGGCCAACCTGCTTGTTCAGCTTCTCCACGCAATGGCATTCTCAGCTTATTGACATTATATTTTAGATAACAAAAGTGGCAGAATATTTATAATACATTCTCAAATATAAACGGTGGATTTCCACAAACATATTGAACTGCTTAGCCTGGCACCAATTGAGCTTAGCTAGCACACCATTGATATAACCTTTGGCAGACTTATAGCAACAAGTGTTTACCTTTGGCAGACTTATAATAGAATGTGCAAATTAAAACCGGTAGATGAGGACTTTTAATAGAATGTGCAAATTAAAACCTTTGGCAGACTTACAATAGAATGTGCAAATTTACCACTTTTATTCTTGTTACTATTATAAACTCATCGACAGTAAAAGTTGGAAGTTCTGCTGGTAGTGCATATGAAAGGTAATCATACAATTATTTCCAGGCCGGTAGATGAGGGTGTTTAGACTAAGAGATGCAGTTCTCTCCATTCACAATATAGAATTGCAATAGTTGCAAAGTTTGACAGTGCTGATTGCTTGTGCCAACTCTCCATTATTCAGTTCATTTGGACTCTCAACAGCAAGAACCAATATTGAGCAGCAAAGAACACTTTCCACACTAGAAATAAATAAAAGCATAGGAGTAATTTCAGTCCGTACTTATTTCGTATAAGAAATAAGTGCTGCTTTAAATTTAAATTGTATGGTGCTCTTTTATTATTCATTAATCATGCATACATGTATTAGAGTTCTGAAAATTGAACATAAGTGTACAGATAAATATAATATCTAAGCTTGGACATACTAAATGCATGCTTCTTAGTTGCCTAAACATGCCATGCAAAAGACGCGGTATTGCCTAATGACTAACGTGTGGCGTAGGATTTAGGGGCCAAACTTTTGGCGAGTGTGGCTTAGAAAATGAACTAGCATGCAATGCTTTCACTACGGCATGTCACAAACACGGCAATGAACCAAAGTGCCACCGCAAGTTAGGTGCAGCCGTTCAAGAAGTGTGGCGTGGTGTGGTAAATTGTGGTAGCCAACCAAACACGCCCTAAAATTTAAGAACTTGAAAAGCATCCAAGCAGAATCAGATATGATGTGCATCCACCATAGTTTCTAGGCTCTGGGAAATTCTAATCATGAAATGCATATCAAAGTGACAATGCATATGAACAATATACAAATGGTCTTGCAGGAAGCAAAGTGGCATGCATAATAGGATACAGAAATTTTTTACATGAGCATATGGACAACAATGATCAGCTCACGGATTCAAGAGTATATGTCAGGTACTCACACATGCAGTTGTCAAAGGCATACCACAATGAGTAACAGTCAGAAACCTTAAATCTGTGATACCAACTAGTGCATAATAGATCAAGATAGATAAAATCAATGCCGAATTTTATGCCTGGTGGAGACAGCGATCAGTCCAAACAACTGCAGAGCAATATTTGTTATTACCTTTTTCGTGCAAGCGGCACGCCATCATTGCTGATGGAGTGCAGATGAAGCTAACGTCTTCTGCTGGTGGAAGAAGACTAACTAAATTAGCAAAAACAGCCATAACTAATGTTAATGATTTGGAAGGTAAAGAAGCCATAACAAATTAGATGTGTAAAATTGGAAAATTAGGAAGGCTGAAAAGGAACCTAATTTCCAATGGAAACAAATGCAAAATATATACTCGTAAATTTTCAACCATAATTAGCCATAAAAACAAATCAGGAATAGTAGAAAAGACTACCAATGTGAGCAAATCATGGGAAGAAGTAGCTGGAGGAGGATGCTTTGATGGCGAGCGACTGGGATCTGCACAAAAGGCAAAGGAATAGAGAAAGATGGTAAACAACACTGATGAAACTGTTAGCTCTAATCAGGAAGCATAATTAATAAATATTCAGAGTAAAGTGGATTTTGAAAACAGGATGGAGATCTCTGGGACCATCTCGTGGCACCAATATAATCTTAGAAGAATGTCTATGTCTATTTCAAAAGTGAAACATTCTCACTATTGTTTTCAGAGAATTTGCATCACTTACATAATTCTGCATCAAGTGTTGCCTTCATTCTCAAGAAGTCTACATGAGTACCTGGAAAAATAGATATGGAAACATGTTGTGATCTCATAAGAATCCTGCTGGATTGGATAAAGAAACACCAAACTACTTGCAAACCAGCCCTGAAATTCACAATCTAAAAGATAAGCCTGAAATTAGCCTAATCTAAATCAGTGAGCAAAGAATTACTGAACCCAATTTTTGGACTGGAATAATCAATTTGCTTAACTCAGAAATCCTATGAGCATACAGTTTGCTTCGCGAGGTGGATCAGCTAGGCAAGTTGAAATTGCTTACAGTATCTTCAAAGTGAATATGAAACATAGATCCAATTTGGTCAAGAGCAGCCTCTGGGCCAGAATTGGAAGATCCGAATTAACTCAGTTAGTTTTAGTCACACAAATATCACTGATTGGTGGCTGCAATTTTGGAAGAAAACAGAGGCAGAAGAAAACTACCTAAAGGGAAGAGCTACATTCTGGTTCTTGCCATGAATATCAGGCACGACTAGCGTGGGCGGGTTGACGTGGAGCAGGCCAGCAACTAATGATGCCTGGTAGTGCCCAAGCTTTGCGAACACCTAGCACATGCTGCCACAGACCCCGTCCGACGACGGCAAGGCAAGGTGCCACCGTCATCTTTATCGAGGATGCAAAGCAGGGCAGAGCTCAGCCAAAATTTAGATGGGGCAGGCTTGAACACATAATTAATTATTATAAAAAAATCACATACGCATATCACATTCTCATTGATATCCCACACAAATGGATAATATATGACAAATTAATCTCTTAAAGAATGAAGATGGTACCTACCATTAAAAAGCAGTTCACCATAGCAAGGTAGCAGCGCCTTCATATTCATTAATTCAACATACACCAATTGACTAAGATCCAACTATCCAAGAGCTAATAAACCTGTAAATTTAAAGAACAAATCAATTACTGTATGATATGTGATATAATATTTTACACAGCAATGAAAAGACATAGCACGACACAGCACTTGTGCATCTATATCTCTTATATAGATAAACCCCACTAGTATATTTCTCTAGCACCTCCTTGCGCCACGTCATCAGCATGCCCCACAAGCACACAATCACAAAAAAACTGCAATCTTCCACTAATCCTTTGTTGCTTTGCAATCTCTGTTCGACGAAGACACCAAGAGTCAACGACGAAGCTCAACAGGCAACTTAATTCCTCTCACATAAAGGCTAGCAGGAGCCAAACCACTGTCTCATCCCACTCCCTCGCGCAAAGGCTAGCAGGAGGCCAACAGTCGCCTCCTCTCGTCCCTTGAGAACAAGAAGCAAATAGGCAATCAAAGTCGATCGTGTCCACTGAATTTTGTACTAGCCCATAAATCTTCCCAGCCATAACTTCTCATCTCTCAACCGGCCGTGTATACATAACCTTTATCAGGCCGTGTATATATAACCTTGATCAGTACTCTCACACCATGGCCAGGACGACTTCTCCGAACTGAGCACTATTCTTCCCAATACACTTCGGATTTTGACACCTTCAATTAGTTTTCTCATCCTCTAGATCTGCACCTAGCAGCTCGCACGTCGTGGCCAGTGCTTGAGTTGGTCACGATGGATGCACGGTGAGGTGCTCCAACTCGGTGATGTGCTTCTTGCCAAGTGCCCATTCGGTGTCTGCCAAGTGCCCATTCGGGCCAGGAGCCTCCCATATCGGCCCATCCCGCAGGCTGTCGCCACCGCCCTTCTTGCCTGCATATTGCTCATCTCCTGTTGCATCCTTGCGTGATAAGGTTTTTCTTTCATTTTTATTTAATACACTTGGGGGGATAACGATTCTTGATGGCACAAACGGTGGATGTCATGGACAGACATCTAAATCTATAATTGCAATGGAATTCGTATTTTCATCGATACACATCCATTTTTTTTGCGTTATGTATTAACTCATAATATATAATCTGATCCATAGGTTAGTGGCCGTGTGTTCTTTGATGAGGGTTCAATTAGAGTGCTTCCTTTTATTTAGTTACTAATGCAACTCTTTTAATGTAGAATTTTCATGTAAGCATATTAAAATCAGTTAGTACTCATGGTACAATTATATGCTCCATGGTACAAGATTCAATTCAAGTTTATATAGTTTTTTTATACCACACATATATATCATATTTATTTAGCATGATTTCTTCTATATTCTATTTCTCCAAACTCAAGTCAAATTTCTTTTGTATTCCCGCGGCAACGCGCGGGGAATTCACCTAGTTTCAATAACGAGCTTTAACAATAAACTGGTAAATCATAAAATCAATTGCCATTAGGTATTCTATATATACTAATATAATAGGGGAAATATTTTTTGACATTTTCCCATACGCAGAGGAAGACAAAAATTCTATAATAAATCCAATCTAGTCACAATGTTGCCTATGCGAACCCCAATTTTGACTCACTGGGTCATCCCAACCCAGAGGTTTCCCATCCCAACAGATCAGGGCAAAAAGAGAGAGTAGCGGTGTGGGAAGTGGAGATCGATTTGCATCGTCGTGCAAATAGATTCCAGGTCAATGAGCAAAGAAGATCAGAAACACACAATCTTCTTCAGGGTCTTTCATCAAGAATACTAAGAACACACGTACAACAGGGGGAAGTCACATTTGAATTTGTGGGAACTACAAAGAACACACGTACTTACCTGGAAACAAACAAGGATACTACCCGCCGTGACAGAGTCAGAGGAGAACTCAGACTCTAGGGGCTCATCGTACCTTGCCAAGGAGCCAAGCCTGCGGCAGAGAAGCAGTCCCCATGTGTGAGGCGAAGCTGCCACAAAGCGACATGGCGACCGCGCCGGCGGACGACGACTTCCGTGGCCCAGCCAGAGGCGAGGATGGAGGCATAAATATTGAAAAAAAAAACTGTTAGATCTGGACGGAGGTAGGAAGGGATCGAGCTAAGGAGGAACTTGTCGATCTGTCCTCATCCCGCTCGAAGCTAGCAAGGGAGCGTGGTGGCTCGGCCTCCTGCCTGCTGCCGATGGGATCTGAGGGGGCCGGCCTCCTGCCTGGTGCCGACGGGATCTGAGGGGGCTCGGTCTCCTCCCTGCTACCGGGCCCGCCACCTTGCTTGCTGCCGACCGGATCTTGGAGCAGCACCGACCGAGCTTGGAATGAGGAGCGCCGATGGACACGGATGATACGCGGTGTGCAGGCGAAACTCCAGGCGAGGCCGCCGAGCTGCCCGTACCCGGAAAGGAGAAAGGTGCGGAGACGTCAGAGGCCACGGAGGCGAGGCGGAGAGGGGTGAGCTGGGCTTGTGGCGGAGGTGGCGGCATCGGGACGAGCTCTTCTCGTGCGGCGAAGGAGGCGGCGAGCTGGGCGAAACCGACGAAGAGGGCGACGAGCTAGGCGAAACCGGCGAGTCCTCCCCACGATCTCCAAATTATAGAATAAAAAAATATTTACGATAAAAGAGGAGGTGCGGCTGCGAGCGGAACCGACCCCGCGGGGAGCATCCGGCGTGGGAGCGGGGAAGCCGGTGCGGGCGGCGCGGGGTGGTCCGTGTCCAGCATTTGGGTTCGGTGATTTGGGCTCGGTGACTAAATATTAATTAGTACCCAGGGTAATATATATCATAACTATATATATATATATATATATATATATATATATATATATTTTAAGAAAACAAGGGTTACTGCCTCATCATAAAAAAAATGCCGTTGGTCCATTTGCGTTCAAAACAAATGCTTTGTTTTCCCGATAAAAAAAAATACCGTTGGCCCATTAAGCAAAAGCAGAGTTTTCCTTACACCCAAACACGCTGGGGGCCTTTTGATGTGGAGTAATTTTATGTCATATGATGTAATTCATACACCTCGTTCTTGTAACTCGATTGCTGACAGCCTGGCTGCCTTAGGAGCGAGTTTGAGTCCGGGTGCTAATCCGATTGTGGATAGCATTCCAAATTGTACTCGTATGTTGGTCGTCGAAGATTCGGCGTCGTTTTATAAGTAATGGAGAACTCTTCCATGTTCAAAAAAAAAAAAAATATTACCGAGCTCAAACCCACAACACAAACACCACACACAGCCACTTCATTCTCAATGTCACAAATATCTATCGAAATTGGAATCAAGACCACATGAACAGAAGTAGATTTGGAGCTGCAAAAAAATTGATCAGCGTTTTTTCATCTTTGACTCGACAACTTTATTTAATTTGAACAAATAAAAAAGTGAAGGAACGTGCCATGGAAACATGCGCCTCGATAGAAGCTGCGAATACAATCTCACAACTACAACAGTGTAGCCTCTTTTTGTATTACATTTAAACACAGGTAATAAATAATTGAATATTTGAACGGAAAAGCAGAGACAAATAGATACGTAAAGGGGGGAAATAGGAAACAGATGCCTCCTGAAGCCGTCGATCCTGGAGCCGTTAGGTAGTTAGATTTCCTTCAAGAATGGTCTACATGGACTGCCACTGAGCTGCAGTAAGACAACTCTTGCATGAACTTGTCATCGTAACCATGGCCGGCCTCCAATGAAACTTTTTTGAGGCTTTTCAGAAATGATAGCCCAGAACACCCAAATTTGTCCATATCATTACACCCCTTGACCTGCAGTTGCTCAAGCTTAGTGGCGGCATTTTGTTCAAATTCCACTGACCGAAGGTCAGGCAGCCCATCAAGCTGCAGTAAGACAAGTGCTCGGAAGCTGCCACTCAAGAAATAGAACCTTAGCTCTTGTTCGTCTTTCCCTTCAACTGAGTTGTGAAGGAGGCACAGGAGTGTCAGAAGTGGTAGCTGCCCCATCACTTGAATGGCTTCCGGCCCCAGTCGGGTGCTCCGTAGTTTCAGCTTGGCAAGGTTCTGAAGCCGTGACACCCATGCAGGCAGTGTGACTAAGTTTCCGTAGAGCTTGAGACTTCTAAGGTCTCTTGGAGGTGATGAAGACTCGCAGTCCAAACAATCCTGCAGACCTGGCTTCCCCTCTGACCGAATTGACAGAGATTCCAGGTGGATGAGCTTGCTAATGGCAGAGAAAAACTCCTGGCTATTTTCCCTTTTTATCCCAGTCACTCCCAACTTGCGAAGCTGGGAGGCATTGCCAAGCTCGGTTGACACGGCCTTCCCAGCAGAAAAGTTCACAACACCAAGTGTGTGAATGGAGTTTAAATTCCCGATTCCCTTGGGAACTTCGACTCCATGAATATCCTGTCCCCATACCAGACTAGGTATGATGTTCCTGAGAAAACCTTTGTATGCATCCTTCCTATTGCAATCATCCTCTGGCATCAAACCAGCACGAAGATACTGCAGCATCAGTAGCTTAACAATTGTTGCTGGTAGCAAGATTATATGTGTACCCCTGACATCTAGCGTCTGGAGGTCCCACAGGTTTCCCAATGAATCAGGCAGATTGAAAACGTCAATACACCCTCGGAGAGAAAGGTACTTCAAATGAATAAGCTTGGTAATAATATGGTTGACGTGATGATCTTTCAGCCCAGATGCACCTTCCAGGTCTAGAACTCTGATCATACTCATGCCCTCTAAAATAAAGAATGATTGCCACTCTCCGCAGACAGTCAATGACCGTAATTGCGACAAGTTTCCTATGCTTTTCAGCTCATCCTCGACCCTCTTCCAACTGCTTTGTATGCTCAGATGCCGTATTGTATCATTAGTTTGTAAGTTTGCATGGTTGTGCAACACAAAGGAAAACTTTTCCACAGCTGACTCCGAAACACTGATTTCATGTATTAGATTGTGGACATGACAATAACCAATTCTTGCATCATCCCTACCAGCCCCTGATTCTGATGGTTGAATGATGCCCCTGCTTATAAGTTCAGCAAAGAATCCCTCCCCATTTTCTTCTGCAGTCCTGTTATGCGTCCCGTATAAATAACCCTCTGCAATCCACCGCCTCACCAAACGTCTCCTCCTTACATTCTGATCTTTGGGGAAGATGGACAAATACAAAAAGCACAACTTGAGGTGATAAGATAAGGCCTCACAGTTAGAGGTAAGAACTGTCCTTATCCTCTCAAGGCTTGGGTTCTTCTCAAACTCAAAACTGAACTGGTCGTTAAACTTCTTCCACTCTGGAGCAGTTTTAGGTCTAGTGGCCAAGAAGCCAGCAATTGTGTCTATTGCAAGTGGAAGTCCATTGCACTTGCATAGGATACTTTTAGCTTGCTCAACCATTTCAGGTTGCCTTTCAAAATTTACAGTCTCCATAAGCACCTACATTTGATGAAATCAGTTAATACTTAGTCCCATTTTGTATAGATAAAAGCAATGATCAAAGTAACTACTGGTCTCATTATGAAATTAGATCGAATTTCCTCTTAATGAATGCTGTAGCAGGGGTTAATTCAAATTTCTTATTTCGCCATAAAAAATTCTACAATAGATACTACATAGACTTCAAATTTTTGTTTATGCCACAAAAATCAGAATATTTTCTTGCTATCTTTTATCTTTTCTTCTTCTATACCGCATTGAAATAATTAATGAGACGATCCTATTATCGGGTTGTCCAAACAAGGCTCATGTTCCCGTTCCCGGGGATCCCACCAGGGATCAGCCGGCTCCAGCCTCATATACTCATTAACGATCTGTCACTACTGCAGCATAGCACAGTAGGGGCGGGCATTTTGCCACTGTAAAGGGCGGCAAGGCGAGCCGCCCCTACGCCCCCGATCTTACAGTGGGGGGCACTGTAGGGGCGGCTCAACGTCAGCCGCCCTTACAGTGAAAATCGAAAAAAAAAAAAAGCCCACATGGGCTTGGATCTGGGTCACCATGGTCGTCCACGCCGGATCCCGCCGCCAGCGCAGCTACTCGCCGGAGACCGCCATCGCGCCGCCAACCGTCGTCACTGACTCTGATCTGCCACCGCCGGAGCACCGGCGCGCCGGATCCGCAGGCCCTGAGGCCGGATCCGCGGGCTCCAAGGCGCCGCGCTCCGCCTCGCCGCCGAAGGAGGGCGCACTCCACACTTCGCCGCCGCCCAGATCCACCCGCCACTGCAGCACCATGGATCTAGGGTTAGGGACTCCGCACAGAGAGAAGATGGGGTGAGGAAAAAAGAGGAGCCGGAGTACCTGCTGGTGGAGAAGCCATGGCGGGTCATGGACAGCCGGCGGATGGGCGCGGCCCCCTCCGCGGATCCGACAGGCGCGGCCCCCTCTCCCCGACTCCGACGGACGGGCGCGGCCCCCTCCGCGGATCCGGCAGGCGCGGGCCCCTCTCCCCGACTCCGACGGACGGGCGCGGCCCCCTCCCGGCTCTGGCAGGCGCGACCCCCTCCCCGGCTCCGGCGGACGGGCGCGGCCCCCTCCTCGGATCTGGCAGGCGCGGTCCCCTCCCCGGCTCCGGGCGGCGAGGCGCATGGCAGGCCTGGGGCCCCATCTCCGGCTCAGGCAGGCGGCGGGCGCGCGGCCCCAACCTGGCTCCGGCGTGCGGGGTGGAGGAGGAGGGAGGTGAGGTCAGAGATGAGGAGATGGCGGTGGCGGCGGAGTGGGCAAGCGGCGGGTAGAGAGTGGGAGATGGGGAGAGAGTGGGCAAGCGGCGCCAACCCTAAGTGTCGCTTTTATAGTTCCATCAGTTTATGTGGGACGGAATGGGCCTCGCGTGTTGTAAGGGCGGCTGGTGATCCAACCGCCCCTACAGTGCATTAGCAGGGGCGGCTGGTGATCTGGCCGCCTGGCTTCCAGCGCTGGCCACTATAGGGGCGGCTACAGTTATTGTCCAACCGCTCCCGTTGTAAATTTTTCACGTAGTGTGTTCCTCTAGTTCTTCGGAGCTATTCGATAAGCCCTTGGGGTTAGGTATAGACCTCCCATCTATAGGATAGGTTACAACCGAATCTCGGGACCTACATTGCACACAACTTAGGTTTCTGAAAGATTGGTGAACATAAACAGTTCACCACTTTATTCCTTTAACAAAGCTTCTAAATAGGTGATAACATGGTGCCTCGATGACCTAACCATACACCAGCAATGAAGACAAAGTACGTATAAAAATGGAAAAAATGATGGGTTTCCCCTAACTGTAACAAATAGCAAGGATGCTTATCGTTGTGCGAACTATCTGGAACAATTAGTAGTGGTTGAAGCTCCTGTGGGGACGGTCCCTTGGTCGGGGGTTCTCGACACCGACTGCTCGAGATCCCACTCCCGCTCCCAGCGTACAGCTCCCGACCGTTACTACTTCCCGTGCCATGGGTCAGCCCATGACATGCTTGGCTCCTAGATTTGAAGGCTCTAGAGGGTGTCCATGCTTGCCGAGGATGTAGTCGTGTGGGGGTATAAACCCCATATACCCTCACGGTCTACCTTGAGCCTGGACGGACGACTGAACCAGCCCACCAACTTCAACCCTGGCTGGTCCGATACTGGTCAGAAAGTCTTAGGCGGACAAGAATAAAGACCACCGACAAGGAGGATAGACCTAGCTAGAATAGGAAAGTTTCTGTAAATCATGTACAGTACGAAACTTAGTACCAACTAGGCTAGATCCGACTTGAAATCTTGCTCTCCAACCTATACAAGGCGAGCAAGGACCCCCTCTAGGCACACACGAAATCTAGCATAACGCACAGACAAACTCATCCACACATCATAATTCATAACAGAGAGCAGGACTAGGTTTTACGGATCCTGATGGCCTGAACCTGGGTAAATCTTGGTGTCATTGTTCTCTGTTTTGACGTCTTGCTTGCAGTCTCATACGTCTCCACCGATCAACTACCGCTCAGGGCATACCCCTGGTCGGACAATCACCGATATTTCATCGATAAGTCATCCACCCACGGATCATTGAGGCCAATCACGTTCCTGTCGTTGTCATACTCAGTGCCCCGGATGATCTTGTCCCCATCGTCAATGCAAGGCTCGTCATCGTCATGACCACCTGACTTTCCTTCTCATGCCCTGTAGTCCCGGATGTGGGCTCTAGGGGTATGAGGGTTGCCTACCAAATCGCGGACTTACAACAAGAGCCAGTCGCACGCTGTACTCTTAGGGCCACTCTCGTGTCCAAAGATGAGTGGCTTATGTGCTGAGAACGGTGCTACCGACACAGGATCCCGTTCTGGGATACGATCGTTCGTCCCTCGGTGCCAGCACCAAGGCCGCCGCTCGTCGTCCTGGGACGATAGTGTGGTATATTCGTCTTGGGACGCGCATGTGTGAAGTCATGTCGTCCACCATGAGATCAAGATGGTCGTGGTGGACGTGGACTGGGCGAGGCCGCTCCCATGGGATCCTCCGTTTGGGAGGAGTGCTTTTCCATTTGACGATGTGTTCGTGGAACGCGCCTCCCTACGACCATCACCCAAACCTGCTGGCCTACAAGATGCCTAGGTTGGGTTGAGGAGCCTGGCGCAGCGTTATGACGCGCTCGCGCACTTGATGCAAGAGACCATCGATTGCCACTCCAAGATTGTTGTCGGTTGGGTGGAGGATATTGGTTCGCAATACAGATCATGTGCTGCTCCCCTGTGCTCTTAATGAACTATCGATAGGAGTGGCGACCGGTGTCCTAGGCATGCGTTCTGGGATGGGGAGGCCCGAGCGATGAACCAGCATTCGAACTCTTGAGGGTTCGAGCCATCACGAGGTCCATGCCGACAAGTGTGGGTCCAGTCAGGGAGCGTCGGTCGCGAGACCCTGGCTAGGTCTCCTTCCCGAGTAATGATGAAATGCTGATTATTGAGACGCACGTGCATCTTGGGACCTAAGACTACCCGCACTCGTGAAACTCTATTTCCAATCTGTAAAAGAAATATTCTGTCCTAATGATCACAAAATATAAAGTTTCCCTGCACTCATCCGTCCTTAATATCAACCTCTATCCATTGTGGGCCCACTTGTCACTTTATCTAAATATATCCATGTGAGATCTAGTTTTGAAGAATTTATTAAAACAAATTAATGGTATAATCAGAATTTAATTTGTCCTTTTAGTGTGCGAGTTATAACAGTTTTTTGTTACGGAAAAAAGTGGGGTCCGCTGCTGTCACCTCTCTACTCTCTCTACCCTCTCACGCATGCACTGCTTTGTCTGACATTGAGTCTCTCCAATACCACGCTAGGAATAGCGTTCGACGCTCGGCCAGCGCATGCATACCGTCCCCCGCTGCAGCTCATTTTTTTATTCCGTGTCCGGTAAAAGCTGATGTGGAGGCATAGCGGCTGTTATTCCGTTCCGTAGTGTAGGCAGTCTAAGTGATATCGCCGCCCATAGATGATGTCAAGCACGCTTGCCCCCTACCTGGTGCACCACCTATTGGTGTTTCGGATAACGATCGACAATAATTGTAACATGGGCGTGCTTCGTATCAAATGGTAGAGCGAGGAGGACACAAACGATTTATACTAGTTCAGGTAGAATGTCCCTACGTTCACTCCGGGACATGTGTTGCCCAATCTCTTTGGTTGGAGCTTATAAAGAGGAGTTACAAACTATGGTCGAGAGGGGACTTTCTAAGGAAAGGCCCAAGTCTCTGGGGAGAATGAGATATCAGAGGCTTTGTGTGTTTATTTGACTAGAAATAGGACGACTCGAATTGCCAAGGATACCCAGTCGAGTCGTTGGAGGTGTCTTCTTATCATCTAGGTTATACTTTTTTTTTGAGATTACACAGTACAACGCAGACGCTCATAATACGCATGCACACTCACCTCTATGAACACACGTACGCAAATCCTACCCCTACCCCTATGAGCACCTTCGAAGGACTGAGCACCCGGCAGATCTGGAGATTCCCGAAGTCACCACTAGCACCTCGTCATCGACGGGAATGTCGCTTACAACTTAATGCATAACGCCGGTAAATCCTTGGGAAAATTTCAGAAAAAGGATTTGAACTCTGGTGGGTAACGTCCCACTGGACCGTCCTACCATTAGACTACAAGCCAATTCGCAGGTTATATGACAAGCTTAGTGGGTTGATTGGATTAAGAAAATCCTCCCCACCCACCCCACACCCCCCCCCCCCCCCCCTCCCCCGCCCTTGGGGAGGTAAGGTTTCGCCTTTTATAGACCAAGGAGGAACCATGGTTTACATGTCATCGGGAAACTGCTGGCTGCGATTTCCTTGATGGTAACGCTTCTGCATCGAACTGTGGTGGTCATGGTTCCTCCTCCATCATGCCTGCAATGGGGAGGAGCAGCAGCTATCCGCTATCACCTAGAGCCATAGGGTGCGGCGAGCACTCCCTATGTTCGCGTTTCGTGCGTCCCCCGTCGCTGCCGGTCGGTTGGCTCTGGGCCGACATGGGCATCGTGATCCTATCTTTTTCTTCTTCGTTCTGGGAAGGAGGAACTCCCTCTGTCCAGACGTTCACGGGTCCTGGCATCATTTTTCCTTATCGTGCCGCCGTATAACATCCGTTCTTTCCTTGGCAGGCCGTGGGTCTTAATTAGTCACTCTCCCAAAGGGAAAAGTGTTCTCCCCGGACGCACATGATCATGGTTTTGATTTTAATTAGGCCAAGATATGCACGTATATATACATGTCGTCTTTGAAATAAGTTTGAGAAGGGAAAGTATGATAATTTTAAGTAATTACCTTCTTTCTGAAGAGTTCAAGGGCAGCAATATCGTCTAGAGCTTCAAGCTTGTATATGTTGTTTGTAGAACAATGCTTAGCAACAATCTTTTGTCTTGTTGTGACTATTACACGACTCGCATTTTCCTCCTCTGGAATATGTCGCATTAAGGAATCCCACTGTGAAATAGATGATACATTGTCTAGAACAATCAG
Source organism: Themeda triandra (assembly GCA_018135685.1). Classification (NCBI taxonomy): domain Eukaryota; kingdom Viridiplantae; phylum Streptophyta; class Magnoliopsida; order Poales; family Poaceae; genus Themeda; species Themeda triandra. The sequence continues at coordinate 638,237 of JAENPR010000309.1, read as the reverse complement.
ATAAGTCCTTCCTTGTAGAAGCCTGTTTGATTCTTCAATCAAATCCTTAAGTTGCATATATTTCAGATGTTCTTTTTTTTAAATAATGGAAGGTTCCAGATGTGAGACTCCTGTAACTGCATAACTAAACTTCTGAAGAACTCAGCATTGAATGGATCGGATAATGTTATCCAAGCATTCTTCTGAAATTTGCATCTAATATCTTGGTTCTCATAGATGCTTTTGGTTAGAGCAGTTTTCCCTAGACCGCCCAAGCCCCAGATGGGAATTATTTGCCGGGTACTGTCGTGCTTGGTAATAATTTGGATGATGTGAGACTCGTCTCTCTCTCTTCCAAGGAGTACGGCTTGCTTAGAAGTATAATAATTAGGCATCGTGGCCAACAACTGCAAATGGTACGTAGAAGCCAAAATTAGAATAAAAGATATGAACTTTTCGATGCATGTTCAGTAGAATGGCTAATTGACGTCTTTTACTCTGAGTCAAAAGTTTGAGATTTTTTTTTTGAGAAATTAAGTCCAGCAATATTGAAATGGACAAGAATAAGGGCCTATTTAGGTCTCACCTTCTAAACTAAAGTGGACTAAACTTTAGTCACTTTAGAGGATCAAAGTGCCAAGCAATCTAATTAAAAGGTGACTAAAATATTTTAGTTCCACTAGTCACTCGAGAGGTACTAAAAGGTGACTAAAACATTTTAGTACACTTTAGTTTAAAAGGTGGGAAACAAACATGACCTAAATTTACTCTTAATATCAGGATTATATTATATGGTCTTATAGTGGTATATATGCACTGTCAGAACCTAATTTGATTGTCAATTATGCGTCTTTAAAATCTCAAATCGTCACCGACCACTGTTTTAGTGAGGGTCATGAATGAAATCATCATTCCTGAATAATTAAGGCCCTATTGGTTCCATGTTGATAAATGACTAGATAATTGTTAGCTAGACCTCTAGATACCAAGTATCTCATTAGCAACTCAATCCTATCAATTAGGTGTGTAGCCAAATGCCATCTAGATAATAGGTAGCTAGCTAACTACTAATAGATCTGATTAGAGCCTAAGTGGTAGCAACATTCTTTTTATCTAGAATGTTAGTAAGGTCTCGTTTGGCATGGCTCCACTTCACCAATGAAGCTGTTTTTTGAGGCTTCAGCTCCTCTATTTCGTGGAGTTTTGGTAAATCATATACGGAGTTCCTTAAAATACGCTATAACGAATGCCAAAGTAGGATAAGTTGAAGTCTGAAGAAGCTACTATTTTTGACTCCTTCTCTCCCCAAAGTGAGAGCACGTTTTTAGGGGCTTCATTGGTGGAGCCGTTTACACTAGTACAAAAATGGACATCTATAACATCACCCTTTTCAAACAGAGGCAGTTGACATAGCACGCTGCTGCTAAACTTGTGAGCTAGCACTGTAGCTTCACAACCGCCTTTGAAGATTCATCTTCAGAACCGGTTGCATTAAGAAAACCGCCTCTGAAGCTAGACAATTTTCAACGACGGTTGTCTAAAAAATCCGCTCTTAAAAAGTATACTTTACGGTTGTCTAAAAAATCCGCTCTTAAAAAGTATACTTCTAGAAGGGGATGACTTATTCGAACGGCTACTGATAGTAGCACTATTTTTAGATGCCGATCTTTTAAGAGCTCAAGCTTTAGAAATAACGCTCTACAAATAACTAAGGGCGCATGTAATTCAAACTTTTCACTTTGGACCTACCTTATCTTCTCATCAGTGTATGCGACCTTATCTTTTCACCAGCCAGAGTATTTATCTCTGTGGTTGAGGCTGTTCTGAGCAAAGGCATGCGAGGTGGGGTTGCAAAGAAGAGGGAGAAGAGGAAGGAAGAGTAGATCAGCGGGCAAGGTGGATAGACGGCTCGGCACTGGAAAGGTGGTGCTAGCTCCAGCATTGGGAGCCAGGCTGCGTCAGCTCGTGCCTCCAGGGGGCAGAGGCGTGCTCGGCGTCATCGACATCGACGGTGAGCTGCAGCGGCTCTAGGGGGCAAAGGCGTGCTTGGCGTCATCGACATCGATGGCGAGCTGCAGCGACATGGACATCGAGCTGAAAGGCATAGCATTAGTAGTGAGCTCCTCGGCTTCAGCAACTAGGTGTTGTGCAAGCAGCAATGGCATGCCAGCAGAGACAACGGCGGCGAGCTATGGCGACATCAACATCGACGGCGAGCTACGCCGACATCAACATCGACGGCGAGATGTGCGGACATCAACATCGACAGCGAACTGCATTGGCGAGCTGGCATGCTAGACGGCGGGCTAGCTACGCAACGCTGTAGCACATGCTAGCACCGACGAGTTCTACACTAGCACCAGCAAGCACTTGCATGGCAGCGCGGCCGACGACGAGCCTTTTTTTAAAAGGCTAAAAATATTTTCAAGGCCGGTTCATGTAACTTCACCATCTCTAAAAATAGCATTTTCACACGCGTAGTTTTTAACGGAACTCTAGAGATGTATTTTTATTGTCGGTCAAAAGTCCGGTGCTGCCTGATCTTTACGGTCCCTGGTATAGTATTTATTATTGACAATCAGGATTTTTGACATAAGGGAACTGCCTGATCCCTAAATACTATATCAGGGACCGTAAAGATCAGGCAGCACCGGATTTTTGACCGACGATAAAAATACATCTCTAGGGGTAGTTTCGTCAAGAACTCCACCCCTATTGCCAGCAAAGTTACATGAACCGTCCTTGAAAATATTTTTAGCCATTAAAAAAAAGCTCGCCGGAGGCCGTGCTGCCATCCAGGATGCTCGCTAGTGCTACTGTAGAACTCGCCGGTGCTCACACATATTATTGCCCTGCGCAGCTAGCGGTGGCCGTCCACCAAGCCTGCTTGTCGGCGCAGCTCGCCGTTGATGTTGAGGTCGGCACAGCTCTCCGTCAATGTCACTGCAGGCACGCCATCGCTGCTTGCACAACACCTAGTCGCTGAAGCCGAGAGGAGCTCTCCACCACCGCTATGCCCTTCAGCTCACGGTCAATGTCGATGTCACTGTAGCTCGCCGCCGATGTCGCTGCAGCTCACCGTCGATGTCGATGATGCAGAGCTCGCCTCTGCACTCCCGGTGCCACGATCCTCCGTGGCCTGGCTCCCACAGCTGGACCTAGTTGCACCTCGCCACTAGTGCCGAGCCGTCCGTCCGCGATGCCCGCTGCTCTGCACTCCCTTCCTCTCCTCCCTCTTTTCTCCAACTTCACCTCACATGCCTCTCCTTGGAATTCCCACAACCACTGAGATAAATACTATGGCCAGTGAGAAGATAAGGTCGCATGCAGTGGTGAGAAGATAAGATCAGGCACACGCCCCTATGCAAGAAGACAGGAATCCAAAGTAAAAAGTTTGAACTATAAGGACTGATTTTTTAGGACAACCGTTGTTGAAAATTGTCTAGCTTCAGAGGCGGTTTTCTTAATGCAACCGCTTTTGAACATGAATCTTCAGAGCCGGTTGCGAAGCTATAGTGCTGGCTCGCGAGTTTAGCGGTGGCGTGCTATGTCAACCGCCTCGGTTTTGAAAAGGGTGGCATTACAGATATCCATTTCTATACTAGTGCAAGCTTATCTGGGAGTTAACCAAGACCAACAAACAACAACAACAAAAAAGGAGAAAGAAAGAAGGTTTCGATGGTAATAAAGTATTAGAGAGGCAACCAAACAAGATTGACATGTGCTGTAGAAGAAATTTATTATAAGTAAATAAATAAATAAACAAATAAATAAATAAATAAATAAATGGTAATTTTGATCAACCACATGCAAAGTCAAATTAACTCTCTAATTTTACAAATATTAATTATGCTGTTGTGCCACTTATCACTACAAGAAACCTGCTAATCCGTGACGGATTCTCGGTGACGGATTTACAAACTGTCACTGACAGACGCAATACGTGACGATAATTCTTTTTTCGTCACGGACGTGCCCAATGGATATTTTTGGCCCGCTAACTCGTGACGATTTTATCGTGTTCGTCATAGATGATTTTTAGTTTCTTCAAACTAGTTAGGCCAAAACAATAGGCCCAATATCATATATCAGTGCAAATAAAAAAATTATGATGCAAAAAAAATCAAACATAAAATACAATTTGTTAGATCATTTCAAATAAATAATTTTGTTACTTTGTTGTGTGCATATGGTGCATATATGGTAAAATTATTTGAACTAAATAAGTTTGTTGCTTTGTTGCATGTATGGTGTATGTATGGTAAATTCTGCATATATAGGATATAGGATGGGAACAAAAAAAAAACAAATCAGTAGCGTGACGGACGGCATGGCCCAACATTTAATTTTTTTTAGACAAAGTAAAGCAATGTGCACGGAGTAGAAATGGAACCAGCACCGTCTAATTCAAAACAGCCCAGCTTACCACTACGCTGTTTTTTTTCCCGAGGGCGTGGCCCAGCACTGTCCAGTTGAAAATAGGCCAGCATACCACCACGCTGCTTCTTTTTTGAGGGCGTGACCCAGCAGGCCAGCACCATATCCACTAAAAATAATATATAAAAATAAAATGCTGAGCCTTACAGGAATCGAACCAAGCATCCACCATGCGACATCAATTGGACTTACCGCTGCACTACCTGTTCGAGTGTGCATGAGTTGGATTCCTTTTTCTTTTGTTACGAGTACGTTTAATTCACCCACCGCCAGCCAAGTTGGACAATGCGGCGCCGCCGTCCAGCACCGCCGCCGACGAGATTTGGTTGGGCGGTCGTCGAAGCGCAGCAGCTAGAGCTCTGACCCCTTGCTAGCGTTTGACGGGTTAATGGCCGTGGACTTGCTCTGCTCCCCTCCTCTTGTTGCTTGTCCTTGCCATCGTCAGTCTGGACCAGTAAGGACGGCAGAAAAGCCGGTCAGGTCGAGTTCTCGGAGCTAGTCGATGCTAGTTGGTGCCGGTCCTTGCCCCCTCACGGCGCCGCTGGGGCGATGCTTAGCGCCCTGCTCGCTCCCGCGTCCACCATATGCACGAAGAACGACGTGGATCGAGCATGGTAAGCCATGTCTGTTCAAGAGCATGCGAACTGAAGCATTTTGTCTTTTCAATCTGGAACAAAATTTTGTAACTAGTCTTTCTCCTTCATGTTGACTCCAAATGATGTGTTTCTTTTTTCTACTTTTTTTCTAAAATCATGATCTACTAAGTGACAGTATTTGTTTGGACTCAATCTTTGGATTCAGTTTTTGAAACATATCTTCTATTTTGTATAGTTTAAATAAATTTTTGCCTCATTATCAAAACGAGATTTGAAAATGGAACACTAAGTAAGAGCATTATAAAATCTACATTTATGCTCATTTGTTTCACGCCATACTAGGCCATATTCAGAGATGTATGAAAAAAATCATTTGTTTGCTAGGATAGTTCATACTTATGTCTCTAAATTAACATAAAATAATTGTAGCAATTCCAAACTTTGTTAGAAAATCCTACAAACATGCATAACAACATCTTTTTGTTGTACAGTGTTCTGGTAAAAAATTCAATTGATTTTAAAAAGAGATACCATACATTGTTCACAAATGGTACACCTCTCACATATTCATATGAAACATTGTGATGGATATATCCATTTGTGAACAATGTGCAGTCCAACTTCGTTAAAATGGTTTAGTTTTTTTATTGCAAGCTAATACACACATATTAGGCCCCCACACCAATTCTTAGGATATTTAGACCACTTTATATGTTATTATTGATTTTCTTCCATCAAACTCACCAAAATAATAGTAAAGTAATATTGTGTAATACACTTAATTTTACATCCTTTTCTAGAATGCGAGACTAAATCAAACATTTCTTCTTACATATATTTTTTTTTATAATTTTTGGACATTGTTTGATAGTACATATAGTTCAAGTTGGAGTTATTTCTTAAAGCGTGTAGAAATTCATTTAAACTGCAGAAAGTAGTAAATATGTTTTAAAAATTTTGAAACTTCCGTAGAAGGATATATATGTTGTCTATTTCATTTTAAAAATATTTTAGGCACATTAATATAATTTATTTGAAATATTTACATGATAACAACATCTAATCAGTCAAAAATAAAAAAGCTAAACAGTACTGGGCTATAACGAAAACTCAGTGTATTAAAGACCTTGCGACCTGGGTTTCGAAAAAAAAAGACCTTGCGACCTGGGCCTGGGCCGCACATTCGTGGCAGGCCTGGTGAACCCGCCAGCCTGCTAAGGCTCAGCTGGATCTGAACCGTTCAATCCTGCTGATCAACGGTTCTGGTTACAGAAGCACGGATTAAAAACCTTCCTACTGTCACCTTCTCGAACCCTAACTTCATTTCTCCTCGGTCTTTCCTTCCCCGGATCCATGAAGCCGCCGCCGCCACTTGCTACCTCAACCTGGCCGCTGCGCCGCTCAGCCCCACCGCGACCTGCAACGTCCGCGGAGTCTCCGAGCCGCACCTCTCCGAGTCGCAGCTGCAGGGCTAGTCACCGGTGAGGCGACGGCATGGGGTGTAGGTTGCTGGGGATCCTCCGGACGGTTTGCGGCGCATGAGCGGACTGGCCTCTTCGTCGGCTGCGCCCGTGAAGCTGCTACCCACGCACGGAGGTGAAGGAGCAACAACTGCATGGTGAGCACTCAAACCCACACCACCGGCTGCACTCTCCATTTTCCTTTTCAGATCTGGGTGTGTATTTGTGGCAAATTAGTACTTAATATGTAGCTATTGGTTTGATATTATTCCAAGATTAGCCTTCTGTAGATAGGTAATTGGTGCTTCCGATTCCAGATCTGGCTGCCCTATGTGATCTGTTGGCTAACTAGCTTGTGAGATGTGATTTAGATATGTGTGACTGTGATTTAGCACTTCCTACATGCATCCAATTCATGTATGCTTCCAAGATTTAGCACTTCCTAAATGTGTATAGTGTATCTTTATTAAATCATTGCGAATCAACATAATTTCATTGCTGCGCTGCATAAACTGGATGGGACTGTAATTTAAGTTTTTCGGTTACGTTGTATGGTTGATTCAGTTGATGGTACAGCTTAAAAACACATTTTTGCAGGCCTCTACTAGTGTGTTCTGCTATCTGCTACCTCTACTGCAGCTACTGCAAAACATGTATGCTTCTATGTTCTCTACTCAGATTTGGGCCTTTGCTAGTGTGCTCTACCACAGACTGTTGAAACTGCAGCTGCGGGTCTGTGAATAATTTTTCTGAATGCAGCACTAGAAAGTGCTGATTGATAGTTTATAGCACAAGTGCACAACAGCAGTTCCGTGGAACTTCTGGCTGCACGCCTGCATCACAATAGCAGGTAGGAAAGCATATTTGGGAAATGTCCATTTCTAGCAACAGTATGTATTTGTTAGTTGCCGTTAGCATTACTGTATTTACGTAGGAACAAAAATTAATAATTAACTATAGCTCTATTAGTAGTTTACTTCTGTCCACAAAAAAAGTAGTTTACTTAGTGTAACAATGCCGGAAAATGTAACTGTGGTCTAAAAATTCTACTTACTGTAAGTATGCAGGAAATTGGGACTGCGGGTGGCCTTTGGAATCATTCAGACATGTTTCCAGTGCGTCATGGTTCATTTTTTGGAAGTTGGAACCTGGATGTCGTTCATGTGTTGGAAATGATGGAAGATTGCCGCTGGTGTCTTCTCTAGAGTAGCAGTATTGCGTGCACGTTTTATATATGAAGTTGTGTTAATAGAATATGATTTGCTGTTGTTTTAGATTTGGTCGTTACAGGAAAGTAATGATGTGTAATTATATATATTTGATGTGTTATTATTATTATTATTGTAATTGTAATTTAGTATACTCGCATAGTATACTCGCATGGCCTTTTATTTTATGTTGAATGGGCTGAAACTAGAATAAATGAGCTGAAAATGGATCATGAGTGGGCTAAAAGTAAAGTAAAATTGGCTTCAAACTAGAATGTAAAAGGGCTGAAAATGGACCACAAGAGGGCTAAAAATAAAGTAAAAATGGGCTCATAAAAGGCTAAAACTAAGCCCATCATCGAAGTTGGGCTGTTAATAAATGGGCTAGCATCATCCATGTCATCATCCATGGTGACGTGGCAATTGATCGGTGACGGTTATTTTTCGTCACAGGAAATGGGCTTGGGCTGGACTTACTAGGCCTCGGGCTCTATGGTGACGGTTTGAAATCGTCGCCAATTCTGCTGATCCGTGATGGTTTTTGGTAAATCGTCACAGGTTTAATCGGTGACGCTCAATCCGTGATGATCTCTGAAACCGTCGCAGATGCTGCATAGCGACGGTTTTTTGGTGATCGGTGACGGAAAATTTTCATCACGGATTAGCAGGATTCTTGTAGTGTATGTACTATAGTCCAAAAAACCCTTAAGTTTTTACTCACAAACAAAGATAATATAAAGAAAAACTTTTGATTATCTAAACTGTCCACGTTCAATGTTATAAATTTATTAAAATATATTTAAATCTCAATGTAAATATTAACATAATTTATTATGGAAAATAAATTAATAATCATTTTCCTTCAAATGAGTTTAATATATGTTGCTAAAAATGTTATTCCACTTAGTAATCTTTTCTAAACATAGATAAGTGGAACAACGTAAATTAATATTAATATAAGTTTAATGAAAATGAAAAAATATAGGTAGGGGACTCCCCTACTGACTCTTTTAAAAAAATAGTAATATAAGTTATTAGAAAAGTTTAAAAACATTAAGTTTATTAAAAGTTTATTGTACAAAATAATTTTTTACCTAATATATATTAACTATACGAGTAGTTACTCCCATTTGTATATCTCTAGACTTAGGGTGTATGCCACCAAACAAAGTGTTTATACACGACGTATATAATCATACTACACCACCAAAGGTGTTATGTACGTCATGTATGCATGCGTACATGGAGTATATGCATATATATCTTAAAATAAGGATATAAGCATACTCAAATGGACAAATAAATATGAACACATACCTAAGTTGGTTTTTTAGAGATGGGAGCAGCTACTCGTAGGAGAACGAAAAATACACCCTTAACTAGAATTTCTTTTGCTTAACTATCTCAAACACAGTTCATATTTTTTAGATAAAGTCAAACACAGTTCATATTAAGAGAGCAAAGGTTGATGGACACTATAATGGGACGAGAGCAGCCAATCTTTACCTTGTGTGGGTCATAGACCCCGCAAGTAGCCGATGTACTGTTGTCCGGGCGAGTGTCCTGGATGAGCTTGTATCTCTGGTTGATCTGCTGTATCCTCCCTCTGAGGCCTCGTATCTTGTCGACCACGATTTTCCTCGCGTGCGACTTGGAAGGCAGGCGCGGCGGCTTCTCCATGTGGACGACCAACTCCTGGAAGTAGTCCTCCACGTCGTACGTGAGGTCACGAACCTGCCTCTCCCACGTCCTGGTTGCGCTGCTCGGGTGGCCACGTCCCTCGGATGCGTCCGTCAGGTAAGACACCATCATCTCGAACTCCTCCTTGATGAATCTGAGATCTTGGTCTAGACTAGAAACCTCCTTTCCCTGAGGCGTCGACCCCTGCACGCGACATATCAGATCGAGAGCCAATCTGGCCACACTGACTGCTGCGTTCGTCACCGCTACAGCCTCCATAGCAGCGCTGGTTGGGTCCTTGCCTTTTGTGTGATACTATATATCTGTTACTTGTGAATTTCTGTGGGAAACGTTCATGGAAGTGGAGTGCTGATGTTGCTTGTGCAGCTGTGTGCTCTACCATGACGGCCGCGCCACTGGTGACTGGTGAGGGCTTATATAGGCGCTTGTCGTTGACGTCTACCTAGCTATGGAGGAACGAGATAGGACGGTTAAAACAAAGAAGGTATCTAACTGAATGTTAGCCTTGTGATGATCGACGGCCGCGCGAAACTAATAGTACCCGGAACCCCTCCCCCTCCTCCCGAGCGCCCCCTCCCGGGCGACTCGGGAGGCGACTCGGCCGCGCCCCAAGGACCACCGCCGCGTGCTTCTCCGGCCGCCGCCGTCGCCCCTCCGCGGCGGCGGCGGCCCGCGGCGGCTCCCCCAAGAAGCGGCGCCGTTCGCAGCTCTCCGGCGCTCCCACCCCCCCCCCCTCTTTCCTCCTCCTCCACCCGCATCCCCTACCGGCGGCCATGGCGGGTTTCTGGTGGGCGGCGGCCGCGTGGGGCCGGATCCGAGCCGTTCCCGGTCGGATCCGGTGCGGCGTCGCGCCCTCCCCGCCCGGAAGTGGCCGCCCCCCAGCCCGCCGGGTGCGGCGGCGGGGCCGGCCGCCGGGGGCCGATCCGGCCGAGGCTCGGTGGTGCCCCCCGCGCCGGCGGTGGGAGGCCTGGGGGTTGGCGTGCGGGCGCGTGATTCCCGCTGGCTGCGCCATCCCGCACCATGGTGGTGTGGAGGGCTACTCCGGCGGCACGTCATCGACGCCGTGGTGGCGTCCATGCCGTTGTTTCGCGCGTCCTTGTGTGACTGGTGGCAGGAAGCTACGGGCGAAAGCTCGACCCTTTGTTGGCCGGCGACGGTGACGCCGTTTGGCGCCACAACCTTGTTGAAGGCGTCGTCTTCGAGCTCCTTGTCCTAGTCTCCGGCGGCGGCGTCCTGCTTGGTGGAGCTTTTAGGTGAAAACCGGGCCCGGTCGGGTAGGCAACGGCGGCGCTCTCTGCGTCGCAATCCTTCTTGAAGGCGTTGCCTTTGAAGCTCCATGCAGTGGCGCAAGCGGGGCTGCCCTCTCCGTGGTGCTGCGCGGTTCGTCGTCATCGTCCCGTTTTTGGTTGTCGTGCTTTGCACCTATCGAGCTTCACGTTGCCTCCTCACCTAGTTTATCCGGTTAGCTTGTGTTGCAGCCGTATTTGGAGTCTTTCCGGTGGATGCTTTGCCACCGAGGTGCTCTGGTGTGTCCTCCTCGCCCGTGGTCCGGGGGGCTTGCCCCTTGTGACTCGGAGGAGTAGTTGGTTTGCCACCGAGGACGCGTCTCCGGCTGAGTTGGTCGTTGAGGTCGCGGAGGTGGGGACGGATGCATGGCCGTCGCTTGGTCTTTCCTTGCGGCTCCGCGTGCTTCCTGGGCCGCTTAGGTGTCGAGTTCTTGTATTAGGTTCAGCTTGCTTGGGGTGTTAGGTGGAGGGTTCCCCCTCACGTTTTCTTGCTTTGTCTTTGTGTTTGTGTTTGAGATTGGTAACCTCGGTTACTTCTTTGCCTTTATTGTATTGTTTAAAACTCCTGTCTTCTTAATGCAATGCATGCCTATGGCATGTTCTAGAAAAAAAGTGATGATCGACGGCCTAACGATGGAAAGAACTCCGACGGTAGCTTGCTAGAGCTCCACCATGGGCGCACGCACCAGTGCATGCCATACATCCGCTGGCGACGGCACCCGGCCGTACCTAGCTAGCTAGGCACCCATGGTTTGTGGATCAGCAGATCACCCTCTCAGGACTTGCAGGAGTTCAAATAAAGTGCCCTAAACGTGCTGGTAGTGCCTCTTTTTTAAATAAATGATCTCAGGCAAATGGATTGTATGGCCAATAGGGGCAGCCAGGCCAAACTCTTAGGAGAGACTCTCCAGACTTCATTCAGGCTTTTGGGCAAAACCACAGGAACACCTAAACCGAGGAACATGAACTCGCCACCCCATATGTGACCATAACGTAGGGCTCTGGCTTGAACCAGTATAATTTCTTATGCCTGTGAGTGCTACCATCATTTTCGTAGAGCAGTGTGATACGTATAAATTTACTCGTTGGTTTAAAAAAAAACACTGACACCAACATGTCACAATGATAACCACAAGGCTGTTTCCTCAAAGAAACGATAACGGTAAGGATCCATGTAGGACAGCATGGTCGTACACATCCATGTTCATTGTTTCATGACAAATGAATTATTGAATGGTTGCTTGACTAGTCTTTGTCCTGCTAGCTTGTCGATCGTACAGGGACAATTATACAACTGCCCATATATGCTTATTAATTCTACTCATCATATCTGAGCATTAACCGGAGTCAATCGAAAGGGCATCTAGCTGAGTTGCTCCGATGGTTCGATTAGAACGTCATGGAAGCAAGGTTAAAAAAGAAAATCTCCTGGTCTGCCCTACACCAAAGCATGGGTACTGTCCTAGCCAAAAGCTCATGCTCACAAGCTACGGTGTCGCCGTATAGATGAGGCAGAGGTTTTAGAGTAGGTCGTAATTTTTTATTAATCTGAGTCAAGCTCTCTCTGTATCTAGCTAAGTTGCACAAGCGGAGCTTTCCCTACTTGTATGGCTCACTCGGTTCAAATCCTATCAATTGAAAAAAAAAAAATTCCCATCTTTCCCTAAATTGATGTCCCACTTGACAGACTTTGCTGGAACGCACGTTGTAGGTGGGGACCATGTGGCTCCATCAGTCGTTCGCGAAGTTATGGAGCAGAAGACTTGTCAAGGTAGTTCGTATGTCGTCGTCGAACGGGCAGTCCCAATGCAAGACTCTATCACAGAGTCTAAGACTATTTATTACCCTCTTATTTATTGTATTTCTTGATGTGGCGATATTTACTCGAAGATTGTGGACATAGAGTCTAAATAAGACTTGAGTCTTGGTTTCTCTGTCTCTCTTCAATAAATATACCGCCACATCAAAGAAATACAATAAATAAGAAAGAATAAATAGCCTTAAACTCGCTAATGGCAGAGTCTGCATTGTGAATGCCCCAATAGTCGGCGATGATGGAGGAACGACATCCTCGATCGGGTTGCATCACTCGCTTCTCCCACTTGTGCAACTATCTTTTCTGATAATAACTACGAGCACATGGTGATGATAGGGCTGTCAGTGTTAGTTATTATAACAGGCACCGAGAGCATGCCTGTACTAGCATGAAAAACAAAGACCGAAGAATATTCCAGGCACCGTAGGATAGAGTATGATTTTTAAGGCGAATCTAAGGAACTAAAATATTTTTTATGAACTTTCAAACATTACACAAACCAGGTTATTCAAACCGTTCATTGTCTCACTGATTAATTCCTGAATTTTCGATCGACAAGTCACACATCATGGCAGGTGAAATACAACTGCCACCAAAGCACAATCCATATGTACATGTAAATTTATTCCATAATAATGTGTTACTATCATTGTGCGCATCAAATTGACTACAATAATAGTCAAATTGGACTATCATATATCAAGTCAAATTGGAGTACAATAATATGCAGTTAAATGCTCCGCTAGTCCTCTTTTCTAAAAATCAATTACTTAATCAACCATTTTTCTTAATTATTATTTGGATCTGCAAGGAGTCGGCCCTCCCAAGCCCCGGACTCTGCCCAGCCCAAACCCCAAGCTGAACTCATCATCATCGCCGATACCTGCATACACATCTGGATAAACCTTCTGCTCAGTGCTCTGCCTATTCTTCCTTATCTACGCTGCCTGTGATGGTCCTCCACGAGGATGGCCACCGTGAGGCAGACCATGCGACCGTTGCATTCACATCCCTGGCGCCAATGAGGTGGACCGTGGAAGTACACGGCCCCCTCCATGGTCGCCTGTGGTGTCAATTAAGCCGAGCTGTAGTGGACGTACGGGATGGCTCATGGCTGTGTGCACATCGTCCTCGTCCCGGCTGGTATGTATTGTGCAGCTTACATAAAAATATTTAGCGTTGTATTTTAGAATTCAGAGTGATGAAGCCTTCATGTCCTTCAAAATTCCAGTGGCGTTTCTGAGCTTTTATGTCCTGTACTTGGAGCGATGCGTTGTCTACTGCCTAGGCCATCCACTGGCTCTCACTACTGGATTCTGAAGGACCGAAAACGGCGACGGATGAATAGGAGCCGTAAATTTTCTCGCGAAATATTTAGGCTATTGTCCCAAGTTCACCACCAAACACGCAAATTCTTCCAAACTAAAATACTCACGCCAACCGGTGACGAGAGTATCTAAAAAGATTCTTTGGAGTGATAGAACCCCAGCGCATCAAACTGAAAGCAAATCGGAGCACGAATTGCAAAGCTGTGCGCAAAACAGTAAATCAGGACTAGTGAAAACTCCCCAGAAATTCTGCAGAAAATTGGTTCGTCCACCTCACCAACTCAGAACCAAAATAGATTAAATTCAGGGTTCACTTGAAATAGCCATCTTGCATATCGTGAACACCAATCATGAAGCAATCTAATACTTCATTAAATAATCTATATTTGCCTTGGTAGTTCACGTTAGCAAGGAATTTGCTTTCTGACCAAAACGAAACAGGGACAGAGTCGCTCGACTCTCTCGACGAGCACAACCTGTAACCAAACAACAAAGGGAGCACAAAGGCACCCGAAACAAAAGTTGATCGCTATCTGAACTGAAGAATAAGCCAAGAGCAATACGAAAGCAAGAAAGCTAGTGAATTTAACCAATTAATACGCACATACACAAGTGCTGCAATTCGAAGGGCCTTGCTTGCTTTCTTACCTGACGAAGTGCAGCTGCTGTTGCTGTAATCCAATTGCTCGGCAGGAAGCAGCCAAGCTGTTGAAGTGAACCTGCACTGGTGATGCACACCAACAAGAAGCAAGCTTTCTGGCTAAAACAAGAGGCACTGATCCTCCTTATCTCACAATGAGCGCAGCCTGCACCAATCAGCGTACTGGGGCTCGATGGCTCCCAAACAGATCAGACCAGGCAGCTATGAACAGCTGTTGCTCCTGCTGGAGTACCAACGGCTGTTTTGCTCGGATGAGCACCTGCACGAAGCTGGGAACTTCAAACTCCTGCAGCAGAAAGCAGGACCACAGCGATCGGCCTGAAGAACTGCATCATCAAGCAAACAAAGTCGCAGGTCCGAGCACAGAGCTCCTGAAGGCCGAAACTTGTATACTGAATTGTGCTCGTGACCTGAACTTGATGAACCGGAGAAAGCTGCACAGAAAGAGAGATCGACAGGACAATTCAAACAATAGGGATCGAACAATGATTAGTTTGGAGAGAATTAAATAATCCAAGTACTATTGCTTGATTGAGACATCTCCGAAAGCTTTTTCAATTCACGTTCATGCAGCACTTGCCGCTGGACAGAGGAACTACTTGCTGTAATCGACCTGCACAAATTACTTCAAGCACTGCTGCTGCCCTGAAACTCGATGGTGGTGACTGAAGCCTGATGCACCACACTGGGTACAGACAGAAACAGAAACAGAAACAGAGAGAGAAAGCGAAGATCACACGACACCAGTTCTGCAGAGAAAAATGAACGCGGCTGCAGGAATTAGACAGGGTCTGCACTGCCAAACTATACTGCACCGGTAGCCATCAAATCTGAACTCAGGAAGGCCGACGTCCAAGAACAGAGACCGACGCCTCACATGAGCAGAAAAAGGAGCGACCCAAAAATCAAGAGAAACTGGACCAAAGCTCCATGATTTGTTCCCAAACTTCGCACACAAAATCACAATAAGGCTATTGAGCTACTCCTAGAAGATCATCCTCCAATTTGAAGTAGAACTCTCAGAAATAAGTAAATAACACGTCGAGGCCAAGCACTCACTTTTTCCCCAAAACATAAATCGCTTGATTTTTTGATGCACGAGTGGAATTGGTTCAAATCACTCGGTGATCTAGTTCATCACTCAACAAAGCATCAATCAGAGCAGAAAGAACGAGCCAAATCGCTATAAAAATGACGAACGAAAATTCCTCAAAAAATAGCTCCGAAAATCACACAAAATGGAAAACTCAGATCTGGAGAGGGAATTCATGGAGCATGAAAATTGATCCTTAGATTACTTGATGAGTCGGTTTCAATGCCACTCCTAAGAAATCAAAACTATGGATAAAAAAGAAAAAAGAGCCACTCCTCTCTCTAACCCTAGCCTCCTCTCAAAGCATACAAATGAGAGTGACCCCTCCAAAGGATAGCAGCCCAATCAGCCCCTTCTCATATATATAGGCGCCCGTCAAAAAACCAAAATGCCCTTACATGAAGCACACAACCCAAATACCCTCTAGGGGTAAAACCGTCCAGGTTTTTCTTCATCGATCCGATAGCCACCGCGCCTTCACATCGGTAGCCTCGCTTCCACGCGATCTCCCCGATACCACCACGTGTCGTCTGTCCGCATCGGGACCTCCGCCCGAGTTTTGAGGCGCAAAGCCGGGAAACCCGCCACGACGGTTTTGAGTCGAAACCATCAAAAAGGTCCGCAAGTAGCGCGGCCCGTACGCATCCCCCGTCGTGTACACTTGCGCTCGTCGATGTCGCAGCTGTCAGCCACCACGGCTAGCCGCCCAGCTTCAAGGTCCCTCGGTCCAAGCCTCGTGTCCGCTCTTCACCGCACCTGGTCCGTCAGCACGGCACGCCCTACTTGACCTTCACCGCACCGTCGACCACCGTCTCTGAGCTCGACACTTGTACAACACAAGCCAAGAGACACCGTTGTTCGGCACGAAACTGAGTGCCACGTTTAGACACACCCACACATGCAGTTGTGTTGGCATGTTTACAATCACTCATCTAATAAAGACTTATTCTCTCGTACCCTGCTTAAAAGTGTTGCAAGCAAATGACTGTCATCTAATATGAGAGTTTATAAAGAAAACAGAATATGAGAGCCATAGATAGTTTACTAGAATATGAGTGTTACCTGCTGCTATAAGGAACTTGGCTGGGCACATCAAGAGTCCGAATATGAATATTTGTTTATGCAGATACAAGCTTTCCTTTGAGAACTGCAAGATGCCTTGAAGACAGGATATTGTGCCATTAAATCGTCTAGAATCTTAGAATCTCAAATGCAATTCAAATTTTTTTTTTCGCGACCAGGACTTCACCCGTTTTTTCGCAATTCAAAGATGTTGGCATGGTTTTTGTCAGTAACGGGTTCTGTTCTTAGGCAAAAGATCGAGCACATGTTGTGCATGATCATGAATGAGGCACTGGCGCTATACTGATGTGCAGCACGTTTAGCAACGGCCGACGATTACCCCTTTGTAGCTACCTGTAGCACCGTGGCTTCGCCGATTGGTTACCCGCTAGTACCTGCGCCACGGCAACCGATCGTCGAATGTGGAATGGGGTGACCTCCTCGTTGGCCATGATTGAGTTGAGGGGCCGGGGTAGTTAGCGCGCACACGAGAGAGGCTTGCGCCGCCTTGGCGCAGCTTGTCCGTGGCTCCCCGCGACGCCTCCCGTCCGTGTGGCCCGTTGCCTGTCCACAGCCCAGCGGACCCGCGAAACTGGACATCTGTGCGGCCATGCGCCATCGTGCCGCAGCCCTCCTCGGACATCCGGCGGTGTGTCAGAGCAGGAGGACCCGGCGGCGCGGCAACCCTTGGGTGGGAGCAGGACGACGGACGCAGCACCGCAGGGGGAGGCGGCGACTGGCGAGTCGACTGGGTTCTCGAGCATTCTTGTTGCAGGCCGGCACAAGGAGCCAAGGACGGACGACGGGCGAGGGGGGCGGCCAGACGGGACGAAGACTCTGGAAACAACTACTAGGCCTCTCGGTGAACGTTTGATTTGGATCGAATGGCTAAGAAATAAGGATGATGTGGCCCAATAGCTTGCCAGAGCTTGGACTCTGATTTCGATAGGTAAAGATTTGATTTGGATCGAATGGCTAAGAAATAAAGATGATGTGGCCCAATAGCTTGCCAGAGCTTGGACTCTGATTTCGATAGGTAACGATAAGATAATATGACCACCGCTCATTATCATTGTTAAAAAGTAGCAAAATCATCATTCTCATCGTCGCTTAAACAATCTTTGTGCCTTAAGTGGACTAGGATTGTTTATTTATTGCATATCATATCACGCTATTGCAGTCACCACGAAGAATTATGGAGTGATGTAGTGGCCTGCTTACTCAAATAGAGGACGCTTAAGTCGTGGTTGTATAGGATGTTACAAATCGGCCTCTATACCCGTTCTCGATCCAAGAAAGAGGTGCATAGAAGTTGTAGATGGATCTCGTCTCCCTTGCCCAATCCCAAGAATAAGACAGAAGAACATACAAGAGACACATATATATGAGGGGAGTCATCTCTTCATTAGTCATTATAGGTGTACACATAGTCTCTTTATATAGATATAGCACTGCGGGCATATATGGTAACCGTCAAGGCCCATATGGTATGAGCCCATTAATTTCTCCAATGAGAAATTCTTAACACTCCCCTTGGGCGAATACCATGACAAATACATGCCTCGTTAAAACTCCAAAAAACCCATTGAGAAAAATATGGAGAAAGAGTACATTATTGTCCTATAATCCATTTGCGCATTGTTGCCTCATTAAAATCCTTACATGAGAAACTTCGGAAAACTCACCAAGAAAAAAGAGTACAACATGTCTTCTAGACAAATTTGACCTTCTGGATCATACTATTTTGAATTCTCTAGAATTCTGGTCAAGAGTTAATACTATGGGAAATTCTCCCCATGAAACTTGCAAAATTATCCCGCTATGGCAAGATCGCTTTCTACAGGAAGGTATGCACATAGAGATTTAACAAATATATCACATATATTACAAGGATCATTTTATAATCTTGACCTCATGTTACTTCTGGAACCCATAAAGTTACTTGTGGAACCCACGAAGTAAAAATACTACATAAATAATAATCTTACTTTCAAGAATGATGTCATGATAGTGCCTTTAACAGAAAATTTAGTATAACACCTTCTAGGTATCATTTGAGGCCTTCAAAGCCTTGTGAATGACAATCAATACCCCCGATGACAACATTAGTTGAAGTCATTCACTCTCATGGCATTAACCATTGCACATAGATATTGTTTTTCTCTCTAGTGCGCTCTCTCTCTCTAATGCTTTGGTTTATTTACCTAAAGTAGCCTGAAGAAAACCATCGCATAATACTTGTTGGTATATCATACACCTGAATTTGGGATTTATTTGTAACAATACCTTTCCTAGGTATATTTTTTAAAAAATATTATAATATCATGTCAACACAAGATCAGAAGTCAATGTGTTTGTTTCTATCTCTCTTTCTGACAGAACAAGCATGGAGTATCATGATAATCGAGGATTGTTTTTCCTTGGCAACATGAAGTTGCTATAAAGAATATGAAACAAATTAATATTTTGAGGATAGTTTCCCTGGTTAGTGCGAAAGCACGATACTTCTTTCTGAAGTAGAACATCGTTTGTCCTTTCTTGGACTAGTGATGCCCTGCAGTGCATATTAGAACTCAGAATTATAGATACTCACAATTGCTTAAATGACACTGGGAATTATTGCAGAAAAATCATTGTATTGTCTATAGGTTAAGTGTGCTGAATTAGATGGGTGGAGTGACTACTCTGTGCAATAATATATTGGCCAGTAGCCCTGTATGTGTCATTTCTTGCCTATTTTTAAGTTATACCTGCCAACTGCCAGAAGATGGAAAGCATCCAATTTATGAATCCCACATTACAGTAGAGCTTGAAGCTAATTTTGACATTAATCAATTATACGTTATAGTAGTTATCCTAGGCTCTGAAAGGCCATATGGATGTTGAAAACTACGTATGTTCATTATATGTACTTTTTACCTATGAATATTGCGCTATCAATTGAGAGTATATCCTAGAAGGATATTGGTCATTGTTGCTCTTGCCAAGCAATCTTTTTCTTTGTTTAAGCCAACGACTTTGCACTAAATAATATTTTCCGGATAAATGAAATTCTTGGCCTCATCTGTTCTATCTCGAAAGCCTCTGTTTATGCTAAACAATGAATTGATTCAAGTCATGCTTTATATCGAACATGAGGTATGTTGCAGTAAATATAATGACTCAATTTCACTATATATATGGTATGAGTAATTGGGTCAAATTTGGGCAATAAACAAAAAGAGCTGGACTATGTAATAACTCTGCATCCATTTTATATGCTTGGCAATAATGGCAAAATGTCATAATCTTGTTGTCATACTTATGCACACCAATCTTGACGCGCCTGAAATCGCAATGCCACCATTGTCTTGTCTGATGCATATGACCTAGAAGGTCAATATATGTAATGGAGAGATTAATTATCAATTATACAACAATTGGTGAGCATTAGCCCCTGAAGGATTATTATGGCTAAATTATGGGTTATGTTATAAGTAACTACAGGTGTTAAGTCCAGAAGGCTACATATGCATTTGTTTGAAACAAGAACTCATGGAGCAAAAGTGTATAGCTCACCGTACCAGAAGTTATGGATTCAACAAGAAGTTGAGTATACTCCTCTTATAGAAGGAAATACATGCCGTATTCATGCAACCGCATTAATAAAGTCCAAGCTCACTTGCATGTAAAAACAGTAATATACCCCCGAGATAAAGTGCGTAATATTTCCTAATTAAAAACCACTCAAGCATACATATACACCACTAGAAGTTGGTGAATGGGGATTTTTCAGTATGCTATTAAATATCTCGACATTAGGGGGAGATAATGCCCATTTTGTGGAATCCTTGATATTTATGAATTAAAACGCACGAAACTAAACTAGTTGTTTAGTTATACTCCTCTATTGTATAGTATGGAGTTATGCCAGATAACTATTTGTATTGATGAGGAGCAACTAGATTGGTTAAAGTCCAAATGAATGCTTCTACCTGAAGTAGATGTGGATATACCCGGGATTAATTTTGTATCCATAAGACTTTTGGCATTTGATCAAATCATGTGGGGACGCCTTTAAGTAAGATCTAGTGGCCTAAGTCAAAAGCATATGCTCATGAAGCAAACTCACATTATGTGTGACAAAACTCCTTTCATACTCATGTAGAGAAATCACCCTGTTTGGTGAGTTACCTCACGATGAGGTTCATCCCCGAGATGAAAATCCTAGCAATGCGCGCTTACTAAGCTAGGAAAATGGAACAATAGCGGATCTATCGTTTTGGGAAATAATGAAGATCATCATTAAGTCGGAAAAAATATGTCGACACTTGTTTACCTCTATAATTGCTAGATGAGTCTCTCTTGTGAGAATCCGGATCCGGAACAAAGTCCATGGCAAGAGTGCTGGAAGCTCTCATATCGGGTCAATTGAAATATGCAATTGAGGTTGAGCCAAAAATTGCTAAGTGAATATCTTGAATCTGATGTTTGAATAATTATGGGTCATCATTAGAATAATGAGTGGTGAAAAGCGATGGTTCAAATGGTCTGGATAGAGACCAATTCCGACATAAATTTTATAAAATATGTTCCGCTATATAATAAATCTGGCTAATGGCATGAATCAAATATGCAGTTACGGGATTCTGAAAATTCATGAAGAGCAACATAAAAAATCTCATACCAATGTTTTCTTTTGGAGAATGATCAATCTCCCTATAAAATAACAACTTCCTAAAGGATTTTCCTTGAAGGAAGATGTAATTATGTCTAAATGCACCTAAGTGAATTTCTTGGAAGGAAGACCCATATAAGACCCGAGAGATAAGAATGAAAAAGAGGATATAAAATGAATAAAAATATACCATATAAGCACACGTGCAGTCCATGAGCTTTTCCTATGGATGTATATATATATTTGTGATATAATGCATTCTCCACCCGAAGATTTGGAGTTGAAGTATCCTCTGAAAATCAATATGATAAGTTTGGTGCTACTAGCGATACTTTCCCCATTACGCTAGAAATACATACTTGTGATGTCTTGCTATGATTAAAGATTGTAGAATAATCTATAGTCAATCCCGAGAGGTTTCACGACTATTATGGATAGAGAAATTTTCTCTTATATAAAGAGTAATAATTATTAGTTACATTTTAAATGTGTGTGTGTCACCATAAATTTGATATATATCCTGATATATGCATATTAGAATATAATATTTTTGACTGTATTATTCTCTATCTCAATATTCTTGAAGAATTGTGAGACAAATATTATGAATACTAAATATTGTGAAAATATTGTAATCTTACTTAATAGAAACATCAATTATAGATCATAAAGAAAATTAGTCTGTGATATTCTAACAATTGCCAAATTTGATGTTCAAAAACAAATGCATTCTTCGAGATGCGATTTATTCATACCTTATTTAGGATGTCAATTGATCTACGTCACATATCGCGTAGGACAGTTATTGGTAGATACATACCGCGTAGGGTATTTGACATTGTCGTAGATCAACTTTGCTTGATGATAACAAATTATCTGATACGCAGCTTCTCTTAGGCGCCCGGTGGCAGAGATGGTTGCCAACAGCCATGAGCACATGGATGACTCCAAGGCACGTGTTGCCAGATCACGAGATGACATCGGGTCAGATTGGGAAAAAAATCAATCTATAATTAGCAACATTGAAATAGAGATTTATTTTTCGCAAAGGCAAACAAAATATTATGTCCTGGTTATATTGCACCGCGTGCAAGATATGAGGAACTGTGAGGACTGCGTGCAGCGTGCAGCTAGCAGGTCCTAGCGCCATGGTTGTCCGGCTTCGACTCCGGCATGTTGGATGACGATCATGACGGGTGGTATGCATTTGATCGGCCACCAGATCAAACATGAACCAAATACGAATTCATGATTAGCCACAAATCAAATATATCTAACAAGAAAACACATCCACCTCCATTTGCCTTGTCCTCTAGAAAACCATCTACTAAAAAGAATCTACAGGATTAAATCTAGTAGTTAATGATTGAACTGATAAAAAAAAAACAAAAGGCAAACCGTAGCCTTGTTCATGCATGCGAATATGCAGACTGCATCCACGGATGCACGGCAGGACGCCCCAGCCACACGCGTCCCTTCGAGAGCCACGGCAACGACGCCGCCTGGAACATGGCTATGGTCCCGAAGCAGAGGTACACGACGGAGGCGTTGCCGACCTCATCGAGCCACGCGCATAAGGTTGCCCGTGGCCACGACCACCGTTGGAGATCTGAACCCTAGGGTCCAGATGTGGTGGCTGATCTTACGCCACCGCGAGTCCGTTGATTTCGATCCGGGCGGATGGCACTCCAACGGAGCCGCAGTAATTGATCGGAAAAGAATAGATCAATCTGTTAACTATACGTGACAGATTGATTATATATAAAAGAATCAGAAAACATCACATATGGCTTAATTAGCCCACGACGATTGGCCATCGGTACTGGAGATCAAGACTGTATGCGACGAGATCACAGCATCTTGTAGTCCGCAGGATAGACCGTAGAAGGATTCGTTGCGCCAACAGATTGGATCCACAGCTGCTCGCATCGCACGAGCACCTGACGGTGAGGGCAGCCAACATTTGGCCCAGCGCATGGATCGCACTCGCATGTTTTGCCAAATTGATATGACGACGAGTCATATCAGGAAAAAAAATTCTATGATTAGCAAAATCAAAAATACAGATTGATCTAATGACAAATCTCTATGAATGACTCACCCAGTTGG
Source organism: Themeda triandra (assembly GCA_018135685.1). NCBI lineage: Eukaryota > Viridiplantae > Streptophyta > Magnoliopsida > Poales > Poaceae > Themeda > Themeda triandra. The sequence goes on along the minus strand of JAENPR010000309.1, from coordinate 614,844 downwards.
AAGAGCTGCTGATAACGTGTTACAAATCGGCCTATATACTCGTTCTCGATCCAAGAAAAAGGCGCGTAGAAGTTGTAGATGGATCTCGTCTCCCTTGCCTAATCCCAAGAATAAGACAGAAGAACATACAAGAGACACAGATATATGAGGGGAGTCATCTCTTCATTAGTCATTATAGGTGTACACATAGTCTCTTTATATAGATATAGCCTGCAGGGCATATATGATAACCGTCAAGGCCCATATGGTATGAGCCCATTAATTTCTTCAATGAGAAATTCTTAACATAGGAGACTGTTACAACTATTGTGGCCATTATGACTGCCCGCTATCAACGCTGAGGAAGGAGAGGGAGGGAACAGAGAGGTGCCGCTAACCGGAGATAATAGAATATAGAGAGATGGTTGAGGCCTTGAGGGAGAGGCCCATTATCCAACAAACCACAACTTTGCTGGGCAAATAATGGGCCTTCTAGATCTCTCTGGGCCTCAAGCAATTTTCCTAAGAGGGGGCCTGTGCATAAAGTGTTTGCCTTTGAAAATCCTCTTGTATTTGAGGATATACGTTAACTTTATGACCTCCTGAACTAATCTCCATGACGGTCAAATTTGTGCATGTGACACAAAGTTAGAGAACTTCCTTTTGATAGAGTCATCATCCCCGCACGAATGGTAGGTGTGCAAAATAATAATCTTCCAATGCTGGCATGAGAACCTAGCACTCAAAATGTGGGCGAAAGAACGTGATACCCAGATTTTTTTTTCCTTACGTGCATAGCGCATGGAACGAGTTTAATTAATTAGCGATATCACTACTGCATAATTGATTTTCCAAGATGAGGCCTTTTTTTCTAAGGCGGGTACTTTTTTTGCCCGCTGCGGTAAATCCAACGATTTAACGCAAAGGCCATTTTTTATTTACCGCAACTTACACTTTTGCACGCTGCGGTAAATCAATTTACCGCAGTGGGCAACACTAAAAGCCCGCCACTTTTAATATTGGCCCAGCTAACCAGGCCCAGCTAGCCAGGCCCATCTGTATCTCCTACCGGGCCCATATATAAACACTATTTAGGGTTTCAGCACTACAATCCCTCTCCACTTTCTCCACTCACTCACCGCATCCCTCTTCACTTTTCCACCTCCCGCGCCGCATCCGCCCTCCCTCACTCGAAGCAGACCGGCCTCTCCACCTCCCTCGCCGGCAACCCGGCCTCCTGGCAGCGCTGCGGCCTGGCCCGCCTCTCGGTGACGAGGCGGCCCCGTCTCCCGGCGGCGCGCTGCGGCCTGGCCCACCTCCCGGCGACCCCGCCTCCGAGGCAGCGGCGGCGCGTGGCTTGGGGCCGAGCCTGGTGGTGGCGCGCGGTGGCCGCTCTATCCAGTCGGTGGCGGCGCGCGGTGTTCCAATCCATCCTCCCACGGCTCGATCCGGCGCACGCACGAAGGAAGGGAGCTCGATCCGCGGCCGGCGTGGAAGTCTGACGATGGTGGAGGTACCTTGCTCTTCTCTCTTCGTCTAGATCGTTCTCTCTCCATCTCCCTCACTGTGTCCCCTCTCCCCTTCGCAGATCCAGCCGACGCGGGCCCATGGCAGTGCAGGTCCGGCCGTGGAGCTGCGGCGGCCTCCCTCCCTTCCGTCGACGACGCGTGGACGGCCGGGCGACGGCAGCGTGGGGAGCTTCCTCCAACTCCCCCTCTCGATGGCATGCGAGGACACGCAGGATTCTGGCGGCGCTAGGGTTTCGTTCTGGGTAACGGGCTCGCCGATGGGCTCGGAGATGGGCTCGAAGATGGGCTCGCCTGTGGGTTCGTGGGGTTTTTTTTTTGTTTTTTCGGAGGGATTTACCGCAGCGGGCATCCTAATGCGTCCGCTGCGGTAAATTGATTAATCACAGCAGGCAAGGGAGCCCGCTGCGATTAGACTATGATTTACTGTGGCCTTGTCGTGACAGCAGGCACACTTGCCCGCTGCGAGAAACGGTTTGTGCCCGCTGCGATTGCCCGCTGTGTACTAGTGTATGATACCACACTTTTTTATTGATGGAATCGTACCCAAATGGAATTTATTACATTGACCTTGCATAGGTCTACGTGTACCCAACATCCACGTTGGTTACGAAATCAGTGACCCAGTGACAAACCTCGGTCTCAAAAGGAATGTTGCTGTGGAGTCGTGGCTTCGTGCTGATCAAATAAGTTTCTAATAAAAAATATTGAACGATTCATTTAATGATACTAATTAATATATTTGGTTAAAGTTGAAATTGTTTGAATTTGTGGAAAAGTGACAATGACATGTGCCCAGGGAGTAATTTGGTCATCTTACGCTTCCTGAGCACGACAATTGTATCACTGTCAGTTTAGTCAATATTAGTCTGTTTTCAGATCGTCCATAGGCTCTGATTATTCAACAATCTGTCAGAGAAAATTCCCACCAGATTCTAGATTGATGGAGATAATGTCATATACTACTTGCAGCATAATGCTCATTCACAATAACAAATAATGTCATCTCTTGCAAACGGTGAGATGAAACTTTCCGGTAAGATTAGCCTAAGCTTCGACTACCACCCCCACACCTTTGGTTTCATCATGGGCACTCGCTCTACCACCGTTTCCCATGTTTTCGAGGCAAAACATTAGTTGCACTACTATAAGTTTCCATGGTACTATACGAGCACGTACGGTAGCAAGGAATAATGTACAAGTTGCTACAGAGATAATTGTGGAATCACTGCCATCCAAATGTCGCTCTTAGTATCTTTGAGACCATTACGTGTATATAGTGGACATATTGCAGCTACATATTCTTTTATATCCTGACAAACATTATATGGCCTTCACTACGTGAGCACACGGCGGCTGCCCACCCTCTGTAGGGGCGGTTGGGTCAGCCGCCCCTATGGCACCGATTTTACAGTGCTCACCTTTGTAAGGGCGGTTCAACACGAACCGCCCTTACAGTGCATTTTTAAAATAAAATCCGAAAAAACTCTGAAAATAATAGTAAAAAATTTTTTTAAACCCGGGGAGGGACCCCACCAGTCAACCACCATGCCACTTTATTCACACCATATTTTTTCAAGCATTTTTCGGCCTTTGCATCACCCGGATTCAAACTCACAACCTCACCCTTACGCGGTTCCGCCCTTTACCACCGCACTACAATCACATTTGTCTATATATAGTTTTGGTTCCCACATATTGTACCAAACCGATAGTAATTTGCTTATTTAAGGCCCTAAACGATATCAAATCAAAAAATCGTCAACTACAAACTTTCATATCTTTTCAAGATATACACTTTTCGTTTAGAAAGTTTTTTCATCCAAGGCCATTTATAAAATTTGAGTTTCAAATTTGAGAAAATAAAACGTAGGTTTCGTATGACAAGATGAAGTCAAATAAAAAAGTTTTCAACTACAAAGTTTCATAACTTTTTGAGATGTACAAACTTCATATAGAAAGTTTTTCCATCCGACATCGTTTATAAAATTTAAATTTTAAATTTGAGAAATTAAAACGTAGGTTTCGCATGACTAGATAAAATCAAATAAAAAAGTTTTCAACTACAAAGTATGATAACTTTTTGAGATGTACACACTTCATATAGAAAGTTTTTCCATCCGACATCGTTTGTAAAATTTGAATTTTAAATTTGAGAAACTAAAATGTAGGTTTCGCATGACAAGATGAAGTCAAATCAAAAAGTTGTCAACTACAAAGTTTCATAACTTTTTGAGATGTACAAACTTCATATAGAAAGTTTTTTTATCCGACATCATTTACAAAATTTCAAATTTTTTAAAACTAATTATACACCTACAGGCACCACTGTAGGTGCGGCTCACTGTAAGGGCGGCTGGTGATTGAGTTGCCCTTATAGTGACCGTGACCACTGTAAGGGCGGCTCAATCACCAGCCGCCCTTACAGTGAAAGGGGAAGCGCTCCCTTAGTGTTTTTTTCACGTAGTGCTTGCACATACCAAGTCAATCCGTACTTGGTGTAGCAATTACATACAGCTAATATTCTAGTTAAAATAATACGTAATACGTACTGCACGGCAGAAGAGGGAATACGTAGTTAGGTTGATGCATGAACCTTGAGTTGTTGTCAAGGGCATTTTCTTTACTACTACAAGTAGGACGGAAGACCAAACCTAACGATCACATGTGCCTGGCTGCATGCTAGCGTGCGCTGGCTTCGTGCGCGCTATTCTCAGTTGTACGTAGGTATCTGATTAGAAAAATAAACATATCAGAGGCAACCATAGAACTACAGGTTCATATGGTTCATGGAGCTTTGATTGCCATGGAAGATGAGGTCAAGTCAAGGACATTTCATTATTTTGTGTTGATGGGATGGAAGATGATGCGGCGTGTGTTTATTCTATAACCTGTTGGACTGCCAAGCCAATTCGTCTTGGTTGCATTTGTTTGGCTAAGCCAAGAGGGGCCACGAGTTCATCAGGCCGCGTGCAGTGACCCGTAAACCCATCCGATCCAACCCAACACACCCAAGAAGCAAACACAGATTTGATCCATTTTACCCACCTAGAAGAAGCCACGATCCAATTATCTAGCTGCACAAAATCAATCCACACGAGCTCCATGTCAGAAGGGGAATATATACATACTTAGTTTGGTTGATGCTCCACTTGTCCACTAGCGGTAGTAGCAAGACGGACACAGCTTTAGGTTCATGGAGCTTGACTGCGCGCCAAGTAAGAAGATGCCAAGTCAAGGGCATTTCATTATTTTGTGTTGACGGGATGGAACAACAGGTTCATATTCTTTTGGACTACTAGGTGTACGGACATGCAGCTTGTGTTTATTCTGACCAGTTGGACTGTGAGGCCAAGCAAGTGGTTTTAGTTTGGTTGATCTCTGTGCTCCACCTCCACTTGTATGCCCACTAGCTATAGAAACATGGTGGACAATACTTTATGTTTATTGAACATGAGTGTGAAGATTGAGAGGACCTGTCGTTGCCATGTTTTCATTTTGTTGAAAACGCCATCCTTCCATTTTGTGTTGGTGGGATGGGACAACAGGTTCATGTTTACTTTAGAGTGATGGGATGGAACAACTGATCTGTACCCCTCCGTGTTTTCTATCACATTTGTTTTGTTCTAAGTTAAATGTGTGTATCCTTGACCATTAATTTCAAAAAAAAATATTGTTTCAGGTCATAAAATTTATATTTTTAGATTCATTATGAGAAATAGCATCAGAATATATAATTCGCATATTTTGAAATTATAATTTTGTTTAAAAAATTGGTCGGTGAATGTTTGAAATGTTTGACTTCAGACAAACCAAGTGTGGCACAAAAAAATTAGATGGAAAACATATTGTGAAAGTGTATTGGTCGCTTGCCCCATAAAGGTTTTCATGCTTATAACATCAAAGATAACACCAACCATTGCCGAGCCAACGGTGGCATTTGGCAGCCCGCGGCAGTGGCCCGGGGATTGTGGGGCGTGGGTGGCAGCGGTGGTGGAGGCGCAACAGCGGCACACGTGGCGATGAGAGGGTGCGATGAGAGAGTAAAAGATAAAGAGAGATGTGGATGAACCCCCTTATATTATTGATTTGTTCGGTTACAATTCGCTTTGTATTTGTAGCCCGGGGGTTGCTTAACCTTAGGGATTGGAGATCCTGTGGATCATCCGTTCCCTATTTTATTTATTTTTATTTTCCTAATTTGTCATGCTGACATGGCGGCCTCCGTAGACGACGGCGGCGGCGGTGCTGCACCCCGGCCCCTCCTTGCACACGCGCTCGCCGTCCTTGCCTCGTGAGGCGCGGCTGGTATGGCGCTCCTCCTCTTGTAGACCTGAGTTGGCCCAATTTGTTCCCTAATTTGTGGGGCCTTAGTTGCACATGTTACATTACTCCTCCTTTTCCACTCGGCGCGTCTATATGATGAAACTGGAACCAGATGTTGATGTTGTTGACGAAGATGATGTAGAGGTGCCCGGTGTCGAAGTTGTTGTTGATGTCGCTAAAGAGTAAGTAGATGTCTGTGTTTCGGTGCCATCAGGCCTGCGTCCTGTGGAAGAAGGCACTCGATGTCGATGTAGTAGGCATAGTCGTGGAGGTAGTCGAGGATATAGAGGTCTGCGCCTCCTTTGCCAGTGTTGACGTAGTTGTTGGACATGGTGCTTGTTGTAGTGATAAAGTGGTCGTTGATGTAGAGGAGGATGTAGTTTGGGGGACAACCTGTCATGCTTGTCATTGCTGTCTCCATGGCAGCAGCGGGGGTCTCCATGCTGGTCTATATTAGAGCTGTCGAAGTGTCGTGCACGGGGGCCAGGGAACCCTGCTCCTTCTCGTAGTTGCCCTCCTCTGCGGCAGCGATGGTCTCCATGGTGGTGGCGGCACTGTGAACCATCGTGAGGGGGCCATGCAAGCGAGATCGAGGAGTTGCGTCGTGAACCATCGCAAGGCGGACCGTGAACTATAGCGAGGCGGCGTCGTATTGGATCGCGGCTCCTCGCGCGAGGGAGAACGAGGCGGCCGCAGGCTTGCTGGTTGGTGTTTTGCAAAAGCTAAAATTAGGACGGGATGAGGGGGCAAGTTTAAATGCTAAAATAACCCACCTTCATCTCATATTAGAGACCTGTGATCTTGATTAGAATTTCTATAGTTGACACAACAGCTTGGTTTCCATACCATACGTTGCATTGTAACTAAGAACTGTACACTTAATAAGAAATAATCATATTAATTTAGTTATTGTTAAATAGACCTTACACGGATTTGTAACTAAGCATGATTAATTACAAAAAGTAAATCTTATTAACGATTATATTCCACTGTCATTGACACTGGTAGCAAATATAAATCGCAAAAATCGAATCTCGCAAATTTCCCTTGTAAATACATACTGCGGTCATGGAACGCTCAGTAGAAAGTACCGTAGGGCTAGGCCAACCTTCTTCGGTCCTTAGTCATATATTCTTAGAACAAAGTATCTTATCGGTCGTAAAATTATATAAATACCATAGGGCTAGGCCCACCTTCTTCGGTCCTTAGTCATATATTTTTAGAACAAAGTATCTTATCGGTCGTAAAATTATATAAGCTATCAATTATACGCACCAGAGACCCATTTTCGAGCCCTGCATCCTCTTATTAAAAAGCGAGGCTATAGTTCTCTTTCCTGTGGATTTTTTTCTTTTCAATTACAAGGCACTATGCACACTCCAACACAATTATAGTGCACAAAGTATCTTTTCTATGTATGAATTTGCAGAGATCAGCTTAGGTAAAGCAAGCAATATTTTCCTTGAGGCCTTATTTGGATGCAAGTGTATCCACCTCAGTTCACAAGTATTAACGAGGATTACAGTGTAACTAAACTATGTTCCATTCCATTCTACTCCAATACATCAGTTTAACTACACTCTAATCCACTTTAACACTTGAGAAATACATGTGCACCCAAACAAGGCCTTTTCCTCGGAAAGCGATCCAGAAATGCAGAGTGAAATAAGAATCAACACATCTATACTATAATTGAAATCTTGTAAAGGCGTAAGAAGCCTGTCCCTTACACTCACCCCCACCTAACAGCCAGCCTCCCACCCTTCTCCTCACGCGCTCGGCACCCCACCGCTCCCTCTGCAGAGGGCGAGAGATCGAATCCCCAGCCACCGCTCAAATCCCCAGCCTACTTCCGTCTCGATTTTTCAGGAAAAAATAAACGCAAAAAACTCATTGCGGGATCGGGTGACGGCGGCGGCGGCTCCACCGTGCCCGCGCCTAGGGTTTGACGAGGGCCCGGCGGCTGCTTACGCCACCTAGGCCACGTTCCCTACCCTCATGGCGTGCACTGGCCATGGCGTGGGGTAGCGGCGGCGGAGCCTCCCCATGTCCGACCGCTGCGTGCCCCTCCGCGCCCACTTCGGCTTTGCCAACCACGGCTTGCCTCCCCTCATCCGCCTGCAGCATTCCATTCAGCTGCTACCCGGCCGCTTGCTGCCTCCGCCGCGGCCCGCCCGTCGCCCCTTCTCACGAAGCACCCGCGGCGGTGGAGGCAGAGCTCCTTCCCGAACGCCCCCAACCAAACGCGTCCAATCCTCCCGGCATCAGAACCGCGCGAAATCTCTCCGGATTCGCGCGCGCGGCGGGCCGTGGACTGATCGGGTGCGGAGGAGGCCAGGGCGCGATGGTGGTGATGGAGGGTAATGGCGGCGCCGACAAGATCACCATTGGCGTCTGTGTCATGGAGAAGAAGGTTGGGATCTTGACTTCTATGTTCTGTTGCATTTTTTTTTCTTTCTTTTTAATTTATACTCTCCTTGGGTGTTCTCGCGAACACATGGATGCTAGATGCTGTATTGTCCTCCTGCTTATTTATTGATCGATTCGTGTTCTTGCTCTTCATTCCAGCGCGTGCGTCCGATTTCTAGCGCGTACGTGTCGATTGGTTTGAATTGCATCTAACCTGCAAATGTGCTTCCAACAAATGATACTTATTAGGGATGATTTGAATTTCTATGACCTTTTATTTATGGACCACTCTCGAAGGGATATGGCTGTCCGGAGCTTTAAGCATTTAGGATTTTTTTATCTTTAAGTGGATTATACCAATCTAATGTATATATGATAGTTGCTCTGTGTTAAAAAAGACGATAGCTACATTTTATCCTCATGGTGGTTATATGTGGCAGGGGAGACAAATCCATTGAGTTTGGCAATGAGGATGAGGGCTGCGCTTTAAGTGGCAGCGGACGCCCGACGAGATCTTCGCCGGTGAGCCCCGGAGAGCTCCTTCCCACGCCCTACCGTGCGGCACGAATATGAATTTCTGGATGTCTGCTTGTGCAGCTCGATGATTTGCTGATGATGGTGCAGGTGGCCCTCTCCAACGACACCACCATGTTGCTTGAGGCCACTACGGACAGTTCAGGAAGCATCATCTCTTGCTGACAAGGTATACATGTTACATGCCATTAGTTCTTGTGTATTTGCGATGGCTTTCAAATGTGCATGGCTCAGCAGAGTGATTGGATAAGGTTCTTGAGTACCTGGATGTTGGGTCATGTCCACAGTTTACAAGGGACAGCTGCTAGCAAGTGCCAGGCAGTACAGTTTCCTGTTGGATGTACTGTGTGCCATTGTTTACTTTCAATCATGCCAAGTCTTTCAATTCTAATTTGCCATGTCGATCTTTTTGGTCCAAGTCCAGTTTGCCTCTCTGATTTATGGGCATAGTATTTCCTCCATGGTTTACATTAGACAGTCAGTCACCAATACTGCTTCAGTGTGGCTGTGTCCGCATTTGAAAATTGGGTCGGGTTTCTATCAGTTTTACCTATACAGCATACACAATCTTCTATATGTACTGATTTTATATGCATAAGATTATACAGCATACACAAACTTTGTTGGTAGCAACTGTACTAAATGTTTTTTTTGTTCTATCACTCTTTAGTATGAACTGGTTATCTAGCATGAATGAATAGTCTATAGATCACACATCCAAAAATGCACTTGTCTGAACCAAGTGAATGTCTTCTTGATCGCTGCTGCCAGCGAGTTAATCCAGTCTTTTCTCATTTTCTGACATCATGGCTTTGTCTTAACATAGTCTAATGGAAGTTTCTGTGCTATGCATTTAGGCCATTGGATTTCACTTCTTTGGGCATAAAATAGGTCTAAAAATGAAATGTTATTTCGGTGGAAAACACATATTGCTTTAGCTCTCAGGCTTTCCTTTGCTGAGTTTCTTGTGAGTGGATATGGTGATGCAAGGGGTACTATGAATTATATAAGTCTATGAGCGATTGGTTGCATAGGAACACCAAGGTCACTGAAACAGGTACTAATTAATTTTAGCTGATTAATTTTTTTTGTAAAAAAATTAGCTGATTAAATTGCCCGTGCATCTAATGAGTTTAGACATAGCACAAGTAGACTTTGATATATCCTTAGCTAAAACAATGTTCAATATGGAGCTTCTTCAATGCCCGATCCACTCAAAGACTGTTGTGCATGGTAAGTGCAAGTTATTGTGGGATGGTGAATTAGGCCATGTACATTGTTTCCATTGCTTCTTTAGGAATTAGAAGTCATAGAAATAGATGGGCAAGGTGTTTGGGCCAACTTACCTCATTCATTGTTAATCCCTTGCAGATGCATTGCTTGTACCGATTTGTTGTTAAAGTGGTGGTGATGTGAGGCGGGGCAGCAGGGACCCAGGGATCTGCCTAGGTGGTTGCTAGAGAGAACGAGGACGGGGAGGACGAATGAGTGTTTAATATGTATTACCCTTGATGAATGAAGGCGTTTAATTTGGGTGACCTATGGGAACAATAGGTGCTGGATGGTACACATGGTGTATGGTTTATTTATTATTTACGAATGGAGAGCTTGACAATGATTATTTTAGATCATATTAAGTTTGAATGTTTGTTTTTACTTGATCTTGTGTACTACATTCAGAAATTATATCTCAAGTTAATGTTATATATGAAAACCCTTTTGGCATGAATTTTATCCCGAGTTCTATTAATATATTATAAATCTCTTTTGGCATGAATCTTAATTTATCTCACTATTTAGTTTATTTTTTTAAAAAAAATATTCTTCTTTTGTTTAAACCGTAGCGTTAGCACGGGCGATATACTAGCACATAGTAATTAACTGAGCTAAAGTATTAATTGTGTGGCTTGTCACATCTTGATTCAGTTCTTCTGATGATTCTGAACAATCTTAGAGATCAAGTACTGAATTGAATAAGGAGACTGACTTTGCCTCAAGCGCAAGGTCAACTAGCGAATCTTCCTACAATGCAATATATAGAAACCCATGCGGCACAAAACAAATTAACCACCAACTAGTAGATATTTAAAGAAATGCGCCAATATGGCGTCGTCTAAAAAAAAACTAGCAGACATTTAAAGTATATCCAGTGGTTGTCAAAAAAAAAGTATATGCGGTGTAAGTAAGAAGGCACTTGCTGCCTATATAAACACACCACGGCCGCTTGCGGCCGAACAGATCAGAAAGTGAAGTACTGCTAGCTTGCTAGTTTTATTTCCCAGGCTCCTCCTCACAAATTCAATTTCCATGGCCCTGCCCCAAGTGTTCTGCTGGCTTCAGGTCGTTTCTCCCTAGTGACGACATCCCTTATGACGCCGCTGCTGCCTGCAGCCGCTGTCTCCAGCTCCAGCTTGGTTTCGCTACCGCCAACAGGCTTGCCGTCATGCCTCAGAAGGTGTGGCGAGGTAGACATTCCGTACCCATTCGGCATCGGCGACAACTGCTCTTGGCCAGGCATGGATGATGGCTTCAAGGTCACATGCAACAACAGCTTCAACCCTCCGAGACCATACGTGCTCGGCAACGTGGAGATCAAGAACATCATGGTGGAGACCAGTGAGATTCGGGTCTACGCAGATGTGGCATACAGCTGCTACAACTCCTCCAACACCACTGAAGCTGACAGTTTTTTGGAAACGTGGCTCAACACCACGGACACGCCCTTCCTGATCTCGCCGACACGAAATGTCTTCACGGGCATAGGTTGCTATACGCAAGCAATCCTGGAAGGCAGGGAGGACTGGAGCTACGCGTCGGGCTGCGTCACCACCTGCATGAGCTTAGAGAGAGCGGCGAAGGACGGTGACAAGTGCACCGGGCTCGGCTGCTGCCAGACAGACATCCCGGGTAATCTTAGCTTCATCTCAGTCTTCTGGGGTGAAAACGAGACAAATCCTACGTGGGACTACAGCCCCTGTAGCTACGCCTTCGTCGCCGAAAGAAACTGGTACGTACGTGGTGAGGATTTATATATATACGTGGAATAATCTGATATATTTTGCTCGTACTAACTGTTAACTTTTTCCGCTCGTGGCACGATGCAATTTTCGATCCAGGTATAGGTTCAAGCGGAAAGACTTGTTTGGTAAGGCAAATGATAGCTTTATCAAGCGTGTTGGAGAAAGGGGTGTACCTGTGGTGCTTGAGTGGGCTATCAGCAATGATTATGGGTCCTGCCTGGCTGGGGCGTCAGGGAAACACACTGCTCCTGCGTGTGTTAGCACCAATAGCTACTGTGAAAACACCACATATGGAGTTGGGTATCAATGCAAGTGCGTAAAGGGATACCAGGGAAATCCATATGTTCGCGACAGCGATGGCGGGTGCATAGGTAAGTTGATTTATTCTTACACATATATATTGTTTTTTCTTAAGTAACAGTAACAGTAATGGATCTTAGGGGCTTCATCTTCCTTCTTCCTCAAGCTCTCCTCTTCTTCCTCTACCTTTTTTATCCCTCCTTCAACCTATTCTATCTCTGCTAACTCTATGGACCTCATGTGTGTGCGTGATGGATGGGCCGGTGCTTATGTGTACAAACTTTAGCAGCAAAAATTAAAACTGAGTATTGAATTTGAATTTCTTTTACAACACTGTCGGGTTAATTAAATCCACTACTGTAAACACTACTACACAAATGTTTTCAGCAGTGGGCCATTTTTATTTTACAAAGCGTGCAAAGGCGTCCGCCTCGAACCAAACGTCACGGGAAATAGCGATTACCAGAGGCGGACCCAATGCCCGCTGCGGTAAATCAGAATAACATAATAAAAAAAAAGTGAGCCCAACGCCAGCCCATACGGGCCCAACGTCGAGCCCGCGCTCGCTGCCGCCGCCGCTATCGTCCGGGTTCCGCCACCACCGGAGCCACACCTGGCAAGAGCCGATGACGGATCCGCGCTGTGGAGAGGGAGGGAGACCACCGTGGTGGAGTCGCTGCCGTGGTGGCGCTCCTCCTCGCTGGATCCGGCGCCTGGAAACTCTGCCATCGCCTTCACTTGGGCCATTGTTGCCGGATCCTCCGCCACGGCAGCCTAGATAAGAGGAGGGAAGGAGAGATACGGACCGCCATGGATATGAGAGGGGATAAGACGATGGCCATACCCGCGCGTGAAGAAAGCCGTCGCGGCTCGCTCCGCGCCCGCGGATCTCACGCTACCGCGGCTCCGCTCCGCTTCCGCGCGCTTATCTCGCGCCGCCGTAGCTCCGCTCTGCACCACGAGAATGCCGCCGCGGCTTCGCTCCGTGTTCGCGCGTGGATCTCGCGCCGCCTCGGCCCATCGCTGACATGGCCTCTCGCGCCGCCGCGGCTCCGCTCCGCACGCCGCCGTTGCTCCGGGCCACCGCAGCACCATGCTGCCATGGGTTAGAGAGGGAGAGAGGAGGGGGCAATTGAGAGGGAGGGCAGGCTGGGGAGATGGAGGGCGCACTGGATAAGGAGGGAGAGAGACGGTGCGGTGCGTGCCGAAGAGAGTGGGCGGTGCGCTGATGAGTGGGGCGGCTGGGGGAGTGAACCTGAAACCCTAAACTTGCGGACATATATGCCTGTGAGTTAGTAGGCTTCTGTGGATTTTTGGGCTCGGCCTTATTTACCGTGGCGGGCCCAATAGAATGCCCGCTGCGGTAAATCTATTTACTGTAGCGGGCTTCTTAAAACGCCCATCCCGGTAAATAGCTTATTTTCCGTGGCGGGTATTTTAAGATGCCCGCTGCGGTAAATCGATTTACTGTATCAGGCAAAAATACCCGTCACGGTAAATAAAAAATGCTCACTGCGGTAAATCGTGAGATTTACCGTAACGGGCAAAAAAAAGGCCCATCATGGAGGGGTTCTAGGCTTCGTTGCGGTTAATCAATTCTGTAGTAGTGAAATATGATTTCTATAAGCACCTCTCTTTTCTAGACACAACTCATAAGACGACTACTCCCTCCGTCCTGATATATAGCACATTCTTGCTATTTTGGGACAAAATAATGGAGAGAACAATAGACACATATACCCCTTATTTACCTTCCTTATATATTGAAATTTAATTCGATTCCCATAATTAAACGATAAACTCTCAATCTTCTTATACAAAAGGCAAGAAAATGAATTACTTTATATATAGAAAATAATTATGTACTTTTATTTAAGTAAACATTATTTTTTTCCCCGGATGTACTATATTTCATAACAAATTCAAAAGCCGAATACTTTATATTACAGGACGGAGGGAGTATCTTTGAAAAATAAAGATATTTTAGAGGCAGTTTACATCAGCCTATTTTCTTACGTGGTGGATTAAGAAATTAATTTCATCGGATCCAAACTAGACTAAAATAATGAAGAACACATAAATTATAGTACCAATTGCTGTTGGTTTAATGAAGATTTAGCCATTTGCAGTTTTTGTCATATTGTTGCCTCTAGACGAAGCAATAGGTTTAAGTACCTATAACAACCTGTACGGTTTCTTATGTATTTCAACAGAAAAAAGAAGATCAACTCAATAATTGATCATCTTTTGTTTGCTTTAGTATATTGTTCACAAAAAAACCCATAATAGATTCAATCAATTGTATCTAGGGCCGTCCTTTTGTTTTCTTCTTGTTTGGGACCCTTCAGTATATTTATAAGGTCAGTTAGTTAGAGCAGCTGTGACGGGTGTAGTAAATCATAAGTCAATCATTCAAATTTGTTGTAATGATCCTGCTTTTATGCATGGTGATACTAGTTACCTTTTTCTAGAATGAAGTGCTCATATATTAACTTTATCTGTTCTACAAACCAAACAAAAAATTACGAGTGACAAGATGATAAACTACGTACTGAGTCTTTTTACCATGCTTAAAATTTCCTCTGGTTTCCTCTCATTTCCTCCCGTCAACTCCTATTTTTGGTTAATTTTATTATTGATGGGCAATATAGTCATTATTAAGCATGCCGTTCACATTTCACCGCAATCCCACCACGCGCCCCTGCCCCTCCCGCATGGCCCCACCCACGCACGGACCTCGCCTTCGCCGCCGCCGCCGCTCTCGCCCGTGTTGCCCTGTGTCAGACCCCGGGCGCTGCTCCGGCGAGGTCGACGAACTCCGGCGAACTACAGCTACGGAGAAGAGAGGAATACGAGTTCAACCGGCGGAGGACCGGTTGGAAATTACGAAAAGTAGTAGTTGGTTATGAATTTGGTTACAGACTCAGTTGAGCCAGGGGTTTTTATCCCATCGATTCCTTTCTCCTCTCATCGCAGACGGCGCAGGCCCATTCCGGCCCAGATAACTTGGCACTTGGCTTGCGGGCTTGCTTGCTCTTCCTTGACTGGGCCGGCGCAGGAGGTAGCCCAGGATGGTGGTTGCTAACACCCCCTCCACCTTGAGTACCGGCTTGCCCCCAAGCCGGCGCATCCGGGAACTGTTGCTTGATGGCCTCCTCATCCTCCCAAGTTGCTAAGTCTGCAGAGAGTCCTGACCACTGAATGACAAGCTGAGGAACTGTGCTGTTACCTCGTGGATGGAGTCGACGCTGCAGGACCTTCACAGGGAACTGGAACTCATCTTCAACCTCTGGTAATGAGGAACAAACCAGACCGGATTGAGGAGGAGCAGCCTTCAGCAGGGAGACATGGAAAATGGGGTGGATCGAAGCAGTGGGAGGGAGCTGAAGCTTATAAGCCACTGATCCCACCTTGGCGATGATTGGAAAGGGACCGAAGTATTTGAAGCACAGTTTGCTGTGAGATCGGGGAGCCAGAGAAGATTGAACATATGGTTGGAGGCATAGATACACTTGATCACCAATGTTGAAAGTGCGTTCAGAGCGGCGCTTATCAGCCTGTCTTTTCATGCGATCTTGCGCCCTCAGAAGATGTTGTCTGACAGCAGCTTGCATAGTACGACGTTCAGCGAGCATAGCTTCAACGTCCGACACCTCCGATGCATCATCAGTTGACAACCCGAAATGAGCTGGACCATGTCCATATAATACCTCAAAGGGTGAACGTCCCAGAGAAGAATGCAGGGATGTGTTGTACCAGAACTCCGCCAAGGACAGCCACATAAACCAACGCCTTGGGCAAGAATGCACAAAGCAGCGGAGGAACGTCTCCAAGCATTGATTAACTCTCTCCGTTTGGCCGTTCGATTGAGGATGGTAAGCAGAACTTAAGCACAATGTGACTTTAGCCTTACTGAACAACTCCTTCCAAAAGATACTGGCGAAGATGGCATCCCTATCTGAAATAATATGTGTGGGAAACCCGTGGAGCTTGTAGATAGAATCCAGGAATACCTGAGCCACCTTCTCAGCAGTATAGGGATGATGAAGCGGCAAGAAGTGGGCATATTTGCTAAACTTGTCCACCACAACCAATATACAATTAGCAGTTCCAGAAGTAGGAAGACCATCAATGAAATCCATGCTAATAACCTGCCAGGAATTTGAAGGAACTGGTAAAGGAGACAAAAGCTCGGGATACCTTGCTCGGTCAGGTTTGGCCTGGGCACAAACTGAACAACCAGCCACAAAAGCTTGAACAGCGGACTTCATCCCTTTCCATGCAAATAATTGTTTGATGCGACGAAGAGTAACAGGAAAGCCAGAGTGGCCACCCATGGCACTATTGTGCATAGCATGCAGAACTTTGGACTGAAGGACTTTGTTAGATCCAAGCCAGACTCGGCCCTTATAGCGAAGAACTCCTCCAGTCAATGTGAAAGGAGGATGAACATCTCGTGCTAAGGACAGCTGCTGAATCAATGTTGTAGCCTCAGGATCATGGGTATAACCAGCAACCAAATCGGCCATCCAAATCGGAGTGACGGATGAAATAGCTTGCAATTGAGAGGGAGGAGCTGGATGGCGAGACAGCGCATCAACTGCTAGATTGGAACTGCCCGGTTTATATATTACCTTGTATTGCAAACCAGCCAATCTAATATACATCTTCAGTTGCCAAGGAGTGTGTAAGCGCTGATCAGTAATGTGGGTGAGGCTGCGCTGATCGGTGTAGATGATGAACTCATTATGCTGTAGATACGAGCACCACTGATCAACAGCAACTAAAATTGCCAGGAACTCCTTTTCATAAGTTGACAGCCCTCGGGTGCGAGGACCCAATGCCTTGCTAACATATGCTAGGGGATGACCCTCTTGAAGAAGAACAGCGCCCACTCCTGTATCACTTGCATCGGTCTGGAGTTGGAACACTTTAGAGAAATCCGGCAAGGCCAGGACTGGGGAAGATAACAAGGCATTCTTCAGAGTGGAAAAAGCCAGAGAATGAGCACTGGTCCACTGAAATATGGTGCCCTTTTAGAGTAGATCATACAGGGGCCGAGCAATGATAGCAAAATGCCTCACAAATTTGCGGTAATAGCCAGCAAGGCCGAGGAAACTGCGCAGCTGCTTCACATCAGTAGGTTCTGGCCACTGCTCAATAGAGGATAACTTGGAAGGTGTCGACGAAATATCGGCGATAGTCCGACCAGAGGTATGCCCTGACCGGTAATGGATTGGCGGAAGGCGTACAAGATTGCAAGCAAGATGTAAACAGAGAACAATCACGCGAGGTTTACCCAGGTTCAGGCCGCAAGGATGCGTAAAACCCTAGTCCTGCTCTCTGTTTCGATTATGATGTGGATGTGTGAGTCTGTGTGTTATGCCAGATTCTGTCCTCGGGCACGGGGGTCCTTGCTCTCCTTATATATTACGAGGAGCAAGGTTACAAGTCGGATCTAGCCTATCTGGTACTAAGTTTACATGCTTTATAAGTCTAAACTTTCCTATCTCAGCTAGGTCTGTCCTCCTTGTCGGTCTTCAATAATCTTGCCCGTTTTAGGCTGTCCGACCAGCCTGGGCCGATCGGTCTTGAAGCTTGATGGGCCGGCCTGGTGATAATGTGTCGGCCCCAAACTAGGCCGTGAGGGTATATGGAGTTTATACCTCCACAGCTAGTCCCCGAGCATCATGGATCTTGAGGGAAAAACACCGTCTTCGCTTGGTTGAGTGAGAATGGGTGGTCGGACACACGTTCGACATATGGTCCGAGCAGTGCTGGAGGACCGTCTTGTGCTTCCGACCACTCTTTTCTCTACACTTGGTTGACGCTTTGGTTTGACCGAAAGATTTATGATGCTCCTGAAAAGAAAAAAGAATTTTGAAATGGTCCCAAATCTGGAGACGTGGGCCCTCGTTAGTGTGTGATGCTGCCATCACATGGTATCTGTCGTACTTGGTCATTGCTGTTGCTTAGTTTTGAACTAAACTTCTTTGTGAAGAATAAAAAGATCAGGCCGAGTCATGCAAATGACGTGGCCCCACGTAGTCCCCGAGGTTGCTGTAAGATAGTATATGTTGCAGCAAGCTCTAAAAGAAGGTGACATGAGCCCACGTAGTCCCCGAGCCTGAGATGAGGTGGAACACGTTATGTCAGGGTCTAAAAAAGACGACCTGCTTATGGTATCATGCTTTATGTGTTTCCGACCATTCTTTGAGTGAGACCGAGCAGGCCAAATTTCATTTGGGCTGTCATGATTAAGTTGAGATAGCTTTGCTACTTAACTCAGTCCCCAGCGTGGCTGTGAGACCATGGTTTTGAATCTCATCCCATGAAATAGCTTAGCTATTTGTGCGCCAGAATAACCGGTATCATTGGCGAAAAAATCCCAGCTCAGCTGTCGGATTGTGTGGG
Organism: Themeda triandra; assembly: GCA_018135685.1. Classification (NCBI taxonomy): domain Eukaryota; kingdom Viridiplantae; phylum Streptophyta; class Magnoliopsida; order Poales; family Poaceae; genus Themeda; species Themeda triandra. Next base: position 596,336 of record JAENPR010000309.1, on the reverse strand, counting down.
TTGAAATATTGATGCTATACTGTGACTTTGTCACATCGGGTTGGAACACTTCTTCGAGTTGTTGCTGCAAGGAAAGAATGTGGTATGAGTGAACGTTTTGATTTGATATAACCTATGACACGAAGTTGTATCAGGATGTATTATTTAAGAATGGTTTTGGTAATCGCCCCTCCTTAGAGTTAATCAGTCCTCAGGTGTGTAGGTGACCTATAGTGAATAGCGCGTTGCCGAATCACTTAGGGCCCTATTTCCATTGGAAGCGACCGCTGACGCCCCTGTGTTGTATAGCGTTGGAGCTGTGAACACGTAGCGGGATTGATCAGAGACAGTGCATGCTGATTGTTTTCTGTTGGAGGGGTGACGTACTTTGCCATTTGATACAAAGAAAAAAAGGTGTTTTTAACTTTGTAAAGATTTTTCGAACGTACTTTGAAGTAGCTCGTATAAAGAAATCTTTTGTGAGAAAAGATTGGTGAAGGCATGTATGTTAAATTGAGAGAGCACTTATCTGTATTTTGTTGTGAGCCACCGTCTTCCCGTGGTGGACTTTTGATCGTGCCTTTGTTCCTGAAAGAATGGTCATAAGGTGTATAAAATTCTCTTATCATGCGAAAGGCTAGGTTATGCTTATTATAGATTTAGAAGAAAAAATTGCCGAACACTAGTCTCTTTCTCATTCAAAAGCCGACCAGGCCTTAGGGATTAGATGATCCTAAACAAACAAAGACTGTGCCGGAATGTTTGGAGCCCTTTTCCTTTGGGAGCGACGCCGGCGCACTCGTGTTGTTTGAGCGTGGTCTTGTTAACACGTAGCGAGTGAGACCCGTAGAGACGGTGCGTTCTGGTTTGCTTCGTGTTTGAGGAAAGAAATTTGTGAAAGACTGGTTTTTCAAAGTGTGGTCTTTTGAAGTAGATGACTAAAAATAAAAAACTTATTGAAGATATAAAGTACTTATCTTTCATCCATCGTGTCGCGTCATGATCGCGTGTGGGGCGAAAAAATATTCGCTTGCTGATGCAACCGTACATCAGCAACCGACCTGTCACGTCCATCTGGTGTACGGTTTTTAGACTTTGGTCGAGTCAATGCTCCCTGTCATGGTGGGACCATTACGTCAGTGACTCAATCGCTCCACCTCCCTGACGACGTGCGTCAGCGAGCGTACGGGGGTTCCCGATGCGGGGGGGCACGTATAAATGCTCATTGCTTTAGTGGAGCGGTTTTCGTCGCTTCGTGCTCTCGGGGAACGAGAGGGCCGCGGGGTTTTGATCTCCCACGATCTCGTCCGTTGCCTTCTTGAATCCTCTGAGCTTTTCTATAAATTGCGGCCTGCGCTGGGAATTCTGTACACGCAGCGCATTCTCTGTTCTTGCTCTTCTCCTTCCTTTCTCGAAACCTAGGGTTTTAGATCGCCACTTGCTCGCCGCCACATCTGAGATGGACCGCCACCATGGTAAGTGCCCGGCGGAGGAGGAGGAGTCGGTGAACTCCCCTCGGGAGGTGTGGCCGCGGAGGAGGTGAGCTTGAATGGGGGTTTTTCCTTTGATTAATCTTGCGGTTTTCTTCTTTTGGTGTAACCGCAGGTCTTCGTTTGCAATGTAGGTACACGCTCCTGGCGATTGGAGGTGCGCCAGGCACCTCCGCCGCAGGCGCCGCCGAGGCGGCGAGGAGGGCAGCGGAGGAGCGGCAGGTCGTGCCGGGGGCTGCGGTCCCCGAGCAGGTGCTCCGGTCGTGGAGGCCGGAGCTGCTGTTGCTGCGGCGGAGCATGTGGCTCCTGTCGTGGTGGAGGAGGAGGCGGCGGCCGCCAGTGTCTCCACGCCGCATTCGCTGAGCAGTATCTCAGCGAACTCCCTGGCGTCTGTGCTCGAGCGCTGTAGGGCGGAGCTGCAGCACGTCAGGGACCTCTACTCCGACGCCACCAAGCAGCTGGGGCAGGCGGAGGGGAACGTGGACCTGTTCTTGAAGGCACTCTCCTCCGCACAGGAGGAGCTGGAGGCGGAGAAGCAGCGGGCCGCCGACTTCGACGCCGACGCCAACGCCGCCGTCAATGAGGCGGCGGACGAGAGGCTGGCCCGCAAGATCCAGGTGGATACGCTGCTTCGGCAGCGTGAGGCTGCTGACATCAGGGTCGGCGGTAAGTACCGATTTTTCATTTGTTCATATTCTCTGAATTGTGCTCGCCTTGATGTTTTAATTTTTTACTCTATTTTTGCAGAGCCGACGGAGCAGCTGGAGCAGCTGCAGGAGGCCGCGCATGCTGCGGCGGACGCGGTGAACGCCCAGCGTGGCGACGTGGTCGCGCGGCTGGCGGCGATCCCCGGCCAGGTGGCCGCTGTGGCGATTCATGGCGTCCGCCATGGTGCCTCCGCCGCCTATGCCACCGTCGATGCCATCTCCGGTGTCGACGTCCGCGGCATGGAGCTGTCGGTGGCGGCGCATGACGCCATGGAGGGCGGCGCCGTTGAGTTTGCCGGGGCGGCGGAGGCCGTCGTCGCCGCGACTCCTGTCGACCTGGTGGTCGGCAAGCTCTTTGGGGATGACTAGATTGCTTAGATGCAATCAGTCCCCCGTTTGTAAAATTTTTTATATTTTTAATGAAAGAATTGGATCTTTTGAGATGTGTCTTGTGTCGGAATCCTTCGAGATTCCTTTTATTTATCTCTTTATTTTGATCCTGTTTCGTGATTGTACCATGTTCATGCCGTAGGATTTTTATTTCTGGGCTTAGAGCCCTCTGTCAAAGAATGTCGTGATGCGTCTGTTTGAGGAATGATTTTTCTTTGAATAGGCAAGAAAAATTCATATGCTCAAATGTTTGGCACGAAAACTTGACTTCTCATTATAAAATAGTACACATTAGATTGCTTTTTGTCATCAGAATGACTTACAATGATGTGTACGACTGACGCTGATTTTAACGTATGCAAAAAAGAAAATTGTCTAGGAAATAACTTGTTTTGATAAAAGAGAAGAATTCATCTCTTGTTGTTTCAATTTTCCGGCTCTGCTTCGCCTTCTTCCAAGTCGTGGATCATGACTGGGTCTTCTTCGGTACAGAGCAGTAGGTCGTCATCATCCAGGGCTTGATCATCTCTGCGTCTGGCGTGGTCGGAGATACTTATTCCATTCCGAGTGGTATTTAGACTGTCCTTTTTTGGAAAAGGTACATCTGTAAAAGAATCTAAGGAGCTTGAGTTTTTCTCAAATTGGCTTCCTTTTTGCACCACCACTTCGTACCATTCGCCGTTGATAAACATTCCTTCTGATGTTTTGTGCCCTGGTGATCGAACCGTTCTGATGCGCCGTAGGTTGGCTGGATTAATGGGATTAGGAAACACATGCTCGGTGTGCGGCGGTATTCCGTCCTCAGGAGGTGTTGGACTGGGGAGTCTCCAGTTTGGTTCTCGGGTTAACAAGTTGTCCAAGAACGGGGTAATGAAACCATTACGGTTTGTTTGGACACTTGGGACCGTCCGTCCGGGAGGAGGACTCCGAGCACGTTTGTATACCGTGGTCGTCTGTATGGGTTGGGTACAACAACGAGGCTCATCTACGCTAGGTGAATTCCTCGTGTCTTCCCTTAATGGGCTCATGCCAAAACTGCGGCGATTCTCTCTGATTGCTGCCATGTGTTTTTGATGCTCTTCCCTTTGTTTTCTTTCTACGTCTTGGTGTCGGTCTGCAAGTGCCCTGGCCCTGTGAGCCGACGCCCTTGTCATTGAGGGAGACTGAGTTGAACGTGCTCGTGGCCATTCTGCCCTTTGTTCCATTGCATCTGACATTGACATGGCAGTTAAAATCTCTTGCCGTCGCCTTTCCCTTCGTTGTTCATCCCTTTGGGATTGGTCGCCACGACGAAGGGCGGCAGCTAGCTCGGTACGTTTTGCAAACAACCGGGCGTTGGATGTGTTGTTTTGTTGAGATTGTTCTTGCTGTGTCGCTGTAGTAGGCGCGGTTGGTGGGTTCCGACCAGATCATTGAATCTCTCGCTGGCGCCGCCGCCATTCGTTGCGGCGTGCGTTCCTGCGCTGAACTGTTGACACGTAACTCCGATTTGGTACGCCTTGTCGAGCGGTTTGTGTCGTTGGGGCTGGACTACTGTTGTTCCGTGAGGCCTGTTGTGAAGTCCTCTCTCTCAGATCTTGGATATCGGCCAGGATTCTCTGTCGTATACTGCTCGGTTGGCCTCTCCGACCACTATGAACAATGGCCGGTCGTGGTCGGAGCCACTGCGAGTTTCTTCCACTACTTTGTTGTGTGCGATCGCCCCGAGGATTTGCATGAATACGACGCTGTAGATCTGTTGACTGTGAACGTGGCCGTCCGCCACTCCCAAAAGTGACCCTGCGACGATTGCGTTGACTCTGTGTTGACGAGTTGGGAACATGTTGCTGTCGTGCGAGCTGTAGATCGCGCTTGACGCGTCGTCGGAGTGACTCAAAATTAGCATGGGTTTCTGTCAACCTCATATCTTGTTGATGGATCAAACGGAGGTGTTGCTGACATGCCTCCTTTGTGAAGGGTTTGGACCGATCGGAGGTGTTGACGCCGTGCCGTCAACTATCAGCGGTGGATTGGTTGGGACTACAATGGTGGTCACCGGGATGAGTTGGATCTGGTTTGGTGCAGCCACCATTGTTGGTGCCATTGTTGGCGTGATAGCCGGAGGTGTGAGAGTCGTAGCAGTAGTTGTTGAGTTGGAAGTCCAGGTGAACATTCCGAAGTTGAAGGTGAGACCGGCTTCGAAAGTCATGGAAGCCGGGAAAGAAACCATCTTGCTCGACGTGAAATCTCGGTGCGCTTCCCCTACCTGGCGCGCCACTGTCGACGAAATATCGGCGATAGTCTGACCAGGGGTATGCCCTGACCGGTAATGGATTGGCGGAAGGCGTACGAGATTGCAAGCAAGATGTAAACAGAGAACAATAATGCGAGGTTTACCCAGGTTCAGGCCGTAAGGATGCATAAAACCCTAGTCCCGCTCTCTGTTTCGATTATGATGTGGATGTGTGAGTCTGTGCGTTATGCCAGATTCTGTCCTCTGGCACGGGGGTCCTTGCTCTCCTTATATATTACGGGGAGCAAGGTTACAAGTTGGATCTAGCCTATCTGGTACTAAGTTTTCATGCTTTATAAGTCTAAACTTTCCTATCTCAGCTAGGTCTGTCCTCCTTGTCGGTCTTCGATAATCTTGCCCGTTTTAGGCTGTCCGACCAGCCTGGGCCGATCGGTCTTGAAGCTTGATGGGCCGGCCTGGTGATAACGTGTCGGCCCTAAACTAGGCCGTGAGGGTATATGGAGTTTATACCTCCACAGATGGGTCAGTGCTGACACCAGCGGCACTAACCACATGACCCAGGTAAGCAATAGATTCCTACGCAAAGCGGCACTTGCTCTGTTTGATCAGCCAACCATCCTTGGCCAAGAGCTCAAAAAATTGCTTCAAATGAACCAAATGCTCCTCAAAGGACTTGCTGTACACAAGTATATCATCAAAGAAGACTATAACACAGATTCTCAACAAGGGATGTAAGGTGGAATTCATTGCCCCTTGAAATGTATTGGGAGCTCCTGTCAAACCAAATGACATCACAGTGTATTCAAATTGCCCCCAGTGTGTTTGAAATGTTGTTTTATACTCCTCTCCTGGTGCCAAACGTATCTGATTGAAACCAGCACGTAAATCCAAACATGAGAACCACTTTGCACCTGCAAGCTCATCCAAAAGCTCATTGATCACAGGAATTGGGAACTTGCTCTTCACTGTTAATGCATTGAGCATCCTGTAGTCGACACACATGCGCCATGACTGGTCCTTTTTCTTGACCAAGAGAACAGGAGAAGAGAAGGGACTGCGGCTGGGCCAAATCATTCCATTCTTAAGGAGCTCTGAAACTTGTTCCTCGATTTCAGATTTTAACTTTGGAGAGTAGCGGTACTGCCTGATGGCCACTGGTTGGGCGCCTTGAATCAAGGGTATAGTATGATCACAATCTCTGCGAGGAGGAAGTGAGGATGGCTCCGCAAAGAGTGCAGAAAATTCAGACAGCAACTCTTGTACTTGGACAGGGATTTCCAGGGCAGGAAGAGCCTCAGCAGAAGAAGAAATACCAAACAGCTGGACAACTGCACAATCATTTTCTGAGCTGACCAGGCCACGGAGGGTACTAGTACCTTTACCATAAGGAATGGACAAAAGCTTAGAGTGCCAATTCACTTTCATTGGAGAGAAGGAAGATAGCCAATCCATTCCAATGATTAAGTCATATGAGCTGAGTGGCAGAACCTTCAGAGTCGAATGGAATGAATAGCCTTGCGCACTCCACTCCACATCAGGAAGCTCAGTGGTGCACTGGAGAACAGCCTCGTTGGCTACACGAACTTGAATCGGCTCATCAACATTGCGCTGTCCTGGAATGGATGAGGCTATAGCTGCACTGACAAAGGACTGACTGCTGCCTGAATCAATGAGAATCAGAACTGGTTGGCCAGCCAAAGTCCCCATAAACTGAAATGTTGGAAACAGAGACTGAACTGCAGCTGCAGGAGAAGACAATGCCATCAACACTTGAGCAGGAGCTTGAACATCTTTAGTTTCTGGAGTCTCCTCTTGCACTGGGTCCTCAACAGGGATGTCAAAGTGATCTTGGAACACTTCCCAGACTTCCTGTAATGCCTGCAAATGAGGACGTGGAGCACAACGGTGACCATGAACCCATTTGTCTCCACAGCGCTCACAGAGTCCCCGAGCACGACGATAGCCCTTGAGGGCAGCCAGTCTGTCGTCAGATGTCGAAGGAACTTGGCCAGCTGGCTTAGGATCAGCAATTGGCTTGTCAGTAGCCACACGAGCTTGCGGCGGGGGAAATTACCACGGGTCCCGGCAAGCCTGGGAAAACCCTGATAATCCAGCTGACGTGTATCCTTGCGCCTTGTGGACTCAAGCGCCTCCTCCTGTAACAGAGCAGTAGTGTACACAGTATCGAGAGAAGTAGGACAATTGACAATGAGAGCTGGATGAATATCATCACGAAGTCCATCCACAAACATTTGAATGAAAGATACGATGTCTGGGTTAGGATTGTAGGACTTGAGCTGATCAACGATAGCAGAAAACCTATCGGTGTATTCCTGGACAGAGCTAGTCTGATGGATGTGGTTCAATTTTCGGTGGAGAAGCTCATGTTGGTTTCTACTGGAGCGCTCATGAATTTTGGAACAGAATGTGCGCCAATCCATGGCAAGGATAGTAGACTCACTGGATTGGAACCAACGTTTCGCGGCACCAGTGAAGTGCATGGTAGCAACACGAATCCACATGTGTGTTTCGACAGCATACATGTCAAAGTAGTTGGCAGCACAAGTGATCCAATACTGTGCATCCTCACCATCAAATTTGGGAAACTCGAGCTTGGGCAACCGGCCTAGGTGGGGTGTGTAATGATGGGGTGGGGATGTAGTTTGATAGTGATGCTCATTGGTGTTTTGGACTCTGGTATAATTGGGGGAGGAAGTGAACTACTGATGCTGAAAGTGAGGGGAACCTTGAGGTTGGGATGAACTTTCAGTGTACTGGGTGTAAGGAATTTGTTGGGAATTCATAGGACCGGGAGGGTGAGGATTATGGAAGGAGGTCGGAATTGGGATATGGGTGGCTGGGGATCGAAGTGATGCTAGGTCTGAGGTTGGGTATGATGTGGAATGTTGGTGGCTGAAGGGTGAAATTGAGAAGGAAGTGGTGGGGGATAGGGTATGATGCTGGGTTTGGGGAACAGCAGGATGAACAGGCAAAGGGTTCAAACGAGGAAACGAAGGAGGAGGATGGTAAGACATACCAAACTGCTGGGGTGGGGCGACGGTCGTGACCGTCCCATACCCCATGACGTGGTGCCCGTTGGGCGAGTTGGCGGACGCGCCGGCGGCGAAGTGCGCGGCGGCGGTCGACGCCGTGGTGTTGGAGCAGGTCGGATGCAGAGGTGCGGACGCCGTGTGCGTCGTCGGGGCCTGCTCCTCCATCGCCCACGCTGGATCAACCCGCGGTCCCGGGAACGCTGATCCGCGGCTGCGCGCGATGTCGCGACGGATGTCCTCCAGTGAAGCTTCCACCCATGGGCGCCAATCATTGAGCGTCACCGTAGCAGCCTCCAGAGCTTCAACTCGGGCATCGCGCTCGCTGTGGATCTCCTCCAACCGGATCGAGTCCAGATCGGAGACCCTCTGCACCAGAGCACCCATGTGCGAGTCGATGTCGAGTCCCCAATTCTCCGTGGCGGCGCAGAAATCCTCCATCGCCCCGATCCTGCTCTGAATCTCCGGGACCGGGACGCGCTCCAGCTACTTCAGGCGCCGATCGGACTCCAGCGACTCGAGGGCGGCGATTCACGTCTGGATCTCAGAGCTCGGGCCGATGGCGCGCTCCAGCGACTCCACGCGTGGCAACGCGCCTTGAGCCGACGACTGCTCCAGCGCCGCGATGCGCCGATCCACCTCCTCGATGCGCGCGGCGCGCGCCGACTCCCAGGAAGCGAACCGGCTCTCCCACTTGGTGTCGAAGGAGGAGAACTGCTTGACGAGATCCTCGATGGCCGACTTGACGTTCGGCTCCATGGCGCCGAGCTCCTTCCGCCGGCGGGTGTAGTGGAAGTGGACGGGATGCTCGGGCTCCAGCCCGCGCTCCGGATCTGTGGAGCTGATACCAATGTTAGACCCCGGGCGCTGCTCCGGCGAGGTCGACGAACTCCGGCGAACTACAGCTACGGAGAAGAGAGGAATACGAGTTCAACCGGCGGAGGACCGGTTGGAAATTACGAAAAGTAGTAGTTGGTTATGAATTTGGTTACGTACTCAGTTGAGCCAGGGTTTTTATCCCATCGATTCCTTTCTCCTCTCATCGCAGACGGCGCAGGCCCATTCTGGCCCAGATAACTTGGCACTTGGCTTGCGGGCTCGCTTGCTCTTCCTTGACTGGGCCGGCGCAGGAGGTAGCCCAGGATGGTGGTTGCTAACACCCTGTCGCCGCCGCTGCCGAACTGCCTTCGCCGGCGCTCGTCGCAGCGATCCCGTCGCGCCTCCCTCATCCTGGCGCCCCCACTGACGAGATCGGCTCCTCCCTCAGACAGTGTCGCTCCAGCGGCCTTGCCCCACTGCCGCCTCACCCTCGCCATCGCGCGGAGGTGCCGCCGCTGGCCTGCCTTTGCCGTCGCACTAGATGTGAGATCCTCCCTCTCCATGATTCACTCCGGCGTCGTTGTCCCTCTTCCCGTCGTCACACAACCGCTGGCTCTGGCACACGGCTCTACAAGATCCACAAGGTCAGCACCAAGATCTTACTCCTCGGTTCTACAGAATGTTGATTTACATCGTGTTTATCCCTTTAAACCATTGTTTGGTTCAGCATTGATCCTTCACTAATGATAGTCGATAGGCATGAAACTAGATTAATAGTAGGGAACATAACTTTAGTATTACACTAAGGCATAGGTTCTATGTCATTTTGTTTGTGTCAGGACTCAGGATGAGTTTGTCTATGAAACTTTTGTGACATACTTTGCTTGACATATCATTCGAAACCATATATTATTGAATAACTATGCATATGAAGAAAGTGGTGCGCCGATGCTGACCATTTGTTCATCCTATTCTGTCCCTAATTCTTGATTTTTGTCAGGTGACGGATTCTTCATTGGTTCCCTACTAAGTGTTTGAGTATGAAATGGCGGGGCGGCATGCTTCATTCTTTTCCTGGTAATATGTGCAGTTCAGGGAGCTATATAGGTTGCAGCTGTACCATCTTATTGATTAACAAAGGATAGGTGCTATTCATCTAAAGCCTGCTAGTGTTGATCATAAATTGTTGTTCACAGAGGCAGATTGTAAAAAACAATGATAACTTAAAAACATCTGGGAAGTGTTCTGCTACATCAGTATGTTTCCTTTATGCTACACAATCGTGTGTACCGCAAGCTCAGTAAGTGGACCTTGTGATGCTGCCCTCAACTTAGCTGAAACTGAAACACCGCACTCGCCGCTATACTGGAGAACATATTGAGTGCTGAAACTTTTCTGCTACTGTATAAATAAGGAGATGCTTAGAGCTGGATCTGCATTGCCTTCAGAAGTTTCTCTATAACCTCATCATGTTGTTTCCATTGAGAATTCCGGCGTCAAAATCTAGATTCTCTTTTTTTATTTTTAGTTTTCCCTTTAGGTACTTATTTCCTCAGGTCGAGCACTCTGCTGATGGACACAAATTCTGTAGCTTGCATAAAAGTCTTGCTGAAGTATGCTACAAAAGTCCAAAAACAACCAGATAGCAGTGGGCATCGCCTTTATGCATTTTAGCAAAATTTGATCGTTTATTCAGTAGCTTGCAGTCGTTGATTTCATTAGAACAATATCCTTCGAAGATGTAGGAAGTAGGGGCAGCTGTTCTGTTTATTTTTGTTAGTTTCCAGTAAGAGTTGAATGGAAGAAGCTAGAAGATTCAGGGAGAGGTGGTCTATGTGTTTCATAATTCAAATTTATTTATGCCGTATATCAGATGAAACCCTTTAATATTCTTTATTCCTCAGTATGAAACTATGAATGTTCAGTACTCAAATTGGTTATGTAGTTGCCTCAAATTGGTCTTATTGGCGAAGTGTCATGTTGAATTCTGATGACTTATGTGCCTGACGGGAGAGGTGATCTAATTGATGAAGCGAGGAAGGGGATCCCAAGGCGGCACTAGGCTGGTGCATTTGAAAATTTGAGATCAATGGCTTAGATTGTCCAAACATTTAGGGTTCTTCTAATAATCATTTGAAACGATAACATGTATGTTGGATATTGCTTTTTGGCCTAGAGCAAAAATTGAAAATTTATATCTTCCAATTTGTTTTTGAAACTAAGTTTTGAAAATATTTTTTGAAATGAATTTTTATACTAAATTTAAGTTTATTTTGCATACAAAATATTTCTAAATTAAGTTTTTTATAAAGAGAATAAAGATCTATACGAGGCTTAAATGATTTTATAAAGAGAATAAAGATCTATACGAGGCTTAAATGATTTCACTTGAACAAGATGTGAGAGTGGTCGGTTGACTCATTATCATGTGGTGGCTAGTAGATCACTCGAACTTGAACAAGATGTGAGAGTGGTCGGTTGACTCATTATCATGTGGTGGCTAGTAGATCACTCAAACTTGAACAAGATGTGAGAGTGGTCGGTTGACTCTGACAAGACATGTGACATGTGAGTGGTCAGATGATTTTATTATCAGTTATGGTGTGGCGGCTAGTAGGTCACTCTGACAAGACATGTGAGTAGTCAGTTTAGGTCTGACTTATCTGGATGCAAAAAGATCATGCTAATTAGAGTTAAAACAAGCAAGGGAACATGTGTGGTGGCTCAAATTAGGAGTTTGCACGTTGCACAGAGAGGTTGATTTGCACTAAATATGTTGTCTACAAGTAATGCTTAAATAAGTCAAATAGAAAAAAAAATAAAAAATGGCCATTGGTATTGTAGGGATCTAACCTGCACCTTTTGGAATTAGAGTTGCAAGATCAATCACTACGCTAAGTTAGGTCACTCCACCGATTCAGGTTTGATCAGTAAAAAATGAATGCGTAAAAAGCATATGGACCCAATAATGTCTGTTTCTTTAAACAGCCCACTAGTCCTGAAGATTTAGCCCAACTCATGTTCGTGTTAGCTCATATACTGTGGAGACATTGTTGGTAGAACACCTTGTCCTGCGCTCATTCGTTAGTATGGTTAATTTTTTTACTCTTGATGTGCAAATCTTGTGCGTGTTCAAGAAAAAATGAAGCCACCCTGACACGATCTGAAGCCTCAGACACGATCCACAGGCAATACGGGTGTATCTGTGAGCACCACTGTACTACCTAACTATACTACTATAATTGTTATTTTAACAAATATCAAATTACCGTATTACCCTTGATTAGAAAAAAGAAATATATAAATGGAATTACCACCCCTTTATTTGAAGTCATAATTATCTGAGTTTTGGAGGAAATAGGAAGAAATTTGGTGCATATGGGAGGAAATTTGGCGCATATGGCCCACCGGTCATACACATCAGAATTTCCTCCCGTTTCCTCTCTACAATTTCCTCCCATTTCCTCCAACCTTTCTAGCCGTTGGATTGGTCGACGTGAGCCGTCGAATTTTTTTCCAATTATTGTAAAAAATCTCATAAAATTATGGGTGACAAGATGATAAACTACGTACTGTATATATATTCCTTAAACCAAATGCCACTTCAGTGAACTGAGTTGGAGAAAAACATGGATTTCTGCCTTTTGATATATATATTCGATGAACTGATGAATCTCTATTGTATATTATTACACAGATATCGACGAGTGTAGTTCAATGAATCACCCTTGTGGCCCATATACCTCATGCAAGAATACAGACGGTGATCATATTTGCAAATGCAACTTCAACCACAAAGGCAATGGTAAAAGTAATGAAGGATGTAATCATTATAAAGTTTCGCCATATGTTATAGCTGCCATAGGTGAGGTTCATTAAATAACATGCATCTTTATCTCCAGAGTTACATTTTAGTAAGGTTTGGTACAATCACGTAGATAAAGGAAGATGTTTCTCACTATCTTAATGTTTTTTTTGTAACATACACAACAACTAATACTAAGTGCAATCTGAAATATTAATCTGTGGATATAAACGGTCACATGGTATGTAAGAATTTGTTTTCACCAATTGATTAACTTTTATTTATAAGTAATGTGGACAGAAAATACAATCGTCATGGTAGGTTTAATCATGATTTATTAGCCATTTGCTTTTTTGGTTGCGCATGTCAGTCATACAATTCATTACAACTTCAGAACAGTATTCTTCTTTAATCCATAGACATGTACGTTGTTGCACAATTAAAGTATATATGTATGTTGAATGGTTCAACATGTCTTTTGTTATCTGCAGCAATAGTTGTTGCCGTCATCCTAGCATGTTTCACGCTCATTTTGCTTCACAAAAGAAATAAACGGAAACTTTTCAACAAAAACGGTGGTAAAATATTGGCGGCCAATGGCATAGCCATCTACTCTGAAAGGGATCTAAAGAACATCACCAAGGGCCGCAAACGGCTAGGGGCAGGGAATTTTGGTGAAGTCTACGAAGGTAGAATTGACGGTGTCCAAGCCCAGCCGGTTGCAGTTAAATACTCAGTGGTGCCCAGTGTGACACGCCACTGGCCAAAGATGATCCAACAAGTCGTGCACCAGCAGGAGCAGGAGAATGATGGTGCATTTGTCAGTGAGATCATCTTCCAGTTCAAGATCAAGCATACAAATGTGGTCAAACTAATTGGGTGCTGTCTAGAGACGGACATTCCCATATTGGTCTTCGAGCTCATCTCTAATGGAAGCTTACATGACAAGCTTCATGGTGGTGACAAACGTTTTACTCTTTCACTACCGAAGCGCCTTGACATTGCTATAGGCTCCGCCGAAGCTCTCGCCCACATCCACTCCCACGGTGATCACGTCCATGGCGATATCAAGCCAGCCAACATCCTCCTTGACGATGACCTCAATCCGAAGGTCTCGGACTTTGGTTCATCCAAGCTCCTGTCATTCCGCAGTTACTTTAAGGGCATTGTGTCTGCAGATTTGAGTTACATAGATCCGGTATATACCAAGACAAACCATTTCACAGTGAAGAGCGATGTCTATAGTTTTGCTGTGGTGCTTCTGGAGCTCATCACGCGGAAAACAGCCCGGTATGACGGGAATAGGAGTCTCCCCATAGACTTCGTCAAGTGCTTTAAGGAGGAGGGCAGCGGAAGGAACATGTACGATACAGAAGTCTTCTCAGAAGATGATGCTCAGTCTCAACGTTACATGCAGTGCCTCGACATAATTGGTATGCTGGCTGTTAGATGTCTCAAGGACGACGTGGAGGAGAGACCAACCATGGCAGAGGTGGTTGAGGAGCTTAAGCAGGCGAAGGATACGGCCAGCGGAAGCTCATCATCCTCTCTGGCGAGCTGAAGAAGAGCAGCCACGCAGAAGGGTGGAATAAGGGCAATAATGGTCATCACTTGAGGGTGCAAAAGTAAAGGTGCTTTATAGTTGTCATCGTCAATCGTCAATCGTTATAGTTCTCCAGTTGCAGTTTGTTCGGGTTACACTTATTGCTACGCTGCTTGTAAATGTGTAGTGATTTCAGAAAATCAAACCTTGTATGTTTATTTTTTCGAAAGCGTGCATTGGCATATGCTTTATTAAGTGGGACTGGGAAGTTTTGCATGCTCCAAGGAGGGTCCCCTACCCATGTATCATCCCAGAACCTCATACTATATATTTCCATCTTTGATCAGGAAAGAGCCATTAGCCAAGACCTCATCTTTAATATGCACGAGACCTATTCAAAAGTGAGAGTCATTAGGTTTGGCTATCACTTAAGTGATTTGGATCTTAGGTATTTATTTCTTAACAGAGACTGCCACATGCCATCTGTGTTGAGCAGATTAATCAACCATTTGGCTAGTAGGCATTTGTTTTGTAATTATAAGTCAAGAATATCTAGACCCCATTGGTCCTTAGAACGACATAAGATGGAACATACCTAGACCCCCTTGGTCCTTAGGATGACATAAGATGTTCCATCTGGCAAGTCTATACTTATGTTTTTCAGATGAACCTTGCCAGAAGAATCTTGATCTGAATTGATCAAGGTTCTTTATGACCCCCTTGGGAATCTCAAAGAAAGACATCACAAACATGGGTAAACTGCTTAAGACAGAGTTAAGCAGGATAAGTCTTCCCCCATAGGACAAGTATTTTGCTTTCCAGCAAGAGAGTTTTTGTTGAAATCTTTCTTCAAACTTTCTCAATTCAGAATTTAGGAGTTGTCTATGATGCATAGGGATCTCTAAATATCGAAAGGGATATTCACTAGCATTACAACCAAATAGATTAGTATAATAAGATTCCATCTCTTTAGCTGCACCATAGCAAAAAAATTTCACTCTTGTGGTAAAAGCATCTAGGCCCCTTGATGTGGTTTCGATGATTGATGACAATGTAAATTATCATGGCTAACGTGAGTTTTGCAGAAACAGTGGAAGTTAGGTCATGGTAATGGGATCTCAGGCAATATGGTTTTCATGCCCTCTTATCGATGGAAATCGTTTTCGGTTTTCAAAAGATGGACGACAAGGTTAAGGACGGTTAGTTCCGATTGTCGATGGTGTTGAGAGACATCGGATTAGTCGTTAGGACTTTGTTTTCTCTTTTGGCCGTACTATTAAGGGGGGTGCAAACGGGTAGCCGTACCAAGTTAAGTCTTTGGTTTAGGTGTGGTGCACACTTGTTAAATCTTAGCACTAGGAAGTTACTTGAGAGCCCTGAGTTTAGTTGAAGTCGTCACCGTTTTCAAAGATTGCTGATCGGATGAAAACAAGCACTTCAAAAGGCGCCGGACGCGCCAGCCGAGAGGGCGCCGGACGCGTCCGGCGCATGTTGGAGTTGGTTTTGTCTACCGTGTGCGGCGGACGCGACGCCGGATGCACAACAGAAAGTTTCTGAGGTTTGGGCTGTGCAGACCGGGCGCGCTCCGGGGCGTGCACTGTAGCCCAACGGCTACTTGGCTGTTTGAATCCCATAAAGCGCGGACGCGTCCGGCGGTGGGCGCCCGGACGCGTCCGGCGCTCACGTCTGAGCTGAAATCGAAGGTAACGGTTGGATTTTGGCCTTTGGCTATAAATACAACCTCACCCTCTCCATTTCAGCTCTCTTGCTCATTTGTTCAGCTGAGAGCTATCCTGTGAGAGCAAGAGAGTGGCAAGAGCCTCATGAAGTGAAGTGATTTGCGAATCCGTGAGTTCATGAGAGATCGAGAGTAGCTTGTGTGCATCCACCCTTCTCCCTAGGCTTTGCGAGGTCAAGTGAGAGTTTGTGCTTGTTACTCTTGGTGATCATCACCTAAACGGCTTGGTGGTGATTGGGAGCTTGGTGATCATCCGGCGGTGCTTGTGGATGACCCAACTCATCTTGTGAGCGGTTCTTGGCGATTCACCGCGTCGGAGCGATGAAGAATCAGCCTTAGAGAGCACTTGGTCCTTGCGAGGATCAAGGGGGAGCTACACCCTTGCGCGAGTGCTCCAACGAGGACTAGTGGAGAGTGGCGACTCTCCGATACCTCGGAAAAAAGATCGCCGTGTTCCTTGTCCCTTTACTTTCCGTATTTACTTTCTAGCATTTACATTCTTGCAATTACTGTCGTAGAATTGCCAAGCTAGAATAGGATTGGAACTTAGGGTGCAAAACTTTAGTTGATCATTGGTTAGGAACACACATAGGCACCGAGGGGTGAATCATGGGCTAGTAGGTTTAATTCCGCAATAATTTTTAGAATTAGCCCAATTCACCCCCCCCCCTCTTGGGCATCTTGATCCTTTCATGTGGAAATTGATCTTGCGCCCAGATAATTGCTCAAATGCACACAACGAGTTTTAGATTCTTTGCTTGCTCCGTGTCATGATCAATAAAGATAATGATGTCATTTGCATATTGTAAAATTGACAAGCCATCATCAATCAGGTGGGGGATGACTTCTCTTATTTGACCATCGTTTTTTGCTCTATTAATAAGAGCTAGCATATCTGCAACGATGTTAAATAAGATAGGTGACATTGCATCTCCTTGTCGTAGTCCCCGTTTGCTTTGGAAATATGGGCCAACGTCATCATTGACTTTAATCCCCACACTTCCTCCCGTGGCCATACTTTCGACCCACCTACACCATTTGGGGGAGAAGCCTTTGATACGTAAGGTTTGTTGTAGGAAAGACAACTTGACCTTGTCATAGGCCTTTTCAAAATCAATTTCAAAAATGATGCCATATTTTTTCTTTGTGTGCATCGCATGGATGGTTTTGTGTAGGATAACGACACCTTCCATAATATTCCTTCCAGGCATAAAGGCGGTCTGCAGTGGATTCAACACAGGTTTTGCTACCTTTGTTCAGACTATTTGTGCCTACTTTTGTGAATATTTTAAAGTTCATATTTAGGACACAGATAGGTCTGTACTGCTGAATTTTTGTAGCATTTTGTAATTTTAGAATTAGAGTAATAATCCCAAAGTTTAGACTGTATAAGTCTAAGGCCTCTCTATGCAATTCATCAAAGAGCAGTAGGAGGTCATCTTTTCTTACCCCCCAAAATACCTGATAGAACTCTGCCGGGAATCCATCAGGGCCTGGAGCTTTATTATGCTCCATTTGAAAGACAGTTTCCTTCACTTCAGATTCAGTAAAGGGACTGATGAGGATGTCATTTTCCTCTGGGGACACTTGTGGGATATCTAATATCCAAGGTATAGTCTACACCATTGTATGAACTAAATCTAATATAATCTAATATCCAGTTTCTGTTTATTAACATACCAAATTCCAATCTGCTGACTGCTTGTGAGAAACTCCGATAAATCCTAATGCCATTTGCAAAAGTACCCACCTGAAAAGAATTCAGTTGAAGTATGAACCAAAATTATCGGCTCACAATCTGTTTTTCATCAGGTCTAGCTATTTTTGTTGCATGCTTTCTACTCGCACTTTTATGGAAGGAGAACAAAAGGCGTGTGCGGAGAGGCTTCTTCGATAAGAACAGCGGAAAAAATTTAAAGCGCATGAACATCAATACGTTCACTGAACTGCAGCTGGAGAAGATCACAAACAACTATGACACTCCCATTGGACGAGGCGCATTTGGCAAGGTCTACAGGGGAACCACCCACAACAACCTCCAAGTGGCAGTTAAGCGCTCCATTCTAGAAGGCGAGAAATCTTGGCATGATCATGACCTGGTGAACGAGATTGCAGTGCAGTTTGAGATCAACCATGCAAAACTTGTTCGCCTCATCGGCTGCTGCCTCGAGACTGAGGTTCCCATGCTGGTATTCGAGTACATCTCAAACGGCAGCCTGCACAACAAACTCCATTGCCCTTCTAAACCACGTGCACTCCCATTAGTAGCACGCTTGGACATTGCCATTGGTTCTGCCAAAGCTCTTGCTTACATGCACTCACATGGTGGGCGGAGTCTTGTGCACGGGGATGTCAAGACTGCTAACATCCACCTAGGTGACCACCTGACACCTAAGGTCTCGGACTTTGGGTCAACCAAGCATGTTTCCATCACAAGGCGTGCCAAATGGTGTGTGACGGGCGACATGAGTTACATTGATCCTATCTATATGAAGACAGGTCAATTCACAGAGAAGAGTGATGTATACAGTTTCGGTGTGGTGCTCCTCGAGCTCATTACAAGGAAGATGGCAAAGTATGGCAACAGTAGCCTTCCTATTGATTTTTTGAAGGCCTACAAGGAGGATGGCAATGGAAGGAAGATGTACGATAGAGATATCATCTTATTTGAAGGGGATGCTCAATCTCATTGTCATGTAGATTACCTTGATCAGATAAGCATGCTACAGTACGATGTCTCAAGGAAAATGTGGATGAAAGACCAACAATGGCAGAGGTAGTGGACGAGCTTATGCAAGTTAAGGTAAGAGCTTGCAGGAACTAATGTTATTTGACTAGTGGCGATGTCGATGAAGCAAGCAAGCTTCCATGGTGTGCGCTATCTCAATATGTTATACTAGTATTGAAGGTTAGAATTTTAGAGTTGATTTGTCCAAATATTAACTACTGTTTATATGTAAATTGTCTTCTTGTAATGGCAGCATTGATGTAAGGCCAGCTTTAGCAATGTTTCAGTCTTCTTGTAATGGCAGCTTTAGCATTGATGTAATTTGTCTTCTTGTAATGCCACCATTTTTTTTTTCTCACATCTGCAAGTAAACCAACAGGATGGTTCGCCTTGGCTATATCATTATTTTTTATTTTTTTGAATTCTAGGGCATCGCCCCTGTCATTACATAGCAAGGACACCATAAAGGTTTCAGTTTACTGTTTGGGTTACACCCATCTATCAAGCACCAGAAAAACATAAAAAAACACTCAAACGCTGCTGAGTAGCTACAGCAAGATGATAGAACCAACTCTCAGCCACAGCTAGCACATCTCAGAACCATCTCACATTGCCTCCACCCGAGCAGTCACCCGAGCAGTCAAACCACCTCTGCCCAGCATCAGCATTCAACTCACCATGGACTTGAAGCTTCATCTTGACCTCTTGCGTCAAATTTTTGTCGCTCCAGTCCCAAGCTGTCTTGTACATGTACCAATCTCATTCATTCTTCATTGACATCACCAACAATCTCTGCTGGTCTGGACGCCAACTCCTTCATCTTGCCCAATCTTGTCGAATACTCCAATCTCTGTTCTTGGGGACACAAGATAATCCATGCGTGGAACATCACATCGATCTGAAGTAGCGGATTCCTTACATCCATCCATGGCGTGCCCTAAAAACATAGACCGTTTCTTAGTTTCCAAAGCCCCACAGGGCAGCAGCACACAACATATTACAAAATAGAAACTTTTTATTCGAAAGCCACATTTGACCTATTGAGAGGAAATCCTCTCCCATATTTCTAACACTATAGACATCAACCTCCACATTTGTCTAGCTACAATGCATTCAAAAAATAAATGTTGGCAAGACTCTAACTCAGAACAAGTCGTCCAGTTTCTTCCTGATGTTCAAATTATCCCTGGTGAGATTCTTATTTGGATAATAACCATAAAAAAAGTGTACTCTGGGTGGTATTGACAATTTCCATCGAGCTGGAACATAAACAGGAGGTGAAATACCTCTGAAGTTAACTAATCTATAGAAAGACTGGGAAGAATAAGTACCATTGGAAGTAAAAAGCCAAATGAGAGAATCTTCCTCATTGGAAAAGACAATAGTGGAAGCTAACTGCAGAACCTCTTCCCACATGTTTAGCAGCCTATGATGTAGACATCTTGTAAAGGTACATTTAAGCTGGTTACCATCCCAGAGATTTTGTTGGGGGGAATAACCTCCGCCAGGACCCCCCTACGTAGCTCCGCGGCCCTGGCAAGGGCCAAGACACGCAAACAAGCCTAGCAACCATGAACAACCTTCGCTGTAACGTTCGCACGTACAACGAAGGTCGTCAGGCCCACCTCAACAATTCAGCGAAGGTATGACGCACCTTCGCGTTGGCACATCCCAATCTTCTTATCGCGCAGGTACCCGGGAGTTCGACAAAGCTTCACAAGACCTTCGCGATGAGCCGGGCTTACGAGAACCTTTGGAGCAGTTACTCAGCCCGTTCAGCACCCAGGGCGGCGGAAGACCTCCGGATGAACGCCCGCAAGGCCGTCACGGGGCAGCATCGAGGACCCGACGCGTGGCGACAGTGGGAAGCGACGCGTGGAGTCTTCGTGGGCTAGACACGTGGCGTTCCATGATAGAGTGAAGGAAGAATCTTTTAGTTCTACAGTATACCAAAGTGCCCTTGGTGAGGCCCATTTGTAAGTGTGACTAGGGTTGAAACCCTATTGTAAAAAGCCACTTGACCCTTGGTATGGCCTATAAATACCAAGGGCATGGCATGTGTAAGGGGGGGACTTTGGACATTTTTAGTTCCAACTAATGCAAAACCCCCAGATGGGGCCCATGGATTCTTATCTCACTTTGGCAGTTGTTTGAACTCTCACCCTGTCTGGGAAACCTCCGCCCCCTTCCTCCGAACCCCGGCGAAGGTAAAGGGGGCGAGTGTTTATACCAACAGTTGGCGCCGTCCGTGGGGTTTGAACAAAGGAAGCAAGCCATGGCTCCAAACATCAGTGAGCTTTCCTCAGCACAGGGAGCCAACGCGGATCCGACCCTCGTTGGCGGAGGTGTCGTTCCGCCAAATCCTCTCCCAGAGCAACCTCCGATCGAGCAATCGGCCAACCTGGTAGTTGATCCCAACCCAGACCAAGTCACACCCGGAGGTCGGCAGCGAGCGTCGGTGGTCAGGGATATTATTATCCAGCCGCACCCTCATACCTCCGGAGATGGCATCGCCAATGGATCCACGACCGACGAAGCTTCGGAAGAAGAAAAGTTGGCCGTGCATCTAGAACAGCCTTCAAGAAAGTATCCTCGCTGGCAAAAGGCACCTAGAGCAAATCAATAAGGAATCAAGAGCGGCAACCATCCGGCGCAGAACAGAGGAAGCAGAAGCAGAGCTTCGCCGCATCGAGCAAAGCATCGAGCAAGCGAGGCGTACGCGGAGGTGAGAAACTACGAGACCCGGCTCTCCCGGGGCATGCGCCGCCGCACAACCTCCGATCGAGCAACGTAAAGATCCCCACCCACCACGCCCGTAACCGGACCTCCGCGCCAACATACTTTACCCGGCCGCCGGCGGGAGGTGTTCCCAGCCAAGAGCGCGCCGCGGTCCCGCACTACGACTCCAAATCCCTCCCGTCATACGACCTTCAGATCACCGAGTAGCCCAAGGCTTCGCCATGCAACATCTACCGCGGTATGATGGCACCTACGAGCCACGCCAATATCTAATGTCCTACGAAGCTGCTGTCTCGGCTGCCGGAGGTGACAAGGACATCATGGCCAAAGCCTTCGTGATCGTGGCGAGAGATATTGCTCAAACCTGGTACAACAACCTCCAGCCAGGATCCATCCAATGTTGGGATGACCTTCGCGAGAGAATCTGCACAAACTTTAAAGGTGTCAGTCGGTCTGCGGCTAAGGCCACCGCTCTTCTCAATTGCAAACAAAGAGTTGATGAGCCATTACAAGATTGGTGGAAAAGATTCCTCAATACCAAGAATCGCACCCCTGGTATCACGGATGAAGTCATGATTTTGGCAGTGACGAGTTGCATCCAAACTGACCGTGTTCATCGAAGCCGTCAAGAAGGGAACCGAGAACCATCGCCGAGCTCTATGACATCATGGAAAAGCAAATCGGAAAGCGATAACAATGAACGTGTCAAGTCTCGCCGTCCCAACCTCCGCAACGACAACAAAGAGAGCGCAATCCGAACCCTCGCAATGAGTACCCCCGCATCGACATGCGAAACGTCAACGCTATTGATGGCGGCAACGATCGCAAGCTCGGCAAAGACCCTCGCCGGCCCGGACAACCTCCGCCACAAGTCGATAGAAGACTCGCCAATTCGGATCAGCGAGACAAAGAACCTCCGCAGCTGCATTATTGCCATTTCGTGGAAAAGCCGGCGACCACTACACCAAGCAAAGTGTATGGTACATCAAGGGGCTTGAATGCAGAGACGGCCAAGCCCCACCAGCTCCGCAGGCAGGAACAGTCAACCATACCCGCAGAGCAGCACCAAACCCCCGCAACCACAACCAAGGATATAACCACAACCATCGAGCTCAGCAACCCCCGTATCAGCAACCAATTTACTACCCTCAGCCACCCTTCGCTCAGGGCCAATATGCTCACAACCAACAGCACCAATACTACCATCGCCAAGCACAACAGCAGTATCAACAGCTTCAACCAATCGCTCATCAAACCCAAGCGCAAGCCTTACCTCCGCCACCACCTCTACCAGCATTACCCCCGCCACAACCAATTAAAGTTGAGGGAGAAGCACAGGGAGCACAGACAGCGATTAACAATCCCACAGCTACCTACGGGGTCATCATGGCAATTTCCGGAGGTTCAGGGGAGGATTATGGCAATAAAAGACAGCGCAGAGAGCACTTTCGCCGGGTCAATCATGTAGCCTGCGAAGGTCCTCACAGAAATGATCATTGGTCGCACATTCCCTTGACCTTCAACAGCTCAGATCTCAAGCTCAAGCAATACCCACATACTGACGCGATGGTCATTGAAACAAACATCGCAGGCTGGACAGTGACCAAAATCCTTGTGGACAACGGCAGCTCCGCCGACATTTTATTCACATCCACCTTCGATGGCATGAAGCTTGACAGGAATAAACTTCAACCGGCAGGACATCCGCTATTCGGATTCGGAGGTCAGCAGATCAGAGCAATCGGTAAGATCACTCTACCGGATCCTTCGGCAACAAAACCATCGCCCGCACGAGCACATCACCTTCGACGTAGTCGATATCCCATACAACTACAACACTATCTTCGGGAGGGCACCATCAATCGGTTCAATGCTGCAATCCATCCTGGCTACCTCGCATGAAAATGCCGGGCGCCGGAGGTATCGTAGCCGTCTACGGAGACCAAAACACAGCCAGAATAGCGGAGCAAGCAGCCACTCCGGGGCAGAAAAACGTCCATTGCCTGCAGGAGAAGGAGCAGAGACAGCAGCAAGAAGAAGAACGAAAAGAGCAACGAGAAGCAAAGCCGAAAACAGACGCAACATGGTTACCTTCGCGCGCGCGGGAGGAAGAGACAAAAAGATTCAGCTATTCCCGACGATCCGAAAAGAAAGTCATCATATCGCCTGTTAGATACTGAACTTGAAGCTCAACTCATCCAGTTCCTCCGCCACAACAGCGATGCCTTCGCATGGTCGGCATCGGACCTTGTCGGTGTAGACAGAAAACTCGTCGAGCATCACCTGAACGTTAGCAAAGATCATCCTCCGATAAAGCAAAAGCTCCGCAAAATGTCGGAAGAAAGGAAGCAAGCCGCCAAAGCGGAGGTAGATCGGCTGCTAAAGGCGGAGGTCATTCACGGGGTCAAATATCCAACCCGGCTCTCTAATGTGGTACGGTACAAAAGAAGAACCTCAAGTGGCGAATGTGTGTTGATTTTACAAGTCTCAACAAGGCATGTCCAAAGGATTGCTTTCCGTTACCCAGATAAGCACCACGGTGGACGCGGCCGCGGGTTGTGAGCTTTTATCTCGCTCGATTGCTTCTCCGGCTACCATCAAATTTGGATGAACAAGGACGACGAAGAAAAGACAAGCTTCATCACCCCCGATGGCACTTTCGCGCGTAAGAATGGCCGAGGGCTCCGCAACGCAGCCCAACCTTCGCCCGCATGACGGAGGTCTTCAAAGATGATCCAACAGTCTCGGCTTATGTTGATGACATTGTGATCCAGAGCAAACTCGGGACCAACCATATAGCCGATCCGTCGGAACCTTCGACAAGCTCAAAAGGCGAAGCTCAAGCTCAACCCCGAAAAGTGCATCTTCGAGTCGGCAAAGGGAAGCTTCTGGGATGTCTTGTCTCAGCTAGAGGAATCGAAGCCAATCCAACAAAAATAGACGCAATCGTTTCCATGTCACCTCCGGCATCAAGGAAGTCCGCTCAGCGCCTGACCGGTCGGTTGGCTTCGCTTAGCAGATTCATCTCGCGGTCTGCAGAGCGGGGGTTGCCCTTCTTTGAAGTACTCAAAGCCCGCGAACCTTTCAAGTGGGGCCCCGCCCGACGGGGCTGCCTTCGATAGTCTCAAGCGTGCTTGCTCAAGCTAACAACCCTCGCAAGCCCGGAACCTTCGGAACCGCTACTGCTATACGTCGCAGCTTCGCCTCACGCAGTCAGTGCCGTTCTGGTCAAAGAAACCCTCGAGGAACATCAAAGACGGCAGATTCCCATTTATTACGTATCAGAGGTCCTCGAAGGTCCCAAGAAGCATTATTCAGAGCTCGAAAAGATCGCATATGCGGTGGTTATGGCTGCAAAAAAGCTCAAGCACTATTTTCAGTCTCATCCCATCACAATACCCTCACAGGTCCCTTTGGATAACATCTTCAGAAACCCGGAGGCAGTGGGCAGAATCGCCAAGTGGGCTTCGCAACTCGCCGATTACACGTTAACCTTCGTTGCGGACACACGATTAAATCGCAAGCTCTAGCAGATTTCATTGCGGGCTGGACCCCGTCCTCACAACAAGGCGAAGACATCGAACCTCCGTGGACGGTGCATGTGGACGGAGCATGGGTGCACAAGGGGCCGGAATCGCAGCAATCCTAACTTCACCCTCGGGAGTTCAGCTCAGATACGCCGCAAGACTCGAGTTTCAATGCACCAACAATTCTGCTGAGTATGAAGCCGTCCTCCTGGCCCTTGCGAAGCTTCGTGCCCTCTCTGTGCGCCGGGCGATTATCCGAACCGACTCTCAGGTGATCGCCGGCCACATCGAGAAAACTTTCAAGGCAAAGGATCCGGAGCTACAGAAATACCTTCACACTGTCCGCAAAGCAGAAGCTTTCTTCTTGGGCATCACCACAAAATCTATCCCTCGCAGTGAGAACAGGGAGGCAGACGGATTAGCGAAGGCCGCAGCTCAATTAAATCCACTACCTCCGGACGTTTTCTTTGAGACCTTCATAGCACCTGCAATTGCCTGCAACTCACCTCCGGTGAGGGTGGTCAACATCATATCCAGCGAAGATTGGCGGGCCCCTATCATAGCTTACATCAAAGGGTTCTATGAACCCGAATCGAAGGAAGAAGAAAAAAGAATGATCCAAAGAGCGCGAGGGTATAAAATTGAAGGCCAGAACCTGTACAAGGCCTCGGTCACAGCTCCTTGGCTAAAATGCGTCGCCACAAGCGAAGGTATCGCCATACTCAAAGAAATCCACCAGGGCATCTGTGGCTCGCACAATGGCCCATGGGCTCTAGTCAGAAAGGCATTCAGACAAGGGTTTTATTGGCCCACCGCTTTGTCCGACGCTTCCTTGCTGGTGCGACACTGCGAAGGTTGCCAGCGGGCCGCCAACCATTCAAACAGACCCGGGGCTCCGACCACTTTGATCTGCCCGACATGGCCAATGCAGCGCTGGGCCATGGATTTGGTTGGACCCCTACCGACCGCTCCCGGGAAGCTCCGCTACGCGGTGGTAGCGGTGGAATACTTTACCAAATGGATCGAAGCTCGGGCGCTTGCCACCATCACCTCCGCTACAGTACAAAAGTTCTTCTGGCAGCAAATCGTATGCCGCTTCGGCGTCCCAAGGGATCTCACAGTTGACAATGGAACCCAGTTTAACAGCTTCGCCTTCAAAGAATTTTGCTTCCAAATCGGCACCAAAATCCATTTTGCTTCAGTCAGACATCCGCAGTCCAACGGGCTAGTCGAAAGGGCCAATGCAATCATCCTGCAAGGAATCAAAAAGAACCTCACAGATAAGCCACTGGGCAAATGGGCGGAGGAACTCATCACTGTTATTTGGTCTCACAACACCTCCGACGGCAGAGCCACTGGCATCACTCCATTCAAGCTGCTCTATGGAGAAGAAGCCGTGCTCCCAGAAGAGCTCCGCCACGGGTCACCAAGAACTACCTCCGATTCCAACACTCAAGATGAAGCGCTCGACAAGGACCTACTTGAAGAAGTAAGGTGCAAAGCGGTCAACAACCTCCGCAGCTACCAGGCTGAAACCCAGAAGTGGAGAGACAAGAAGGTTTCACCACGTGACCTCCGCCAAGGAGATATGGTGTTGATTAGGAAGCAGAACGCGAAGATGGCAGGCAAGCTCCAAGACAAGTGGCTCGGCCCCTACATTATCGCAAGCTCCGCAAGACAAGGCTCGTTCCACCTCCAGGATGACGAAGGTCGTGAACTGCCGCACACATGGAACATCGACGACCTCCGCAAGTACTACCCTTAGCGTCTCGCAAAGAACTATGTAATCTCTACCTTCGCATTATTTTTTCTTTTTCTTTCCTTCACATACATAGACTATCCTTGCACTCTTTTTCCTTATGTCAGGGCATGAGGTTTTTTAACGAGGCAAGAAAATTATGTAATATAGCAAAGATTTATTTCCCCGAGATTAGCATGTCAACCACCGCTGAAACGGACTAGGCTATGCCTTGCCCTCATCAGCAGCCGCTATAAATGCAGGGATTGCCTCGGGCCAACAGTCGACCCCAGTCGAAGGTCACCCCAATGCAAACCCATCCGCAGACCCCCGCCACTTGGGCCAGGGGCTGTGATGAAAGCAAACTCCACCTCGACCCCCGCAGAGGGCGAGGAGCGGAGCCACCAAAATCCGCGAGACCCCGCCGCCGGGCCAGGGGCTGTGATGAAAGCAAACTCCACCTCGACCCCCGCAGAGGGCGAGGAGCGGAGCCACCAAAATCCGCAGACCCCCGCCAGTCGGGCCAGGGGCTGTGATGAAAGCAAACTCCACCTCGACCCCCGCAGAGGGCGAGGAGCGGAGCCACCAAAATCCGCAGACCCCCGCCACTTGGGCCAGGGGCTATGATGAAAGCAAACTCCACCTCGACCCCCGCAGAGGGCGAGGAGCGGAGCCACCAAAATCCGCAGACCCCCGTCGCTCGGGCCAGGGGCTGCGATGAAAGCAAACCCCACCTCGACCCTCGCAAAGGGCGAGGAGCGGAGGTGAGAGATTCGCCACCGAAACTAAAAAGAGCTCCGAGACATCGATCGACCCTACACCCAGTTCCTCAAAAATATCCACAACCAGCTCTAAGTTTACACTCCCATATATAGCCTTCAATCGTCAAACCCTCGCCGTACAAGCCAGACTGTGTATTAAAAGCCCTGTACCTCGCCTTAACCACCACACCCACCCTAGTACCTTACAAATCCCAAACATTACACCTGTTTGTACTCCATTACCACCAAAATACGCTTATTTAAGCAAGACCCAATAGCCAAACCCAAGCATTCCCAAACCATGTCCGGCCATTAACAAACTCCCTTAGGAATGAGAGGAGTCAGGAAGGAGAGCCTAAGCCAGTGTTTGAGCCGAAGGTCTCGAGTCCGCAGCACAGCCACTTTAGCACAGTTCCAGCTAGCCTTTAGCCCATACCAACCCAACCACCGCAGCCACAGTCTCCGAAGGTCAGGGGCATGAAGCGCAATACCCTTACCAGCCATCACTTGCACACACCCTCCGCCAGCCACCTCCGCAACAAAACCCAGCAGCTTTATACAGTCACGCGCAAGGCCACAACTTGACATCTGCTGCAGCCCAAACCACCGCTGAGAACCTAGGAAGAGCTGTGCCTGAGCTAAAATCTGAACACGCGAAAGTAAGCAAACTAGCGCGTAAGTCCGAACTCAACCCTCGCTCCAACAATGCGAAGCTGCTCACCTTCGGAATTCGGTAACCAAGGTTCATCATCAACCAGAACCTTCGAGGCAAAGAACACAATTCAGTCCTTTGAACCGCTGTTCCAAAGGCCAAACTGGTGCCATGTAAACACATGTAGGCTAAGCTCCGCTTACAGTTCGTGCAAAAGATCCTGTATCAACTATATATAAGTCATTGCAATTCACCACCCCCGAAAGCATACGCGAGCCTTGCTTTTGAAAAGTTGGGCGTCGCTGCGCTTTATCACCTCCGCAAACATACGCGAGCCTCGCTTTTGAAAAGTTGGGCGTCGCTGCGCTTTATTACCTCCGCAAACATACGCGAGCCTCGCTTTTGAAAAGTTGGGCGTCGCTGCGCTTTATTACCTCCGCAAACGCACGCAAGCCTCGCTTTTGGAAAGTTGGGCGTCGCTGCGCTTTATTACCTCCGCAAACATACGTGAGCCTCGCTTTTGAAAAGTTGGGCGTCGCTGCGCTTTATTACCTCCGCAAACATACGCGAGCCTCGCTTTTGAAAAGTTGGGCGTCGCTGCGCTTTATTACCTCCGCAAACATACGCGAGCCTCGCTTTTGAAAAGTTGGGCGTCGCTGCGCTTTATTACCTCCGCAAACATACGCGAGCCTCGCCCTTGAAAAGTTGGGCGTCGCTGCGCTTTATTACCACCGCAAACATACGCGAGCCTCGCTTTTGAAAAGTTGGGCGTCGCTGCAATTTATTACCACCACAAACATACGCGAGCCTCGCTTTTGAAAAGTTGGGCGTCGCTGCGCTTTATTACCTCCGCAAACATACGCGAGCCTCGCTTTTGAAAAGTTGGGCGTCGCTGCGCTTTATTACCTCCGCAAACGCACGCAAGCCTCGCTTTTGGAAAGTTGGGCGTCGCTGCGCTTTATTACCTCCGCAAACATACGCGAGCCTCGCTTTTGAAAAGTTGGGCGTCGCTGCGCTTTATTACCTCCGCAAACATACGCGAGCCTCGCTTTTGAAAAGTTGGGCGTCGCTGCGCTTTATTACCTCCGCAAACATACGCGAGCCTCGCCCTTGAAAAGTTGGGCGTCGCTGCGCTTTATTACCTCCGCAAACATACGCGAGCCTCGCTTTTGAAAAGTTGGGCGTCGCTGCGCTTTATTACCTCCGCAAACATACGCGAGCCTCGCTTTTGAAAAGTTGGGCGTCGCTGCGCTTTATTACCTCCGCAAACATACGCGAGCCTCGCTTTTGAAAAGTTGGGCGTCGCTGCGCTTTATTACCTCCGCAAACATACGCGAGCCTCGCTTTTGAAAAGTTGGGTGTCGCTGCGCTTTATTACCTCCGCAAACATACGCGAGCCTCGCTTTTGAAAAGTTGGGCGTCGCTGCGCTTTATTACCTCCGCAAACATACGCGAGCCTCACTTTTGAAAAGTTGGGCGTCACTGCGCTTTATTACCTCCGCAAACATACGCGAGCCTCGCCCTTGAAAAGTTGGGCGTCGCTGCGCTATTCTACCTCCGCAAACATACGCGAGCCTCGCTCTAGAAAAAGTTGGGTGTTCCCGCGTTTCATTATCTCCGCGAACAAACACAACCCTCATTAATAACAACAAGTAAAACGATTCCTTTACAAGTCACCTCTTCAAGCGACCATGAGAGTCAACATAATAATACAACACTCGACCACGTTTCCGCCGAGATCGTGGCCGAGTCACCTCCGCAGCCATCGACTGCACGACCCCTTCTAATATGTCATCAACAAGCACCTCCGCAACCATGCAAACAAATTCCTCCACATCCGTGAAAATTATCT
The DNA here is from genome assembly GCA_018135685.1 of Themeda triandra. NCBI lineage: Eukaryota > Viridiplantae > Streptophyta > Magnoliopsida > Poales > Poaceae > Themeda > Themeda triandra. The sequence continues at coordinate 566,585 of JAENPR010000309.1, read as the reverse complement.
CACGACCAGCAACATATTCATCGTCCTCGTCGTCGCTAATGACTACTACCTCCGGGGGAGGTTGCCGGTTCGCGTCGGTCTCATCGTCGCTGTCTTCAATAAGAATCGGGGCGCTCCAAGAGCCTCGCCAGCTTTTTACCACAAGAGGTAAGTCGCCTTCAAGCACCCTCGAGCGAAAACACTGCCGGAGATCACGCGTGTCTATCTCCACCGGTTCCTCCTTCGGAATAAGCAATCCGCCACTACCTCCGGATTCCCCAGACCGCCTCCCATGGCTAGCGGTCCGGAGGAGTTGGCACGATTTTTGAACTGACCGATCATACTTCGCCACTCTCCACCACCAAATCCTATCAAATGTTGCATGAGGATTTTTGCCCCTCGATTAATCCAGTGGCTCCCGTCATGAAAAATCTTGACGATTCGATCGCGGAACCACATTAAAAATGGCAGCCCAAAATCCGAGAGGAACTCCGTGCAGCGAAGGCACACGATCGGTGCTCGCCAAACCTCCGCCCTAACACACGAAACCAAACCCTCGCATAAAACAAGCGAGAGATACCTAGGCGTAACGCCAAAACACCGATCAAATCTAAGAAGGAACAAGCCCGAAGGTAGCACCAATCGCCAAACCGAGAAGCCTTATGGCTCAATGTATCTTACAAGCATCCGAGAAGGCACACAGTGCAAATTGTTCAAGAAATGTTTCTCTCTAAGTCTCACCAAAAGAAGATAGGACCAACCAATGACACTCTAAGCCTGGTCACCGGGGGTAGCACCAACCTGTCCGTCTGCGGAGCCCTCCGGAGGCGGGTTGATCACGGGGGTAGTATCAGCCTCCTGCGTGCCTAGGTTCACGGGTCCCGGTGCCGAACCTCCGTCGGCGGACGTCCCAGTGGTCGTTGTGGTGTTGCCTTCCTCCGGAGGTGGTAAATCCTGCGTCCCCTCAGCCAGCACGTCAATCTGCAAAAGCTAGAAAAGTCCCTTTAGAAATCAAAGCAACTCAATAATCACAACAGTCATTCACGGACAAGAAAGCCACGCGACCCTTACCCCCGCAGCAACTTCAGCGACGATCTCGTACGCCAGTCTGGTACCTCCGCAGACAGCGAACTTGTCGAAAGCCGCGTGGCCCACGGAGGCAACCAATGAATCCTTCCTTGCCTCGCGGACCTCCTCCACGGTGGACCAGCGGAAGTCGGCGCCAATGATCTTGCGGGCGTGCTTACTCCCCGCATCCCTAAGGGCGCAGGCAGTGGCCGAACCCCCGCAGAAAATCCCCGCCTCGACCAGTGTTGACGGTCGTTAAGTATCAATTTTATACCATCAACGCAGCAAGAGAAAGGACTAATATGAGTTCACCTATTAGATATAGGGGTTACGCTGACAGAATTCCACGAGTTTTGGTGAATGTCTATTTCTCGCGGGGGTTATCGAAAGAGAACCAAAGGAGGCCCACATGTCATGATTACATAGAGATAAAGACCGAACGGGTAAAATTGTATAATCTAGAAGACTCGAAGGCAAACCCCGGAAGCCGGGCCCACCTCGGCAGGTTGGCTGGTCGGCCGACTCCCCACCTCCACCAATCGGTGGAGTCTCGTGGATCCCGCCTCCACCGCCTTTGAGGATGAATAATTATCGTCCATTTAGGTCGGTTTGATCCGAGGGCTGTGGTTCATCCTAGGGGGCTATATATTCGAGCCCCCGGCCCCCGGGTGAAACCCTAATTCATTCAAGAGTTCATTCTCTCATCGAATTCGAGAAGCCGAGCCACCATCTCAATTAGAGCTCCATAGTTTAGTAGCATAGCTACATAGGAATAGATCTAGAGGGAATCAAGCCTAGCTTGGAGTCCGGATCTTTCGGAGTTCTTGGTAATTCCCCTCTACATTCTTGTAATATTCATCATTGTTTGTGATACTATGAGTAGTACTTTATTCTATTCTATTATATCAGACTTGACTTTGCTCTATTTGATTATGTTTTCAATTATATCGTTCTTAGTTTACTTTGATTATATGTTTAGCATAGTTGGACTAGAATTATGTTTATGCATAGGATCGTATAGCGTTTGCTCATTAGGCCAATGGGTGAGTGATAGATATTGTGTGGGCATGGTGCCTATACCGTATTTATCTGCGATTGCACCCTATATTCCGGATCGTGAGGTAGATCGCGGGAGTGACAATCTGTTGAGTCCTTTGTAGCCCTTCTCCCGAGTATAGGTCTAGCGTAACAAACCTATTACATTGAAGTCATTGCTATGTCTCTTGTCTTCTCGGTAATATCACTATGTATAGATGTAACCTTTTCCCGCCATGATTGCTAGATGTTCTTGCACTAATCATTGTATGCTTTGACTTTATAGTTAGAATAACATAGGATTATACCCTAGATCGTCCTAGTCCATGCTAGTGTTATAAGCTTAGAGTGCTAAGTTGAGATGGCTTATTACTATTATTTTATGTGGCTAAATGCTCTCATTTATCTTATGTCATTTATCATTCATTCCTATATTTTATGTGACACTTACCCCGTATGAGATGATCGATACGACAAGGTTAAGCTCTCCATTATAGCATGTGCATTGCTCATCACTCATTATCCAAAGGCATTCCCTTCCCAAAGGGTAAAAATATAAATAACGATACCTGGATTACTCCTGGTTAAAATGCTACGATGATATATTCTAAGGCGCTATGAACCTTCTTTATTTCGGTTGCACTTAATAGACATCAACAAGCATTTTTGGCGCCGTTGCTGTCGGGAACGTTGAAAGCCAATGGATAATGAGCAAAGCATTGCACTAGATAATGTGATCGAGTTGTCTTTTTCATACTAACCCATCTCTACAGGATTACCCTTGTTTTGTCTACTTGTGTATCTTATGCAGGGTAATCAAGACAATTCTTCCTGATAATTATATTGACGATCCGAAGCTTTATTCGGGAAGGCCGGGTAGTTGAAGAAGACCAATCAATCATCATCATCAACTCAACTTGGAAGTTTGTCGGAAGCGAAAAGTCGACCTTTCGTTCGAGACTTGACACCGGCGTTTGAAGCCATGGCAAACAAGTCACTCCGCGAGTTCTCGGCTCCCACTACGGACAACATTCGCTTGGACCACCAAGCGGACATCGAAGGAGCTTTTGAGCTCAAGCCCGCGCCGATCAACATGGTGCAAGCAAGCCGGTTCGTGGGAAGGCCCATGAAGATGCTAGTGCTCATCTCCAACACTTCCCGGAGATTTGTAGCACATTCACTATCAAGGATGTCCCCGAGAGATGCTATACTACTTCGCCTCTTCCCATTCTCACTCTTGGGGAGAGCGAAACAATGGTTCTACGCCAATAAGGAGAAGAATACTACGTGGGCACTATGTTCCACCAATTTCTTGGCGAAGTTCTTCCCCATGGGCAAGACAAATGCTCTTCGCGGGAAGATATCAAGCTTTCAGCAACACCATGATGACACCGTCCCGAGAAGCTTGGGAGCGCTTTCAAGATTACATCCTCGAGTGTCCTCATCATGGCATGGAGAATTGGCTGCTTATGCGGACATTCTACCATGGGCTCAACAACAAACACACGTGAGACGATGGATGCTTCTGCTGGAGGTGCATTCTTATCACTTACTATTCCTCAGGCCACAACTCTTGTGGAGAAGATGGCATCCAACCAAGGTTGGAGTGAAGAAAGAACGACTCGCAAGAGAGGTGGAGGAATGCACCAGCTGAAGGAGGTAGACATGTTGTCTGCCAAAATGGATCTGCTAATGAAGAGGCTCGATGAGAGAGCCACTGAGAAGAAAGAAGTCATGCATATACATGATGCTCGCATGACATGTGAAGAGTGTGGAGAGACTGGGCATACAGGTGCCAACTGCCCGGAGCTGAAGGAGGACGTGAACTACCTCAACAACAACAACAATAATTACTATCGTCCTCGCGAATCAAGGTTGGAATCAACAATAGAGGCCCAACTACTCGTGCAATTATTCGGGCAATTATCAAGGTAACAACTCCTCCTACAATAATTACAACCAGCCGCCTTTGAGAGAGTTGGTGCTGAACCAAGGCAAGATGATGGACAATCTGTCCAAGAAGCTGACATCAAATGACAAGGTCCTAGAGACACTCAGCAACAGAATGGATGGCTTTTCCAATGCCATCAAAAGTCAGCTCAGCTTCAATAAAATACTTGAGTCGCAGGTACAACAGCTTGTCAACCTTGCTCCCTCTGCTGGCCAAGGTAAATTGGCAGGACAACCCGAAGAGCTCGAAGCTACAAATCTTGTTGATATATTCAACGTAGAAGATAGCCGGAGTGATCCATCAAAGGGGTCATGGATTGACTCAACTCTGCCAATCAAGAAAGGCGATCCAGGGAGACCAGTCATTCCGATCTCCATTGGAAGTACCAACTTCGATGAGGCAATCTGTGACTTCGGTGCAAGCATCAACATTATGCCAAGAGTGATATATGAGAAGCTATTTAGATGCCCCTAGCATACACAACCATGTGCTTGCAGCTTGCAGATCAGTCACTCCGTATTCCTTTGGGAGTACTTGAAGATATATGTGTACGAGTAGGCAACTCGTATGTTCCAGCAGACTTCGTGGTAGTGGATACAGGCAGTGATGAAAGGTCCCCTGTCATTTTGGGACGACCATTCTTGAACACTGCTAGAGCTATCATGTATGCCAACACTTTGCCAAGATCATCTTCAACATCAAGGGCAAAAGAGAAACCTTCTTCTTCAAGAACGAGTGCTTTGCTTCCCGGACATCCTCATCGGCGAACGGTGAGAAGAAGAAGAATCCGGCTAAGAAGAGCAAGAACAAGAAGACGGAGACAGTGAGGATGGTCACCGCGGTCCACGAGAGAGCATGACCACTTACTCGGGTCCCCACGTCGATCAAGAAGGATGACCCGGTGTCCCAACCATTCAATGCTCCATCAACGAAGCTCTTTCAATAAAGGCATGCGTGACACCGGATCGGGCGTCAACATTATGGCCAAGGTAACTTATGAGTATCTATATGGCACTATGCCTTTGGAGCACGCCTATGCGCAATGCGATGGCGATCGGACATTCCGCTTCGTCGAAGGAGAAGTGAAGGATGTCCTCATCCGATAGATGATCACTATGTCCCTACGTACTTCCTAGTCATTGACATGGGAGATGACTATGATCCTCCAATCATCCTAGGAAGACCATTCCCGAACACCACCGAGCTATCATCTATATTGGGACGGGAGAGATCCATTTCTACTTTCCCACCGAGAAGGTACGCCGCTACTTCAACAATAATTATATATTCACCGAGGAGCCCAAGAAGAACAGGCAAGGAGAAGGCAGCGTACCGTCGCGGAACAAGAAGAACATCACTACGATGGATGGGCTGACTATGAGGGAGAAGTGTCAAGATATGAAGATCGGTACCCAGAAGAAGAAGAGGTACTACCAACAGAAGAGAAAAAAGTGGTCCAAGAAGCTTCCTCCTCAAGGTCATCCTCTCCAACGAAGAAAGTGTGGAAGGTAAAAGCAAAATCAGAGACTATTCCTACACACGAGGCGACATCATCCGAGGCGCCAGCCAATGCGCCCCTTGAAAAATGAGCGAACATGACAAGTCCTGTTCGGAGGACTTAAAACCACCGAACGCCGCGCCAAGAGGTAACTTGGTATTTATCAGCATTTACTTTTCCGCATTACATTTTTTTTCCTACTAGCATCGTAGTTGCATCTTTACTCATTTATCTTTGTATTAGAAAAGAAAATAAAGATGTTGTGCATTTGCATCCGAAAATCATTAAGCCCCATGTGGATAACCATTCACCGTGGTGGCACAAAAATAATTTCTTAGCATATTTATTTCCCCGTCTGCGCATTCCTTAAATAATAAAAAGATAAAAATATTTCTTGTGATCCCGTTAGAACAAGTCTAAGTTAAGAAAGTTCTAGACAACCAAGGCCTAGAGGTTTTATCACTAACACTTAATCAGTTCCACAAAGCTTTGTTGTCTATTTGAGCTTCACGGAGAACATCAAGGATCAAGAAGAGCTAACAAGCGAAGGACATCCAGGTCCCCGTCGAGTGCCGCTCGCGACAATTGAACGCTGTCTCCAACGGCAACTATCTACAACACTCTGGAGGACTAGAACGTCTTCGGTGCACATCGAAACATCGCGAGACTATGTCAACATCCAGCTTGGGGGAGAGCATCCCCGTGTACCAAGCTAAGTGCCTCCAACTTATCTATTTATGCTTTATTAAAGTGTGCTTTGTTAAAACCACTAAAAAAGATGCATAACCATAGAAACCCGAAAGATTTCCTTATTTATCTTTTCTACTTTTGGAGAGCTCTTGCAATCTGTCTTTAAAAGTTATCCCTAGAATAAACTCTACATGGAGATGATGAATAGTTGCTCTGCCGTAATTCCTTTCAAGTACCTAGTTTTCAACCTTGCACTTTCCCGAGTTTTGGACACAACTGTTTAGATTTGAGATTTGCTTTGAACCTGAAACTTGTGGGTAGCGAACACTTAATCTAAGTCTAGGTGGTTGACGGGTATGATATGGGAAGGTTTTGAGTCTTGTCCATCTTGTTCCTAGAGATACTAGAGTTCGGAGAATTTATCTCGTGAAAATATTAAATTCCTGCATGATGAGTTCCTTTATGATGAGAGTTCAAATTCCTACCACACCATATATTCATGCTTACTAGATTAGGAAAACCCATCTCGTTTATATAGATCATATTGTAGGTTTGAGTGTAGACTTTATAGGCATTGAGTGTGGTTATCTTTGTGGACCCATAAGGAATTAGTCACGCAGCTTAAAGTCAATACTATGTGCTCTCCATCCATTGATCTATGCTACTTCGTCCTCGAAGCATGCACCCATTTTATAAATGTTACATTCATTTTGTGCTACTTCTGTTCCTCGAAGTACCACCCACATATAGATCTATATCCACCACATATTGTGCTATCTCTACCCTGGAGATACGCACTTATGCTGCTCCTACCTTGGGAGTACGCATTCCCCACATCTTGTGCTATCTCTACCTTAGAGACACGCACTTATGCTACTCCTACACTGGGAGTACGCATCCATCCATTCATCCATCCACATATACATACGCCATTCATTTTACATCATCCAGAAAAGGTTCTACTCCTATTCTGGGAGTGAACATCTAGAAATAATCATCGCCGTTCTATTTGCCTACATAAAAGCTCCAGTTATTATCATTGCAAGTTATACACTCCCTGTGCTAAAGTTTCGTTTTCAGAGGATTGGTTGCTCTAAAAAAAAAAAGAAAGAAAAAAAAAGAAAAAAAAGAGAGAAAAAAGAAGAAGAAAAAGAAAGAGTAGCCAAGTCCTTCCATTCAAGAAGTTTTAAGGTTTCCGAATAAAGGGAGTCATGTTATCCCCAAAGGAGCGAGTGTAGAAGTAGATGTTCACCAGTTGAGTACCCCTCATAATCATTTTATTATCACCATCATACTATCATCATCCTATCATCATCTTATCATCCATTCCATTTCCTCATTCACATGCACATATGACTTTATTATTATTTTAGTTCCTATTGGATCCATGTCTTAACTGTGCAATATATGCAAGTGAGTTTGAGTGTCTCCCCACCTATGAGCTCCACATAAGCCTATTAGAAAGTAGGGTGAGAGACAGAAGGCACTTTCCACTATGCCTTAGTTCCACAAATACCACATATTCGTGAGAGAAGAGAGAAGGCATACACTACTCATGCCTTAGAAAGGATCCAGAAATACCACAAATGAGAGATCTGAAAGGTTCATACAAGGAACTCTGAGTTTTATTTCAAACCTTGCAAAAACTCCGGGATAATAGTTGATCAAAGAGCGAGAAACATGGCGCTTGACTTGACTGTTCTATCTTTCAACTACTCAAGACCCAAGTGACGGTTACAAGCCCCATGGTGAAAGGTAATATGAGTGAGTTTTGAGTCAGAATAGTTCACTCTAATCCAGAGGAGAGTTCTTGTTTGAACGCATGTGTACTTGTGAGGAGTGAAAGTATTGCAGCAACTCCTGATCCATCACTGAGTCTATCTTTGCTCAGGGACGAGCAAAAGGTAAGCTTGGGGGAGTTTGTTGACGGTCGTTAAGTATCAATTTTATACCATCAACGCAGCAAGAGAAAGGACTAATATGAGTTCACCTATTAGATATAGGGGTTACACTGACAGAATTCCACGAGTTTTGGTGATTGTCTATTTACGCGGGGGTTATCGGAAAGAGAACCAAAGGAGGCCCACATGTCATGATTACATAGAGATAAAGACCGAACGGGTAAAATTGTATAATCTAGAAGACTCCGAAGGCAAACCCCGGAAGCCGGGGCCCACTGGCAGGTTGGCCGGTCGGCCGACCCGGGGGGGAGTCGGCCGACTCCCCACCTCCACCAATCGGTGGAGTCTCGTGGATCCCGCCTCCACCGCCTTTGAGGATGAATAATTATCGTCCATTTAGGTCGGTTTGATCCGAGGGCTGTGGTTCATCCTAGGGGGCTATATATTCGAGCCCCCGGCCCCTGGGTGAAACCTAATTCATTCAAGAGTTCATTCTCTCATCGAAATTCGAGAGAAGCTTGAGCCACCATCTCAATTAGAGCTCCATAGTTTAGTAGCATAGCTACATAGGAATAGATCTAGAGGGAATCAAGCCTAGCTTGGAGTCCGGATCTGTCGGAGTTCTTGGTAATTCCCCTCTACATTCTTGTAATATTCATCATTGTTTGTGATACTATGAGTAGTACTTTATTATATTCTATTATATCAGACTTGACTTTGCTCTATTTGATTATGTTCTCAATTATATCGTTCTTAGTTTACTTTGATTATATGTTTAGCATAGTTGGACTAGAATTATGTTTATGCATAGGATCGTATAGCGCTTGCTCATTAGGCCAATGGGTGAGTGATAGATATTGTGTGGGCATGGTGCCTATACCGTATTTATCTGCGATTGCACCCTATATTCCGGATCGTGAGGTAGATCGCGGGAGTGACAGATCTGTTGAGTCCTTTGTAGCCCTTCTCCCGAGTATAGGTCTAGCGGAACAAACCTATTACATTGAAGTCATTGCTATGTCTCTTGTCTTCTCGGTAATATCACTATGTATAGATGTAACCTTTTCCCGCCATGATTGCTAGATGTTCTTGCACTAATCATTGTATGCTTTGACTTTATAGTTAGAATAACATAGGATTATACCCTAGATCGTCCTAGTCCATGCTAGTGTTATAAGCTTAGAGTGCTAAGTTGAGATGGCTTATTACTATTATTTTATGTGGCTAAATGCTCTCATTTATCTTATGTCATTTATCATTCATTCCTATATTTTATGTGACACTTACCCCGTATGAGATGATCGATACGAGACAAGGTTAAGCTCTCCATTATAGCATGTGCATTGCTCATCACTCATTATCCAGTGCATTCCCTTCCCGGTGGTAAAAATATAAATAACGATACCTGGATTACTCCCTGGTTAAAATGCTACGATGATATATTACGTAACGCTATGAACCTTCTTTATTTCAGTTGCACTTAATAGACATCAACAACCAGCTGGTCAAAAAAGGGCGTCAAGTAATTCAGCTCATTCTTTAGCCACTCCGCATAACCTTCGACGCTGGGTTCAGCGGGCAGATCGCTGGTGGGAGCCCCGCCAGTATGTGCCAGCTGCACATCAAAGATCCCCTTGACCTCCGCCATGCGGGATACAAGGGCGCGCATCAAGTCCGCCTCCCTCTCCTCCGCATCAATAGCACGCTTCTCAAAACGTTCCTTCTCACCCTCAGCGTCCTCCGCCCGCTTCTTCATATCTTCAAAGTCTTTGTTAGCATTCCGAAGCTCCGTCCTCAGGTCCACGCTCCGTGACACAGCAGCATCGCAATCCTCATAAGCCTTCTTATTAGCCTCGCGAAGCTTATTCATATCAGTCTCGTGAGAAGCTTGCTCCGCGAGGAGCTCTTGAACTCGCCGTTCGAGCTGACGGTTCTGCTTTTCGAGCTCCACAATCCTCTTCTGCGCTTCAGCTTCATCCTTCGCGCAACGCTATCGCGAGCCCCGCGCAAGCAAAATAGCTTCAATCATCTTCGCCTCGATGTCAATCAAGTTGTTCTCAACCTTCGGCTGCCCGCGGCTCAGCCTCCGCCTCCGGCACACTGACGCGTCCAAAGGCAGGGACCAGGAACCTCCGCTCCCCTTCACCGCGAGATCAACCGGCGTCGCGGAGGTCGGCACTAGTGTACAGGTGCGCCTTAGGGTCCATGACCCCCGCCGACTGGGCGAAGTAGGGCAGCGAGCTCGGCGATGCTTCACCCAAACCCTTCTTTCCAGGCTCCGTATGGGGCGGAGGTACAGCTTCCTCCCCGTTGACCCAGATATGGATTCCTTCGTACTCCAGCGGCTCGTTGCGAGCGCCGGAGGAAGTCTCAGCATCCACCATCGCCAGATCTTGGTCTTCTCCTCCTCGTGGCTCCTCCACCGCCTCCTTGACTGCAGCCTCTTGCTGGACCTCCACAAGGACCTGCTGTTCAGGAACGTGGGGCGAAGTGATGTCCACGTCCTCGTCCGCCTTCTTGCCCGATCGACCTGAAGGAGACGAGCTGCCAGAAGACTTGTTCCCGCTGCTGCTGCTGCTACTGCTGCTACTGCCGCTGCTGACAGTCAAAACCGGAGCGGGTTTTGGCACCGCCAGTGAAGCCAAAGAGGGCACGCGTCCTCTTCCGCTCCCTCGTCCCCGCCCACCTCTAGGCGCCGGCGGTCGCCGGGCGACGGGGAGAACGTTCAGCGCCTCCTCCGTAGACACAGCGGAAGAGAAGGCCGCGCCAGAACGAGTTGTTCCCGTCGCCAACCCACCTCCGCGGCCGCCAGCCGACGTCTTCCGGATCTTCCCGCCCCCATGACCACCTCCGCCGGCCGGAGCGGGGACATCATCGCTAGCCGAGACCTCGGAGGTCTCCGAGGCAGTTTCTGTTGCCGACCGCTTCTTAGCCCGCTTCTGCTTCTCCTTCGCTGGGGCAGCAGCTTCAGCCTCGCCCCGGTACTTGATGCCAAGCAGGTCATAAACCCGGTTCACCCGGGTGACCCCCTCCATCTCCTCCTCCATCTTTCGCTGCTCCTCGGCGTCCACTTTTCCGACGAGCTCCAGCACCTCCGCTTCCACCACACCACGAATCTTCTTCAAAGCCTCTGCCTCGCTCGAAGCGGAGGAGAACTCCTTCGCCCAAACAACGCGGAGGTTCAGCAAGTGTAGGTCCTTCAGAAACTCGTACCCCATAGCCGCATAAGATGACGGCCCTTCCTTCGCCAGGCCTGTCCAATCATGGTCGGCTTTCAGGGGCACGACCTTCGCGCAGTGATACTCCGCGAACACATGCCGCTGCGCCATACACCGAGAGAGGTCACGCATCGCGTCCTCGCAGAGCCGTGACCCTTGGTCGGAAGCGGTGGTCACCTTCAGAGTATCCTTGTTCGGGAGCGGGCGAAGGTCGCCCGCCAAGTCACGCCCCTCCGCGTCATCCAAATGGTAATAGAACCATTTGTTCAGCCAACCTTCCCACTTGTTCTTCTGAGCTTGAACCGGCACCTTCGCGTTGTTCCGACGACGGCACGTAAGAACCCCGAATTGACTGTCCTCCATCACCGTCTTGTCGCCGGTGGTCACCGTCTTCGTCTTCCTCTGCACATGCATGCTGTGCACTTTCGCGAAGCCCTCCACAGTCGGCTCCACCCCTTGCGAGTGACTTCCCCACACAAACGCGCAAAGCTTCGGGAAGCTATTGGGCGTCAGGTGATGGAACTGCACGCTGAACTTCCGCAGTGCGCCCAGCACCAGCGGGTGAGGCGGAAACCGCAGCCCCGCTTCAAAGAAAGCTTCAAAGACCACCACCTGGTTGTCGTCAGGGTGCGGCGTCAGCACACCTCCGGGAGCCGTCGCCCTGCTCCTCTCCAGCCAACCTCTGGCAGCGAACCTATCGAGATCCCCCGCCGCCACAGAACTAGCTCCGATCTCATAGACAGGAAGGGTGCTAATAGTGCCCATGGCGTCAGTCCCCTTCGCCTTAGATCCTTCCGCCATCAAACGACTACCTCCGCTCCCACAAGACAACCTCCGCCTTCCTGATGCCTCTCACCCCGCACGAGTCCACTACCTCCGGATGCGAAGGAGCGAATGTAAGCAAGAAGTAGAAGCAAGTTGCAAAGGCAAAGGCACAGTAGTAGGTAAAAAAGCGTCCCTTTCACCCACCCTGGATATTTATAGTCGGGGGGTTTCACCGCGGTAGCGGCAGGCGCGCATCCCGAGATCATGAAGATCGGGCGGCATAAGAGGCGCCACGCAAACCCTAGCCGTCCCATCCCCGCTACAGCGGCGAAGCCCATTTCAGCCCATCACACTGCCCAATTAACTAAACAACATGGGCCCAGCTAAAAATGGGCCGTGAGCAACCGTTGGGGCGTCGCTGCGGAGGTGGGCCTCAGGTGACCATCCACCGGCCCATTCCCCCTCTTTCTCAAGGGCGTTGCTCCGACCCCGCCAGCCGGGCCGAACCATCGTGGGGCTACTGTTGGGGGGAATAACCTCCGCCAGGACCCCCCTAGTAGCTCCGCGGCCCTGGCAAGGGCCAAGACACGCAAACAAGCCTAGCAACCATGAACAACCTTTGCTGTAACGTTCGCACGTACAGCAAAGGTCGTCAGGCCCACCTCAACAATTCAGCGAAGGTATGACGCACCTTCGCGTTGGCACATCCCAATCTTCTTATCGCGCAGGTACCCGGGAGTTCGACAAAGCTTCACAAGACCTTCGCGATGAGCCGGGCTTACGAGAACCTTTGGAGCAGTTACTCAGCCCGTTCAGCACCCAGGGCGGCGGAAGACCTCCGGATGAACGCCCGCAAGGCCGTCATGGGGCAGCATCGAGGACCCGACGCGTGGCGACAGTGGGAAGCGACGCGTGGAGTCTTCGTGGGCTAGACACGTGGCGTTCCATGATAGAGTGAAGGAAGAATCTTTTAGTTCTACAGTATACCAAAGTGCCCTTGGTGAGGCCCATTTGTAAGTGTGACTAGGGTTGAAACCCTATTGTAAAAAGCCACTTGACCCTTGGTATGGCCTATAAATACCAAGGGCATGGCATGTGTAAGAGAGAGGACTTTGGACATTTTTAGTTCCAATTAATGCAAAACCCCCAGATGGGGCCCATGGATTCTTATCTCACTTTGGCAGTTGTTTGAACTCTCACCCTGTCTGGGAAACCTCCGCCCCCTTCCTCCGAACCCCGGCGAAGGTAAAGGGGGCGAGTGTTTATACCAACAGATTTGCTACAGTTTCACTCTTCTCTTTAACTAAAATATAAAGCTCCCAAAACTGAATCATAAGATTGGATGGCGCTAATCAATTATCTTCCCAAAACTTAACCTTTTTCCCATCACCTATTTTCCATCTATAGCCACCCCTAGCTGCTTTTGGAGCCCAAACAAACCCTTTAAAGAACTGAGAAGTGCCCACAGTAACACTATCAAAAACATTAGGATTACTAGTTCTCTAGTTATAATCTAGGAATTGCTTCCACATCTTATTGTTATCCACATTGTACCTTTTGACCCAAGAAGCTAACAAGTAGATATTGAGATCTCTTATGTTAGGTATGCCAAGACCCCCAAACTCCTTCCTCGCAGACAAACTGTCCCAATTAGATTTGGGCAATAGATATTTGCAAGCTCATTTTTTGTCCTTTTTTTGCGGAGCTTATTTTTTGACTTTTTGAGAATCAGATATTTGCATGCTCCTTTTTTTATCCTAGACATTTGCATGCTCATGACTAGTGAATAATGTGTGACGTATTGTTTTCTCCTAGAAAAATTGTACTTTAACATCCAAGAAAAATCCACGGCACACGGTACCTCACCTCCACTCTGTCACTTTTGGGCCTTAATTCCACAGACAGGCCTAATTAGCGCCGCCAACCTTTAGATATACTAGTTCACCAACCCGTGCTCTCGCACGGGTTAGAATCTTATAAGACACAAATTCATAATAATTACTCATATTAGTTTTCTTTTTTCTATTCACTCAATATTATAAATAGTAACGGTACCCTATGGTTTAGATTCATTTGTGATAATCTACCAAGTATTGATTAATATGTTTCTTTCATCTGCATCCACGCTTTTTTTGTTAAATAACAACTCTGTGTGCCTCCAGTATATAATTAGTTGAAGCATTAGCTTAAACTATGATATTTTTACACGTAGTGTCTATTTTGATCACAGATACTTAAATATTGATTTTTTTCCCAAACTTTAAGGTTATTTCCTAAAAAAATACAATAGCTACTATATACGGAGTTGAAGGCAGAATGTATTAGATGCTGGTTAGATGGAGTGTAGTGTAACCTATCTTATCTTTGACCACCTGCAATACTCAGGTACCATTGCCTTCCTCATCAGTGTTCGTCGATGGGTATTCGACGTACCATCACCTTCCTCGTCGCTACTCACTTTCCTCGTCGCTTCTCCCGCACGGGTAAGCATTAGTTACTACTTCTTAATACATTCAACTAATATTAAATTTTATATTTCTCACTCATTTCATTTTCTAACACAACCCCATGTACTTAAATGAGCAAACAATATGTAAGTCTATATTTTTTCTGTAATGAAAATAGATTACTTACTTAATAGGTAATGAATAAATAAAGTTTCCAAAAAGATTTGGGTACAAACTATTTAGAATGTCGTGTCAACATATGGAAACTATAAAGAAAATAAGCCCCACAATTAGTGATACCTTATTCTCACTCTAGCTCTAGAATATGTCATGTTTTCTCAGAAAGGGGCCACAAGCTATGTGATTAGTTTTATTATATCTTCTGAATAATGAAAAAGTATCATAATCAAAAGAAATACATGCAAATTATTAACAACCTACAGTCACATACAAATCAAGACATATATTGATCGAAATGGAAATCTAAATGGCTAAGTCACATTTCGATGTATTTGCTCAAGCATGAACATCCAAAAGCAGTGCAAACATCATTAATCACACTTGAGTTGGCCAATGTTTTGTTGTAGCAGTCGAATTGTGTTGACATTTCATGGATATAAAACATGTACCCCCAAGAAAGCGAGCATCCAAATTTTTTTAACTTGGACTACAAAATCAGATCATCTCAAAAGGTCTTTCTAAAAGTTACTACCTAAACATTATTTGAAGGTCTTGGGTAAAAGTTGTTTTGTACCATGCAACTGCTTTGGTACATCTTGTGTAAACTTTATGTGCACTCTATAGATTCATCCTCTTTCCCCATCTTTGGCTAGTCAGAAATCTTCAACAAAAAATATCATTGTTTTGAGATATAATTAAGGAGGTTATTGGAGTCCATTTTTTCACAAAAAACTCTATTCCTATAAATTAGCAAAAATATAAAGAGTCTATTGTCATTGCTCTACAACCAAGTATTTGGATTCATCATGCGAATCGACCTGTTTGATATTTTTCCTTATTAAATGGTAGTTTTGCAACAAATTGTAACTGTTTTCTTTAAAAAATATCTATTGACCCCATGTCTAAACATATACCTTCACAATCTCGTAAAGTAAATAACACAATAAAGACCACATGTTTTGTGAAATTTCATAGAGTGGTTAAACTAATTCATATATTGTTCTAACTTGAAGCCACAAATAAAATATCTATCTCCTCACATCCGAGAGCCCTTCTAAATTAAACCTAATCTCTATAGGGTGCAAATCAAAAAAGTTCTCCATTACATTTTTCTTTTCTCCGAGATTGCCCAATCTCAAATAACATATAGGGTGGATGTCACTGTGAACCCAAATTAAACAAACATAAAGGAAGATTTAGCATATCACTAAACATAGTATGCTGATGGAGAAACTATTCGTTGCATGGTGATTTTTGTTGCATACACATTAAGGCTTTAAGAGGTTGGATAGGGAAACTATTATTTGAACCTGCCTTTGTTCTAGGACTATGTTGGACTACTTTTAGATGGAACCACTTTCTTCCTATGATGTTTAACTTCTAAGTGATTTAATTTACTTAAGAATAACTCATATGAATGGACTTTTTCTCTTTTCCCATAAAAAGTTGAAAATGAATACTTCAGTTACATTCTTTATGTAGAGATGCGTGGATGTATTACCTTGATGACTGGAACCTCGTACACTCACTGCAAATCAACCATGCAAATCAACCATTACATATCCTATAGGCTCAAGCTCTAATCTGTCTTACATTAGATTTGCATCAAATATTACCTATAATAGGAAAAAAACTATAAGACAGTAACATAGCATGTTATTTATTGTACAAAAAAAAAAATGTCGTGGTCAAGTTAAGTTTTCTCACTCAAACCAACCTTGCTATTTTCAAGATTGCCCATTGTTGCATGATGCATCTTGCCACCTTGGAGGCTGATGTGAGATGGAGGCGATGAATGAGGCAACAACCTTCACATCAGCATCTGACTTTCCTTAGTACAACCAGAATGAAACCACGCAACACCTGAAATCACAAGCTATGCCAAGTCAGTCGTCGTGTGGCTTGGTAGCTAGGGAAAGGCAGGTTCATGTGCTTGTAGTTGTAGCTCATGTATCCGCCGTCAACCACAAAGTTGTGCCTAGACACGTACTTGGCGTTGTCATCTCGTCGAAGGCTAGGCAGGCAGGTACACGACGGCCGTCGCAATGTTCACCACCTCACAATTGGCGTCCTCTATACCCTGCATCGGCGAGATCTGGTTCACCACCAGGGTGGGCACCGCGTACAGCATGATGCAATTGACCGATGATGGCGAACTTGAACACCAAGAACTTGAACACCAAGGATGCCGCTGATGCTCGCCACACAGAGGATGAACCCTCTGCCGGCCGCGTGGAGCTTGCGGGCGGCGTCTCCAGCATGACACACAGAGTACTTTATCCCCGATATAGCGTCGCGCGTACGTTGAGGAACATGACGGCGTCGAACTACGTGAAATCCAGGCTGACGATCTGCGATGTGCCTGGGACAGCTGGCCCATGACGCGGGCACTGTTGAGCATGCTCATGTCCATCCGGCCATGCCGAGCTACGGAGGCATCTACATCCGCGGAGATCGACGCTGCCCTCGACGGCGACCTTGCAGGGCGTGAGAGATGAATTTGTTGGTGTACGTACATAGATTAGATTGCCTCAGATTTTTTTTTTTTTTTATGGAGAAGATAAATGCCTCAGATATAATACAGGGCGTGACAACTGCCTCAGATATCTTTTTTGGAGAAGATTTTCGGCTATAATAATACATTAATAACTAATTCACCATGGAAGTCTGCCACCGTATATATACCTACTGGATGGATGGATTTCTGTTTTTCTACTGAAAATAGATATTGGTTTTTTTATTAATCTACATATAACGGCAGAGGTGGGTACTACTTTTCTCTTAAAAAGATATATTTTTTTAATCTATACCCTGATAATAAAACGGCAAAATTTCAGTCTGCTGATTAATTTCTGTCCGCTCCGCTCCGCTCCGCTCTTCGTCTCCCGCTCGATGTCACGCTTATCGTGTTGTGCAAGGTGAAAGTTACGTAACTTAAAGGATATCTATACATCTTATATAAACAAACCCCACTTAGCTATTTCTCTGATTCCTCCTTAAGCCACGTCACCCAATTTCAGTTACCGAAGTCCCGAACACCGATCTCGTCTTTCGTATGCCGGCGCCGTCTCTGATCCGTTCCCGACCCCTCGCCTCCGTTCCATCCCTCAGCGCCGCTTCACCACCGTACGATTGGCATAAGCGAAGCCTGGGATAGAGTCGCACCGAAGTCCAGAATGGATCCCATCCGTCGTACGCCAACGCCGCCTCCGTTCCCGACCCCCCTCCTCCATCCCGTCCTTCGGCACCGCTTCACCACCCTTCGATCTGCCTAAGCGAAAGCTTGAATAGAGAGTCGCAATGGAGAATTCGAGTGAATTGCTTTTGGGTTCGCGAGACCGAGATCGAGTTCCCATGGTCGTTCCTATTTGCATCTGCCCCTCCCTATTCTCCTCCGTGCATGCAGCCGTGCAGTGCAGCTGTGAAGGCAGGCGACGACGCTGCTACCCGAGTGCGGCGCGGGTGCGGCCATCGTCCATCGAGCATGAGCGCTGGTGGACTCCACGAGGACCACGACGGCATACGCTAAGCAGTGAGCAGCAACCGAGCAGCCATCAGGTACGTGCACCAAAAACCTACCATGAAGACTCAATTGCTATTTGCTAAGCCAAAACCCTACTACTCATGTTTCCTTCTCCTTTTTCACTTTTCAGGCTTTCAGCAATTCCAGAAGAGGATTCACGTTTTCACCTTTTTCTTTGCAAGCCACAAAATTGGATCTTGAAATCAGGTTCTCTCGAAAACATATACCATTCATATGTTGTTACCGTGTGCTGTTTGATTAATGATGTGATAGATTATGTGTTTCAGTGCAAATCATACCGTCATCGATTTATTTTAGTTTTAGGTATTAGCATTTAAAATTCCTAAAGTTTCAACGTAATGAAAAGAATGGAGAATTCTTTTAGTTCTAAGTAACACTATACATATACATCTCCCTAATAATTCTTACTGATTGACATTTTAACCTATTTAAATTCTTTCTTCATACCCGCGGCAACGCGTGGGGAATCCTCCTAGTTATTAAGAGGGGGAAGAGAATAGATAAAATACAAGGTTCCAATTGTAAATATACTAGAGAGGAAGAAAAGGTGGAAGGACTTAATCAATTTTCAAAAAGATCAGGGTCCTGATGCAAAATGCAAATCTTTTTTATTTTCTCTTCATTTTTCTTTTCTGATAAAACAAAATTTTGTAAAATTCATTAAAAATTATAGAAAAAACAGAAAAATACCAAACTAATTTTGTTAGCTTTATAAAAATATGATCTATTCACATACGCTATGATTTTGTCTTTTGGTGATGACCGAGAACAAACCAAAGGCAAACTCCGAATATGCGGAAGTAACTAAGGAGGATATCCTCGTTGTCGATAATATACGGTCATTAAGAGATGGAGTTTGCTCTTAACTAAGATGTAGGATCCAAAGTGATAAAGGTATATGAACAAAATAGTACCAAGGTTTATAATTCCTTTCGGTAGTCGTTGCCTAATAAAGCATTAACTGAATAGTGGTGGTTATAATAATACTTTAATCTTAGTCAATACTGGCATATACAATTTTGCGTCATGGATCCATGATTGATCCTGATCAGATTCTATAGCTCTTTAATATTAAAATCGATTTGATAATTTATGATTGTATTTTGTTTAAAATGGTACATATAATAATGGAGAGAAACACTTATTTTGGATTTGAGCTATAGTTATCAATGGTGGAAGATGAGGTCATTATTTGAATTAAATAAAGTATATTGATCTAGATAATGTTTTTTCTCCCATTGAAACTCACTGCATCTTTAATCTTTACCTATTATTTAAAAGCCAAAATTTCAGTATGCCTTAAAATTTCAGTCTACCATGTACAATAATTTTTTCTGTCCGCCAATCCTCTATCTGACTATAATAAGCGTCTGACCATAAGAAGCCGTTTCCATCATGTTTTTCTATCCGTCAGATTTATTTTCTGTCCGCCCGGCACCCTGACATTGGCTCGTATACGGTGACCGTGTCCGCCAACAACGTGTGAATCTGCATGCCATAACTAAAAAGAAGTATGCCGTGTCCGAATAAGAAAATAAAAAGAAACGGTTTGGGCAAATAAATAGCGGACCTACATTTAGTCATTTAGAACACCACATGCTCCCATCGTGTGGTAATCCAGGTTTCCCTACCTTTTATTAGTTAACCGTAGTCACTATGCCTATTATTAGTTACCTAGCAAATATGCCCTTACAACTAGAGAAAGAAAACTATTGAACATTTATACAAAATGATTAAATGAAATATCTGCTTATGTTTCAAGCGTGACATCCATAGCATAAGTATGCTGAGAATAAATAATAATGTTCTACTAAACCTATATTGAATAAAAGATTTTACTACCACACGCAGGAAACAAATAAAAAGAAAAAAAGAAAGGGAAAAGGCAGGTGCGGGAAAAATTCGGTGCATGCGCATCTTCTGGCCCCGTGCGCCTTTGATGGAGAGGATGAATGAGTCGAGTGCGGGTTCAACGAGCAAACGAGTGCCTAAGCAGAATTTATAAGTAGACGGATGAGTGGCTATGGACAAGATGAGCGCGCGCGATCAAACAGTGATGGAGGTGGCATTTAGGTTGAATAAAAATACACCTGCTGCAAGAGCGCGAACCCCCGTAGGTGCTGGGATACAGTTGACGCTGTGGCCGTGGGGATGCCATTGCCACCTGGACGTGTGATCGCCCGGGCACGGTCGCCGTTGCACTAGGGACACGAGGCTAGAAAGACAGGGGCACGGAAGCCAGCACAAGGAGGGAGTGGTGGCCGGTGAGGATGTATGGTGAGGAAAGGAGGAATTTGAAGAGGGAATAGAAACAAAAAAAAAGTTAAGAAAAAGGACAAATGAAAAAGAGATAAAAGTAAGAAAATAGAAAAAAGAAAAACTCAATATGGATATTTAATTCTTCAATAGCAGGTAACTTTTAGAATTAACATTAAATTAAAATATTATTATTTGAGTTGAAGTCTATGAGCCTAGAGATATTATTGTTTTTCTCTCCCGTTGCAACGCACGAGCATCTTTGCTAGTCTTTAATTAATCTCCAAAATTTCCTACACATGTTTCTATCCGCCAACCACGTTTTCTGTCCGCCCATAATTTTTCTGTCCGCCCTCCAGAGTTCAATCGGACTCCCTCGCCTCGTCGACTATGATTTTTTTGTCGGAAGCCAAGTCGATATACAAATACAAATTGGTAAAACGACAACTCAATATGGCAGCAAATCCAGTTACAAATACAAATCCAAATCAAATTACCTCAATAAGGTTACAACTCCTCAGATCAAATCAAAACAAATAAGTGAAACCAAGAATCTAAGAACTTCACACCGATGGAAGGTGTTGTTGAAACCGGTTCATCAACGAGGTGGAGGCAGGGACTGCGATGAGGACATAGACGCGGGTTCGACACATCAAGCCGATGAGGGCACGAGAGGACGTAGATGTCGGGTGGGCCGGTGGCGAGATACATGGTACGATACCAGCTCCGGGCTGTCCGCAGTGGCGTTCCGAGTCTGCGAGGCTGAGAGGAAAGATAGCGCGACGTTGTGGACACAATTGAAGTTGTCGTGGCTGGTTCTCGGAGTACAAAAAATATAAGCAAAAATTATAGAAGTTGTTGTGGGAACAGTTATTTATAGGAAAAAATATAAAGAATTGAAGTTGTCGTGGGCACAATGATTACAGAAATTTATAGCTTTTCAAATTAAATTCTATAAAAAGGTAAAATATAAACAAAAAAAATGCAATGCTCTTGTCCTCATCTGTTGTTAATGTTTGATAATTGTTTCCATCCGTTGCAACGCACGGGCACCTTTGCTAGTTTATATATATATAATGGTAGAGGTGGGTAATTTATCATATATAACATAATAAATCCAATGGTCATGGGTGGTTGTAGCCTTTTGATTGGATGGTTGGATGTTTCTGATTAACGTGGGAATTTCTAGCATTTATCTTTTTTCTTAGCGCATCTGGTGAGAGTTAACGTGGAGTCTCCGTTGGAGCCTCCAATTAGTAATAGTAAGATAAGATAAGATAAGATGGAATTCGATAATGACTCGGCTACTGTGCTAATAAAAGAAAAACCTCGGAGTCGCAGGGGAGGATTTCTAGCAGCCGTAGGCCCCCAATCGTGAAAAGGGCAGCCTCGCCGTCGGCATCTCGGCCACGGCCACCATGTCCTACGCGACGAGGAGAACGTTCATCGCCCCGGAGTCCGAGAGCGCGCCCGTCCTACCACCGCCGGACACCATCTTCTCCAGCTCTCCAGCCGTGATCATGCTTGACAAGATCGCGTACATCGGCGACGACCTTACCAAGAACGGGACCTTCGCGCAGGCCATCACGCGCACGGGCGCAGCTATCGGCGTGTCCATGTGGCTCACGGACCCGGCGGCCGTCTCCCACCTCTGCTTCCACTGCCCGTCGGGATCGACCAGAACCGTCGGCTTCAAGGTGACCGACATCATGGACGAGCCCTCCGTCATCTGCTCCGGTAAGGACGTCCTTATCATCCGCGTCATCTACAACCCCGGCGTCAGACCCATTCAGTCAATCGAGGAGATGGGGATGGCGGACTGTGACTACTTGGCTTATAGACCCGACGCTGATCCTCCGTTGCTGGTCGTGCTGCCAAGCCCTAAACCGAACGTGTTCCATCCCTGGGAGATCGGCTTCTCTCCCGGCGACGGCGAGGATTTTCATCTGGGTGTGCTTCGTCCTAAACCACACGTGCACCTGCAGTACAATCTCCACGTCTTCTAGTCCAAGACCAACACGTGGACGACCAGGCTGGTGATGCGTGAGCCGCCATGGCCTGGGTACAGGGACGACGACTACCTGGAGCATGAGAGTGAAAGGGTGATCACGCTCGGAGGAGGATTGCTGGGCTGGGTCGATCTCTGGCGTGGTATTCTGCTCTGCAGCGTTCTTGACACAGACCCTGTTGTGCGTTACATCGAATTTCCCAAGCCGATGCATGGCAACATGTGGCAGTACCTACAGAATCCGGCACGGACAATTCGGGACGCCACCTTCGCCGATGGTGTCATCATGTTAGTTGAGATGGAGGATCACATTGCCGGGCCACTCACCTCTGGCTCTATGTTGGAGAGAAAGAAAATCATCAACACAGAACCATACACGCCTGATGGTTGGAGTAATGTCACATGGTGCAGAGAGCTATCTTCAGATTCTTGGAGAGTGGACTACACGCCATATATTAGCACAAGCTCAATCTTGTCCCAGATGAGGCCGAACCACTCTGAATGTTCAGTACTGAAATCCCTGAAAATGGCTGGCCCTCTCTGGAGTATGCATGGTGGGGATATTGTTTATCTGTTGGCCAAGGCAGATTTTAACGACAAGATTGGGTGGGCAGTTGCATTTAACACTAGAAAGAGCACATTGCTTGGCGTTACCCCATTTCAGGCAGAACGAGTTGAATTTTTCAGTCTTGCATACCATCCCTTTGCGCTATCTAAATTGAGTCCATCAGGTAATTGTAGAGGAACCTGGCACTTGTCATATAATTGCACATTGCAACAGAATCAATTTGACCTCTGATTTTTTAGAAGTTTCTTTGGCTGTCATTGTTTTCTCTGTATTTGCACGTACTTTTTACTGACATATCATGGTTTTTTTCTTGACTAATGACGTAGCACATTGTTACTACCAGCTGCCACCTGATGACATCCTTGTTCATACAAACGCAGTCATTGTGAACTTACGTCAGTTACCTATGTTTTTGTGTAGTTTCTGCTGTTTGCTACATCCCAGGAAGGCAGGAGGACTCAAAGGATAATACAGAGAACTCAATGGTAGGTGTTTCTCAAGGAGTTGCTTTCACCTAATTAGTTTGAACTAATTTTATTTTCAGAAAAAAAAAAGTTTCACCTTAATCCTGTGTTAGGTCCTTGTGCAAGGGTTAGATCCCGACATTACTGTCAACCAGCTGCAGGCCATCGTGGCATTGTTTGGAGAACTAAATTTCCTTAAGATTTATACAAACGAACAATACGGTCTTGTCGGTTTTGTCCGCAAGTTTGTACATTCTTAATTTCACTATAAATATCTTGTTCTGGTTGTCGTAAGCTGTTTCTTATGTTATTTTCTTTTTCTATTTAGGTCGTGTGCCTGAGCAGGCAATCAGTTCATTAAATGGAGCTCAGATTGGTAGGCAGTGTGTCCGTGTTTCATGGGGGCGTGGCAAACAAAACAAACAGGTATGCCACCTCATCCAGATTATGCTTCTGTATCTTTTCACTACTTCCTATCTGATGAGTAACTGAAATGACTGATCATCTCTACAGCGGCCTGAAAGGATGCGCAGAGAGCGTAACAGAACCAGGTATCATCCATATGCACACTACTATGTAGTTCCCTGTAGTAAGAGATGAATGTGCTGGATGAGGAAATTATGAACGCGAAGATGTATAGCACATTCCGCGGCAATGGTTAAAACCCGCAGCAGCCACCAACTTTTTTTTTGACAAGGAGGTTTCCCCTGCTTTTGTATTTCAAAAAGCATAAGGCCTTGTTTAGATACCAAATTTTGCCTTCAGAATGCCGGTATATGCATGGAGTACTAAATGTAGACGAAATAAAAAACTAATACAATTTTGTTGTACTTTGCGTGACGAATCTTTTGATTCTAATTAGTCAATGTTTGGTCAAAAATTCACAAATACAAACGAAATGCCATAGTAGGGAATCTTTCACTATGCAAAGCTTGGCTATCTAAACAAGGCCTAATATTTGTTTATAGATCAAAGTACAAATGCGATGCTTAACCAACCATTACAGACTGAAAGTTCCCCGGAGATTGACTTAAGCCACTACTCCTAACCACATCTGGTAGCGAAACCGGCAGTTGGTAGACTTCTTCTAGCACAATCCGAAGGCGTAGCACCTAATCGATCGAACTGTGATCATGACGTCTCCATTGGCTCTTCCCTCCAGCCAATCAGAATTGGCCACTTGGATAGCTCCTCCAGGACACCTATCAGGTTTTCCAGCTGCTCCCTAGCTTCAAAAAAAAAAAAAAAAAAATAGCTTCCTGCTTGAACAGCGACAACCAGCCCTTTATCCTTCTTAGAATCTTCACCAACACCATCTTCGTTCCAGACCACACCACACCCTAAAAACACAGTTCATTCCTCAGTTGCCAAATGGACCATAACACCGCTGAAGAAATAACATTAGTAACCATGTGCTTTTTATTAGCAATCCAGAGTCTAGCAACTAATTCAAAATCCCCTCCCATCTCTTGTTTCAAAACAGAAGACATAACGAACCATACATTTTCAGCTACACAACATTCAAAAACCAGGTGTGATACCGTTTCCTGCTCATTGCAAAACAAGCAGGAGGGATCATTCACTTCCCATCTGTTCTATAAGATGACTCTAGTTAAGAACTTATTATGTGCATGAAGCCATAAGAAGAAGTAAATCCAAGGTGGAACCAAAAGTTTCCAAATAGCATGCAAAAAGATAGGCAAAACTCATCTACAGTTAATACTTGCATATAAAGATTGTACAGAATATTTGCCCTTGGAAGAGTAGGCCCAAATAATCTGGTCTTCCTCCTATCCTAATTGCACACTTTCCATTAAGATACATAGCTCATGCCACATTTCCATAACTTGTTCAGATGCATTCCTTCTAAAACAGAGCTGACCATCCCACACTACGCTCACATATTTACCATGTTGCTCATTGCAGATTTATAAAGGCCAATAAATGATGGTTGAACTAGTGTTGCCAAACCATTGGTCTTCCCATAATCTAACTTTCCATCTAACTCCTAGGCTAGCAGCCAAAGGACTCCCTTCCAAAAGGGAGAGGCACCCAATTCAGAGCAGCACAACATATTTGGCTTATCAGTTCTATATTTGTAATCCACAATTTTTGTCCAAATTGAATTATCATGCAGATGATATCTAAAGATCCAGGAGGCCAGCAGGGCCAAATTTAGACTTCTCGGGTCAGGGACCCCTAGCCCCCCATATCTTTTTTCTGCACTACTAACTGCCAATTGGCCAAGTGATACTTATGTGATGGTTCTCTTTATTATCCCAAAGGAAATGTCCCATATGTGTATTCATGAGCCTAATAGCCCATTTTGGGAATTTAATGATGGAAAGGAGGTAGATAAGTATACTAGTCAAGCATGCTTTAGGAAGCACTAGTCTTCCCCCATAAGACAATAATTTGCCTCATCTCCATCCTGCTATTCTCTTGATGAGCTTGTCAATAACAGGTTGCTAGTCGTCCTTGCTCAACTTTTTGAAATGTAAGGGTACACCTAGGTATTTTATAGGGAAGTCACATCTCTTATACAACAAAATAGCTTAGCAAAACTATTGGCTTGATCCTCATTAATACCTATGGTAAGAAGGTCACTCTTATCATAATTAATTTTCATGACTGACATTTGTTCAAAACAGACCAACGGCCGCTTAAGTGTCCTACAAATTTAGAACCACTCCAATCTTTGATTTTTAGGAGATGCTCTTCAATTTCATCCTCGTAGTCTTATGAATTGATCTATTATTGGGTACTTGCTCAATGCTCTCGTTGCAGTGTATATATATTTAGGCGCAGCTGCAGGCAGCCATGCCACC
Source organism: Themeda triandra (assembly GCA_018135685.1). NCBI lineage: Eukaryota > Viridiplantae > Streptophyta > Magnoliopsida > Poales > Poaceae > Themeda > Themeda triandra. The sequence continues at coordinate 540,185 of JAENPR010000309.1, read as the reverse complement.
GGCCGCCGCACCTCCATCGGCCTCGCGGCGCCTCCGTCCCCCACCATCCACTGCCCCGGTCGACGCGCCACTCGCTGCCACGACACAGGGCACACCGGCCGGTGGCGATTCTCGCGCAGCGGCGGCCATGGCACCTGCCACCGCAACCTCATCGTGCTCGTCGCGCCTTCTTCCCCATCCATCCGCACCCCCAACGCTCGAAGCGCCAGCGCGACACAGTCCGGGGAAGGCGCGCGCCCGCGCCCCACCGCGCCACCGGCCGTGGTAGGCGCCCGTCCGTGCCCCACCGGGCCACCGGACGGTGGCGCCGTCTGCGCCACGCTCCGCTCGCCAACCAGCCGCGCGCGCGCGCAGGATCCGGGAGGCGCCGTGTTCGGCGGCTCCCCCCCTACTCCACCGATCCCATCTCGTTGTGCTGGCGGCGGCATGGAAGTTCGTCGATAGCTACTCTCCATTTTTAAAGTGTGCGAGGATGGCCAACGCGACGGCTGGGCCATGGACGGTGCTGCTAGCCCCGCCGATGAGGCAGGGGGCTTCCACGGCGGACGAGAGGGCCTGGAAACCAGGTACGCATCATGCTTTGTGCATCCATTTTGTTGGGGTAGTGCACATAGTTTGAAAATGCAAGGATGCAACTTAAACAACCTGTTATTAGGGATACACTATATGAATCTGCCATGCACAATATCGGTGATGCTGGATGTGAGGAGAATTTTTTCTTTGATCTTGGGACCGGTGATGATAGTGGTTTTGAGGATGGTGATGACAGTACATTAGATGATACAGATGCTGTTGGTGGCGAGGCCAACTATGCAAAGGTAAATCAACAACAAACTTTTGTGCAACTGATGTCCAATTTAGTAATGTATGATTTCAAGTATTGAGCGAAACGGTATCCATTTTCATTTTCAGAAAGCTGGCAATGTCGGGGACAAAAAAAAAACGGATGACTTCGGAGCATAGCAAGTAAGACATTTACAAGTGAAATGAGGCATTCTCATTCTATAATAATTATGCAAAGGACAAGGGTTTTAGTGTTAGAAAGGAGAAAGTGAGACATTTGAAGCATTCAAGGCAAATTGTGTTCAGGCGGTTTGTGTGTTCTAGAGAAGGGGGGCGAGATGGAAAATGGCTGGACAAGGAGGAGTACAGTCGTAGACCACGAGCCCTGACTCGATGTGATTGCAGTGCATTACTTGATATTAGACTAGACAGATCTTGTGGAGTATGGTTCGTGAATAATTTTGTGGAGGAGCATAACCATCGCCTAGCCATACCTGACGAAGTTCCGTTCCTTTGGTCTCACCGGAAGATTAAGGATTTCCATATAAATGAGATCATGTCATTGGAAGTTGCTGGAGTCCGTAAGCATGTCATAAGAGATGTTCTTCAATGCAGATATGGAGGCTATGACAAGGTTGGTATTGTCACTAAGGATATTTACAACTTTTGTTCTAGGAACAAGAGGTCAAGAATCGCACAAGGTGATGCAAGGGCAGTTCTAGATCTCCTGCAGAAGAGGAAGAACGATAATCCAGATTTTTATTTTGACTACAAAGTCGGTGAAGACAATCGTCTGATGAGCTTATTTTGGTGCGATACTCAGTCTCGTATGGATAACCAATCATTTGGTGACGTGATCGTCTTTGACAGCACGTATCGGATGAACAGGTACAAGATGCCATTTGTCCCATTCGTTGGGCTCAACCATCACCGCAACACAACTGTTTTTGGTTGTGGAATCATTTTTGATGAGCGTTCTGATTCATATGTATGGGTGCTCCAAGCATTTCTGAAAGCCATGCGTCGAAGAAGCCACAGTCAGTAATTACTGATGGTGATTACTCCATGATTAAAGCTATTCGGCAAGTGCTTCCTGGTGTCAGTCATCGCATCTGTTCATGGCATGTGGAGAAAAATATTCTGAAGTATTTGCATGAAAGGTGCTTGGTTACCTTCCGCAAAATTTTGTATTATGCTAGTTCTGAAACATTTGAAGATAGATGGAATGCCTTTATTTCAGAGTACGAGACTGCAACAAATAGAGATTGGCTTGCAATGATGTACAAGAACAGAAAACTATGGGCTGCTGGTTTTCATTGTAACAAGTTTTTCCTGGGTATGAAAAGTAACCAGAGAAGTGAAAGTCTCAATTCAAGTCTTCACATGCACCTGGACATATATATGTCACTACTAGACTTGGTTGAGCACTATGACAACTGCGTAATGCGCCTTCATGAAACTGAGGTTGAATTTGATTGCAGATCTTCACAATCGAATCCAGTGCCTTTAACAAAACACAAAGAGATTGAAGTGGCTTGTTCAGAAAAATTTACGGCTGCTAACTTTTATATATTGCAACATGAATTGTTGAAGATTAAAGATTATCGTATACAGGATAGGGTTATTGGTATGGATTCATCAAGATATTTCCTAGTGCACAATGAGAAGAAGAAAGCAGTGTTTCTGGTGGACTACTCGTCTGATACTAAAGGTAACATAATTCAGTGTAGCTGCCGTAAGATGGAACGCGACGGCCTCCCTTGCACTCATATTTTTCATATATTGGATCATCTAAAAATATATGAATTACCAAAGTGCTGTATGTTGCAACGACACTTGAAGGACACCAAGGGTGGCCTTCCTTCCAAGCGCAAAAGCAGTCTGTATGTTACGACCACGAAGAGATCAAGGTTCAGTGTACTTACTGTACTAGGGGCTGAAGCATTTGATGTTGCATCCAAGAATCATGAACAGTTTTGTGGTGTTAAGGAGTACCTAAGGGACCTGATTTCAAAAAAAAATCCATGATTCTCCATGATGCTACAGAACGTCAGAGCTCATTTCATTTTAATGATCAAACTTGCCATACTAGATTCGGTTCGGTACTTGATCCAATTATTGCTGCCACCAAAGGCGCACCCAGGAAGAATAGCAATGGGCCAAAGAAACTGAACGTCGATGGTTTCTCCAAGAAGAGGTGGAAATCATTTGTTGAGAAACGGCAATATAGGTGCACTGTATGCAAGCAGCAGGGCCATAACAAGACTACATGTGTCCAACAAGTAAGTAATTTAAATGTAATATATATATTCAATGGACATGCATGTGCCGAAGACTATCCTGGCTGCGCTGACTGTAATGTGTCTGCTTCTAAAATTTGAGGTAAAAGTGACATTGTTTTTTCTTTTTCATCAGGCGCAACAAGGGTTCAGCTGATGGTGAACTTCCAACCTCAAGTCTGGGAAGACGACTGATTCGATGGGTGGATTACCTTGAGCTGGTATGATCGGTTGATGGAGTTCTGTCTGCTGCGGTAGCCACTGCAAGTGTGACGGATGGTTCAAACAGCATTACAGTGTGTCTTGCTGGTTTTAGTGCTTGTTTATTTATCTTATATTTTTAAGTGGAGTTGGACGTGTCAGGCATATTTAAATATCTCCTTGAACAGAGAAAATGTCATATGAAGTCCAAGAGGTTTTATGGTTTCGTGGTATGATTATGGCCTTTCTGTTTGCTTCGGAAAATTGGTAGACGTTTGATCCCTCCCAGCAATGTCGCATGTGTGACGCTGCTTAAAATATGCTACAGGAGATCGTTTTTTCCCACTCGCTCTGAACATCTAAATAGGGGAAATATCTGCAGCATTTTTATCTTATATGGTTGCATATCCATTTTCTGGATATGTACTTATTGAACAACAGCTGTTATTGTTCACTTAAAACAGAGCATTGTTATGTATATAAAGGCACGAACAACTCATGTCACATCAACGCTTCATCTAGTCATTCATGTCAAATTATGAACAGAAACAAAAAAAAACATATTCCAAGTGCCAAGGCCGATGGCTTAATAACTTCAGACAACCAAAGTTCACAGGGGGCAAATTCACATGAACTAGGAAAGTTTGGGCGGCGCTAGTAAGAGTATTAAACTGAGCTACACTGGATGGGATCACATGAACTAGGAAAGTTTCTTTTATTGTTGTGAGGCTGCAGCAACTTGGAATCGCAGGCCACGATCTTCACCTTGCCCAGTGTATTGCACAATTACTAACACTCGTGGTCTTGTATTTATGCAGTATCTCTACTGGGAGAAAGTTAGACCTGCTGGTTTTCATTTTGGAAACCAAGCCTATCCTCTTATGCGACGATGGGATGAGAAATTAGCCCTTCAAAGAGATGAGAGTGATCAAAGAACTTTGTATGATCCTGAGCTAGTAAATTCTATACCTTTCTAAAGTATTCTCCTTTGCTGCTCATCTATAGAATAGAGCCCGATTTGTTCAGTTCCCTTGTGAATCGTTGGAACAGCATGGTGTCAGACAATGAATTTTCATTCCATTCGTAGGTCTTCTTCCCGTTTCGGCTGTTCCATCAAGGACACTTCCACTGGATATTGGTGGTGATGAATCATACGACACGAGAATTACAGGTCTTGGATTCTTTGTGGAATCCTAATATATACATTGCACAAATTGAGAACATGGTATGTTATTATATTAGTATCAGTTTAACTTAGTGTTGTGATACTCACATGACGCCTCCATTTATTATTGTACAGAGAACTGGAATTGAACGTATGACCTCTTTTGCGAGGCGGAGATCCCCCAGGCTACCAACTGACGTGGGCACGTACAAAATCCGGCACATAACCAATTTGCCACATCAAACTGATGGGTTAGTACATCCACCATCTAGCACATGTATTATACCTGTGTCTAGAGTTATCTTATTTTCCTTCCTATTTGCAGGACCTCCTGTGGGTTATTTGTGCTCAAGTATATGGAGTTCTGGGATGGAACAAGGCTTGTCCAAGATTTCACACAGGTCAGTCAATAGCACAACACTTGCTTTGTACTTAACATTCATTTTGCTTACGTGATTATGCAAGTACTCATGATGGAATTTTTACTCAGGAGGACGTGCACATCTTTCGGAAGAGTTTGATTGCCGACCTGATATTTTCCCCGACAAATGATAGGCAAGAATCCAGACAAGGCGTTCAAGACATCATGGAAGCATAGAGGCATTAGAGGATAGAAATTTGGTGGCTATGTTATTATATTTATTGAGTTAGTTTGTTACCTTAAAAACTGGTGTGTTAGCTTTGTTCGAGAGATGAACGGTTTAGAAAAAAGATTAGGCTTGCTGGCTACATTTTAAACTCGAATTTGTTGCTCTTTGTTAGCAGATTTATAATTATTTTGTTTTAAAAAATTTCATATTTTTTTGACACTCCATGTTGCTGTGATCTTGTATCTGGAAACGTTTGTGCACTTACATGCAGATTTAAAGAAACGTTTTAGTTTTGTAACTGACAACTTTATTAGCAGTAGGATACTGCAAGCATGGAGATGGACTCCAAGTTTACATCATGGGCATGATTTAGCATGTGTTTGATTACAGCAGGAGAAGATTACATCCACAGAAGGATAATAAATAGCCTGATTGGCTACATTGTGTGATGTGGAATTAAATTTGCCTATCTATGTTGTACATGTTACGATTGCAGTTCATGTCGGAGTGGATGAAGGCTTGAAGATGTGCTTGATATTCCATGCCGGTGCCATCTTGGTTGTTTAAGTACGACACCAGCCTGCAATCTGGAGAAAGTAGTAGCAGCCAGCAGTAGAGCGGCTGCCTCTGCCATGAGGACTTAACATCGGGTTGCGATGGATGAAAACGCCCGGTGCCTAGAACCGGTTAGCCATCGCAGCTGTGGCATATGCCATCTGACTAGCTGTCCTTCTGATGAAGCTAGTACAGTCACTTCAGTATACTCACTAAGGAATGTTGATCAGTACTAGATAAATACACGTGCGTTGCAACGGGTCACAAAACCATAATATAACATATACATGAGTGTGTGTTATATTGCTACCTAAAACAGATACTACAACTACAATTGTGGTATTTGCAACATCATTATTCTATCACTCTTCATGAGTGATAGATAATTAAAATATAATTAAAAGTTTTGAAGCAAATCATAGTTCTTCCAACCAGCATAAGTAAATATAAATAAGACATGTGTAAGCTTGACAGACTACTCGCTATTTCTTATCTTATAATAAAACGTATACGTAAATTCAAGGCATGTTCGACCCTCTTGTGTATCCGTCTCGAATCCGACTTGGCAGCTAAAAAGCACTACTACAGATTTTCATATCACAGCCGGTTCGTAACCCTCATCACAACCGGAAAGTGAACCGGCAAAGTGCAAGTGGCAGTGTTGTGGGTGGTGCATCACAGCCGGTTTTTTCACCCCGGCTGTGATGAGCACACAACACTGCCGTTTCAGAAAGGGCACACCGGCTGTGTTGTCCGAGACCAACACCGCCGGCTTGTTCCAACAACCGATCGTGTTGCCGGACGAACACCGCCGGTTCATTCCTAAAACCGATCGTGTTTCTAGGACGAACACCGCCGGTTCGTTCCTAAAATCGACTGTGTTGCCAGGACGAACACTGCCGGCCCATTACAGGAGCCGACAGTGTTGTCAGGGAGAACACTGCCAGCTTGAGTGTTAAGCCGACAGTGTTGTCAGGGCCAACACTGCCGGTTTAGGGCTGGATCCGGCAGTGATTTTATTTTTCCATTCTTTTTTATTTGTAATTATAATAATTATATAATTACAATAATAATATTGGACCGTAATTATATAATGAATAATTATGAATAATAAATATAGAAGTATCATTATATAAAATTTATTATGCTACTAGTTTCCATCGAACATGCACTGTATATTCGTTACACAAATGTTTTTTCGACAACAATAAAATAAGAAATTATGCATAAGTATCTAGCAGACGGGCGATGTCCTCTTTTGTATAATGATCCTTATACTTCTTTGCAGTTGCAATTGTATATAAGCCACCTCGTTGAAAACACATCCGCCAAAGATGAATTTTGCCACCTCGCACCGAAGTGTCTCTATCTCATAATTGTATATAAGCCACCGTTGAAAACACATCCGCCAAGCATGAATTTTGCCACCTCGCACCGAAGTGTCTCTATCTCATAATCTAGCAGCCTTTGATGATTAAATTTCTCACGCTGTTCCAAAAAGAGGCAAGTATAAAAATCAAGTACAGTATATATGATTTTTGCATTGAAAGAAATAAATGAAAACCGACAGCTTATACTCACAAATTCATCGGCATATTTGTAGGCTGTCCAATATAGCGGTACATCACCCACATGACATAGAAGCCACACTCATTGTTGGCATACGGTTGTTTGAGGTACGGGATCTTAGTCATTTCAACGACATTGAAATCTGTTTGTGTCCCACCTCTATGCTTCTTCCGCACACTATGCAAAATTAGGAAGAATATTTAAAAGGAATAAATAGAAAAGGCATATTGTGATCATAGGACTATGGTGTTGCTAGCATCGCTACGCATTCAGCACGTCGAACGCTGGCTGCATATCCTCCAAGGCTTTTTCTTGGAGTCCCACACCTCGATCTCATTTTTTATAAGATTAACACAAACGAGGGCGTAATGTTCGCTGCAATCGTAATACTGTAAGTAACGAATAGTCTGGAAAAAAATTAGTGTAAACACCCCTGGTCAAGAACACATACTAGAAGTTGTAGGGTAGAAGTATGTGGGTTCTCTTTTTGTCAAAAAACGCTTCAAAAACCGGCACCAATATCTCTATCATGTTATCCACGCCGGAGGAATTACCAAGTTGGCCGAGGCGGGCTTTTTGATTGACCACGATAGGGTCTAAGAAGCCTATGTGGCCGAGTTGGCGCGGCCTTAAGAAGCAATATTTTGCAACTAGCCTGCATAAAAGATCATGTAAAGTGCACAAAATTAAACAATTTGTGTCTAGAAAGAGCATTCTCGTAGCATTTCATGTGTGTAGGGTACTTACATGGTCCACAAGCACAAAATCTATACATCGAGGCTGCGTCTCCTCGGTACAGTTATTGAACAGCACTCCCAATCGACGTCGTATTTCACTTCTTCTTGATAAAAGAAAACAAGAGGAGGATTGATAATGAAAGAAAACCATCCAGCTTTCAACCGACCGTGAATGATACAAGTAATAATCATGCAAGCGCTTAAGCGGGTGGGCAATCCCTCGTATTCCTCCGGGAGAACCAAATCCATTTTAAGCTCAAACTTCTTTGCCAAAGGTACGGTCCCCATTGAGGCCCAATAGACTTCCTCCACTTCTTCTCTCGGTCCGTGTGGTCTTTTGCGAGCAATTCATTTATTCTAAGTGCATGGATATGGAAATCGTCCTCATCGGTCATTTCATTCTTGTACTTGTTCGATCAATGCTTTTTAAATTCGATCTCGTTGACCGTCACGGTCATGGTGCCAAGTTGCTTAAGGAATCTAACATAAGTATCCTTAGGTATAGTGGGACTGGCTTTTTGCTGCATAATGTTTGTGCGACTGTGACGATGCATTAGTTGTTGCTTTAGGCGCAGGAGGATATTTCTGCTGTCCTTTAGAGACTGATGTAGAGCCGGTAGGAACCTTTCCTTTTCCAGCCGGAGGGTTTTGTGTGGACCCTCTTGATGTAGAGCGACCAGAAGCAGGAACAACAATTGGTTTAGGAGGAGGAGGTGGAGGTGGACATGGCAGTGTCTTCTGCTGAGTAGGAGGTGGAGGTGGAGGTGGACATGGCAGAGTCGTCTGCTGAGTAGAAGGTGGAGGTGGATGTGAACCTGAAAGAGGAGAGTGCTGGCGAGGAGGAGAGGTCGTCCCCGTGGTTCTTTGCATCCCAGGGGCTTGTCCTCCGCTCGAAGATGGTAAGGGCGAGGAGTCGCATTGGCCATCTTCCTCATCCTCTTCGTCCGAGGACAACTCGTGCTCAAGCTTAATGAGGCGCTTACGCCGGGCCACATGACATCCCTTGTTCTGGCCAAGTTTCGGCATGGACTGCGATGCGGGGTGCTCAATCAGTATCTTGTTGTACTTCTTCTCAAGTACCATGTCGATGGTCACATGGGCATACCCCCGGTGGAATCGGGGTGCCATTAATGGTGCCATCTCCCGCAGGCCAGGCTCAGCCAATCGCTACCTTGCCCTTTGTCCATGACTGTTGGATGTACAGCCTGACATTGACGTTTTCACTGATGTTGTCCAACGGATGAGGCGCATTCGAGTCTAATTCCCTTACAATAGGGGTCGAGCCATAGCTTGACCTTCGGTTTTGATGTAGTGTAAGGTTCTGCTGCAGCGTAAGGTCCAGTGCTAGACCCTCCGTTTGACTGGAGGCCAGGACTTCGCTGACTTTCACCTCAACTATAGCTGCAACCCTGGATTCCCATTTTTCATCCAGCTCCCAAATCATCCTCCTTGTCTCTTCCACTCGTTCCCGTTTTCCCCTGTCGCGGCTCCGGTAAGTATTGGCCTCGTCCGGGAATCCTTCGAACCAATTAACCACACCGGTTCCTCCCTGTTCCCAAGTGCTTGGGTGAGCACGTCGTTCTCCCTGTTAGAGTTGTGAGTGCCTTGCCTCACCTCGTCTTGGACCTGGGAGATCCTCCTGACGAGGGCGCTGACGACTGGATCGTCTATACGCTTTGTATTCTTTGGATGATTTAAGACATTGAAGCTCCCATCATCACCGTGACAAAGACTTCCTCCCAATACAAGACATTATCGCCCTCTCCTCCCAATCTGCTAGCCTCAACTTCAATGTTTTGTTCCATAAGTCTAGCCCGCTTCTCAAATTCCGCCTCAATAACGGTCACCAACTTGGCATATCCACGGGAGCCACAATGATGTGGATTGTCTGACTTCTGCGAGTTCGCCTGATTCTTCACGCTAAGTGCTTGGAAATCCTCAGAGGCACAATGCTCCTTGAATTCCTCCCAGTCTAACTATATGTTTCTTGTAATTTTGATTCCCGAAATACTTGAACATTGACCCCATTTTTTCGTAGGTTTTCTTTCGGGCCTTCTCTCTGTTAAATAAAGGGCCTTCTGGAGGGAAAGTGAAATACTTTGGGATCTGTGACTCCCATATATCTCTCTTGATACTAGCAGGGACCACACCCGAGTCCACCGCTTCCGCATTTTCCGTATCTTCCGGATCTTCTGGATCTTCCGGAATTTCTGGATTTTCTGGATTTTCAGGTTCTTTGCCCCTCCACTTCCAGTACTTCAAGGGGACAAAGTCCCTAACAAGGATGCCGAGGGTTGAGGAGTATTTTCTCACAAAGAATTTTCGGTGAGGCCGGCATCCCGAATTCATCAAATCTTGTGACCCGATAATGCTTGTCTTGATGAAGCTTTGTCGGGCCACGCTTGGTTCTGACTCTGGTGCAACCCGAGCCCTCTGGCCCTTGGGCCAGTGCATTGGGCTCCGCATTGGCCTCCGCATTGGGCTCCGCATTGGCCTCCGCATTGGCCTCCACATTGGGCTCCGCATTGGCCTCCGCATTGGCCTCCGCATTGGCCGGCGTAGGTTCCTCCTAAAAATAGGAGTAAGTTAATACCCTCTATCAATTGATTAACGGACGTGGCAACATCATAAAATCACACCCAATTTACCTGGTTAGGTTGGTTATCTTGGTCATAACCACTTAGGTCCAGAAAATCACTCGGGCTATCAACATCCCGATTTGCTTGGTTAGCCTGATTGTGACCCACAGCTTGCTCCCCAAGGTTTTTTCGGGAACGGGGAATGCGACGCATGGCTATGACATGATCATGGTTAGTTCGCGTGTTTACTAGGCACAATTATTATGAAAAAAGAGCAAAGATTTATTACATAGTTTAATATTAAGTGCCAAACTACTCATTGGTTCATTGAACACATGCTACTAAGTTGACAAACTACTCTACATCGACTTCCCAATAAAAAAAGCAATGACAATAGCCATAAGCACAAGCATGGCATCTTTCCAAGAATAAGGAGCAAAGATCGTCCTAGTCTTCCCATCTAAGACGGGTGGCTTCTCTTCGATCACTAGTGCAAAGCGGCTCTAAAATCACCGGTGGCGCATGCTCTTCAATCTCCAATGCCTCGCTCCCCGGCGAGGGTTCGCAAGCCTCCACTCATTGTAGGCCCTCACGGCGTCGCCTTCAGGTAGTACTTCTTGTGCAAATTACCAGGATAGCGATGTATTTGAGTGTTGCAATCCTCCCAAGTTCGATAGATTCCAGGAGTACGACCAACATGAACAACATAGTATGCTGCCATGGTTGACTACATATCATAATTTTAGAGCATCATTTAGAGCATATCATCTAGCATATCATCATTTTAGAGCATCATTTAGAGCATATCATCATTAATTGTATAGCATATCATCATTTTAGAGCATAACATTTTTGAGCTTAACATCATTTAGCATGTCATTTAGCATATCAATTAGCATAACATTTAGCATATCAATTAGCATATCGTTAGCATAACATTTAGAGCTTATCATCTAAGAGCAGGAGGGATCGATGGCTAACCGCGTGAAGCACGGTGGCGCCGGGCTGAAGGGGGCAAAGTGGTGGTGCTCGTCGGAGTGTTGGCGGTGGCGCAGAGGAAGGGCCCGGCGGTGGTTGTCAAAGGCGCGAGAAGCCGGGATGGAGGAAGCGGCCGCCGGAGGTGCTCCTCCACACGGCGGGCGGCAAAGGTGCTCGTCGGCGCGAGGGTGCCGGGGATTGAGGAGGGGCCTTCGGTGATACTCCTCCACACAAATGGGCGACGGTGCTCGTCGGCAGGGGGGCGATGGCGCTGGAGTTCGGTGTCTGTGAAGGCGGCGGTGCTCAGAAACATTTCATTGAACATGTAAGGGGCAGGGTGGAGGGTACCTACCTCGAGACGAGAGAAGCCCAGCGACCGCGCGCTCCAAATGTTGTGACCTGCAAGAAGAAGAAGCCGGAGGTGCGTGCGGCCGGTGGAGTAGTCAGCGGCGCCGGTGGAGTAGGCAGCGGCGTTTGCGCTCACCGCGCCGGAGCAGAGGCGCGCACGGCGTGCTCAACTTGGCACGCTAGGGCTGCTGATGCGGGCGGCGGCGGAGCGGGGTGGTGGCGGTCCTCGTCGGCACGGGCGATGGTGGACCTGCTCCTCGACGCGGGCGGCGGCGGCGTGGGGTGGTGGCGGTCCTCGTCGTTGCGGCGTCGGGCGGAGCGTGGGGAAGAAGAGGGAGAACGGGTGGGGAAATGAGGGGGAAATGAAATTTTCGTTTTCCCCGCCCGTTCGTTTATATACTGCATACACCATCACTCGCCGGCGCCAACCACAAACCGGCCGCAATTATCACAAGACACCGGCTCCAATGACAAACCGGCAGAATGCTTGTTATCCCCGCCGGCTTGGAGATACAAAATGGCGTGAATGATCCCGATCACCGCGCTCTTTGCCGAGGCCGCGTGTGATTGTTCAGCGCAGGACTTTTAGTAAATTGGATTTTTAAATAATATTTTTTGTGTAGTGTTTCTACTTTCTCAAATGAAAAAATGTCCTATGTATCAAATTTAGATCTTGATGAGTTCTAACACTTTTGTATTCAAAAGTTTTTCATTTGAGATCATTTAGTGCCTCATTTGACCAAGTTTGACCAGGTCAACCTTGTTTGTTTTACAAAATACAATTTGACCGAACCCTAGATGGCCTCGGCTACAAAGATTGTCGAAGTGATCGGGTCCTACATGCCAGCTGAAACCTTAGATGGCCTCAACTCGAGAACTCATGAATACCAAGATTGTTCCACTCAACAAGATTTACATTCATACATAGGACATGTTTGCATCCGACAAAGTGTTGAGACCAATTAAACACTAGAGCAAACAAATTATAACTAAAACAAAATAAAATTACAACCTTGCAAACCAACTATTATCGATTCAATTTCTACCTAGGGATTGGACCATTCACATTGACCCACTGTAGTAACCACATGTGCCAGTTGATGTCTCCGATCGTGTATCCTCTCTCAATATCGATATAGTGCAGTGCCCTTATGAGCGCACTCTCCCGTGCCACGTGAGACAAACGAATGGTCGACCGTAGACATCACCTACTGAAACTTCATCAGTGTGCTGCTTAGTGAACCTTATTCCGAATTGTTTGCCTTGTTCTGTGTCCAAGCCATTGGTGTCAACCCAATCCCAATCGTACCCGAAATAATCTGTAGATTGGTTTAGAATGGCCATCAAACCACATGAAGAATATGTAACATCATGGGACACAATCTGCAAGTGGTGCAAAAAAAGATAATAATATTACTAATTAATAATTAAACAACAAATTATGTGCATGATCTAATTATATCAATATATGTATGTTGATTGGACCACATCAAAAGTGTTGCTTCCCGCGATCCATTCGCTAAGTGATATAGCAGTGTAACCTTGGTAGCGCAAAGCCATCTCCTTGTAGTACGAGAAATCAGGAATATTGAATCCAACATGTCGAAGTGCATGTATGCGAGGTTGACGGCACCTTCTTGGGCACTCCTCTCGGGAGAAGCCCAAAGGCCCCCATTCGCCGGATATTGTTCTCGGTACCATTTGGGCGCCTTGAAGGGATGGTAAAACTAATTTCACACGCGTAGCCGAGGATTGGTGTCGGCGGGTGTCGTGACCACGTTCCAGCTTATTAATAGAGAACGGGGTAAGTGCTTCATGTAGCCATTCTAATGGGTCTATGAGCTGCGACATAAAATAAAATGCAATAATTCAACAATCATATATTTAACTAAATATATCTATTTATGAGTGCAAAAAACATATGAGATATTGGAAAGTGATTTATACAATAGCTGGCCTAGGGAATGGCCTAACGGGCACATCGGAGCAAATGGCTCGGCGCCACGTGGAAACCCAAAGGGCGTGGTGGCGGTAGCGGAGGTGGTAAATTGTGCGTAAGACCCGATCGATAAATTCAACAATAAATATAGAAACAAAAATATATCATAAATAAAACTTGAGTAAATTAAAACGAACTAGCTAAAAAAATAATCGAATGCAAAAATAATCGAACTATATAGAAATTATATATGTACCATAGTAATATCCTGGGGCCATTGCGAAATTATGTCGAAGTTGATTTGGCAAGAAGTGAGAGTGGAAGTGAACTCAGAGTTTGTGTTGGCGGAGTATGCATGTGGCCGGCTCCACATTTTATAGATAGAACTTAGTTATCACAGCCGGCTGGGAACAACAACCGGCCGTGATATGTAACATTCGCAGCCGGGCCGTGGTTACAACTGGCAGTGATACTTCATTACTGTCGGCGACTTCCAAGAACCGGCAGTGATACTCCTGCCATGTCAGAATTGACATGCTCGCAGGCTGCAATCGATGCATGCATGGATGCTGCAATCGATGCATGCATGGATGCATGGATGCTGCAATCGATGCATGGATTTTTAATAGTGTCCAGGGATAGATAGGTAGGGGAAATATATTTTTATTTAATTTTAGACCAACATAGATATGTGTGCAAAAACAATACCATGGGAAAGAGGGCTTTTAATAGTAAATAGTGAAATATTTATTTAGAATGAGTACAAAGATAGAAGACAAAAAAATCATAAATTACATGTTAAATATACGATAACAAAGACCTTTTACTAAAATTACATCCATATGTATCAACACATTGTAATTTAACCACCTCAAGATAAATTCTTGTTGCATCCCGCAAAGGAGGTGGTTATGAGCTGCGCCTGTTGAGATTATATAGGAGGTTATGCAAAAGTTGATTTGCATGACCTCGGTGATTTGTGATGACGGCGAAAACTCCATGGACTTGCAAGTACAGTCGTAGGAATTGCTTGCGCATTCGTAGGACTTGCTTGTGCAGTCGCCGGGTACCCCAATATTCGGCTCAGCTGATCTTCAGTAGAATTCTTCTAGCACCAAATGTGTGCACCATTTTGGTGGACTATTATGATGCCTAAAGATATTTGAATGTGGAGGGCTTGATCCCATAGAGAAGCCATGTACTTGAAATATTAGGAAGAAAGAATGAACTGGAGAAACAAGGAGAATGATACTGCAAACCATGGTGGAGGCTCTATGCTGGAGGAGGGCCATTTTATAGACCCCCTGCCATGGTAGGTGGGAGCAGTGCTCCTGTTGTGCTGATCAGAGGGAGCACGCCCCCCAATAAGGAGTCTCATATCACTGCCGGCGCTTATTCAAAACCGGCAGTGATTGGCCTCCAACGGCCTTTTTTTATAAAAAGCCGAGCCCACTGCGGACACAGGCTCTACCGGTGCCGGTCTGTGGTTAGAGCCGGCAGTGATTGGCCACCAACGGCCATTTTTTTTTGTGTAGATATCCGAGCCGATCGCGGACGCAGCTCTACCGGTGCCGGCCTCGTGGTTAGAGCCGGCAGTGATTGGCCACCAACGGCCATTTTTTTGTGTAGATATCCGAGCCGACTGTGGACGTAGGCTCTGCTGACCTGGCGCAGTGGGCCAGGGCCTGGGATTCCTGAACGCCTTGGATTCCTGCCGACGTGGTCGGACAAAAATCCAACAATAGGGTGCCTTTTTGCGTCGTATTTTGTTTAGATAACAATGGCACCTGTGAAGTAAGATTTTTAAAGAAAGGAATGTGTGAAGTAAGAACAATGGAAAAACAATGATATATTTATTCTGAGAGGTTACAAAGATAGAAAAGAAAAAAAACAATATAAACAAATTACAAATACGATAACAAAGACTATTTTTTCACTGTCAATGTTACCATCCATGTCTATCAACACATTATAATTTAACCACCTCAGTAGGATTCTTCTAGCATCCTATGGTCCAACAAAGTGATGAGGTGGTTATGAACTATGCCTTTCGAGATGATCAAGGAAGGCAACCACGCACCGGCAGGAACTCCTCCGTGGGACAGTCGAAGCAACCGGCGCGTGCATGGCCATCTCTCAGTGTCATTGGTTCGGTGGCGATCATGGGGTCAGTGCAATCTTCAATGTCTTCTCCGGCTAGGTAGATTTCACGTACGGACTTGCAAGCCCAATCTTGGGACTTGCAAGCAATCCTCATACTAGCAACACCAAGACCCCAGGAGGAAATTCTTTCCCTCCTCGCTGGAGACACTAATATGTCGCATAGCTATTCAGTAGAATTCTTCTAGCACCAATCTATGCACCATTTTGTTGACTACTACGAAGCATGTCGATATTTGTATGTGGAGGGCTTTCTGCTACAAAGAAGCTATGTATTTAGAAATACTAGAGAATCTAAGAACACAAACACAAGTAGCCATTGTCATGGAGAGGCTCTAGAGGTTTGTCATGGAGATGCTCTAGAGGTTGGAGGGCCTTTTTATAGAGCTCTTATCGTGGTAGGTGGGAGCAGTGCTCCTGCTGTGGTGATCAGAGGGAGCAGGAGCACTCCACTTGGAATCTCCCTATCACTGCCGGTTCTTCTCACAAGCCGGTAGTGATATACAATCCCTACCGGTTTGTGATACGAACCGGCAGTGATAGGGTCCAACGGTTACATTTTTACAAATAATAAGTCGAGCCAACCTTGGATTCGAACTCGGGGCAGGTATTTTTTTATTAATATCAAATCCTAAAAATGGTGGCGCCCACCGGATTCAAACTCGGGCTCGACAACAAAAAAATCAATTTGGGTTTTGACCGCTTGAGCTATATATGTGTTCTAAGTGCAAGGCATATCTTTTATATATTGTTTATAAAAAAGAAGTTCAATTCAATAAATCAAAAAAACAATTATCTACCATATACTAGTTTAGAGGTACACAAGTAATATTAATTAGAAAACATATATATAGTTGGTGAACAAATGTCCGACTACAGATTACATAGTTATCAATAATCTAACTATCCTTAGGTGGATCAACAATAAGGGTCTCATTATGATCACGCCTTATGTAAGCTGGTTCGTCGCCCTCTCCAATGTTAGTTAGGGATACGGTCGACCCGAATGCAGAAATTTCCTCATAGCCCCTGTAGCCTTCTTCATCCGTCACTCCATCGACACCGACAATCTTTCTTTTGCCTTGAAAGACTACACTTCTCGCGTTGTTTGCATTGTCTCATTGCGTAGAACACTTGCATTGCATCTTCGCGAGGATGAAGGGGTCGTCTTTGTATGCGTCTTTTAAGGTCAACTGTAGTCAACCCATCTAGTTCTTTCTTGATTTCGTTTAGATGGACCCACTTGCAGCGAAAAAGGGCTACCTGCACCAAGCCATACGATAGCTCCCATATCTCCTCTATGACACCATAGTATGTCTCAATCACATTGTCGTCTTCATCTTCAGCATTGAAACAAACACCACTATTCTGATTTGCACTCTTTTCATCTTGCTTTTCGGTGAAAAATGTGAAACCATTGACCTCATGTCCCTGGTACTTAACAAAGTGACTAGAAGGCCCCCGGCTAATTTGTCCAGTTGATTACCCAACGTTACCGTAAGCAAGCGACATCGCAACCAAATCAACAAATTCGATTTTATGTTTTTTATGATGCCAAGCCCGTAACCTTTGCGGATAATTACGTAGCAACTCTTGACGGTGTTCTTCAATGTATGGCATCACCTTCTTGGCTTGCTAGAGAACAGTGAATTGAGCACGTGTCTCACATAGTCATCTACTGTACACGGTTTCCTACCTAGTGTGCCTTTGCCACCTAGTCTGCCTTGGTGACGGGACTCAGGAACTCCTGCCTTGTTGATGTCCATATAATTTGTGCAGAATTCAATGGACTCCTCCGTTGACCATCCCTCAACCATGCTCCCTTCTGGTCTGAATTTGTTCCTAACATACTTCCTGAAAACTTTCATCAACCTTTCGAAAGGGAACATCTGATGTAGGTACATTGGACCAAGTGCTCTTATTTGGTCAACCAGGTGAATGAGAAGATGGACTGACATATCAAAGTAAGTTGGTGGAAATTGCATCTCTAAACTAGAGAGAACTTCAGCAATGTCGTGCTATAGCTGTTGTAGCGTGCTCGGATCAATGACCTTTTTCGAGATCGCATTCATGAACCAAAGACAACTTTGTGACCACTTTGCGAACATCTTCCGTCGATACCACGCAAGGCAAACTGAGAGAAATTGAGTCATGATGACATGACAAATCATGGGCCTTCATAGGTCCATAGTTGAACTTGCGTTCTTTCTTGTTCACTAGCCTCTTTGGGTTTGCACAAGAGTCTGCCGTCGAACTTTTAGTTTATCGAAGAATGAAATTAACATCTCCTCGCTCTTTCTTGCTTAGTGTCCAAGACGCAACCGGAAGTTTATATTGGCCATTTTCTTGAACCACGGATGCGGCTCGGCCCGATTCCCAAATACTCCATGTCTTTGTGTGTGTCGTACGAATCCTTATGTGTCCCCCCGGTGTTCATCAAGGTGTTAAGTGTGTGAAAGCACACGTTTTTAGTAATGTGCATGGGATCAAGACAAGGCATACGACAAAAATGGCCGGTAAGGTAGTTTCCAAAATACTGATTTTTTCTTCCCGATGCTCTCCTCGGCGCTTTTTAGCCCCTTGCCCCTTGCCAAGAACAACATCCAGTTTGTTAAGTTCTCGTTAGTATCTGTTTCCCGTTTCGATACTTAGGAGGCTTGCGTGTCTCAACTTGTCCATCAAAATTTATCTTGTTTTTTCAGAATCTGTGTTTAATAGGCAGGAACTTACGGTGCCCCAATATAACCATTTTTGAGTTATTGGGTAGGTGTACTGCATCAGTTTCGTCTAGGCACTCGACACAACCTGTATAGCCTTTTGTCTTCTCTCCAAACAAGGAACCTCGCCCTGGAAGGTCGGTGATTGTAACCACAAGTACCACCTTGACAAAGATTTCTTCCTTTTGTACTCATCCCAAACATGCTCAACACCCTTCTTGAACAGATCCGTAGTTCATCGACAACCGGCACTAGGTAAGTGTCGATGTCATTCCCGGGTTGCTTTGGGCCTTGGATCGCAATGGCATCCGGATGTACGACCGCTTCATAACGAGGTGAGGCGGAAGGTTGTATATACGTAGCGTCACCGGCCACGTGCTATGAGTGCTTCTAACCTGGTCAAAAGGATTCATCCCATCCGTGCTCAATGCAACCCAAAGGTTCGTTACATCTCCACCGATTTCCTTATAGAACATGGTTTTCGTAGTCCTCCAGTCCTATCCATCGGCGGGATGCCTCAAAGATGCCGTCGTTCTTATGGTCCTCACCATGCCGGGCGTAAAAGGCCTTGGCCGTCTTCACACATGCGAATAGCCTACGTATCCGTGGAGCTATAGGGAAGTAACAGGCGACCTTTATGGGGCCTCCTCTCGTCTTCGTACCCTCCTCCTCCTCCGACGGCTCTGCCTTGTACCGTGGATGATTACAAATGGGGCAATTATCCAGGTCAATGTATTTGCAGCGGTACAATATGCAGTCATTGTAACACGCATGTATTCGTTCAACCTCAAGTCCAAGGGGGCAGATCATTTGCTTGGCCTGGTATGTATTTTCTGGTAGCCCACTGTCTGTAGGGAGTATTTTCCCTAGTTTACCTAACAAGTCATCAAAGCCTGTATCGCTCAAGCCATTTGTAGATTTGAACTCTAACAACATGATGGTGGCTTCCAATTTACTCATAGGACAATGCTTGAACAAAGGTGTCTTGCCATCCTCTCTCATTTTCTCTAACTTTTTAAGTTGAATACCACTAAAAAACCCGGTATCTGCATTACGGAGCATCAAAGAAATGCCATCTTCTTCTGCCGTGTCATCCGCTAGCGTATTCCTAAGCACCTCAGCAATAGGTTCCGGGTTGACAATGGGATCATCGTCATCGTCGTCGTGGTGCACATCAACCATGTCCACATCATCATTGTTTCCCTCTGCATCAAAAACAGGAACTTCCCCATGGTGACACCATGTCGTATAGTTTGGCATGAACCCCCTCATTTGCAAGTGCGATTTGATAGTGCCCGGATTCAAAATCATCCTAACATTCATGCAATCTTTGCATGGGCGTAAGATCATCTTCCCAACCCCAAAGATGAGCTACCGCGCTTTGCAAAAATCTCTTACGCCTTTCATAAAAAGATTGTCCGTTCGAGACAGATTCATCCACTTTCGATCCATCTCTCGCACAAAACAAAAGAAGAAAAAGTAGTACCCAAGTGAATTAGCTTCATGGACAAAATTATGGATTAATTATGAAAAAAATGAACAAGGTAGCTCCAAAGAATGTGTCCACTTAAATAATTTAACAAAATTGTAAAGTAATCTACTCTACTCCGACAAAATTAACTAATTCGAGCATCACATACTAACAATCATCTTGATCAAACCATAAAATCTTGGATGATGGAGATGATGGAATCCTAGCACAATGTTCCCACCGAATTTGCTCTCCTTAGGAGAGAGGAAGAACTACAATGAACTACAATGAGAATCAAGCAAGCAATGTAGCCATCAAAACATAGATTGAAGCTAGAAAACCAAAGGAGTGGATGCTTGTGACTAACCGTGAAGCAAAATGATCAAGGCATTCTTCAAAATTCAAGTCCTAGCTCACGGTTTTCAGGTGCCGCAACAATGGAGAAAATGGCCCGCGCGCGCTCCTCTGTTCTGGAATGGACTGAGGAGGAAAGCAGAGGACGATGGTACAAGGCTTTATGTCTTGTCAAAACATCACTGCCGGTCGTATCCACGAACTGGCAGTGCTGTCTTGATGGGACAGAAAGGTTTCGTAATCACTGCCGGCTGGTGGCAAGCGCCGACAGCGATGAAATGAAGTACTGCCGGCCTGTGGTTCGACCCGGCAGTGATACTATATACATCCCTGCCGGTTGGGACCAAGCCGGGATTAATTACCGGATGCTTCACCTTCCTCGCGGCTGCGTGGGAACTGAAGCGCAAGGGAGCATGGGGAACTGCAAGCGGCAATGGGGAACTGAAGCGCCCACGCTAGGTGACCTTTATAAAGCTGCGCCATTCGACTTTGGCGTCTTCACCAGGCGCTTTCTTTCTCCTCATACTACTCTTTCACCTACGATCCCCTGCTCCGACGACGATGAATGCAGGCGGCGGCGGCGGCGGCGGCGGCGGCAGAGGCGGCGACGGCCGCAGAGGACGGGGTAACTTCTAGGTGCGCACGCCGGAGAACCACAATCAAGCCCTGCGCGCGCAACTCGCCCAGGAGCGGGGCTGGCGTAGGGAGGCGGAGGTGGAGGCTGCCTCGCTCCGGCAGGAGGTGGAGATGGAGCGGGCGGCCCGCTTCTAGGCTGAGAATGAGGCCGACGCGCTCCGTCAAGCGCTGCACGCGGCGGCGCAGGCGGCCCGCGAAGTCGCCGAGGCGGCCGTGGCGGCGGCCCGCCGTTAAGGCTGTCGGCAGCGGCGGCGGTGATCGCGGCGGCGCCGTCGTCGATTTTTAATAGTATTTATTATAATATAATCGATCCTCTATGTAATACAGAATTCGTATAAGAATTCTATTCATATGTAATGCAAAAAATTATTATTAAGTTGGTCTTATGATTCTTCGTTTTTATTTATTTATATGTAATGAAAAAAAAGATGAGGAAGAACGCAAGAATGTACTCGGTGAGGAAGAAAGCAATCCGAATGAAAGAAAAAAGGATGAATCTGGCCACTGCCGGTTCTTGCCAGACGCCGGCGGCGATTGAGATTACCACGGCCGGCGCCTGGCTAGAGCCGGCGGTGATAGTTGCCATAACTATCATTGTCGGCTCTACACACGAGCCGGTAGTAATATACGCATCACTGCCGGTTCTAGACATGAGCCGGCAGTAATATACTCATCACAGCCGGTGCCTTCGCTGCCTGACGCGGGTCAGGCTCCGTCGAGCTTGGCACCGGCTGAGATGAGTTATCACCGCCGGTTTCACCATTTCCGGCGGTGATACGGTGGGCAGTGTTGTGCGAATCTGTAGTAGTGAAGACAGGTCATACAACCAAAAATAGGAGTCATATGCAAGCTCATTAATGCTTAGCATATCGCCACAAGATCAAGATCAATTATGAATATAATTTTGTATACTATTGTGTTGTTATTTGATAGAAAATGGATCACAGATACGTTCAACTCATGCTAACAACATTTACATGGTAATGGATGCGCATATCATGTGACAAGACAATTTAAGGGGTGTGCATGCATGTTCGGATAACCAAAATATGGCCATGTGTGACTCTAGTTTTAATAACCAAACACATGACAAACACTTTTTGGAGGCTGCTCACTGTTCCTATTCCTACTCATCATAGTGTTTTTGTTATGAGTCTTCATGGATATCACCTACAAGAAGGTAAGAACATATTGTAGTCCAGATAGCAATCAAATGTTCATATGGCAAGTACTAAAACAGAATTATATAAGGAAGTTATCTAAAACAGCATAATTATACCAGGACCAAAGAAGTACCTGATCTCATCATTAGTTTCTCCTCAGAATTCACAAGCCTGAACATGGTCATCCCAATTCCCCATCCAATTGCCAAGCCTGAACATCAAAGAACCACCACAGTTTCAGAAATTAGTTGTCAGGAAATTGGGAAAGTGACCGACGAAAAGAAGTTCAGTTTGCATGTAATTGATTATCTGATGACACTGAGAATATGAATTTTTGAAGTATGCTAAAGAAAACAGGTCGCACAGATCCTATCCAATTTGGCTCCATCCATCATTTTCAGGTTCTGATTCAGATAGCCTGAACTTGCAAGGAGAGCTGCTATGTGTCTGACTTGTCTGAAAGTTTCATATTGCCAACATAAGATCGCAGTGGTCATTGTTGTCAAGATCAAAGTAAACAATATATTTAAATTCACATAATAGATGCTTGCATGAGTTCGAATTGATCGATGCTTGCAAGTAGGGACAGGTTGGTATCTTTTGTTTGGTTCAGTTGGGTTTTCGTCAGTCTACAGTAGTGGCAACAATGGCCTAGCAGCAGCAGCCAGAGCATTATTGTAGCCGTGAATGGTCACAATCACATGAGCAGCACCTCTGCCGGTTTGAGTTCTTGCTCATTGTGATGAAAAATGTCGGGAGAAAAGAATAATGCTTACCCAATCAAAGGCTTGTTCTTCTTGAACTGGTGCTCCAGATTGTCTAAAACAATGCTCCAAAGTAACTTGAATTATAGCAGCTAATCACTTACAAGAGATATATTGGAGGCCTAGTAACTATGCAAAATATTGTTGTGGTCTAATCTGACGTTGTTCTTTTTCTGCTTTGAAATTAGATGTATATAGAGCATATATATTTGAAAACCCACCATTGAACAATGCACTATGACTAAACAAGAGTGCCAGCAGAAATCGTTGTAGGTCCTACATCTAAACCCCTGTATGTACAAGAAATGCAGGGGAAAAAAGAAAGTTGATGGACACTGCACAATGGCTGATTTGATGATGGCAGCTTGTGGTGACAACCATGTGAAAATCCAAAGCAAGAACCACCAAAGCCCTGTGGTAACTTTTATTGTTTAGAAATTGATCTATATAACTACATTCTTGCCTAGAAATTGCTCTAAATAACTAAAGCGCAAATTTTTGTCGTGATCTGGAAAGCTTCTTTTTTATATGGTGTAAGTGCAACAAGCTATTGCCATGTAAAATACTTATACCAGCCCATGACAGGACTGGTACCCAGCTTTAATGTTCATTTGAGAAAAGTAAAATACATGGGAGATGCATTGGACTACTTCTGCAGATAACATGCATCCTCTTGCCACAAGTGCCATTGTGCCAGCAAGAGCAATAAAACAAAGGAAATTGTTCCACAGAGTTGGCATGGCACACTCAAAGCATTTTGCGTGTACATTGCATACCTTAATATCCTTCAGAAGTTCATATGTTCTTGGCACCACGAAAGTTTGAATTGGGGCGTATTGCAGCAAATGCAGACATGTGCTGAACATAAGAAAAGCAAGGGCAAATAAGTTTTGAGAGCATACAGTATCATTTTGGTTGCAGGCTCAGCTCCTGCCGTGACAAATCAGATCCGAATACAGAACTGCAGGCTCAGCTGCTGCCGTGGCAAATCAGATCCGAACACAATTTCACTCCGCATAAAGGGAAGAGAAGGGGTGGGCATACCTGTTGGCGGACGAAGACTTGTCGATGGGCCGACCCGAGCACCTGGCGTGTGGCGGCGTCGGAGGTTGGCTCAGCTACTGCCGTGACGGAGCAAGGCTCAGTCTGAGCGCCTGGCGTGTGGCAGCGCGGAGGGTGGCAGGCGGAGGTAGGTCGCGGAGGGCGGCAGCCGGAGGCAGGCGGCATGGAGGGCTGCGGCCGCCGGGAGGCGCCATACGTCCTCGCGGAGAGCTGTGGCCAGACGAGATGCATCCTTGCCGCTGAGTCTATTGAGGGGCGAGTAGATGCTGTGCCGGAGCGAGGGAGCACCGCCGGCGCGACGGATGGCGGCGGTGACGGGGTGAGCGAGGGAGCGCCGAGTCAGGTTGACTCTCTCGTGGGAGACGGGGAGTGCTGTTTTTTTTTTTATCCAAAGCGAGGGAGCGCCCGATAACTTTCACACGGAGGCGAGGTTACAGCGCCGGGTGAACGATTCCCTTCGGTAAATTTTAGGGGTAGAGATAATCGCCAAGGTCAACAGTCGCAATGAAAATATATGATAACCTCTATATAGAGCTTAGGAAAACAAGATGAAAAGCAAAACAATCACCCTTGAATATACATTCATATTGAACTGTAACCGTTCATGTGTTCCAAACTCCAAACAAAACAAGGACAAGATGGTCGCATACACGCATTGATCGTCGTCCCATGTCACACGGTGACTGAAGTGTGAACAACGGCATGCAGGCGGCGTGTCGTCGATGGAGCCGTTCCTGCGCAAGTTCTTCCCAGAGGTGTACCGGCGGATGCACGGTGTGAGCAACTACTGCAAGTTCGGGTCCGCGAGGGCGGACTGGAGTTAGGAGAAGGGCATGACAGGGTGCATCTGCCACCCAAGCGCGGAGAGCACGAGCAGCTCCATCCGGTGCACCGTCTTTCGCCTCGAACACGTACGGGTCCGTCGCGGCGGCGCCGAGCTGGAGGTCGGGGAGCAGCGGCACACACGTCTCCTTGAACTTGACGGCGAGCGCGACGCAGGCAATGGCGGCGAGGGGCGCCATCTAGGCAAGTCGGCGCCGAGCCGGAGCGCGTACCCGGGGAGGAAGCAGCGGTCGAGGTAGGCGGCGGCGAGCGCGACACAGGCAATGGCGGCGAGGGGCGCCATCTAGGCAAGTCGGCGCCGAGCCGGAGCGCGAACCCGGGGAGGAAGCAGCGGTCGAGGTAGGCGGCGGCGAGCGCGGCGGTGAGTTTGGAGAAGCCCAGACGCGCATCGGAGTGGTGCGCGGACAGCCGCATCCCTCGGACGGTGTGGCCTGTTGCGCCATGGCGGCCGGTGGCGTGTCGACCGGTGGGGGCGCGGACGGAGGGGGTAGGAGGCGCGTCGGGGACTATGGGGATGCGGTGCCTGCTGGCTCCTTCCTCCATGATCGACGCCCGTGCCTGCGACAGCATCTCCATCTCCATGATCGTCGTCGTCCCCCATCTCCATCTCGAACAGCAGCTGTGGCGGCTCCGTGTCGAAGCGGGCGGGCCACGCGGGCACCTCGACGGGTGCTGACGCTGCCACCTGCCGCTGCCCGGGAATCGCCTCTGGCGGCTACGCGCGATGAGGACGGAAGACCGATGAGATAGGATCCAGCAATTTTTGATTTCCCTTTGATTTCGGGTGAGGAGAATCGGGAGACCTCGCGGCTATACGGGTAGACGTATACGGCGGATCGGACGTACGGCCATATACGGCTAATCGAGTACTTGCGAGTTTTTCTTTTTTTAATCTAGTCCTTGCGACGACGACGGACGTACGGAGGCAAGCGAGGGCAGCGGACGTCCGTGAACAGAGGCAAAGCAGCGGTTACGAAGGTTTCAGACTCCGGGCTGATTTGAATGGCCCAAGGCCCAGGCGGGATCCAGGGGGCGCTTTAAGATTCATGCAACTTTTTTAGAAGGGAGTACCGGAGCAGTTCCCATATTTAGGTATTTACTACTCTTTTGAGTAATACATTATTTTAGGGTGATTAGTTCTGTTGATATGTCCTTGTTCCTGTCATATTTGTCTGCTCCATGCCTATAATATCCTCTACTGAAGTGAATAGTGATGCAGCACAACATCACCACTACCTGCCATGTAATGACATCCATTTTTAATTGCTGTAGCTGCTACCGTTTGCTGCAACCTAGAAAAGCAGGACTCAAGTAATACTTCCTCTGTACCATTTTGTAGGTCGTTTTGACCTCTTTCAAGATACATCAACCAATCAATGAATTAGTACAAAAGTGAGATTCAGATACATATAAAGTGATGTGTATCTGGACAATAAAAATGAAAGCCAAAACGAACTACAAAAAGAGACGGATGGAGTACTACCTAATACTACAGATGAGACAACTCAATGGTGCTACCGTTTCCTGCATCCTAGAAAAGAAGGCCATCGCTGCAAAGTTGACCTATGTTGCCTGAAGATTCATATAGACGAGCAATACGGTATTGTCACTTTTGTCTGCAGGTTATACATTGCTAATTGCACAATTAATATTTTTCTCTGGTCGTGGTCGGATTTGTTGTAATAGCGTAATCTGCGTTAAATAGATCCCAGATTGGTGGGCAGCGTGTGCCTGTGTCATAGCGACCTAGGCTTCTGTATGTTGTCTCTACTTCAACCTATGAAAATGCCTGAAGGAGTGAAAGAGAATCATCTCTACAGGGGCCTCAAAGAATGTTGACAGTAATAGAACCAGGTATCTTCCGCATATATGCATACCACTAATCTACAATTTAGTTTCTAGTAGCTTAGATAAATGTGCTGGATGAGGAAATTATGCATACGGAGGTACATAGTACGTTCCCATGCAACGGCTAATATGTGACCGAGCAACCCAAGAAATTTAGGCAGCAGTAACTCATCTGGTACAACATTCCAACAAAAAAAAAACCCCTCACCAGTTACAAACTTACAACACTGACAGCCTCAAAATTTTAAACTTAATGGTAGTGATCCAACAGCTTATATGTGACCTAACAACCCAACCTTAACCGCTCGTGACACATCTTCTACCGCCGGCCTATGCCCAAGCAGTCAGCCATGTCTTCCGCCATGTCATCTGCCGATGAGCTCCACCACCACGGCCAGATCCACCCTGTCCACTTCGACGCCGCACACCTGCAGCCGCAACGGGACCAACTGTGTTGTTCGATGTCGCCGACACTGCCGCGCATGGAGGCGGGGCGCGCTACTGCGGAGCATGCCGCATCCAGAGCTGTTTGCAGGGGCGGAGCTACGTTGTAATCTGTGGGTGCCCAGGCACCCACAAAAATCTGAAAAATCACTATTAGAAATGGATTTTCACCATGGTTGTAGACTAAAATTTCACACCTATAAGAGAAAGGCACCCCCCACTAATTTAATCTAGCTTCGCCCCTTTGGTGTGGCGCGAACGGCACACTCGATGCCCTCATTCCGCATGCACTAGGCTGTGGGTCCCACGCACATGCACCTCTGGTGCCGGAGCCCGAGGTAGCAGGCGTCAGGCGTCCAGCAGGAGGGAGAAGAACGAGAAGCCGCGTCAAGAGGGGCAGCTGGCCACTACACCGCTAAGCAGGCTGAGGTGGCGGGAGCCGCTGGCTAGTGGCAGCAGTTGTACGTGGTGCAGATGACCATATGGCTAGGAGATCAATGCAGCTCGGAGAGTAATGCAGAATGTTCTGAAGAAGCTCATACCACAGATGTTTTTTCAGGGTCGCATCCAATATGTCAGCACATACATCAATCATGCTATTGGCAGGAAAGTAAAAATGGCTGAAGTATTAGCTAGGGCTACTGAGTAAATCTGCCACGAAGCATGTAAAGTGAGGTCTCATGCTGCAAGGGCTCGGAGACGCATGATGAGAGGAACAAATCACTGTCTAGGAAGCTCCTAACATGCTTTATCGAATAAGAAAATAGTATGTCAACTCTCTAATGTGCAAGGCGCTATCAACACATTTGCCAACACAAGTTAACACGGTAGGCTGGCTCCTAATGTCCCATACAATTAACCAAGTCGCCAAATATCCATAGCCGCCATAAAAAACATTGAAATGATGGTACATCATGTGGCGGACACATGCACATTTGGAAGATGCATATAGGATCCAATCTCCCGATAAGTAGGATCGTATCTGGATGCCAGATGCATAATGGTTGACTTTCAATGCATCCTAGCCGCCACTGCATGTGTACAGCGGTGCAGTGTGTTTGATGCACTTGGACCGCAGTTATTATGACCCATGCACATATATCTATATATATCACATTCAACCACAACGGAGCAGACTCAGTTTCAATGGCCATTCTAATAGTATTGATCATCTGCCTCTTGGCCCTCCTGCCAGGTGCCTCCTCCACTTCTCTAATCACCAGAGCAACAAACGCTAATGGCAGCCAGAGCGACCTGGATGCACTGCTGGCTTTCAAAGGCGAGCTTGCTGATCCCACCGGCGTCCTTGCCAAGAGCTGGACAACCAATGTGTCCTTCTGTCGATGGCTTGGAGTCTCGTGCAGCCACCGCCACCAGCAGCGCGTCACCGCTCTGTCACTGCAAGATGTTTCCCTACAAGGGGAGCTCAGCCCACACCTTGGTAATCTTTCGTTCCTCTCCATGCTCAACCTCATAAACACCAGCCTTGTTGGCTCCATCCCTCCAGAAATTGGTATGTTACATCGGCTTAAGTTTTTGTATCTCTCTGGGAATCACCTCACAGGCCCTATTCCAAGTGCCGTAGGTAACCTGACGAGGATTCATGTTCTTTACCTTGGTTACAATAGCTTGTCTGGGGACATCCCGCCAGGACTACTGCAGAATATGCACAGTCTTGAGAAATTTTCTCTTGCCAAGAATGAGCTGACAGGCCACATACCTCTATCCCTATTCAACACTACGCAATCTCTAAGAGAGCTCTACTTGAGGAACAACAGCTTATCAGGTCCCATACCACACAATCTAGCTTCCTTGCCAAAGTTAGAAGTCTTATACCTGGGGAGGAATAACCTATCTGGTATAGTGCCCCCAACCATCTACAACAAGTCAACGATACACGAGATTTATCTTTCACGCAACAACTTTATTGCAGGAACCATTCCGAACAATCAAAGTTTTAGCCTTCCTCAACTGGAATACTTTAGTATCTCGCACAACAACTTTGTAGGTCCAATTCCATCTGGACTTGCACATTGCAAAAACTTAGAACTTGTCCATTTGGGACACAATCATTTTGTGGACATCATTCCTACATGGTTGGCTCAACTACCACGTCTCTCCATGCTTTACTTGGGAGATAATAACATCATTGGCCCTATCCCAGCTGTTCTAAGCAATGTCACCCACCTTACTGAACTACATCTTAGCCAGAATAGGCTCACGGGTCCAATTCCTTCTTTTCTAGGGAATTTTTCCAAATTATTAGAACTCAATCTGGGGAGAAATAATTTCTCGGGCTCAGTACCACCCTCACTTGGGAACATCCCATCTATGAACAAGCTTCTTCTTGGATCCAATAGATTAGAAGGGAACCTTAACTTCCTGTCTTCCCTTAGCCATTGTAAGAAACTCCAGGTTATTAAACTGGGCCATAATTCTTTCAGAGGGGAGCTCCCATATCATATCGGGAACCTATCAACGGAGTTATTTTGGTTTGATGTAGGTCATAACAAGTTAACTGGCAGGCTTCCAGCAACACTGTCAAACTTAAGTCATCTTCCACTATTACTTCTTCGTGGCAACCAATTCACAGGGGATATCCCGAATTCTATCACATTGATGCAAGAGCTTGTTATATTCAATGTTGCCAATAATGACTTGTCTGGCTCTATACCAAAAGAAATTGGAATGATGAGCAGCTTACAAAAGTTGTATCTTCAAGGAAACAAATTCTTAGGCTCTATACCTGATAGCATTGGCAACCTTAGTCTGCTAGAAAAAATAATCTTATCTACTAACCACTTAAACTCAGCTATACCAGCAAGCTTCTTCCACCTGGATAAACTTAATTATTTGGATCTTTCTAACAATTTCTTAGTTGGTCCACTTCCAAGAGATGTTGGTGGGCTAAAACAAGTGAATTTTATTGACCTCTCTTGCAACTATTTCCATGGAACCATTCCAGAATCTTTTGGAAACATCATAATGCTTAGCTACCTAAATCTATCACATAACTCATTCGATGGGCAATTCCCAAATTCTTTTCGAAAGATCACGAGCTTAGATTATTTGGATCTCTCCTTCAACAATATCTCAGGTACCATTCCCATGTTCCTTTCAAATTTCATGGGCTTGAAATATTTGGACCTCTCTTTTAATAAGCTACAAGGGAAAGTACCAGAGGGAGGTATTTTTTCAAACATCACGTCTGTATCTTTGATTGGGAACGCTGGGCTGTGTGGATCTCATTATCTTGGATTTCCTCCTTGTCTTGAGGACTCTCACTCAAACAAAGGACACCTAATTATCCTTCTTCCACTTATCACTGTTGCATTCATCTCTATTGCTCTTTGTGTATACCTAATGTATAGAAGGAAATCTAAGAGCAAGGTGGATGATGAAGCTACTATTATTGATCTACGCAATGCTGAAAGACAAATATTAGCTACCTACCACGAGATCATTTCTGCCACTGATAACTTTTGTGATAATTACCTTGTGGGAACTGGAAGTCTTGCAAAAGTTTTCAAGTGCCAACTGAGCAGCTGTTTGGTTGTTGCAATAAAAGTTCTAGACATGCGACTAGAACAAGCCATTAGAAGCTTTGATGCCGAATGCCATGTGCTTCGCATGGCTCGACACCGCAACCTTATAAGAATATTAAGCACATGCTCCAACCTGGACTTTAGAGCACTCGTGCTCCCGTACATGTCTAATGGCAGCTTAGACAAGCTCCTGCATCCTGAGGGTACATCAAGTAGATTGGGATTCTGCAAGAGGCTAGAGATCATGATAGATGTGTCAATGGGGATGGAATATTTGCACCATCAGCATTCCGAAGTTGTCTTACATTGTGACTTGAAGCCTAGCAACGTCCTATTTGATAGTGAGATGATAGCACATGTGGCTGACTTTGGCATCGCAAAATTGCTATTCGGTGACGACAGCTCCATAGTCACTGCAAGTATGCCGGGAACACTTGGGTACATGGCACCAGGTACTATCTCTAGCTTATACTGTAACAATACATGTAAGTTCAATCGTTCAGATTGCACGATTGTTCTAATATTTTTTTTCCAATTTCTTGACCAGAGTATGGATCATTTGGGAAGGCATCCCGCAAGAGCGATGTCTTCAGCTTTGGAATCATGATTCTTGAAGTCTTCACCGGAAAGAGACCCACCGATCCCATGTTCATAGGTGATCTAAGCATCAGGGAGTGGGTTCGTCAAGCATTCCTATCAGATATTGTCCATGTTCTGGATGATAAGCTCCTGCAAGGTCCTTCTTCTGCTACCTGTGATCTGCGGCGCTTCGTTCCACCAATATTTGAGTTGGGTTTGCTTTGTTCAAGTGATGCACCTGACCGAAGACTACTGATGAGCGATGTGGTAGTGGCACTCAAGAAACTAAAAAATGATTATATTAAATCCATGCCAGCAACAAGGCCTGAAGCTGCCCAGTGATTTCCCTTCTCTGCGTAGCTCTGTTATGTACTTTTGGTTTTACACTAGCAGAACAGCACCAGCTGCAGCAAACTCTTGCACATCTTGCCTATTTCCTCCTTAGTCCACTGATGAGTGTGTGTTCAGTTCATGCTTTTCTTAGTTATTCTGTTTGAGAGATGTTTGTGTACTGTAAATTGGAGATTTTGTAATCATTGTGCCTACTGTAGTACCCAAACCATTTACTGATATGTGCAAAATAACTTTACAAAATGAGACTTGATCAGGATATGCTAGTATAACTGAAATCGTGGACATAGTTTCTACTTTGCAAGGTTCAGGGCGGGCATAGTTGGTGCAAAAACATGTAATAACTAGTTCGTACTTCTGTTTTGCGAAAAAAACACACACACCACAGCAGCGTCCTTCTGCAGGAAAAATAACTAAAGCAGGACATATTTCTCTGCCAGAACTGCACACTGCTCAATGAATTTCTAAAATTGCAAATCTCCACGCCTCGATGAAAACAACTTATTTCATCCTGTCCATCTGAAGTTTTGTCTACGCCACTAAGTAATGCCGAAAGTTCCATAAAAAATAATGTTGAGGATTTGTCTACGCCACAGCCTCGATGACAACTCTGTAACGCACCCCCCTCCCCTTCGCCTCCCCGCTGATGTCCACCGTCCTCGCCCTCGCAGCGATTACTGTCGGCGTGGGGATTAGCTCCAACAGCGGCCTTCGTCCTGCTTCTCAGTAACGCCGGTTGATGACTAGTGTAGGTGCTCTGATTCACTGCCAGCGCCAGAGCCTCACACCCGTTGTGGCAGACAGGCAGACGGCCCCGGTGCTCTGGCATGTTTGCCCTGTTCCTGCTCGGCTTATACCTCCACAACACGGCAGCTTCCAACTTTTCAGGTTGTATTCAAATGCTCACATACTTTGTGGGACCGATTTAAGGATCTTTATCTCGGACGGAAAAACTTTGTTGTTCGTTATTCGGATGCTCACAGACTTTGTGTGACTGACATGTTCGTTATTCGATTTTCAGCTTGGTGGCCCGCCTTCACCGAACACTACCATACAATAAAAAAGCAAAGGTCTTGCAGCAGGGTGCCGAGAGTAAAACAATTTGGGCAGAAAAATTGCAATTTTTTACATCAACACCTGCAGTGCGGGCCATTACTTGTGGCGAACCGATGACAGTCCTGCTGGCTGCTGCTGCTCTATGCCCGGAGGCTTTGCACCTGCACCACGCCAACGTGTACCGCTGATGGAGCCCAATCGTGGTGCCGCTGTAGCATAGCCGTGCATCCTTGTCTGCTGATGTAGACAAATCCTGTAGAGACGAGGAGGGGAGGGGAGATGTGTTTTTCTCTCAGGGCATGGGGTGGTTAAGTCAAAGAAAAAAAGGCGTGCGGTGGTTTAGGCGCCAAAAACAAATTCTAAGCACATCTATAATGCGGCAAGTTCTACAATACATTTTTTTAAAAAAAAAATGTAAGATCAACAAAAATAGTTATTTCTCTTTTTAATCTATGGCTAAAACTTGTAACTAGTCTTTCTTCCTTATATTAACTCCAAATATGATGGTTTTTTTCTAAAATTTTCTAAAATCATGATCCATCAAGATATTATGTTCTTACTGAAATTCTTTTGGTCATATTTTCCTGTGTACATTTAAAAATTTGAATTTAAAAAATAACAACTTCGAACAACATTTTGAAACATCATATAGTTTTGGCTCAAGAAGTCATGAACATAAAAGTTGCATAGCTCATCAAGATCTACAATTTTTTTTGTATTGGTCATTTTTTTCATACGATAAAGTCAAAGTAATATTGTTCACAAATCCTATAATCTCTCTTGTTGTTTATGAAACTATAAGAGAGATATATAAGATTTGTGAAAAAACGTTACAACCATCATATCGGATGAACAAATGACTTAAATAAATTGTGTAGTTCTTTTCAAGTTATTGAATTTTGCAGTCGTCAACTTTTTGATTTAAATTCATTTTGGTAAGGAAAACTATGTTTGAATTTATCCAATTCAACGGTGCCATTAAAACCGTTGGCAATTGTTGTACCGTCGGCTATTCAATGCAAACACCGACGGTGTCACTAAGACCGTTGGCAATAGCCTTTCCCTCTCGGCCTATGTAGTGTTCGATGGGTCGACATCTAACACTTAGGAATAGTTTGCACCATCGGCTATTTGATACAAAGACCGACGTGTCACTAAAATCGTTGGCAACTAATTTCGCTCTCGGCCTTCTAGTGTAGTGCCCGATGGGTCAACATCTAATGCTCGAGAATAGTGTGTACGGTCGGCTATTTTTTACAAAGACCGACAGTGTCACTAAGACCGTTGGCAGTTAGCTTGCCTTGTCGGCCTTCTAGTGTAGTGCCCGATGGGTCGACATCTAACACTCGGGAATAGTGTGTACCGTTGGCTATTTGATACAAAGATCGACGGTTTCACTAAGACTGTTGGCAATTACCTTGACCTCTCGGTCTTCTAGTATAGTGCCCGACGGGTCGACACCTAACGCTCAGGAATATATTGCACCGTCAGCTATTCCATACATAGAGCAACGGGGGAGCATATAACCGTCGATAACATGTTCACTGTCGGCCATTTATGATTTCCCCAACTATCCGTCGGCTATTATATTTCCCCGTCGGCATAGGTTGCATTTCTAATAGTGCATTAATATCTATCGTCAACACGAATATGTTAATTACAATATATTAAAGTAGTGGGGTAACGTGCTTCATTTGTCTCGTACTAAAATATGTCGTAAAATTAAGTATATTTTATTTTAGAGTAGACGAATAAAGAGATGGATATATATATAGATAGATAGATAGATAGACAGACAGATAGATAGATATATAGAGAAACAGATAGACGGACGGATAGATAGATAGATAGATAGATAGATTGATAGATTGATAGAGTCGATGAATATAATTAATAAATGACACTACATGATGGATTCAGTTTTTCTATATATAAGCAACCATGCAACGGGGACGGCCGGGAGTACTAGCTATGGCACTCAACCACACAAGAAGCAGCACTCTGCACTCAACGGCTATGTTGGTCGCTCTCCTGGTCGTCTCCTCTCTCCTGTCCTGCAGTTCTACAGGTACCAGTAATATAATCATGCACGTATAGCTATTTACTTGTCAAATGATTAACGACAGTCTAGGTACTGGAGCTGTGACTGTGATGATTCTCCATGTTTATATATTCTCATTTGTACTTGTGTATGTACCTGTACGTGTGCAGAGTGGGGTAGAGAGGAGTGCACCCCCGTGGATTATGACTGCGACGCAAAATGGTATTTGTGCGAAGAATCATGCAGAGCCAAGGCAGCCTCAATGGGCAGTTGGAAATTCATTCGAGACTGCAAGAGCCACCTGCTTCTGCAGCCGAAGCAATGTTGCTGCACCGTACAGAATCCACGCCCTCGAAACTGTATATAAATGTATGTATATAAACAAATAAATAAATAACAATGGCGTGTTGCTCGTCGAGGCTGACTGATAGATTGATACTATATATAAACTCATGTGTGCCTATCAATGTGTTAGTGTATCCGACAATAGCAAGAATCCGTGATGAACATGAGGCATTTAGTTGTCGTAATATCAATTTCAACAATAATGCTAAATCTCGGTGGATATGAACACAATGTTACCAACTGTTTTTTTTTTTTTTTTTTGGATAATGTATGCCTGTATTAATTAATAAAAATAAACACGTCCAAATACAAGTACACTGAATAAGGATAAGCAGGACAGCTGTCCAACCTATATTCTACGAAAAGGAAGCCTGCCGCATCCGCTGCGACGAAGATCGCCGACACCAGCCGATGCCGCCAAACCTGAATCACCAGAAGCCGGAGGAAAACACCGGCGTTGAGGTGGACTGCAGCAGACGCTAATCTCGCGGAGGCGAAGAAGTCTTTGAGCACCCATCCGTCAGGATCACAATCCAGGTTGGAACGACGAGAGCGGCGCCGACGATGGCATCCGCCGTCGCAGTGAAACCAAGCTCGCTCAATCCCGATCCGTGCCGCCGACAGATCGAGTTCGATCAACCGCATTCCATCTTGCCGCCATGCCCTCAGCCGCCACCGTAGCCTTGACCTTAAACGCCGCACGAGCACCGCCGCTCCGCCACGACGACGAAACAGCAGCCACCGCAGACTCCTACACCGCCTCACAGGCCTCCCATAGTCACCGGAGCAGGCGACGACGAGGTGGACGAAGACTGGGAGGACCTTATTCCACCATAGCTGCGCTGCCACCTCCACCAAGCTCGCGCCGTCGGAAACTCTAACCCTAGAAAAGGGACCTAATCTACACCGCCGGTCAAGGTCACACGGTTCCCCACACATCCGAGGCCCCAAGGGCCACCTGAGGCGGAAGGAACCGGCGACCTCACCGGCGGGAGCACAAAACGTCGGTGGCGGCGCCTCGGAGGAGCTCTCCGTGGCTAACCTAAGGGAAGAACGCTAATTACGTAGCAATCCTAGGCTCCACCTTATCACAATATCCACGTTCTTTTTTGAGCATATTCGCCCTGACTACATTATAACAAAAAAAAAACACTACACGCTCAAATGAAAATGTTGTTAACTACAATGTTGTACAACTTGTCAAAATCTACAAGTTTGGCTTTCGTCATTTCTCCATCTGAGGGCATTTGAATTTTTTAATTCCTTAAGTGAGAAATTCAAACGTAATTTTCCTTGCATATATTGTATTAAACAAAGTTGGTCTACCCAAACAAACCTCAAAATGGGGAAGGTTGAGCCCCCGTGTCGCATCCCAGGGCGGCTCGGGAGTCTATCCCTAGCCGCCGCACCTCCCTCTCCTTCACCCCTTCTCCGCTGCGCCGCCGCCAGAGCAGGCCGCTGGTAGGGCCGCGCGGCCAGCCAGGAAGGCGGCAGCGGGGCACCTTCATCTGTGGAGTGGCGGCACGGGTGTCGCAGCCGGCGGCCGTCGATGACCTCGAGCCACGTGGGGCTCGGAGTAGCAAGCCGGTCATTGCTGCGGCAGCGCCGGCCAGAGTCCCGGGCGGGGTGGCGGGTTCCTTCTCACCATCACCTACTCCCCTCCTCGCTTGGTGGCGCCGACGGGGTCATGTCAAGGCCCGGGTGGTCAGATCCGGTCCCCTTGGTGGAGGCGGCACTGTTGGCTGGCCGGCCATGGTGGGGCAGCAGCCTCTTCCTGGGCCAGTGGACTAGGGGGCAACAGCCATGGTGGTAGTGCTCGCGCACCTAGCGGTGGCTGGCGGTAGCTGCCAACAACGGATGCTGTAACAGAACCACCCAATTAATATAAACCCAAGGTACTAAATAAATCGCCGAGGCAATTTAATTAGCACATTGTGTTCATACTAACCCGATAGTCCGTGAAATCTCAAAGGATTTCAAACTTTTTCAACAACACATCCGAATTGCACAATTCAGCAGTTACCATTCACCTGTTCTTACAGCTCACACATAGCATAATTACATCACAGGTTTCAAATGAAACTTATTACAAATCGGAGTTGCAAATAAATAGCGGAAACATATAACTTTTTGAAACACACTCACATCTAATATGTAAATACAGTGCCAGCTCAGGGTCGACATCCAACAAAAGCAAGTAGACGAGATATAAGAGTTGACTTTGCCCACAGTCTAATCCTCCCGTAGTGGGATACAGGTCCACCTTGTCGCCACAACAAAAGCCTTATGATCTGCAACAAGTGGGAATAAAACCTTGAGTACGAGAATGTACTCAGCTAGACTTACTCGTCATAAACCAAAAATAAAGTGACGCTGAGGAGTATGCAAGGATTCATAAGTGGGTTGGCTTGACTCATTTGCGAAAAAGCATAAGTTATCATATTATAGATATGTATGGATATGAACCCTTCATTTTATTTTAGCAAAAGCTTATCATTATATCCTGTTTATACTAAGTGAGCACCTATACTAATAGCAATCACTTGAGTTCTTATAAGCAGTCAATAGTAACCATGTTGATTTGGCATTAGCCAACATCATCCACATAACCAAGATCTTTTTGTTCCATAGTAGTATTACTACAAGGTCGAAGCTCGAGTCAAGGGATAACTGTCCACGAGCGATGGCGATTCGAATCGATTACTAACCAGCTGGTGAGATATTCCCCACACAAACCACACTCACCCGCTAAAGTGAGATACAGGTCATCGTTGGTACTGTTCGGGTAGAGTTGTGGGACCGCTATGGACCACTCTACACCCAGAGGCTGTCCGATGCCAGGTCGCTCAAGACATGTCTGCCCACGGTACGACGCCAGGTAGCTCAGAACATTCTTGCCTAGGGTCACTCGGGCCACTGACCACACCCCCTTCCTTCAGTGTTATTGCCTACATTTCGATCACCGGCCCAAATAGAACCTACGGCTTCGCGGTTCCATGAATCCAACTAAATGTGGGGTTGCGTTCAACATGACTCGAGGGCCGACAACGATCGGTCCTTAATCGACACAGACGGAGTTACTATAATCCAAAACCTTATAAAACTCTACCCGGTCTCGATTTTTCCAACACTTGGTTATATCCAACATCCCATCTTATGCCAATATATATCCGGTAACCACCGACTTCTACCGTTCTAGTTAAGCAGGGCTAAGAAGTTATATCGATCCTGACGTAACAGGGTAAATGATATATTAAGTGGACAAGAAATAGATAATATGTAGCAATGGTTTCAAGCAACTCCTATAACTTAATGCATTAAACATATAAAAGGACGCAAGTGATATTTTGCAAACCGTAGGAGAAATGCTCTGGGGCTTGCCTTTCTTTCGAAGAGTTAATTCGACGTTCTGGTTCTTCAGGCAGATCCACGCCTGGCTCCTCGTCTCTTTGGCACCGCCTGTGCGGACAACTTCTTGGGAGATTTGTCCTTCGGCTCTGGGCATCACGACGAATGATACTATCCGCGATCCTGTATGATGCACGTGCATATAACTATCATTACACAATGCACCTTGATGCATACAAGTGCAAGTAGAAATGATGATCATGTATGTACATGAATGAATGGATGAGCCATTTTAAATCTTCACAAGTAGTCAATCATCCCTAAGAGTATAGGTTCAGGTTCAACATTGACGACCATCATCATTGGACCTAACAATGATCACACACCACACTTAGCACACGAAACGTTTACCATACACCTAATTAAACCCAACAAGCTTGCACACTTTATAATTGAATTATAAGCGGATTATATTCTAGATTATAAACTGACCCAAACTATCCATACCATCGGATCATATGCATCTTAAACAAACCCAAAACTATTTGTGGCATCAACTAACTTAATAATTAAGTAAATTTCAAGCAATTTAAGGAATAGCTATAGTAGGGTCTGCTGTTTAGACTATACAGAAAATTACAGAAGCTACTATATGTCCAACCATATAAATTTCAACCCAATTGGTTAAGCCTACTGGCCTACACAAAAATAAGAAGAGACAGGGTAGATTGGCACCTAAAAATATTTTGTACTACAAAGTATGTCAAACATCAGGGATAATTGCATACAGAGCTGGCCTATAGCATATTAATGGCCTACAAAAATTATTAACCCCAAATTATACCTATATAATTCATTTATCAATTTCCTTAGAAACAAGCAATTTATGGCACTTGAACTACAACTTCATATTTTTACCTACCAAGTGCCCATGATGTCATTTTCACAGCAAGTGCATCATATATGAAGACTAACAAAACAAGAATCATAGTTTTCAGATCAACAAATGAATTACTATGCATTTCTAGAGATAGCAAGCATTTTAAACAATTAATTAAAGTCCTAGTATCACAAAAATGGCAGGTTATATTTTTCATGCATAGGTCTCATCGTAACATACACAAGTGCAAGTTGAATCACTCAAATTGGAGCTAAAAAGAGCAATTTATGAATTTTACATGCTATAAATCAATTTCTAGAAATCCCTTTTTCTATTAATCCGAAAATCAGGAAAGGACAAGCACTTTACTTCGACCCCCCTGGATTTTTCCCTTATTATCCGATCCCAGATATGCAAGATCTATTAGCATGCGCGCATTGCAAATAAACCCAGCGAGAGTAATAAATTACGTCAGCGGCCTTCTTCTACTACCTCCCGTCGGCACGGAGCAGAGACGCTGGGAATCGGTGGTTCTAAGCGGCGGGGCCGCCATTGGTGGCCATGGGGCCGCGCGCCACCCTGGGGCGCTGTTGATGTCTATTAAGTGCAACTGAAATAAGAAGGGTTCCGCAAGCGCACAGAATATATCATCGTAGCATTTTAACCAGGAGTAATCCAGGTATCGTTATTTATAATTTTACCACTGGGAAGGGAAAGCACTGGATAATGAGTGATGAGCAATGCACATGCGATAATGGAGAGCTTAACCTTGTCTGTATCAATCATCTCATACAGGGTAAGTGTCACATAAAATATAGGAATGAATGATAAATGACATAAGATAAATGAGAGCATTTAGCCACATAAAATAATAGTAATCAGCCATCTCAACTTAGTACTCTAAGCTTATAACACTAGCATGGACTAGGACGATCTAGGGTATAATCCTATGTTATTCTAACTATAAAGTCAAAGCATACAATGATTAGTGCAAGAACATCTAGCAATCATGGCGGGAAAAGGTTACATCTATGCATAGTGATATTACCGAGAGAAGACAAGAGACATAGCAATGACTTCAATGTAATAGGTTTGTTCTACTAAGACCTACCAACGGGGACGGAATACAAAGGACTCAACGGAGGCTGTCACTTCCGCGATCTACCACACGACCCGGCCAATAGGGTGCAATCGCGAGATAAATACGGTCTAGGCACCACGCCTACACAATATTTACCACTCACCCATCGATCTAATGAGCAAGCGCTATACGATCCTATGCATAAACATAATTCTAGTCCAACTATGCTAAACATATAATCAAAGTAAACTAAGAACAATATAATTGAGAACATAATCAAATAGAGCAAAGTCAAGTCGATATAATAGAATAGAATAAAGTACTACTCATAGTATCACGAACAATGATGAATATTACAAGAATGTAAAGGGAATTACCAAGAACTCCGACAGATCCGGACTCCAAGCTAGGCTTGATTCCCTCTAGATCTATTCCTATGTAGCTATGCTACTAAACTATGGAGCTCTAATTGAGATGGTGGCTCGGGCTTCTCTGAATTCGATGAGAGAATGAACTCTTGAATGAATTAGGGTTTCACCCGGGGGCCGGGGGCTCGAATATATAGCCCCCTAGGATTAACCACGACCCTCGGATCAAACCGACCTAAATGGACGATAATTATTCATCCTCAAAGGCGGTGGAGGCGGGATCCACGAGACTCCACGATTGGTGGAGGTGGGGAGTCGGCCGACTCCCCTGGGTCGGCCGACCGGCCACCCTGCCGTGGGCCCCGGCTTCCCGGGGTTTGCCTTCGGAGTCTTCTAGATTATACAATTTTACCCGTTCGGTCTTTATCTCTATGTAATCATGACATGTGGGCCTCCTTTGGTTCTCTTTCGATAACCCCCGCGTAAATAGACAATCACCAAAACTCGTGGAATTCATCGGTGTAACCCCTATATCTAACATGTGAACTCATATTAGTCCTTTCTCTTGCTGCGTTGACGGTATAAAATTGATACTTAACGACCGTCAACAAACTCCCCCAAGCTTACCTTTTGCTCGTCCCCGAGCAAAGATAGACTCGATGATGGATCGGGAGTTGCTACAATGCTTTCACTCCTCACAAGTACACATGCGTTCAAACAAGAACTTTCCTCCGGATTAGAGTGAACTATTCTGACTCAAAACTCACTCATATTACCTTTCACCATGGGGCTTGTAACCGTCACTTGGGTCTTGAGTAGTTGAAAGATAGAACGGTCAAGTCAAGCACCATGTTTCTCGCTCTTTGATCAACTATTATCCCGGAGTTTTTGCAAAGTTTTGAAATAAAACTCGAGTTCCTTGTATGAACCTTTCAAGTCTCTCATTTGTGGTATTTACGGATCCTTTCTAAGGCATGAGTAGTGTATGCCTTCTCTCTTTCTCGAAATATGTGGTATTTGTGGAACTAAGGCATAGTGAAAAGTGCCTTCTCTCTCTCACCCTACTTTCTAATAGGCTTATGTGGAGCTCATAGGTGGAGAGACACTCAAACTCACTTGCATATATTGCACAGTTAAGACATGGATCCAATAGGAACTAAAATAATAATAAAGTCATATGTGCATGTGAATGAGGAAGTGAAATGGATGATAAGATAATAATAGGATGATGATAGTATGATGGTGATAAGAAAATGATTATGAGGGGTACTCAACTGGTGAACATCTACTTCTACACTTGCTCCTTTGGGGATAACATGACTCCCTTTATTCGGAAACCTTGAAACTTCTTAAATGGAAGGACTTGGCTACTCTTTCTTTTTTTTTTCTTTCTTTCTTTTCTCTCTTTCTTTTTTTTTCTCTTTTTTTTTTAATAACCAATCCTCTGAAAACGAAACTTTAGCACAGGGAGTGTATAACTTGCAATGATAATAACTGGAGCTTTTATGTAGGCAAATAGAACGGCGATGATTATGTCTAGATGTTCACTCCCAGAATAGGAGTAGAACCTTTTCTGGATGATGTAAAATGAATGGCGTATGTATATGTGGATGGATGAATGGATGGATGCGTACTCCCAGTGTAGGAGCAGCATAAGCGCGTATCTCCAGGGTAGAG
The DNA here is from genome assembly GCA_018135685.1 of Themeda triandra. Lineage (NCBI taxonomy): Eukaryota > Viridiplantae > Streptophyta > Magnoliopsida > Poales > Poaceae > Themeda > Themeda triandra. Next base: position 497,729 of record JAENPR010000309.1, on the reverse strand, counting down.
ATAGCACAATATGTGGGGAATGCGTACTCCCAGGATAGGAGTAGCATAAGTGCGTATCTCCAGGGTAGAGATAGCACAATATGTGGTGGATATGGATCTATATGTGGGTGGTACTTCGAGGAACAGTAGCACGGAATGAATGTAACATTTATAAAATGGGTGCATGCTTCGATGACGAAGTAGCTTAGATCAACGGATGGAGAGCACATAGTATTGACTTTAACTGCGTGACTAATTCCTTATGGGTCCACAAAAGCATAACCACACTCAATGCCTATAAAGTCTACACTCAAACCTACAATATGATCTATATAAACGAGATGGGTTTTCCTAATCTAGTAAGCATGAATATATGGCTGTGGTAGGAATTTGAACTCTCATCATAAAGGAACTCATCATGCAGGAATTTAATATTTTCACAGATAAATTCTCCAGAACTCTAGTATCTCTAGGAACAAGATAGATAGCAGCTCAAAAACCTTCCCATATCATACCCGTCAACCACCTAGACTTAGATCAAGTGTTCGCTACCCACAAGTTTCAGGTTCAGAGCAAATCTCAAATCTAAACAGTTGTGTCCAAAACTCGGGAGAGTGCAAGGTTGAAAACTAGGTACTTGAAAGGAATTACGGCAGAGCAACTATTCATCATCTCCATATAGAGTTTATTCTAAGGATCACTTTTAAAGACAAGATTGCAAGAGCTCTCCAAAAGTAGAAAAGATAAATAAGGAAATCTTTACGGGTTTCTATGGTTATGCATCTTTTTTAGTTGTTTTAACAAAGCATACTTTAATAAAGCATAATTAGATAAGTTGGAGACACTTAGCTTGGTACACGGGGATGCTCTCCCCCAAGCCGGATGTTGACATAGTCTGCGATGTTGCCGACGGCCAACGAAGACGTTCTAGTCCTCCGAGTGTTGTAGATAGTTGCTTTGTTGGAGACGGCATTCAATTGTCGCGGGCAAAGACTCCGACGAGGGACTTGGATGTCCTTCGCTTGTTAGCTCTTCTTGATCCTTGATGTTCTCTTGGCGCGGCGTTCGGTGGTTTTAAGTCCTCCGAACAGGACTTGTCATGTTCGCTCATTTTTCAAGGGGCGCATTGGGCGCGCCTCGGATGATGTCGCCTCGTGTGTAGGAGTTGATTCGATTTTGCTTTTACTTTCCACACCTTCTTTGTTGGAGAGGGTGACCTTGAGGGGGAAGCTTCTCGGGGCACTTGGTTTTCTTACGGTAGCACCTCTTCGGGTTCTTCTACAATGTTCTTCTCTTCGGGTATCGATCTTCATATCTAGACACTTCTCCTCATAGTTGGCCCATCCATCTCGTAGTGATGTTCTTCTTGTTACGCGACGGTACGCTGCCTTCTCCTTGCTCTGTTCTTCTTGGGCTCCTCGGTGATTATATAATTATTATTGAAGTAGCGGCGTACCTTCTCGTGGGAAAGTGGAAGTGAATCTCTCCTGTCCCAATGTAGATGATAGCTCGGTGGTGTTCGGGAATGGTCTTCCTAGGATGATTGGAGGATCGTAGTCATCTCCCATGTCAATGACTAGGAAGTCGTAGGGACATAATGGTCATCTATCTGGATGAGGACATCCTTCACTTCTCCTTCGACGAAGCGGAATGTCTGATCTGCCATTTGCGGCTGTGCATAGGTGGGCTCCAAAGGCATAGTGCCATATAGATACTCATAAGTTACCTTGGCCATAATGTTGACGCCTGATCCGGTGTCACGAGACATGCTTTATTGAAAGAGCTTGTTGATGGAGCATTGAATGGTTGGGACACCTGGATCATCCTTCTTGATCGACGTGGGGACTGAGTAAGTGGTCATGCTCTTTATTGACTGCGGTGACCATCCTCACTTTGTCTCCGTCTTCTTGGTCTTCTTATTCTTGTTCTTGCTCTTCTTAGGCTGGATTCTTCTTCTTCTCACTTTGTTCTGCGATGAGGGTGTCTTTGGGGGAACGCAGCACTCTGTTCTTGAAGAAGAAGGTTTCTCGCTTGCCCTTGATGTTGAAGATGATCTTGGCGGTGTTGGCATACATGATGGCTCCAGCGGTGTTCAAGAATGGTCGTCCCCAAAATGACGGGGACCTTTCATCACCGCTGTATCCACTACCACGAAGTCTCTTTGGAACATACGAGTTGCCTACTCGTACACATATGTCTTCAAGTACTCCTAAAGGGACACGGGTGATCGATCCGCAAGCCGTAAGCACATAGTTGTGTATGCTAAGGGGCATCTAAATAGCTTCTCATATATCACTCTGGGCATGATGTTGATGCTTGCACCGAAGTCACAGATTGCCTCATTAAAATTAGTACTTCCAATGGAGATCGGAATGACTGGTCTCCCGGATCGCCCTTCTTGATTGGCGAGTTGAGTCAATCCATGACCCCTTCGATGGATCACTCGGCTATCTTCTACATTGAATATATCAACAAGATTTGCGGTTTCGAGCTCTTCGGGTTGTCCCGCCGGTTTACCTTGACCATTGGAGGGAGCAAGGTTAACAAGGCATTGTACTGCGACTCAAGTATCTTGTTGAAGCTAAGCTGACTCTTGATGGCATTGGAAAAGCCATCCATCCTATTGCTTGAGTGTCTCTAGGACCTTGTCATTTGATGTCGGCTTCTTGGGCCAGTTGTCCATCATCTTGCCTTGATTCAAGCACCAACTCTCTCAAAGGCGGCTGGTTGTAATTATTGTAGGAGGAGTTGTTACCTTGGTAATTGCACGAATAATTGCACGAGTAGTTAGGCCTCTGGCTGGCTGATTCCAACCTTGATTCTGCGAGGACGGTAGTAATTATTGTTGTTGTTGTTGTTGAGGTAGTTCACGTCCTCCTTCGGCTACGGGCGGTTAGCACTGTGTGCCCGGTCTCTCCACACTCTTCACATGTCATGCGAGCATCATGTATATGCATGACTTCTTTCTTCTCTCGGGGCTCTCTCATCGAGCCTCTTCATTAACGAGATCCATTTTGGCGGACAAGCATGTCTACCTCTTTTCAGGTGATGCATTCCTCCTCCTCTCTTGCGGGTCCGAGTTCTTTCTTCACTCCAACCTTGGTTGGATGCCATCTTCTCCACAAGAGCCGTGGCTTGAGGAATAGTGAGTGATAAGAATGCACCTCCGGCATCCATCATCTCACGTGTGCTGTTGCTAAGCCCATGGTAGAATGTCTGCATAAGCAGCCAATTCTCCATGCCATGATGAGGACACTCGAGGATGTAATCTTGAAAGCGTTCCCAAGCTTCTGGGACAGTCTCATCATGGTGTTGCTGATAGCTTGATATCTTCCCACGAAGAGCATTTGTCTTGCCCATGGGGAAAAACTTTGCCAAGAAATTGGTGGAACATAATGCCCACGTAGTATTCTTCTCCTTATTGGCGTAGAACCACTGCTTCGCTCTCCCCAAGAGTGAGAATGGGAAGAGGCGAAGTAGTATAGCATCTCCGGGGACATCCTTGATGGTGAATGTGCTACAAATCTCCGAGAAAGTGTTGGAGATGAGCACTAGCATCTTCATGGGCCTTCCCATAGAACTGGCTTGCTTGCACCATGTTGATCGTAAGAGCTTGAGCTCAAAAGCTCCTTCGATGTCCGCAGCTGGTCCAAGACGAATGTTGTCCGTAGTTGGAGCCGAGAACTCGCAGGTGACTTGTTCGCCATGGCTTCAAACGCTGGTGTCAAGTCTCGCACGAAAGGTTGACTTTCTGCTTCTGACAAACTTCCAAGTTGAGTTGATGATGATGATGATTGATTGGTCTTCTTCAACTTGCTTCTGGCTTTCCTGAATAAAGCTTCTGGATCGTCAATATAATTATCAGGAAGAATTGTCTTTTTCATACATTACCCTGCATAAGATATAAAAATAGACGAAAGACAAGGGTAAGGCTGTATGAGTAGAGAATGGTGACAGTGCTCAATCTCATTATGTAGTGCAATGCTGCTCATTATCCATTGGCTTTCAACCTTCCCCGGCAACGGCGCCAAAAATGCTTGTTGATGTCTATTAAGTGCAACTGAAATAAGAAGGGTTCATAGCGCACGGAATATATCATCGTAGCATTTTAACAAGGAGTAATCCAGGTATCGTTATTTATAATTTTACCACTGGGAAGGGAATGCACTGGATAATGAGTGATGAGCAATGCACATGCGATAATAGAGAGCTTAACCTTGTCTGTATCAATCATCTCATACAGGGTAAGTGTCACATAAAATATAGGAATGAATGATAAATGACATAAGATAAATGAGAGCATTTAGCCACATAAAATAATAGTAATCAGCCATCTCAACTTAGTACTCTAAGCTTATAACACTAGCATGGACTAGGACGATCTAGGGTATAATCCTATGTTATTCTAACTATAAAGTCAAAGCATACAATGATTAGTGCAAGAACATCTAGAAATCATGGCGGGAAAAGGTTACATCTATGCATAGTGATATTACCAGAGAAGACAAGAGACATAGCAATGACTTCAATGTAATAGGTTTGTTCTACTAAGACCTACCAACGGGGGATGGAATACAAAGGACTCAACGGAACTGTCACTTCCGCGATCTACCACACGACCCGGCCAATAGGGTGCAATCGCAGATAAATACGGTCTAGGCACCACGCCTACACAATATTTACCACTCACCCATCGATCTAATGAGCAAGCGCTATACGATCCTATGCATAAACATAATTCTAGTCCAACTATGCTAAACATATAATCAAAGTAAACTAAGAACAATATAATTGAGAACATAATCAAATAGAGCAAAGTCAAGTCGATATAATAAAATAGAATAAAGTACTACTCATAGTATCACGAACAATGATGAATATTACAAGAATGTAAAGGGAATTACCAAGAACTCCGACAGATCCGGACTCCAAGTTAGGCTTGATTCCCTCTAGATCTATTCCTATGTAGCTATGCTACTAAACTATGGAGCTCTAATTGAGATGGTGGCTCGGCTTCTCGAATTCCGATGAGAGAATGAACTCTTGAATGAATTAGGGTTTCACCCGGGGCCGGGGCTCGAATATATAGCCCCCTAGGATTAACCACGCCCTCGGATCAAACCGACCTAAATGGACGATAATTATTCATCCTCAAAGGCGGTGGAGGCGGGATCCACGAGACTCCACTGACCGGCCACCCCGCCAGTGGGCCCCGGCTTCCAGGTTTGCCTTCTGGAGTCTTCTAGATTATACAATTTTACCCGTTCGGTCTTTATCTCTATGTAATCATGACATGTGGGCCTCCTTTGGTTCTCTTTTCGATAACCCCCTGCGAAATAGACAATCACCAAAACTCGTGGAATTACATCGGTGTAACCCCTATATCTAACATGTGAACTCATATTAGTCCTTTCTCTTGCTGCGTTGACGGTATAAAATTGATACTTAACGACCGTCAACAGGCGCGCCCGCGCTCACTGGCCTGCTCGACCAGGTTCGCGGCTGGCCGAGGCGGCTCGGCCACGCGCGTCCGCGGCGGGCGCGGTGACGGCGCCGGCGGCACCGGCACCAGGCGACAGAGGTTGTAGGGTTGCGCGCGCGAGAGAAGAACCAGAGGGAGACGAAGCTGTAGGCGGCGGTTCGGCGCGAGGCCGCCTGCGTGCCTGGGAACGGCAGCGGCGGTTGTGGCTCGCGGCTGCGGTGGGTCCACGGCGATGAAGAGGGATGCAGGGAGTGAGGCAGAGAGTGGAGTGAATGGGAGGGGAATGAGGGCACACGGCACCGTCCACGCCGCGCGGCGACGAGGAGTGGGCGCGTCTATGTGGCGCTGGAGAGCATGCATGCGGCCACGTCGGCATTTGGGCGAACACGTGGTGGGCAGCGACGGGACCGTCTTGGGGCACAGTTTTGGGCCTCTTCTGGGCCGAACTGGGCCGTGGGACGAATACTACCAGGATTAGGAGATAATTAGCATCTAAAGCTGCTAATTATCCTTGACCTAGAGCCCAAATTTTCTTCACTTGGATGGCTAAACCTACTCAAATCGATCCCAACTTTTGGCATGTTATTCTCCAATGAATTAACTACATTTTTCATAATTGGGCCAACTCAAGTTGTTTAACAAAAAGCGGAGAACGCGAGATGCCAACCAACCTAGGTACATAAATCATAGGCTTAGAAAATTTTTTAAGTGCTGAAAACAGCTTTTTGCACCAACTTTGCTGCTCTATAGCTCCTATTCTAGACCGAACTAGACAAACCTCAGATTAAGTAAAACGTAGTACTGCAAGTGTAGAACAAATCTCTAAATTGGAGCTAAGTCCGGTTCTGCCCAGAATAAAAGGTGTAGAGCTCCCAAGGAAAAGACTTTTAAAGAGTTCAAAACTCCAATTCAGCAACCGCTTCTGTCTTTTTTCCTAATTTTGGACGTTTTCCATACCTTTGCACAAAAAGTGACTATTGAGACTTTTGTTCCTCATAAAATTCTATACAAGGTTGATTTAGAGGTCAAAGGCAAAAATCGATATCTTGAAACACTTCTGAAATGAGCAAGCGAGAGTGCTTCTAAGTCAAATTTGGTCAACTAACATTAGAAGCTTAATTAGCCAAAGTCATTAACATAAACATAGGTTCATTTTATACCCTAAGCATGCCTAACTATTTTAGTGAGCAAACATCAAGCACTTGAGTTGTTTATCATGTTTTCAACAAAAGGACAAGCTTATAATTGAATAAAACTAGTTGTTTATGCTAATGCTCATGAGATGATGCTTATGCCTATGCAAATGACATGTTTAAGCATGTTTCACACTAAAGGTGTTACAGCCTCCACTCCTCTTTTCCACCCGACGCGTGTGAACGACTCGCCTGCCTCTCTCTCTTCCTCACTACTCTCCTCCCGCTTTTCATCCCATGGTGGAAGGCGACGCACTCCGTCTCCTTCTCCACTCACGGTAGATCCAGTCGGAGCAGGGTCGTGGTGCGGATGCTACCAGATCTGGCGGGTGGCGGCATGTGGTAGCCCAATCTGGCTAGAGCAGGGTCGTGGCGAGCGGTGGGTGTCGGATCTGGCCGGTGGCAGCATGCGGTGGCCGAACCCGGTCGGAGCAGGGTCACAGTGCGCATTAGTCGTAGGATCGACAGGTGCTCGTCGCGGCATCAGTATCGGCGACAGGATCCACGGGAGCAGGGTCGGGTGCACAGTGGCGCCCGTCGATGCAGCGGCCTCCCTCACAGTGGCGGCGCTCGGGTACACGACGCAGTGGCCCCAAGGCGCCCTCAGTCGAGCTCCTTCCTCCCTTGAGCGTGGTGGATCCTGCACCGAGCGCGGCAGATCCGGTGGCGCACCACCAAGCATGCCTCTCTTGCTGGCGGGATCTGGTGGCGCGGAGCTCACGTTGGCGGGATCTGGTGGCACGGAGGCAGGATTTTGCTGTCCGCTGATTTGGCGGCATGCAGGAGCTCCCAGCAACATAGTCCTAGATGGAATCGTCGGGCCCATGCATGGTCTCAGTGGCCTATCTAGGGTTTTTCCTTCTTGTTTTGTTTTTTATGAATTATTTACCACAGCGGGCATCCTAATGATCCTAATGTGCCTGCTACGGATATGGATTTACCACAGCGGGCACTACAGCTTGCTGCAGTGGTGCCACGATTTACCATGGCATCGCCTCCGCAGCGAACGCGTTTGCCCGCTACGGTCAAGCGAAAACGCCCAATTGCGGTAAATATTTGTGGCGTAGTGAGATCAACAACTCATATATAACATTTTAAGAAAAAGTTGAGACTAGTACATGTCATGTAGCTTGCTCTATCTGAACAAAAAAATAGTTAGCGATTACTTTTTTTAGAACAGGTCGATAGGTAAAGGACAAAATTTATCAGGGTCCATAGTTGGACATGGGTGCACCCTGTTTTCTTGATAATACCATGAATTTTTTTATTAATCATACTACCAGTGAGCACCACATGAAAATTGATGAAGTCATCGTAGTGAACCCTGTAAATGGCCAAGGCCTCCAAGCTGCTTTGCACACTGCAAATGCCTACAAGTAGGACCATTTGGCTAGTTTCTTGCTAGGCACGCACATCCCAGGTATCAGTCTGAAACGACATCATATTAAAGATCCAGCAAAGACTCATTTTGTACGGCATCGTATTGAAGCCTTGACCGGCTCTCCATCCCGGCTCCCATCACACCAGACACCAGTGGTCCAGGCTGGCTGACGTTGGCTGCTACCCGATTTACTACCACAAAACCCCCAGTCCATGTACGTAGCACTCAACAGCATTACTATCGCTAAAACCGCATTCCCAGCTGCCGCGATTCTTCGTCTATACTTTTTTTCAGGGAATATTCTTCCTCTACAGTCATGCGGAGGAATTTATGTTGGGAGAAAATGACGAAGGCTCCTAAACGTGTAAGATACGTCTAAGATTGAAGATTGAGAATTGGAGACTATTCTTTCAATAAAATTCAGTAGAGCTCCAGCATCTTCCGCAACTGAACTGGAAATGCAGACAGTGGCTTCATGAAAGCTAAAACTAATTTGCGCAGAACCGTTAATGTATTTCTAGTTTCTAGAAAATACTAAAATATGTGTTGACATTGGCAGTATAGTAGGTCAACAAAATGCCGGGCGGCAGCATCATTTTTCACACAACGAAAAAAAAAAAAATAACTGTGAAACCTCGGTGGCAAATTGAACATGGTGAAACATATGTATTTTGCAAATATTTCAATGCGCTTCTCTGTGATAGTCCTAGAAAACCTTAGCTACCACGGGCGTCCAATTTACAACATCAGAATGCACAAATAATTACAATATTTTGTATACAACTAACAACATATACAAGACACCAATATACAAAACCTTTAATTTTGTCTGCCATTGTAAATCAATTTACCGGAACAGACAGCTTAACATATCCACTGTGGTAAATAGGATATTTACCGCAGCAGACCTCTTAACCTGCTCGCCACTGTAAATCGTTTTACCATGCGGGCATCCAATAAGGCCCGCCACAGTTAAGGCCGAGGGCCATCGATCACAGGGCGACGCCCAATCAGAGCAGCGCTGTCGGGTCTCTATATATATAAAACACTTAGATTTTCTCAAGCCAACTCCCATCCTCTCCCTGCCTCCACCCAACGCCGCCTTCACTCCTCTCTTCCACCCGACACCGGCTCTAATCCCCCACCCGACGTGCGTGGATGACTCGCCTGCCTCTCTCTCTTCCTCACTCCTCTCCTCCCTCTCTTCCTACCATTGTGGCTCCCTCTCTTCCTCCCATGGTGGCAGGCGACGCGCTCGCTCTCCTTCTCCGCCCACTGCGGATCCGGCCGAAGCAGGATCGTGGCGAGGATGCTACCAGATCCGGCAGGTGCCGGCAAGCGGTGGCCGGATTTGGCCGGAGCAGGGTCATGGCCAGCGGGGGCTGCCGGATCCTGCCGGTGGCAGTGTGTGGTGGGCGAACCCGGTCGGAGCAGGGTCACAGCGCGCATTAGCCGCCGGATCGACGGGTGCTCGTCGCGGCATCGCCATTGGCGGCAGGGTCCACGGGAGCATGTTCGGGTGCACAATGGCGCACATCGTGGTAGCGGCCTCCCTCATAGTGGCGGCGCTTGGGTACATGTCGCGGTGGCCCCAAGGCGCCCTCAGCCGAACTTCTTCCTCCCCTGAGCGCGGAGGATCCTGCACCGAGCGCGGCGGATCCGGCGGCGCACCACCATGCATGGCTCTCTTGCTGGCGGGATCTGGAGGCATAGTGGTGGGATTTTGCTGTCGGCTGATCTGGCGGCGTGGAGGAGCTCCCAGCGGCGCAGTCCAGGATGGAATCGTCGGGCCCGTGGGTGGTCTCATTGGCCTATCTAGGGTTTTTTCTTCTTTTTTGGTCTTTTTTTTTGAAAAAATTACTGCAATGGGCATCCTAACGATCCTAATGTGCCTGCTACGGTAAATGGATTTACCGCAGCGGCCACTAGCGCCTGCTGCGTTGGTGCCACGATTTACCGTGGCGTTGCCTCCGTAGCGGACGCGTTTGCCCGCTACGGTCAAGCGAAAATGCCCACTGCGGTAAAGATATGTTGCGTAGTGAGATCAGCAACTGATATATAACATTTTAAGAAAATGTTGAGACTAGTACATGTCATGTAGTTTGCTCTATCTGAACAAAAAATTAGTTAGCGATTACTTTTTTGAGAACAGGTAAAGGACAAAAATTATCAGGGTCGATAGTTGGAGAAGGGTACACCCTGTTTTCTTGATAATACCATGAATTTTTTTATTAATCATACTACCAGTGAGCACCACATGAAAATTGATGAAGTCATCGTAGTGAACCCTGTAAATGGCCAAGGCCTCCAAGCTGCTTTGCACACTGCAAATGCCTACAAGTAGGACCATTTGGCTACTTTCTTGCTAGGCACGCACATCCCAGGTATCAGTCTGAAACGACATCATATTAAAGATCCAGCAAAGACTCATTTTGTACGGCATCGTATTGAAGCCTTGACCGGCTCTCCATCCCGGCTCCCATCACACCAGACACCAGTGGTCCAGGCTGGCTGACGTTGGCTGCTACCCAATTTACTACCACAAAACTACGTAGCAGTCAACAGCATTACTATCGCTAAAACCGCATTCCCAGCTGCTGCGATTCTTCGTCTAAACTTTTTTTTCAGGGAATATTCTTCCCCTACAGTCATGCGGAGGAATTTATGTTGGGAGAAAATGACGAAGGCTCCTAAACGTGTAAGATACATCTAAGATTGAAGATTGAGAATTGGAGACTATTCTTTCAATAAAATTCAGTAGAGCTCCAGCATCTTCCGCAACTGAACTGGAAATGCAGACAGTGGCTTCATGAAAGCTAAAAGTAATTTGCGCAGAACCGTTAATGTATTTCTAGTTTTTAGAAAATACTAAAATTTGTGTTGACATTTGCAGTATAGTAGGTCAACAAAAGGCCGGGCGGCAGCATCATTTTTCACACAACGAAAATAAAAATAATAACTGTGAAACCTCGGTGGCAAATTGAACATGGTGAAACATATATATTTTGCAAATATTTCAATGTGCTTCTCTGTGATAGTCCTAGAAAACCTTAGCTACCACGGGCGTCCAATTAAAAACATCAGAATGCACAAATAATTACAATATTTTGTATGCAACTAACAACATATACAAGACACCAATATACAAAACCTTTAATTTTGTCCGCTATGGTAAATCAATTTACCGTAACAGACAGCTTAATATATCCACTGTGGTAAATAGGATATTTACCGCAGCAGACCTCTTAACCTGCTCGCTAAGGTAATCGATTTACCATGTGGACATCCAATATGGCCTGCCACAGTTAAGGCTGACGGCCATCGATCACAGGGCGACGCCCAATCAGACCAGCGCTATCGGGTTTCTATATATATACAACACTTAGATTTTCTCAAGTCCAACTCCCATCCTCTCCCTGCCTCCACCCAACGCCGCCTTCACTCCTCTCTTCCACCTGACACTAGCTCTAATCCCCCACCCGACGTGCGTGGACGACTCGCCCGCCTCTCTCTCTTCCTCACTCATCTCGTCCCTCTCTTCCTCGCATTGTGGTTCCCCCTCTTCCTCCCACGATAGCAGGCGATGCGCTCACTCTCCTTCTCCACTCACGCCAGATCTGGCCGGTGGAGGCATCAGAATATTCTATCATCGAGTCGAAGCTTGGCGATGTCCCGTCGAGAGGCATCCCTGTGTGGAGCGAAACTAACTACTTATCTGAACATCAGTGCAAGTCAAGAAAAGATAGAGAGACTAGGTCGTCTGATATCTATAAACGGGTAGCGCCTCAATGTTGCTTGGCACACCGCAACTGCCTATAAATTGAACCATTTGGCTAGCCTCTTGATAAGAACATCCCAGCTTGCACTCTGAAACGAAACAGACGACAAGCCGAGGAGAAGAAATGTACGTGACAAGGCCTTTGTCGAGGTACCTGGCCGACCCGGAGGCCGCCGCGGAGATGCCGCTTGATGGACCGGGATCCGGGTTCCTCGTCGTGCTGGATGAGGCAGCCGAGCAAGCGAGTACGCACTGCTGTGGCCTGTGCATGGACACAAGGGTGCGCAGCCTCCCATTCTCACAGAACCGGCAGCTCTGCGTGTCGCAGGACACCAGCTCTGCTGATATACTAGAGTGTTTCATGAGAGTATCTGTCTTGTCTTGAACATTTTAAGTGTAATATTGAGTGGCCCCTTGTGCGACACACCTGAAGACGCCAAGGAGCCGCCTGACTATGCCATGTTCGTGCCCGTCATCGGACAGCCGCTCTCCTCTGGCCGCTACTACGTCGTCAAGGTTGACGGCAACCACACTGGGTAAACACATACACCGATCTCTGCCGCTGGCGATGATGTTGAAGGACCGAAAACTGCGACCAGAGGGGGTGAATGGGAGCCGTAAATTTTCTTATGAAATATTTAGGCCACTGTCCCAACTTTACCGGCAAACACGCAAATCAAATACCGTGATGTCCATGACCCAACTAATTGGTGGATGTTCGCTAGGAACACAGCCGGACACCACAAACGAGTACAAAAAGCTAACGCAAAAAGCGAAACTCAAATCGGAGCTCAAATGAATGAACCACGGACAAAATAGCAGGGCCGGAAAATCTCTAGGCTTCGACCAACAAATGAACCTGCAAGAAGTGATCTGCACGCCAGGGAAAACCTCACGAACGTGGGCGCTACTCACGCTGAGAGCAAGCACTGCACTGGTGCTAAACCTGCAGAAGATGTGTGTGCAATTCACTGAAATCGAACACACGATGCATCAACAGAAGGCTGTAGCTTTGCAAGCCGTGAGCACAAAATCAAGCAATAGACTATGGACTAATCAATGCAAGGATTAGTTTGAATAAATAAATGATTTCCACTCTGTTGCTTGAAAGCTACGGCAACAAAGGAGCTAGCAACCTCAGTGCACTTGACGTTGGACGGGCTGCCTGGAGCTGTCGATCTGCAACTAAACAACACGTGCACTGCAACCTGGGAACTGAGTTTGATTTGCATGCACAGAGTGTAAAGCTCTTAAATCTCAACCGTGAACACAATCCGAAGCAAAATGAAATAAATTACTATTCCAAAGATTAGTCAATATATTACTACTCCAAAGCTACGCTAACAAAGAAACTTGCATGCTGCCATCAGGCTTACTGAATATTTCAGGAAAGAAACAGGAAGCAAGAGACACGGCAGGGGCTGCACTGCTCGTCCTCGGAGCTGCTGGGAATAACGGCACACCACAACAGAGCACAGGCACCTCGAGCAACAAAGCAAGCAGGAATAGAAAGTTTAGAGCCACGACGAGCTTCAAGGTGCTGCTGTACTGAAACATCCAGAGCTAGCTATAATTCTTGTGATTAAATCAATGCTTAAATGAAGTAGCTCGATTAAATAAACAATGCCAAGTACTATGGCATGAAGATGACATTGCACGAAAAGGCTATACTGCTACTCTGAAATGTGCATGCTTACCTTCTTACGGATGGCCGAAGTGCAGCTGCTCGGATGAACTGTTGTTGCCGAGCTAGATGCTGCTGCTGTCTTACCTATGCAAACTGCAGAGCAGATGGACGATCTGCTGCCTGTAACCACGAACAAGCACCTCCGGGTGCTGCACTGCTGGCGAGAGGCTCCTGCAAAGGCACGGCTGACAAAGCAAGAACTCCGGCAAGAGCTGGACAAACAAACACTTGATTCAGCGTGCACGGCGACTAGCACTCGGTGTCTGTAGCGTTGTTGAAGTGCCAAACCACACACAAGAGAGCCTGACCAATCACAGATTTTCATGTCGACATCAAACAGCAGGAGCTCAAACGCCTCCGGTGGGCTGCGAACAGAAAAGGGGCGAGTCCAAGAATCGACGAGAACTCCATGAATCGTCCCCAAAATTTACATAGATAATCACAACGAAGTTGTCAAGCTACTCCTAGAAGATCATGGCTGGAACCAACTTCAATCTCCGGGAAATCCAGATCACGTGCACGAGCTCAAAAAATCGCCCAAAAACGAAATTCATCGATTTCTTCGTGCTCGTGTGAAATTAGCCCAAATCACTTGCCGAGATTGTTCACACATGTCGTAGCACCAAAATCCCTCAAGAAATTTGCCCCAAAACGCAGCCAAATCGGAAGAACAAAATCACCAAAAAAATAAATTCCAAAATCACGAAAAATAAAAACTTAGATTTGGATGGGGAAGACAAGTGGAGCACGAAATTTGATCCTTGGATCCGTCTCTAACCCTAGCCTCCTCTCAAAGCTCACAAATGATAGTGACCTCCAAGGATAGCTGCCCAACCAGTCCCTTCTCATATATATAGGCGCCCGTCAAAAGACTAAAACGCCCTTACATGAAGCATACAACCCAAATACCCTCTAGGGGTAAAACCGTCCAGCTTTTTCTTCGTCGATCCGACGGCCACCGCGCCTTCTCACCGGTAGCCTCGCTTCCATGCGATCTCCCCAATGCCGTCACGTGCCGCCCGTCCGCATCAGGACTTCCACCCGAGTTTTGAGGCGCAAACCCGGGAAACCCGCCACCGATGGTTTTGAGGTGAAACCACCAAACCGTCCGCGAGTAGCGTAGCCCGTACGCATCCCCCGCCGTGTACACTTGCACTTGTCGATGTCCCAGTTGTCAGCCGCCATGGCTAGCCGCCCAGCTTCAAGGTCCCTCGGTCCAAGCCTCACGTCCGCCCTTCACCACACCCGGTCCCTTATGGTTACGCCGTTGAGGGTCTTGGTTTTTATTATATTCCGATGTTCAATGAAAAGCCCACAGAAAAAGTTGAAGAAAAATTGGGTGTGGTACGTGTTTTGGAAGGCTCTATTACTGCTGAATTGTTAGCAGTGGAGCTTGAAAAACTACTACCAAAAAAGTTTAGTGAACATTAGAGATCCCTTTATGAAACTTGGCTCCTTTAGGATAAATGATGGATCTCAAACCAGATTCTGGTTTGATACTTGGTTGGAAAATAAGCCTCCTAAAGACAAATTTCTTTCATTATTTAATATAGTTAGAGGCAAATATGATTCCGTAGCGTAAGTACTTAGGTGTGTCCCCTTTAATATTTCTTTTTGAAGGAATTTAGTAGGGGCAAACCTAAGTGCCTGGCACAGAATTGTTGCATTTGTACAGGATATTAACTTTTCGGAGCAAAGGGATGTCTTTGTGTGGGGCTTAAATGCATCTGGTATCTATACACCAAATCTAGGTATGCTGCGTTGATTAATAATGGTGTTAGAGTGTCACAAGATATTTGGCAAATTAAAATACCAATGAAGATTAAAATCTTTCTTTGGTACTTAAAAAAGTAGTGGTTTTAACTAAGAACAATTTACTTAGACGTCATTGGACAGGTGACAAATATTGTTGTTTTTGCCATCATTCTGAAACAATAAACCATCTCTTTTTTGATTGTGCTTATGCCAAATTCTTATAGCGTGCTCTACATATACTTTTTGTTTTATCTCCTCCAATAGATATGGTTGATTTTTTCTTAAGATGCTCAAAAATTGGACGCAAGAAGTATAATTTATTGTTATTAACTGCAATTACTTCACTTTTATGGGCAATTTAGTTAACCGAAACGAAGTGGTTTTTGATAAATATAGACCAAAAACTTTTTTGCAGGAACTCTTTAGGGGAATGCACCGGCCGACAATGGGCATGCCTATAACGACATGATGATCGGTGGGACCTACTTCAAGTTGGACAATTCCTAGAAATATAAGCATTGTAATTTTTTAGTTTCAATGGGTGGTTTTCCTCAAGATATATTGGTCATGTTTAGTTTAAAAACTGTATTTCGTTTTGGTTTCCCGTTGGTGGTTGGCACAAGTGTTATGCAGCCAGTGTTTGTGTACGTTTACGAAACTTTGTAATAACTGGTGTGATTCTATCTTTTAATAGAAGAAGCTGGGTATACAATATCCATTATTAAAAAACAGAAACCAGCACTATCAGTCCACCAAAGAGGAAAAATTCCCGTCACTTTATGGCTGCCGTTCGCATTGCATGGCATCCGGATGCGTGTAGCAGCGCGCCTCGCAGGCACGGCAGCATGCGCACGCCCCTACCCCTTGGCCCTCTCCCCTTGTTGGCCCTGCGGTGCTGTGCAGAGCGACCTGGGCGGGTGCGGCTGCGTCCAAAACCATGGCGACTGGCACCAGGCATCCTAGGGCACGATTTGGCTCTGGCTTACTGGTTGGGCACAACAAGGTTAGCACAACAGTGATCGTAAAAATCTAAAATTTTGTTTTAGACTTGCTATAAAGTTTTATTCTAAGGATTTCACAACCGGAGAATTTTCAAAACTTCCATATCAGCTCACTGTATTGAGAAATTGTACTTTCTGCGCAAACTTTTGGTAACTACTAGTATTAGACATTTGGAAGAAAAAAATTTATGTACTTGGAATACTCAGCCATGAAATCCTGGCTCCGGCACTGCATATGGCTGTTCAAAGTTACAAACGTTCAAACACAGTTCTAAAGAATTTCAAAAACAAAGCTCTGAGCCATGAAGAACAAAACATTCTCCAAAGGAAAGAAACTAATACGTATACATTTGGTAAAATCAACTAAACAAATACTATCACTAGTAGAGAACTGACTTTCACTCCCGGCACCATTTTTGGGATTACTCTCGGTATTTATTGCACCCGGGAGTAAAGGGACCTTTACTCCCGGTTGGTGTCTCCAACCGGGAGTAAAGTCCCACACCCAACGATTGCTTCACCATCCGAGGACCTTTTCTCCCGGTTGGTGTCTCCAACCGGGAGTAAAGGTGAACTTTTACTCTCGGTTAGAGACACCAACCGGGAGTAAAACTCAAGTAAACCTTTACTCCGGTTGGTGCCTCCAACCAAGAGTAAAAGTGCACTTCCAGTCCAGGTTTTTAAGCACAATGTTTCTATATATCTTGCACTAATAAAGGCACGACTGACTTTTCATCGTCTGGATGCCATCTATCTCTAATCCAACGGTTAGGAAGCTGTTCAATATTTCTTCAATTGATTAGTGCCGAGCCAAGATGTAAATAGCAAGTTTACAGACGGAGTAGACATAAAGTTGGCAGAATTTTCTTTTTCTATGTGCTGCTTATCTTTTCAAAACATTTACATATGAGCTTGGATAAATAATAAAAATTACACATTAGTACTAAAAATATAAATACAAATCAGTTCATGATTTAACAATAAAGTGCTACGGTAACAAATCAGTTCATGCTACATAGGACTAAAAGATCATTGAAGTAAACAATGACTTTTTGGGATGTTACAAAAGTATTTGTTGATCATTATATTATAATCCCTTCATGTTAGTGTTGATTGTTGATGGAGTATTGATTATTTGGACGCCAAGATGGATTTAAATAAAAGGTTATAAATATTATTGTGAAGTAAGATTATTTTTTTCTATGAAGTAAGATTTTTTTAAAGTAAGATTATTTCAGTGTTATCTTTATCCAAGTTTATACGTAGACATTTTTATTATACATAGAAAAGTTACAAGCTGCATAAAAAAAGAAAATTTGCTAACTATCGTAGGTATACCGAATTGGTTTGAAAATGTTGTATTGCTCCAAGTGTCATATTGGTCTCAAACATTTTCTTAGGCTTGCAAATGCCCTGTGTGAAGCAACCACAAAGTTTGAGATTTTCTCGAATTGGTTTGGTACTTTTCCAGTTTAATTGAATTTTTGTGTGAGTTCACCGGGTAATTGTACGTTGAACTACGTCCACCCCCGGAAAGATCCAAAATGGTGCCAAACTTTTCCACATGGTCTCTTGTGCCCTAGGAGACAAGCATTTGTGGAGGTCGCTGCAGAATTCCACTGTTTTCGATCTGCAATTCATCATATTTTGTCTCACGCAACACGAAGAAAAATATAATAATAAAAATAATGATAAAAAAAAAAAATCTAAGACCTTGTGTGCGGCCATATTTTGGGTGAATACGACTAAAAAAACTCGAGTCTTTTGAACAAAGGTAGAGTCCACGTGCTTCACAAAGGTATATGAAACATTTTATCGAACCATGTCTATACACTTGGGTTCTTAGTGATTCTGAGGTCCAAGTGTCGTATTGGTCTCAAACTTTTCTTAGACTTGCAAATGCCCTATGTGAAGCAACCACCAAGTCTGAGAGTTTTCAGAATTGGTCTGGTACTTGTTATAGTTTAATTGAATTTTCGCACAACTTCCCCGGGTAATTGTACGCTGAACTGTGTTGATTCCCAAAAAGATCTGGAATGGTGTCAAACTTTTCCACATGGTCTCTTGTGCCCTAGGAGACAAGTATTTATGAAGGTCGCTACATAGTTTCACTGTTTTTTATCTGTTATTCACCATATTTTGTTTCACACAACAT
The DNA here is from genome assembly GCA_018135685.1 of Themeda triandra. Lineage (NCBI taxonomy): Eukaryota > Viridiplantae > Streptophyta > Magnoliopsida > Poales > Poaceae > Themeda > Themeda triandra. The sequence continues at coordinate 479,318 of JAENPR010000309.1, read as the reverse complement.
AAAGAAAAATATAATAATAAAAACAATTATCAGAAAAACTTAAGATCTTGTGTGAGGCCATATTTTGGGTGTATATGACTGCCCAAAAAATCTCAAGCCATTTTGATATAGGCGGAGCCCACGTGCTTCACATAGGTATGTGGAACCTTTCATTGAACCGTGTCTATACACTTGGGTTCTTTGTTATTCTGAGGTCCATGTGTCGTATTGCTCTCAAACTTTTTCTTAGGCTTGCAAATACCCTGTGCGAAGCAACCACCAAATTTGAGATTTTTCCGAATCGGTTTGCTACTTTTTACAGTTTAATTAAACTTCCATGTGAATTCCCTACGTAATTGTACGTTGAACTGCGTCCACCAACGAAAAAATCCGAAATGGTGCAAAACTTTTTGCCACATGGTCTCTTGTGCCCTAGGAGACAAATATTTGCGGAGGTCACTGCATAATTTTAGTTTTTTGATATGTAATTGACGATATTTTGTCTCGATACAACATGAAGAAAAATATAATAATAAAAATTGTGATTATATATTTTTTAGTATAGCAAAAACAACTTTAATTAATTTTAGGTTATATATTTTTTAGTATAGCAAAAACAACTTTAATTAATTTTTGCAACAAAATTATAACTACTATGTTATTTTCTACGCTAATAATAATACTTTAGCCATTATAAATAAAAACTAATATAAAAGTAAAATCCTGCTTTGAAAATGGCGGAAGCCAAAATTACCCGAACTACATTTCGCGGCCCGCCAAATTACTTAAACCTTTAGTCCCGGTTGATGTTACCGCCTGGGAGTAAAGGTTTTTAGTCGCGGGTGGAGAAAAGAACCGGGAGTAAAGGTCATTCCCTATATATGGTCTTTCTTTACCCTCCTCTCTTTCTTCTCCGTCCCGAGCCACCCGCCGCCGCTCCCTCTCGTCTCCCTGTTCACAGCCACTCTCCATCCACGCACGCGCCGGCCACCGCCTGCCCTCCCTCACCGGCAGCCCGCCCCCGCCGCCCGCCCCCGCGGGCAGCCACACCCCTATCCCCGCCGGCAGCAACACCCCCATCCCCGCCGGCGGCCAGGCCCGCCCCCACCGGCCACGCCAACGCCGGCCTCCATGGACCACACCCTCACCGCCGCCGCCCCGTTCCACGCCCCCACATCCTTGCCACCGCCTACTGTCAGATGCGAAGCTCGGGCTCCCATCCATCTTCCTCCATCAGATGCGAAGCTCGACAATTTCCCCTTGGCGAGGGTGCCTCCTCTCCCCAGGCTTTGGAGCTCGATCTCTATGCCCTCCACCAGATTTGGATCTAGGAGGTAGCAATCCCTAATATCTCTCCTCTGCTGTGGAACTCCTTCCGGATTTTGTGGGTTTTTTTTGTTGCAGCGGTGGATCGAATGGTGATAGAGCAGTACAGTTGGGTATTATTCTTGCTGAGCTCTACAGTTTTAGTTTCCATCCCCCGTTATATGTATAAAATAAATACGGCCAAATAGAGAATCACTCAATTTTAGTTCGTTTTCTAGCTGCAAGTTTAGTTCCTTTGATAATAAACATATGTCCCTGTTTTGCTAAATGAAAATTCAGTCATTGAAACCTGTATGTTGGTGGTGTCAGTTTGAAGTAAATTTTCAGACTAAAAACCTGTATGTATAGGTACATGTGTGCTGCACAGTTCCCTTGTAAATAGTTATTTTGTGGTAACCAGCTATGAATAGGTACATGGGTACCACTGGTCTGGTATCATTGTTGAATCTAGATTTTGTGCTTCTGTTATCAGTAATGCAGTAATGCATCCACAATGCACGATCATGAACTTAACTATTAGTTTGTTTCTTTCTTTGCTCTACAAATTGTAGGTACGGTTTCCTCACCTCTTTATTTGGGAAGGCCTGATCATATGTGCCCACATTGTACTGCTCTGCTTTGGAATGAGGAACACATCTGCTGCCATAGTAATCAACATATCCTCGTGTAAGAGTTGCAGAGCCTTTGTGCTATGTCTAAATTCCACCTTTTGTTATGATTCATGCTACTAAACAACCCCCTTAATTTTTCATCTAATAGCTATGCTTAGCCTGGGCAAGTGCTTTTACTGTACTTATTTTTCTCTAGCAGCAGCTGTCTCAAATGATGAATGGCAAATCGTTGAGTAGTATGTGTTGCAAATATGAACCACGACAATAAAATTTAATATATGTATGTATCTATGGTCAGATGGAATCAAATAAATAGGTTTGATATTGAAACATACTTCACTTGCATGTAGTAGAGTTTAGAAGTACTTATTAAGAAGCCAGTAGTACAGACAGTACATCTAAATGAATAGATTTACCAAAAGAGAAGGGTTTTTCATTGGACAGTTCCAATCTTCCTGAAAATCTGCAGGGATGGTCAGGTCTCTGGCTGCTCAATAAGAATCTCTTTTTGATGTCCAATCTATGAGACAGTTCCTAGATGTGAGGATTTTTTTTAGAAAAAAAACCAACAAAATCGCTGGCATAAATGATGATAATTTAGCTCTTGTTTTGCTATTCTGCTGTTGTTTCCACGCCCACCTCTAACTCCAATGTGACACTGCAGGCAGCGACACTAACATAGAAGAAGAAGCAAGCAAGCTCGAGGCTTCAAGTGAAAGGTATAAAAATAAATTTTCCACATTATTCTTGATTTATCATTATTCTTGATATGTATATATATATACTAATAATTCTTCTTTAACTCAATCTGTAGACTAGACATTTGAAACAGCAAACCCTGCAAACACACCATCTCAAAGCAATGCAAGAGACGACAAGATTTCTTAATGACCACGTCTTAAAGCCCGGCGCCGAGTTCCACTTTAACCCCGATGAACAATGGCTTCCATAAAACTAGGGTCATGATAGTTTTATTTTGAATGTAATGGTCACGAGAACTTGTAATCAGATCCAAAGGGCGGACATGCTGATAAAAGTATACAATGCAAACTTGTATTATATATGGTGCACAAGTTGTTTGTATATACTTTCTTTTTAGTTGGGTTACATGCTTACATTGCTCAGAACCAAACTTTACTATACGCACGTGAATGCATATATTATTTGTATGGCAAAAATCGTATACGAAAACCTATTTTAAAACCAAAATGAATTATGAATTGAAATGAAAAAGAAAAAAAAAAGACTTTTACTCCCGGTTGGTTATACCAACTGGGAGTAAAGATGTCTGCCAGGCCGCAGGCCTACCTCACTCTTTACTCCGGGTTGGTATTATCAACCGGAGTAAAAGTTCTCCTTACTCCCGGTTCAAAGCTTTACTCCCGAACGCATCCCGGTTGGGCAACCGGGAGTAAAGGGGTTTGCCAACCGGGAGTATATGTCACTTCTGTACTAGTGTATACATTTGCTCAAGATGATGACTCTGCAAGTCTGCTTCCTTCATCTACTATGGCTGCCTCAAAGGATGAACCTTCATAGGCTATTGACTTCACCTTCTTCAGCTCCACCACAACGTCTCCCATTGTTGGTCTCTTATCAGCGTCACCACTAAGGCATTCAACTGCAAGTGTGCCAACCATGTCTAGGCACTTTCTGAGAATAGGATCATCAGATAAGATATCAGGATCACATACTCCATCTTTGATCTTGGTCTTTCCAGGACTTCTCGAAATCGATGGGTAGGCTGTGGTTCTCAGCATATCTAGATGTCTTCCTCGTAATTAGCTCTAGGAGCACGACGCCAAAGCTGTAGATATCACTCTTCACGGTGAATCGCCCAGTTTTGTAGTACACTGGGTCTACATAGTTCCCATCCGTAGCCACGTCCTCAGCAAACTTATTGACAGATAAGAGCTTTGACGAACCAAAGTCACAGACCTTAGCCTCGAGGTTTTCATCAAGGAGGATGTTGGCTGGCTTGATGTCCCCATGCACGTGGTTGTATTCACCATGTGAGTGAATATGGGAGAGAGCTTGTGCAGAGCCAAGGGCAATGTCCAGGCGCTGCAGCAGCGAGATATAGCAGTGCTTGTCCGCCACCAACAAGTTGAGGTCATGGACCTAAGTGACCCCCAAGTTTAGGGACTGCTCATATACGCTTTTGACTGTTTCTAAAGTGATGTAGTATGCATTATTCGCTGAGCTATTTATTTTGGATAGAACAAGTTCCTTGAGATATCTGTATGAACGGCTATTGCATCTTATTTGACAGATATCAATGAGTGTGTGAATAACAATAATCTCAGTGGCAAGCATAGCACCTGCAAGGATACGGATGGTGGTTTCAAATGCCAATGCAATTTTAACCGTAAAGGAGACGGCAAAAGTGTAACAGGATGTGATGAGTACGTAGTTCCGCCATACGCCACTACGGGAATCCGGCTGTTCGCCGACAGCCCAGCGCTTTGCCGACAGCCGGGATCTGGGCTGTCGGCGAACCGGCTGTTTCCCGACAGCCACAGCCCGCTGTCGGCAAACTCTGCTTCGCCGACAGCCCCAGATCCACGGGCTGTCGGCGAACCAAGGCTGTCGGCGAAGATGGTTTTTCCCGACAGCCAGGCTGTCGGCAAACCACGGCCGTCGGCGGTCTTCGACCAAACGCCGCCTGTCGCCGTTTGGCCGCCGACGCCCACGCCGTTAGTTTGCCGACGCCTCGACAAGCTGTCGGCGAAAATTAGTTTGGCGACAGCCATTATGCTGTCGGCAAAGTCCAGGTTTGCCGAAACTGACCAACTCTATGCTGTCGGCAAACATTTTTTTTTCGAATTTTGACTTGAAAATTTTTGTGTTGCCTAGATACATTGTTTACAATCACATGTTTGAATTTGGGCCTTTTTGGAAACATTTAATTTGGGCCTTTTTGGAAACATTTAGCTATATTTCGTTAATTTTTTCCTTCACTTGAATTTTCCCGCATTTTTCAAATTTGAACTGGGTACATGAAATAACGAAAGTTTGGCCTTGAAACATGATATTCATGGTGGGGAGTGTGGTTTAAGGCCGTGTACCAAAGCTCACCCAAAAGTTTCAAGTTCTTGTCCACGTAACACGACCATCCAGGATTGGTAAAAGTGTTTTTTAATTATATAAAATCCAAACGAAGTTGAAAAATCACGAAACTTGACGGGGTGTCGTGTTATCGCATGTGAAGGCTATGAAAGAATTTGAAAAAGTTTGGAGCAAGTTGCAGTGTAACATGCTCAACACTCGACATCTCCACACATCTCACTTGTTATCACATGTGGAGTTGTGTGGCTTTTGAGCATGTGACATCACAACTTGCTCCAAACTTTTTCAAATTTTTTTCATAGCCTCCACATGCGATAACACGAAACCCCGTCAAGTTTCATGATTTATCAATTTCATTTGGATTTTATATAATTAAAAAACACTTTTACCAATCTTGGATGATCGTGTTACGTGGACAAGGACTTGAAACTTTTTCGATGAGCTTTGGGACACGGCCTTAAAACACACTCCCCACCATGAATATTATTTTTCCAAGGCCAAAGTTTCACTATTTCATGTACCTGCAGTTCAAACTTGAAAAATGCGGGAAAATTGTAGTGAGCGAAAAGAATTAAGGAAATATAGCTTAATAACTCAAAACATCCCCAAGTTTTGAATTTGAGATGTAATTGTGTTACTCGGACCCGTAAAAAAATGGATAAAAACAAAAATTTGAAACTTTCTTTGCCGACGCACTTTGATGTTGTCGGCAAAGATAGTTCGCCGACGCCCTTTGGAGCTCGGGTCAAGTCGGCGAAGAGGATTTTTTTTTAAAAAAAAGAATTTTGTTTGCCGACAACCACGGCCGGGCAGGCGTCGGCGGGCGGCCCAAGTAAAAAAAAAAGAATTTTTTTACCGACGTCGTCCCCGGTGTTGTCACGGCGAACCGGCCCAATTAAAAAAATTAAAAAGCCCATCTAAACCTAACCCATCCCCCGACCCCCATCCCCCCAGCCGCCCGCCCCACCCGCGCCGCCCACGACCTCAGCCGCCCCCGACCCACAGCGCCACCACCTCTCCCTCCCTCTCCCCCGACGGCCCTCCGCCCCCTCCTCTCCTCTCCCTCCCGACGGCGCGTGCGGGCGGCGGCCCCGGCCCCGCGGCGGGGCGGGCGGCCCCGACCCCCGCCCTAGATCCGGCGACACGGGCGCGGCCCCGGCGCGCGCAGCGCGGCGGCTCCCCGACGCCGCGGGGAGCAGCGGCCCCGGCGGTGCAGGCGCGGCGGCCCTCGACCCCCCTCCCCCGGTCGTCCCCCCACCGAATCGGACTTGGTGGGGTCCTCTCTGGTCCCGCTGGAGGCAGCGCACCTAGGGTTCCAGCGCGAGGGAGGCGCTGCAGCGTGGGAACCCTAGCGCCTCGACGCACCGGTGTGGGTGGCCACCGACGCGGGAGGCCACCGGAGTAGGGCCATGGCGGCGGCGCGGGATGAGCAGTCGTCATCCCCTGTGCAGCGGCTCTGGCGAGCGCGGGCCCAAGCGGCGGTGCGAGCCAGCCTCGGCACGACGGTGTGGCCCGCTCGACGATGCGATGGTACGGCCTCTCCCTTGCTCCTTCCTCTCCTTAATTCGCCGGCACCGGTGAAGGCAGCCTCTCTTCCTCGTCCCTCCTCTCCTTCACTCGCCGACCTTCCCTAGGGTCGATCCATGGCCTCCATGACTGGATCCATGCCCTCCACGACTGGATCCGTTCATTCTCCCACCAGATCTGGCCTGGTGGCGTCCTCTCGCACCATCTAGCATCGAGGGTTGCGGATTGGACCATCCTGCAGCCCTGCCGCTCCTCAACTTGCCGAGCGCCGCTGTGTGTTTTCCCCTTCTCTCTGCGTGTGCGTGCTGGAAAATGGAGACGACATGTGCAGCATTGTCTGCTGATTCACATGAGCGTAGAGCGGCAACAGCTCTGGGCTGCTGTTTTGGCGGCTGGTCTAGAGTTGTTGTTGCCCGCCGTCTACTCAGACGTGTAGCAGTTGCAGCCTTGTCATGGATACACCTTGTTGCTAGAGAAAGGTGTGTGCTATCAACACTTGAGCTATTTAACAGTTTCGTTGCAGCATGCCTTGATTGAATCCAAGATCAAAGAAATTCTTCATGAGTTCTTACCTGCTGAGGTTTTGGGGTTGTGCAATGATAGATATTTATTTAAACTAAGGCAATGGAATTGTGCGATGATGATTAAACATTTTATCCTTCCATGATTCTTGGTATTTGCATTGATTCTCTATGATGAAAATGCCGATATTATATCTGGCCATTTCTCGATATGCTGTTTAGTTCCTGTGGGTTGCTAGAATTTGTTCATTTCTTACTGAGCATAATCCATTGTCAGTGATGCCTTTGCTTCATATGATTTGTTAGTTCTGCTACTGAGCACACCCCATTGCCAATGATGCATTTGTTACTATCCATCTCTCTCCACTTTGTATAAAGATGCATTTGTTCTACTACTGAGCTTGATTTTTGCTGCTCACTCTTGAGAAATTGTCTTGCTCGATTCACACCTTACATATAGTTCCTTATTAGCTGTTCCAACTAAGTTCCTACGTACCTACCCTGTGTAGTCATGGTCATTTTTGATTTTGTTCGTTTGGATTTAGTGATGACATTTTCTATACCAAATATTATGGCACTAAGGAATGATGACAGCAGTGCAGGATGTATGCTTAGCAGTGCAGGTAATCAACATCTAACCCACTGCATTCAACCATCACATAATATAAGTTTGGTTTACCTATTCATCAAGTGCATTTTATCTTTTTATCCATTTTGTCCTACTATTTTTTTCCATTTAGATGGTAAACATGTCATCTAATTCAGTTAGCTGAGCACAGAGTTACAGTCTAATTATTTACTGCTTACTTACATTGATTATATCCAATGAATGCTATGACAGCCAGCTCCGAAAGCTGTGATACAGAGGTAGCTCGAGAGGCATTCCAATGGCAGATTGAAGGTACTGTCATAAGATCAATGTATCACCCTTGTCTACTAAATGGTTATTAACATTTTGATGTTCCTCAACAGCGGAAAGGGAGCTGAATGGCATTGAGCAGCCAACAAACAGCTCAGACAGCAACTACGACTCTGGGGGTAGATGCTGGCGCCGACACGGTATGTTGCTTACCACCTACACACACATTAGTATACTCCATTTTCAAACTATATCTGTCTAACAGGTCAAACAAATTGTAGAGGATTGCTTCAGCATTCAGTCTGACAGAAGCGGCCACTGGCTCTGATCTCACCAGCCCTGTTCACTTCCAATGCCTCACCGAGCCCGTTCGTGCACCGGCATCTGTTACCCAATTATCCCACTGTGTGTCGTCAAAACTGCATGGCTATCAAGGACCATTAGTATTGTGTGTTGTACTTCGTGCCCTCAACAATTTATCATCTGCCATTCGAATCATTATGTGTACTGTTATGCTACCTGCTGTGGTTGTGTGTATTATAAACATATACAGTATCCTATTTCTGTGCTTCAGTGTGTAAGATGTGATACTGTTTATTCCATATCCATATATTCTGTACAAATATTTACACGGGCCACTCGGCGCGCGCATGGGCGCGCAAGAACACTAGTATGCTATAAATGTGGTTCGAATGCAATGAAACAGAAAAAAACCAAAAAAAAATCCCAGCTTTGCCGACAGCTTTGACCATAGCTGTCGGCAAAGCTGGCCATTTTTGCCGACAGCTGGAGTTTGCCGACAGCCTTGGCAGGGGCTTTGCCGACAGCCTTGTGGCCATGGCTGTCGGCAAACTCACCTGTTTGCCGACAGCCTTGTGGCCATGGCTGTCGGCAAACTCCCCTCTTTGCCGACAGCTTTCTGGATCTGGCTGTCGGCAAACCTGCCTCTTTGCCGACAGCCTTGTGGTCATGGCTGTCGGCAAACTGTTGACTTTGCCGACAACCATGACTGTCGGCGAAGCGAACGGCAGCCGACTTGACGGCGCTGTTCCTTCGCCGACAGACCACGTGGCTGTCGGCGAAAGGACGCCGACTGAGCCCGTATTCCTGTCGGCAAAGTCGGGTTTGCCGACAGAATTTTTGCCGACAGGGGTTTGCCGACAGCCGAGGCCAAATCCTGTCGGCAAACCCTTTGCCGACTGGATATAGGGGTTCGCCGACAGCTTAAAGCTGTCGGCAAACCGCCGGATTCCAGTAGTGCGCTATATATAGCTGCCGTAGGTGAGGTTCATCAATAAATCCTGTACTTTTGAATTATTCACTTTGCATTGTTCACTAGTATAGTAGTTTCTTTAGCAAAAATGATGAATAGTATAGCTTTGATTTTATATATTTGCAACTTGGTGTATAGTCTATTAAAATCAACATAATATTAAAAGCATTTTGCACAATACATTTTTGGCTACAACGTTTAATTAACTATACACCAAATATGAATAAGCCTTGAGTAGTTATATTGATGAACTTCTCCACAGCTAACCTCTTTTAACCGTTTGGGATGGAAATGTATTTAAAGCTATAGTTTAGAATATCTAAAAACTCTTGATGATCTATATTATGGATAAATATTTCTGTGTTAATTTATTTTAAGAAATTATTAGCTATAGGTCCAATTTGCTCAGCATTCAGATTAAATATATATGTGGATAGAAATGTTGCTTTAGCATAATTAAAATTAGCATTATGTTGCCAATGTGAAGCATACACAACAAAAGTTTGTATGCTGTGAAGCATACATAATAACTGAATGGCTAAAGTTTGTATGCAAGCTGAATGGCTCAACTTGTTTCTTACTGTTCGTAGCAACAGTCCCTGCTGTCGTCCTAGCATGTTTTGCCATTATTGTCCTTCACGCGAAAGCACAGGATGCTTTTTAACAAAAATGGTGGTGACATTCTGAAGAGTGTTGGCATCAACATTTATACCAAAGCAGAGCTTAAGGTAATCACAAAGAATTATAGCAAGCACGTTGGAGGAGGGCTCTTCGGTGACGTCTACATTGGCACCATCAAAGATGGCGCCCGAACCCAACACGTTGCGGTTAAATGTACTATGACAAAAAAGCTAGCACGCAACCGGCAGAAGGTATTGCGATGTGAGGCACCATAGCAGGAGCAGGAAGAGGCCTGGAAGGATGCATGGCTTCGTGAAGGAGATAACCTTCCAATTCCAGATAAAGCATCCAAATGTTGTCCGCCTGCTGTCTGGAAACGGATGTCCCCATATTGGTCTTCGAGTATGTCAGCAATGGAAGCCTCCATGATAAGCACTATCAATTTGTAAACAATGTATAGGCATGCATTATTAAAATAATTTGAAAATTTTACTACAAACTTATGCACCCAAAGTATGTCCACATTCCAAGTTTTAGGATTTTTTGACTACTTTATGATATTATTAATTTTTTCCATTGTGGCCACAAAAATACAAGTTAGACTAATTGCAAACAAAAGACTTAATTTTCCATAATTTTTGGTATGTGGGCTTAAATAGAACATATCTTATTATATGTATTTTTGTATAATTTTTGGACATCGTTGGACATAACATGTAGTTTAAGTTAGAGTTAGTTAACAAAACCACGCAAAAATTCACTTAAATCTTAGAAAATATCAAATCACCTCAAAAAACCATGAAAATTTTAGACATTGTATTATGGGTAATATACTGTGTGCAAAAATCATTGAAACAATGAAAATCATAAAATGGATATCAAGTAGAATACTAAGTAACAAAGTGATTGGAATTTGAAATTAAAAGAAAAAATTTTAAACACTAACAGGCCAACACAATGGAAGATTGGCACAATATCAAAATCAGCAGCCCAAGTTAGCCTCCACCTCAAGTCAGAACCATCCGATCCACAGCAACGGTCAAGATCAGGCGAGCTCACCTAAAAACATCCATCGAACTGACACTCTTCTCCTCCTCCCTCCCTCTTTGCGCTGCTGGGTTCACTAGTGGTTTGAATGGTTGTATGGAGGTAAACTGCATGCAGGTTGGTCTGTGTTTCGAGCACTAAAGGATAAGAAGAAAGAATATATTTTTATTTAGACAATACTATTATTAGTAGCTGGGGATGTGTAAAATTTCTTCCCTCTTTGAAACTGTTGAGCTTCATTACTGTTACAAGGTTCCTTGTTTCCACCATATAGCAGTTCACAGTTATATAGCTGATCTATTATTAGTAGCTGGGGATCGTTGTTAGAGTTTGCAATAATGGACATCATGATTATGCTTGATATCTGATAGCTACATGCCTTTTGTGCGTCCCCTAATTTTGGAACAGTGATTCAAATACATTCAGTAATTAACTTGCTACTTTGTTTGGCTGCTGCAACCACGAGCTACTTATTATATGCTACTGCATCATTTAAATCAAACTTGTTATAGCTAGCTGCTGCATATAGATGATATGTTTGTTTCATTGTACATATGCAAGCACGGTAGGATCTGGACTTTGTAGGTAGGAAATCTGATCAAGTGCCTCTGCGTATGATGCATTTAATATTGAGCAAATGTCACATGCCTATGATGTCATTGTTTCCCAGTGGGCTGGTGTTCTGTTATATATGTTTTGGCTCCCCAGTGGACTGTTGATAATTGCGTGACTTTTCAGATTGCAGTTGAAAGCCCTTGCGGAATTATGAGTCAAGATAAAAGTACATCGGCATGGATGCCAGCTTCTGCTTCATCCAAGGTGTCTCTCCCGTTTACCATCTTTAGTTTAGATTGAGTCAAGATACTGCCTTGGTCCTGTACATCGAGATGCCGCTTGCAGTAGTTCGAGTACTACAGGTTGAATGTCATAAGTCTGTGCAAATGTAGTGAATTCAATCATGCTGTAATGATGCCAGGCCGTTTTATTAGATGCAATATGTGCTGCGATCAAATAAGGAAATTATTTCAAATCTGAACACAGTTAGTGCTGCACAGAGGCGCAGCTTTTAGGTTCATCTTTGGAAGGTTTGATGGTAGCTCAACTGCTCAAGTAACCACAAATTTCAAATTCAATAGCAGTAGCTTGTTTTCAATATTGTTCTGCAGAGTGCCATTTACATATTCTATCTATACCATGAGTTGCCATTCTATGTCTGACTACAACTCAGTATATGTTAGAATTAATAAACAATCTGATTTGCAGAAGTGTTATTCTTAAAAATAGAGATGGATATGCACAAATTATTTTATGAACTGTTTTCTGCCTGTTCACTTGACTTGTGAAGACTTGTTGAAATGCTAATCTTATTTTGACTCATAGTTTTTGCTTCAATACTGAACCTGCTGGCGGGATATTTTTGTGTTGGTTGCTGGAATGCAGGATTTTTGGCGTTGGTTGCTGGCTGCTTGCTGGATCTTGGCTGTGTGCTAGAACTTGGCAGTGCTGCACGCTGGAACTTGGCAGTGTCTGCTTGGTGGAATTTTTTGATGCAGGAACTTGGAACTAGCTGTAGAAACTTCATTTTAGTGGGCTAGAACTTGTTTAGGTGGCAGGATCATTTTGTTTGTATTGTGTTTGTATGAAAACATGTTGGGAAATGTATTCTGGAACATGCTTTGTTATGGGCTGGAAAATTAATCTATATCTCCTATAATGGTTGAATGTAATACTATATAATTATGCAATTGGTTGTGGTTTATATTCCATGATTATATTGTATTGGGGTTGGCCCGCAATATGGGCCAGAGTTGGTTGTGCTATAATGAGAAAAAGAGTAAAAGAAAATTTGTAGTTGGTCAGAAAATAATGTTTGGGCCAAAAAATGAGAAAAAGCCCATGCTATATGGATTGAATGTGAATTGCCATATCAATTGCCACGTCACATGTGCCATGTCATTATACATGTGGCCCTATGTGTTGTTCATTATGTTGTGACGAAGTCATCTTGTCACTACATCAATGACAAGAGAAATATTGTCACTGTATATCAATGACGAAGCCCTCTGGTCCTTCTGTGACGAGTCAGTTCATCACTACAAGTAGACAGTGACAAGAAACTGGCCCTAATCGTCATATTCAGATTGTATAGAAGCCCAGGATTCTTGTAGATAGGCGGACATACAGACATACAAATAGACACGCATAGACATATAGACAGATAGACAGATAGATAGATAGAGAGACAGATAGAGAGATAGACAGACAGAGACAATGGATGGGTAAGTAGGTAGGTAGGTTAGGTAGATAGATAGATAGGTAGATAGGTAGGTATGTGGGTGGATAAATAGGTAGGTAGATAGATAGATAGATAGATAGATATCGAGAGAGAGAGAGACAGACAGCGAGAGACATAGATAGATAGATAGATAGATAGATAGATAGATAGATAGAAAGACAGATAGATACATAGATAGTGTCTCATTAATTTGGCATATAGATATCTGTCTACAGAGTAATATAATGCTAATTGCATGAACGGCTCTGCTTGTATATAAGCACCATACCAGCGGCAAAGCTAGCTTTTGCATCGGGTAGGACTCTCAGATTGAGTCACACTAGCTAGCAATGGCACTCATCATCAACACAAGAAGCAGCGTGCACTCCATGGCTGCTGCTTTGTTGGTTGGTCTGCTGCTCGTGTCGTCTCTTTTCACGTCTACCTCAGCAGGCGGTATACGCGAACAATTAATCACTCAATCAGAATGCATAGCGTGTTTGTACTAACTAGCAATCTCAGATGTGCATGTGATGGCTGATTGTATTGCATTTGTCTACATGCAGAGTACAAGACGGAGTGCCACAACGTATTATATGACTGCCCTGACAAGACACCAGCACCATTATGCAACAATTCATGCTTTGTCATTGCCAAATACCATGGCTATCGGTACTATAAACCATTTTGCGATGGTAGCGTCAAGCCGCCCAAGTGCTGCTGCAATTTTCACATAAAAACGTATATGTAACAAGCTGTAGCATGCATGTGTGCATTGGATCAGCATATGACTATCCATTAATGCATCCAATGATTTAATAATATAATATACATAAACGTGCATGTATGTCTTTGTTACATGTACTTTCTATGCGTCCCTAAATAATGGTTGTTTTCGTATTCGTGCTATACGACTAACTAGATTTACATAAAATATAAGTGCTACATTAATTTGTATCTCTAAATAAATTTGTTCTCTAAATAATTTTGATATCTATTTTGTCAAAAAGTTATTTTCTGAGAAGTGGAAACGATAGTGTTATTTTGGGAACGGAGGGAGTATCCTATATTGTTTTTTCTATAACAAGATATCTCTGCCTATATTTATTGAAAACAAGTGCATATATCTATCTATTTTAGGTAGTATATAGGAAAAGTCGTACGAGTTACGATGCAAGCAATCACGCCAGCGTCGTCTGAATGAGTCCATCTAATGAAGAAGAGATTCATGAGTCAGGAACAGGCTCTCATCATTTGCTTTCACAAACGTCTAGAAACTGAAACAAAAACGTTTATTACCGATCAGAATCACTGGATAGCGGAGCAGGCTAGCTTTAGAGACCCGGACAACTCAAAACCACAGCATGCTGCGTTTTACCAGAGCCTCAGTGGGCTTGGGTATATATGTTGCTCAAGTTTTGTAATAAAGATTCTCTTTCTTACAATAGATGAGGCCAGATTGACTCCTTTCTGTAAAATTTGGTCTAACTGTTGTGAGTGCCAGTTTAGCCACTGTTTCATGCTACTGTATCATACTTGTTGCCTGTGCACATCTTGTATTATGACAAATCTTGTTTAATTAGTTTCTGTGCACATCGATCCTATCTCTTGTGTATCGTTCTTATGCGGATTCCGTGGCCTGAGTCATGTGCTGTCCGCGGAGCCCCACCCTGGGCGGAGGCATCGTCAAGTTGTTCTAGATGCCGTGGCCGTCGAGCTGGATCCTGAATGTAACAGATGTATCCCTGCACTCAATTGTTGATCTTGCTGCCAAGCGCATTATCCTGGTGTCATGGAGCCACTGCTGGCGCTCATCGACTTCCTCCTTTTTAATATAATTAGTTAGAAGGTGGAAAGTAGAGATAGATATTTTATTAGCACAAAAAATTGTTGCATGAGCTTACAAAAGCAATAGTATGATATCTATTGTGCATATGAGATGTGTTTTTCTTGATAGAAATGTAATTATATTTCTAATACGTGTCATAATGAATCTAAGAACATCATCTGTTCATCCGGAACAACCTAATAAGACCATGCAATCTTGATATCCTCATTTTTTTAGGGTGTTAAATACTTAACGTCGCATTGAGATATCAAGGTATTGTTCATATATTAGTAGAGTGGAATGTGGATATTGTTTATATATTCTTGCATCAACTGTATATGTATATCTGGACTGACCCCAGGTTCCCACCTACCTGCTGCTGGAGATAATTAAATCATGATTTGTCAACTTGTTTCGACTCAGTGAGTATATCTTTGCATAGTGAGTACATTGCTACCTAGCTTCTCCTCTGCTCGTTCTGAACCCTACGCCCAACGGAGCCTAAGTCTGCTCGTTCTGAACCCTACCGTCAACTTGTTTCGGCTTGTTCTTTGCTGAGTGCCTAGCTCCCCGGCACTCGGTAAAGTTTTTTAAAAAATAAAATAAAAAAATCTTCACCGTGCGTCGGCTAGTACGGCACTCGGCAAAGCCGCCACGAATGGTACGGCGCCATTACGGCCCGCTTTTCTTGAGAAATTTCCCCGGAGGCCTTTTGCTGAGTGCTGCACTCGCCAAAGCCTTTGCTGAGTACACATAGCTCTTTGCCGAGTGCAAAAGCACTCGGCAAACTACCTAATTCTAGTAGTGACGTCGAGGATAGGGTGGTGGGGATTTTGCTGCGCCCAGTCGCCAGTGCCCCATAGCCGCTTCTCGCTCGCACCCTCATTGGGAGAGGCCACGTGTCTTACGGGGTTTCTTGCCCTGTGGCAGCCTGCGTCTACCCTCGTGGTCGCGTTTGTCACAAGGAAAAAAAATTTTGGTGGAAAGGTCTTATGCAAGATATTGCTAAGATTATAGCTGAACTAGCAAACATGCCCGTACGTTGCAACAGGAACAAAAAATTATTAAACATTCCACTTGTTTGCTAAATGTTTGACATGTTTGCTTTAGCTTATTGTACCGCTGCAGCGACCGCGACACGTGCTCCTTTTGATGTTGCAAATGGTTCCTTCACAAATAAAAAACGAACAGGCTTGTTAAAGGAAACAAGGACGGCAATGTTATATATCTATTTACTTTTATCATTTCTATGAAATTTAGAAGTTGTACTTTATTTTATGATCACCATGATATTCATAATAAATATTAGCAATTGATCCAGACTTGCTCGATTTTCACATGTCAACCCTTATCGAGGGTTGTACAGATGTACAAACACCTTGGAGATTTGCACTTACATATGCGGATAACTTGGATAAACATTTAATTTAATTATTAGATTGGATGACAAAAAGCTCAAGATTTCATTTTATAGTTTGATTATTTTTATTTAGGTCGTCAACGGATTTATAACAATAATTTATTGTTAATCAAAATTATAATAATCACTTAGTCATAAAATATTTATTTATTACATATTGGTGGTTGAAGTTTGTTCATTTTTTTATTTTTATAAGAAAAAACAGAGTTACATACAAGAAAAGAAAAATAAAAAAATCATGGAAAAGAAGCAAGGGATATAATCGGGGCAGCACGTTCCTTTGCACAGGACCGTATGGACTATAAAATACCTACGAACTATATATAGAATTGAAAACGAAATGGAGATGGAGACGGAAACCAACGAAGAACATGCAGCAGCTGGACCCAAATTTGATTCAAACCTCCTAATCTCTTTCTTTGTATCCGACAGACGTTAATAGGAAAACAAAAATAAATTAGAGCTTACGAGTGAAAGATGGTGGATTAGAAAACCTCCCGATATCTCTTTTTTGGTTTAGACGCAGTAGTTTTTTCTTTAAGCGCATATATGTAAGAGAGACCGATTTGGATAGGAATATTAACTCCATTCAGACGTGAAAGCATATTGTGGGAGGCAGAATTTTTTTTTTCGTCAAGATTTTTGTCGGACGTTTTTTTTTTTTTTTTTTTTTAGATTCCTCAACGTAACCATGTTGGTGCTCGACCCAAGGGTGGAAGAAAAAAATGGTAGAAGGAAATTTTGCCTTTTAATTATTAGGTATAGATATAGACTAGCAAAAATATCTGTGCATTGCAACGGGAGAAAAAAACCGTATATCTAGGCATTGCATTCAAGATCAGATATTTTGACCTTTAGTAGATTTTCTGTCTAATATGGTTTTCAAGTGCCTCAGCTCTATACACTTCCATATACATCTTGACAGACATCAATCATAGCATCTTCTTGCTGCAAAATATCAGCTTTATAGTTACCATGGAAATTTGAGTGTTTTTCTTGCCATGTAAATGTTTGTTTTTTTTTTTGGTTCCGGTGTTTTATGCTCTCTCTAAGGTATTATTTGTTTTCACTGTATGGTAGCAGAATTGTTGTATGTATTCCCATCTGGACAAAAACCATAGTCCTATATGAACTTAGTAATTGGTGTACAAGTGTAATTTGAACAACTCTATAATCCATTATTAGTTATTGTTTGAGGCTAGTAACGACACCTAAGATATATCTTAATTAATTTATGAATGTTTGGCAAAGTCGACCTATACCGATGCCAATAATAATATATTTTATAATTAATTGTAATTATATTGTTGCTAGCTAGAGAAGCGCCACTGTCTATGGACGGAGGAAGTACGGTACCATAACTTCGGTTTTCCATACTCGACCACCTTCGTGTGTTACGCGTCTACCTCTACTACATTCTCGCATCAGTGAACCTATATGTATGCAACATATGCAAGGATGATTTAAGACACCTATAGACAAAGCACGACATAACAAGATTCATAATATCTTTGGATAGATCACATTTTTATGAAACTAACAAAACCGGTTTGACATGTTTCTGATTTTCTATAATTTTGTATGAATTTTGATGAGGCTCACTTGACTTTGGATATTTTGCATCAGAAACCTTATTCAAAATTTATTAAAGCCCTTCCACCTTTACTTTATCTCTAGCATGTTTACATTTAGAACCCTGTATTTATTTTTATTATCTTTCTTGCTCCTAATGTCCATATGTTAATGTAGAAAACCGTACATGATATCATAAATTTTACCAAATTATTAGTATAGTCTCACTAGGAGAGGCCTACTCTAATTTAGACATTTTTCATCGGAACATCTTTTCTTTTTCTTTAATATTTTTACATCGGAACTCGTAGTTTTTTTTCTTCCCCACGCCTAACCAACGGACAGGAGGGAGAACACTAGGGATGAAAACGGTCGGAAACGATCGTAGGATGCCAAATCACTTTCACTTTCGCATTGTTTACATGAAAATGAAATCGACACGATATTATCGGAAATGAATACGGCGCCACTATTCCGATAATTTCGAAAACGATAGTAGTCGATCGGAAAATACATCGATAACGGTCAAAATTAATGAGAACGGTATCTAAAAAATAATAAATATGGCAAATCGTAGAACATGAGAAGACTCATCATATAATTCACTTGACCTATCTCACGTGACAATAATAAATAAAGGCATAAGTTCTAAGTTGACTTGACACAGCATAGTCATAAAGACATGAATTATTAGAGTTCCTTCTCCAGTGGTAGTTGTAGGCTTCGTAGAAATGAACCTCAGGCATGTATGTAGTGACTACCTGACTAGACATGGGTGTTGGGTGCTTTGGTGCAATACATGATTGTTGCCTGATTGCTTGATTGGCTTCTTGTTTCTAAATGCATGAAATACCTTTCTTAATAGTTCATTTCCAAAAAGATACCTATGTGCTCACGTGTATAGATGGATGGCAGGATGGGCATGCTTACGTGGGCCAATTGGACCAAACTTCTAAAGCATGCGTTTTATCGGTAATTACCACCGGTAAATTACCGGTTAAATGCGGAAAACTTCGAAAACGAATGGAAGAGGGTAGAATTATTTTCACTTTCATTTCCATTTAATTTTACCATTATCATTTTCGTTTTCTGGTTACCGCTACCATTTCCATTTAGGTCTAAAAATGGGAAAAAACTCAAAACGATTTCAGAAAATCAGTGATTATCGTTTTTGTTTTCATCCCTAGAGACCACGTCTTTTTTTTATGGGAGACTGAGTTGGCATTGGACAGTTGGGGACAGAATTTTATAGCAGACTAAAATTTTCACAATTTATTATTAGGTAATAGATAATAGATATAGATATAGATATAGATAAAGATATAGATATAGATATAGATATATGTTTGTTGTGGAGTTGAAACCAAACATCTTAACCTGACTGGAACACTTCAACCATTACCAATTCTAACTTTTTTTTTATAACACGTAGCTTTACTACTTGACGAGGAACACATGCACCGACATAGACGGATATAGATATGTGAGTACAGAATACAAAGACGAATAACCTAACGAACTAGCACAGAAGCCCCTAGAAAAAGAAAAATGACAATAAGATCCTGGCCGCCGTGCGCACAAACCGCGTCGGTGTTGGGACTCCATCTCCGGCGCTCACATCACCCAAAAGACGCCCAGATCAGGAAGAGCTCCATCACTAAAGATCTTTGAACTGAGCCGTAATAGACACCCGCTACTGACACTACTACAGCAAACTTTTCCGCAGCGGGCGAAATTGGTTTACCGCAGTGGACAAATGCGTCCGCTGCAGTGCAAAGGCCACGGTAAATCGTGGCACACACCGCTGCGGACGAATTTGCCCGTTGCGGTAAATCAGTTTTTCGAGGCGGACTGGTTAGAAAGCCCGTTGCGGTTAGTGGTTTGAAAAAACAAAGAAAAAACCCTAGCAAGCCTAATCAAGCCCATTGCCGGGCCCAATCGAGCCCGTTGCCAGGATCCGCCGCGGACGCGCTCGCTAGGGTTGCTGTCGTTGTCCTCGCATGTGGATCTCGTCGGCCTCCGCCTCCTCAGGTCACCGACATGCCTGGACCAGCCGCCGTGATGGCCAGGATCCCTCCTTGCACCGGATCTGGGCGGCTCAAGGGAAGGCAGCGGCGCTCCTGGACCAGATCTGCACATACAGGGGAGAGAGTGAGGGAGTGGAAGAGAGGGAGATGAGGAGCGAGGGCGCGACGAGCCTTTGGCGGCGAACGGTGGAGAGGGGTGGAGGCCGTCGGCAGTAGGGAGGGGTTGAGGCCATCGCCACTCGGTGGGGAGTTGGGGTAGGCCGTCGGAGATGGGGGATGGCCACCGCCCGCTCTGGAGGAGCCGGATCTGGTGGAGGGCGCCTCTGGGAGGACCACCGCCGTCTGCTTCGTGAGGGAGGGCAGGGGAGCGGTGGAGGCGCCATCTCGGTGGAGAGATAGGTAGAGGCTCGCCGCCGTCTGGAGAGTGGAGGGAGGAGCGGAGGTCGGGCGAATGGAGGGAGGCCACACGCGTGAGGAAGTGTGGGACAGAGGTGGGCGCAGCGCGAGGAAGTGTGCGGCGCCGAGCGGAGGTGGAATGCGGAGGGAGTTGGAGTGGAGACACTTGACCTAAGTCTGATTTATATATAAGCCCGATAGGAAAACCTATATGGGCTTTCGGCTGGGCTCCGAGGTGGGCCGAATTAACCCTGGCGGGCTTTATACTATGCCCGCTGCGGTAAATTGATTTACCGCGGCGGGCATCTTAATATGTTTGCCATGGAAAATACGTATTTTCCGTGACGGGCATTTTAAGATGTTCGTGTGATTTACCGCAGCGGGCAAAAAAAAAGGTCCACCACGGAGGGCAAAAGGGCAACGTTGCGCAAAATCAGTTCTATAGTAGTGTGAGGATGGGTTGAATATATAGTTAAAGGAACATTGGATGGGATGCACCCCAAGCTCCTCCGACCATAGATCGAAGCTCAACTTAAGCAGTCGCCGAGGGAAACTTGAGCTTGATCCGCTACCCCTCTTGCCGCAACATCCCCCGTCACTGCGTCCTTAACATAAAGAGCCTTTGGCATCGCCGCCTCATCGGGACGACGAGACACCAACCAGTGCAGACTCCTATACAAAACCCAGACCCCACCTCCATGCAGTCATCGCCAGCACCGGAGTAGAGCACCGCCGAGATGGGGAAGAGCAATGGGCCGTATTCGATGGTGATGCCGACACCACCGTCCCATTGCCACCTCCTCGACACTGACCCCTAGCAGACGTAGGCACCATCCCGACCTTCGATTCTCTCCTTTGCAGTTACCAATTCCAACTTAGAAAATAGGAAGATGTTACGTAGCCGGCATTGGGCGTAACCTATTTTAGAATGCCACACACATTTTATTGGATCGAGCCGGGCTGCCCACCATGCAGGCCTTGTACATCGGGCTAGGCCAGTCCAGGCCCACTAGTGACTCGGTGCTTGGGCCAGCCAAAAATATTGGGCTTTCATGCCAATGAGCCATGGGCAGTGTGGTCATCTATACCTCGAACAGACATACCCTAAAAAAGAAAAAACTATACCTGGGACACCTCGCCGCCCGCACCATTACTCTACCCTAATCTACTCCGCAAACCCCGCGGCTGCCCCCCTTCCTTCGTCAGATACCACGCGGCTAGCAACGAAGCGCCAAGACCTCTTTGAGATTCGTCCGCCGCACGAGCTCCAGTTCACCTGTAAGTCCTAGGCCGCACCCTTCCCCGTCAGCTGTACAATGACACCGTGTTAGTCGAAGGCCTGCATGTCTGCTTCGATTCCATGTCTTGTTGTCGGCATCCTCTATCTGTGTGTGTCAGTGCCAAGGTTTAAGCATTACGGTGTCTGACGATTGGAGTTAACTTTTGCCAATTTGTTTGCATAGATGGTACTGGTAGCCCACCAGTGAACTGCTACGTGGTTTGGGGATCGGTTACTGAACCTGCGATGTACTCCATGGAGTAGGAGCCAAACTAAACCCCTTGTCAATTCGGAAAGCAAACGGATCCATGAGCATTAGAGGACCACCTCCACCTCACAAAACCTCTCTCTGCAGATTTTAGGCGATCCAAAACCAATCGAGGCAATAAACCTAGCCTTTTTCAACCTTTACTTCGTTAGTAATATGTAATAGTGTAGACTGCAGAGCCAATAACTTTTCTTCCAGCATATTACTTTATAGTTGGTTGCTTCCATATTGTTCTTTTCGTTACAGACAGGTAGCTTTTCTTCCAGCATATCAATGTGTTAGGGAAGCAGGATATGGAGGGAAGGATCTGCTTGGCTGTGGGCTCATGTTAACAAGAATGAAAGTGCACTAAGCGGTCACACTAGGCCTGGTATTAGTTGTGTTGAGAGAGAAGGATCTTGATGAGAGGGAAATGTGTTAAGCTTTATAAACTTGACAGATTGTTTTGTTGCCTCCATAAACCGCAATTGTGTTTGTAGTACGCTTGGACTGGACCTGGATTGAGTACTATTGTAGCTGTAACTGATTTTGTCTCAAAAAGGTTGGGTTACAGTAAAAAATGGGCCTATGAGTGTTTTTGGGAAGAATTAAAAAAAGCAGAGCTAGTATGCTAAAAGTAATAGTTGGGGGACTTGTAATTATATATTATGTTATTGATCTATCTATAAGAAAGATAATTTGAGTTCTTCCCATCACTATTTTTTGCTCTGGTCTCTCTGTGAATGCAGGTAACACATTTGTCAAATATCTGCATTCAAATGGACAATGTGATAGTCACAGGAAGAATCTGACTGTCTCTGAGTCACAGATACCTAACCTACAATGTTGAAACCATTAATTTGTTCACTGGGTCAGCTTGGCTATTGTAAATTTATTCATGACAATACCTTTGGACAGAAGTAGAAGTTTCATATTTAATCATTGCTGCATTGTTTTGGACTTCTAATCACCATAAAGAATCCATGGATTACCTTTTTCAACATTTCTGCATTGCTACATCTTTGTTCTGGACTTCTAATCATGCTTTAAAGTAAATTATTTTCTTTCCACTAGTTTTGTCATTTCATTTCAAGCCCTGGCCTCTCTATATCTGTTCCATTATTTTTAAATGTAAATCTGACCCCCTTTTCCTGATTCTGTGTTGCTTTCAGTTGAGGTGAAGAAACAAAGTTCATGTGTTGTCCACCTAATCAACAACTCCAATGAATATGTTGCTTTCACGGTTTGTCAACATCTTTGAGTTAGCATCTTAAACAGTCCTATTTTCTACTCTAGTCTTTTTCCAATCACGCTAATTAATGGTTGATATGTGATGTGTAGACATTGAAATATTGAATATAATGTTCAGTAGATAAGTACAAGCTATTATCCAAATAAGTAACTGGTTTCTGATGATGCTATGGTTAGAACAAGATGTTTGTTGCTTGTGCCTTGTGTATTCTGTTCTCTCCTTTGTTTGAGGAAATTCTGATCTTGTTTTCCTTTTTCATCAACTTGGCTAGGTTAAAACAATGGCTCCTAGAAGATACTATGTTAAGCCAAATACCGGGGTTATCCATCCGAGGAAAACATGTGAACTCACAGGTATAAATGTAACATTCATTGTTATTGAAAATGGTTGTGTTTATTGAAGTGGAACCATGTTGATAATTACTCTGATACCATATGACATTTCTAGAATTGTGCTTACTTGGCGGTTAGAAGTTAAAGAGATATATGTCATAGCCCTCCTGTACGATGTCATTTTGGCGAGTCAGTTTGGGTTTTAAGGGCAACATTTTCCACCAAAATTCACTATGTGGTTATTGGTATTTGCGTTTGAGAGGTGGAAGCACAATAATATTGTCAATTAATGAAAAAAGAGGCAATTCAACTATTCATATTATCCTTGTGGAGCCCTACTTCGGTGTCAGTGTGCATAAAGCTGAAGTGATAATTTTCATACTAGAGGTAGTAATTCTGACTCTTGTTTGATGTGCATTACAAGTGGATTCCTTCTTTACTTGCACTACCAATTAAATAAAACTTGTGTTTGCTATTGGCACAAGGGTAATCGTTATTAACTTTTTTGTCTTTTGTATACCTTGTCAGTTTTGTTTCTTAATTATATTTGCTACATTATTCTTTCCTCTTATTCTATTTGTGTTTTCTTTTCACTTACACATGTAGTGACCATGGAAGGACTCCTACAGGCTGCACGAGGCCTGCAGTTAAGAGACAAGTTTTTGGTACAGACCACAGTTGTTCCTCATGGTACATCTAGCAAGCAACTCGTTCCTGCTTTTGTAAGCACCTAGCTTATAACAATTAGTTGCATAGTGTTCTTTTCATGTCATCTGTTGTAAAATGCTTACTAATTCTTTCTTATCAGTTCTCCAAAGAAAATGGCAGATACATCGAGGAAAGGAAACCAAGTGTTGTCCTTCTTAGTGTACACCAATCACTCGAAGAGCAACCAACTAATGGAATTCACGACACTAGGCCAGGTGTGCCAAATATAGGGAATGAAGTGCCAGAAGTTGCAAATGAAGTTCCTGCCCCTCTGGTACAAGCTCCAGCAATTGTGACTGGAATTTTTTCTCTAATGTGTAGGAGAGCTACATATCAGTGCATCAGGAGAAGAGGATTTAGACTACAAAAGTCAAACACGGGCGTTGACGGGACTAAACATGCGCCTACAAACACAATTGTGACTGCACCACCCCTACAAAATGCCACGGGCATTGACGGCACTAAACACGCACCTACAAACACAACAACATGACCAACTGGCTGCCTGCCACTGCAAACTCTAAATAGGGAGCCTAGCAGCAACCATAACACCTAGTCCCTTTGCCCCTGCAAGCATCCAGAGTTTAGTTTCCTGTCACACGAGAGGAGGGCCCTGTCAACCTTAGGAGCGAACCACGCTTTGCGTCAGTCAACGGTGCTGGCACCAAGCACTGTTGAGTGGAGATGACCAAAACCATTGAGTTGTCGATGCCAAAACTGCCGGGCAAATTCGCATGCTGGGCAAATAAGCAGTTATCCTTAGTGGCCGAGGACTCTCCAATGTGCAGGACCATCAATTATCTCATAAGCATCAATTATCTAGTACACCATATGCCTTAAGTTTAGCTAAATATAAGCGAATGGTCAGTAGAGCTGTGTTAAACATGTTTTTGATACACTAGTCGCAACCCAGGTCCTAGTCCAGTAGAGTCACTTAATACTGGTTAGACTCCGGCAAACAAGAACCTATGTTCTACTGTATCTTTATTGAAAAAACAGTTACGAAATACAACGGTGAAGAGTTACTTAGAAAACGGATTGAACTTTGAACTGTGGCCCTCATATTGGTTCTACAGTTCTGATTTATTTCTTTCACTGAATCACAGCCTTCAACTCGACAGTTACATAAAACTCGCAACTTGCATGGGGATGTACCAGTTAACAGAAGATGCTCGGCATCTGAAATCAAAGCTCAACAATCCTGAATCAAAATTGGAACAGGTAAGCAGAACACAATTGGATATCTTTCATTATACTTGAACAAGTATCAGGATTAGATTTTCATTTAACGGAGAAGATACTCTAATATGTTTCTGTTTCGTAGATTGAAAAGACGATGACAAGGCTTCAGCGAGGAATGGTATGTCTTGAACTTCACCAATATTCATATCACCATCTGCAAAATGTAGAACAACTATATATGCGGTTGCTTAAAAGAAAGAGTACTCAAGAATAGGGTTTTTAGCTTGGCTGATAAGTAAGAATCATGAAAAGGTCAATGCCTTTTAGCCGCAACCCTCTTCCCAATTCTTATCCTGTTACTGTTTGGCCTGAAATTTGTAGGTCCAAATAAACTAACACATTTATATAGTCACAATGAACGAAAGCAGCTACTTTTTCTAGTCAGACTTCTGGTAGATTCCTCGTGCCATGTTTTCTGCAGGTGGCATTTGCACCTGATGCTGGAAGAGCCATTCTTGTGAACTTTCATTTACTAAAATGGCCCCCATATATTCTAATAAAAAGGTCCCCTGATAGAATCTGACAGCAAAAATTTTATTGATGCATTCATTTCCCAATTTAAGAGTTTAGATCTAGAGGAACAACTGATACTCACCTGATACCTCATTCGTGTTTAAAACTGGGCACTGAAGATACTGTCTCGACATTCATATTAACCGAATTGTTGTTGCAAACTTCTCACTGTTGAAACAGCTCTTTTACCATCATTGATTGCATCGATTTAGGCTTTAGTTATTAGATATTGGTCATATTTCTCTTATATTATTCAAAATATGTTGCAGGGTTTCTGCTTGCTCTTTATGGTGTTCATCATGGCCCTTCTTTGTATCTCACTTGGTTACCTGCTCCGGAGTTCTACATTGGACGGAGCAACAGTTGGTACTAGACTAACCTATATGATGTTCCAGTAGAAACATTAGAGAACATATATATTAATATTGAACCAAGTTGTAGCCCCTAGACGCGTGGCGGACACAGGAACCGTAGCGGGGGCAACCATGCGGACTTCATCGCCGTGGCCATGGCGGCGCCAAGTCGGGATGGGGCGTTAATTTGCTTCCTTGGAATCAAAATGTTGACGTGGCGGGGTAATAAACAGTCATAGAAGCTATGATAGTTTGTGTCCTGGATGTTCCGAGTTCCCGGAGGGGTTAAGCCCACATGCATAAATGCAATTGAGATAAACACGTTGAATACAAATTTTAGACCTCGGATCGAGGGATCAATATACTAGTTGGTAATGTAACCCGGATGGGATACCTATTACAGTGCTAGTTGACATTAAAATCTAGCAATGATTAGCAGTAGTAGTGTTTGTCATTTGGACCCCTTTCGCATACCAGCCAAATCTCGAGGAAAGTAAACTGTCAGAACAAAATCAGCAGATTGAACCGTCACAGTAATTAAAGTTAATTAACTAAAACGGGAAGCTCCGCATTCATAGTCTTCCTTACCAAAGCAGTGGAAAACATGGGCGACATATTTCAGTTGTGAGCACTTGTTTTATGTTACGGCCCACTAGAAGAATGATGCCTGTGTTGTTGTTTTATATTACGGCCCACTAGAAGAACAAGGCCAATGCTGGTCCTGTGTTGTTTAATATTACGGCCCATGAGAAGAACAAGGCCCCTGCAATCCGGTGTGGGCTGAAATGCGTGCACAGTAATATTGTCAAATCGCTCTTTGTCGCAAAAAAAAAAGTAATATTGCCAAATCTTTACTTTTTATTCCGTTTTGCAGCCAAAATTGACCCTCTCAAAAATGTAGCAGTCGCTACTGGTAAATGACATTCCATCCAAACGGGATTAAGGTATCCATTAACTTGCGAGAGAAGATTATGATGTTATCCAAGTTAAGGTGAGATCCGGCTCCTCTAAATCACTTTTGTGCCTCCCTATAATTATCGGCCACTACAAGGTGTAGTGCATAAGGCACGCAAATCCAACCAGAAGAACAGAAGGAGTTCTGGGTTTGGTCACCATGGCACATCATGTCAAGAAGGGCACCGCCAGTCTCCTGCCGGGAGCAGCAGCTCTGGCACTGGCCACAGCCATCTTCTTTACATCTTGCAACGCAGCGGGTATGTTACATATTTTCATTCATACAGCATGCGTGCAAATACTTCATTTTGTTTCCTTATTCTGTATATCGATAGTCTACTGATTCATAACAGTGTGCATCATTTTCTATAATATATAATATGTATATGTTTGGGTGATCACACAGACTACTGCCACGCAATCATGCCGTGCTCCGACGAGACGTGCTTCTACTACTGCAAGGAGAACAACTACAAGAACTTCCAGACGTACTGCACGCCGGGACAGTACTACCCAAACTGTTGCTGCCGAGTGCCCGATTCGTAAATTAACAATGATGACCGGCGTGCAGCCACCGCCACCGCTTGCAGCATCAGCGAAATTAATGGCTTAATTGGTTTGATTTCACGGCATGCAGCGGCAGGGCTTGTAAATTGAAATACCTTATATGTAATTAGATATAGGTATAGTTACATGGATGTCATGATGATGCATTGATGCTATAGTATTCTCTATCTTGAATCCACTGGTTTTGAGTTAACTTTTTTGAAGCATGTGTTTTTATCTCTGAATGATGCGTGCAGATTCAGTAGAATCAAAATATTGTACTGTCGTATGTGAAGTTTCTTCCGTTTCAGAACTGCAACTATGCTGTTTAAGTGATGCAATCCTATCCCTTCATATTCAAAGTAATCAGAAGAAGCTTTTTCATTTGGGGAAGTTTAGTATAGACGATGGATCTCCAAGGAAGGAAGCAGGGTATTAATTAAATCTTCAGGGAGGAGAACGGGTTCCTGGGCCAGGCCCATTAAAAACGGAGCTTAGTTCCTCTAGCAAAGCACGGCCTGCTATAAACTAAGTTCAGTTTCAGCCCATCTTTATCTTTACTTGACGAAACCTGCGGACACATCCCGAGGAGGCATTGGGTCACGTCACTGGAATTTCTTGGCCGATGGATCTTAATTGGACGGCTAAGCCACAGGCCGCTTGCTTTCTGGAGCCTTCGTTTTCGCAATGCCCAGTCTCATCTGCCACACCGCAAGCCTCCACAACCAACCCAGATTCCCGTTCCTGGAACGTGCCCCTGATGTTGTACGATCACATTGCCGAGGCCATGAGCCAGTGCGGCCTTGGCAGCGACGGGCGGCGGCAGCGCATAGGTGGGCGTGGTGGTGGCACCGGAGACAAGTTGCTCGAACTCACTGCCGTGGTCACGGAGACGAGTGCCTCGGTCTCCAGGCGCCAGCGAGCAACGACCACGCGTCCTGATTCTCAGCGAGTGGCGACGGCAATAGCTAAGTGGCTCCACAATGTGCGCGACGGGAGGTGAGCTCAAGAAGCAGGAAGCCCAATCTCCTTACTCTTCTCTTTCTACCTACCTTTGCCTCGCCCGCCTCCCAGCTGTTCAATGAAATGGTCCTTTGTGTCTGTTTGTCCATTGAAGTAATAATAATACCTACTACAGATTCTTACACAGCAATTGAAACCACAAAGCTGCTAATCGGAGTTTGCACCCTCTCTTCTTAGTAACCAATGATATTTTCAGACATAAGAAACAAAATGATAATCTATCAAGAATAGCTTGTTCTGGATAAGTAACGACTACTTCCTCCATCCAGTGTTCTGGATTAAAGTTGATATACCAAGTTAATCTTGGATTTGATGGTGTAATAACTTAAATGGATCTGCAAGGCTTTGATCAATAGATCTGTCAAAAAGAAAACCTGTGATGGCTGTACAGAGCTGTAATTGGTTTCTCGAACACGTAGAGCTGTGAATTTGTTTCAATTGGAGGTCAAAGTGTAATGTAAAATTGGTTCGAGATTTTGGAAAAAAAAATTGGGTATAATACATGGGTGACCTCATCAGTTTTTCATTCCTCACTATTCAGTAACATATGTGAGTGAACAAATAGAGCAACCGACAGCAATGTTAATGTCATGGCTATTCTACCCTATTAACTGAACATGGAACAAAAATATAACAATCCTTGTGTCTTCTCTTTTTGGATGAGAAAAAAAATAAATACATCCTCATTCAAAAAAAGAACAATATATACATCTGGGATGCATTTCATTTATACTTCTGCAATATATGTTTCCTTGATCTCTTCTGTTAAAACTGTATCAGAGTTGCAACGGTCAAGCAAGAACTAATCAATCTACATTGCCATTGAAAGACACAACATCTATCTAATATGTTCAGCATTTCAACTGATATTCCATAACAGTCCGGATGTAAACTTTAAATCTTTAAGCTTGCTTCAGCATTGCTATTTGCAGTTCATTTAGTTGATTTACCATAAGTTCAGATGCCACCAATGCCAACAAACTGATCCTGCTGGTTCTTACCTATTTGCTATTCTATCCAGTTCAGGTAGCAGTGGTTACAACTAGCACAGGAGAGTAATCTAAAAAAACAATAAATAAGAAATTGCTGATAGGTAGATTAGCTTCACATATTTAATAATTAATTGATACTGAGAGCGTATGGGGGTGACGATAAGCAAGTGCGAAATGATGGAGCTTTCATGGTTGCTAGCCCATATGGCCTTGTTTTTAAAGATGAGAATTCAGCCAACCTATGCTGCCGAAGCTGCAGCACTCGGGGGCAAGGCGGAGACTTGCAAAACCAAGGTATATTGTCATATCCCGTACTATCAATCTAAACTGGGAATTGGCAACTATTCATGATTACTTGATTAGTCAACCAGATAGAAGTGATGCTCCCAGTCCCAGCGAAGTGCAAAAGTCTGTTGGAACTTGGAAGTCTGGAACCACACCCCTTAAGGTACACCTTCTCTCTTGTTTTTTGGTACCTCTTAATATGTTCATTCGAACCATTAAGACTAAGTCTTTGATACATGACATTCAATGGTAGTGGAATATCTTGCTAGAGCTATCATTTAGTCATGTCCATGTGCTTCTTACACATTTTTTTTTTGTATATAATACCTAGACAACTAAAAAATTGTTTAAATAGTACTAAATTATGGTGCACTTTACTGCTAGCTACTCTAGTGTCACACCAAATTATAGTGCAAGCTACAAAGTAATTAGAAAGCTAAAATGTTTGTAACTTACACAGCTATGCCACTTGATGGTTCAATACACCAGCAAACCTCTTAGCTATTAATATATACTGTAATTATGATAATAATTTTACTCACTCCAAACATACTGAGCAAATCCACTTCAAATGTAATTAAAAAACTTTTCACACTATACATTAATAGAAAAGAATTATACTTCTGTTTTCCCACAGATACATATACATAGATGCTGACGCTTGTTGGCTGTTCTACCTCTTCAAGTAGAAAATGCTAACAACATATTATGGACCTTTTTGTTCTGCATTCAAGAAGGAAATACTAATATGAACCTTTTGGTGTATATATTGCACTATACTAGACCCAGGATGGAGCACCAAAATACAACTTTTGTACCCACTGTGTACATTCGTAACCAAAATAAAAATCCGTTCCATTGCACTCCAGGATCTGAAGCAGAAAACCAAAAGCACAACTGAAGCACAATTTACAAATCCACGGTTTTCTGGACTCCGACGCTATACAATGAGTGGAGTCGGTCAACAATAATAAACTCCAACTAGACATCCTCAAGCTAATGTTAACTAACATTCCAGCAGCTAACACAACACCCATGTGAGCTAACACCGGCAGAACTTCCATACTCAAAAGAAACTAGGCAGTGGCGCAGCAAAGCCGCACTGACTTTTCTAGTGATAATGATTTATGAACGAAGGAACAACTAATTTTTCTCAAAGAAAAAGTAAGGAACCACTCATGAACAAATTATTTTCTAAGATATATAGACAAAATCATTTTGGATATACTCTTTCTGATTAACAGAAGTTGGCAAACCGAGGGATTGCCTCCGTAATGAGTTGGATAAGTGCTTATCTATGTTAATCATTAACAGAGAACTTCCTAAGATGGCAGCATCTATTAATCATTGATTTATAGAGGTGGTCACCTTTAGAAATTTATTTCTTTAAATCGATTTTCAGAGGTGGTCATCTTAAGATTCTAATCTATGACACCTGATAATAAATGTGCCTTTTCTGGGGGTCCATCTCTAAAATTGAATAATAGGGACGGGCATCTTTAGTATAAGGGCTCTAGAGCCTAGGGACACATGGCAGCAGGAGGCGGCGGCGGTGGCTTGCGGCGACGGCGCTCAAGCGCAGGTGGCGGCAGCGGCGTAGGAGAAGAGAGAGGTAGGGTTGACCCCTTTCTTTATTGATTTGATCTCAACTGATTACAACTCCTATTTATGGTTGGCCTAGCTTGACTCCCAAGCTAACTAGGATATCCTCATAATATAGTTCTCCTTTTACAATTCAACCCTTACTTTTTCAATCCAACTATTTTCAATTCTATGAGACTCAATTAGGAAACCTGATAGGTGACGGATTTACGGCGGCTCGGGGAGTTGCACCCCCCTTTTTCCGCTTGCATGCGCCTAGGGCTCCGGCTGCTCGTGTGCGTCGGCGGCGGCGACGGCGGCGGCTGGGCCCTCTCATGTGCTCGAGTTGACCCAATTTCATCCCCAATTCGGAAAGCCCGCATTGCACGTCCTACATCACTCCTCCCTTCTCCACTCGACGCGTCCACGCGGCGAAACACGAACCAGCTGTCAACGCCAAAGGGTGGAAGGATCGTAGCAGGAGGGAGTTCCTCGAGGAAGCAGGTCATGCGACCTTCCATTGGGTTATTGATGATGATGTTCTGGTAGGTGCGAAGCGGTATGAAGTCGAAGAAATAGTGGAGGTTGCCGATGTTGCCAAAGAGATGGTAGATCGAGTTGTCCGTTCCCAGGCCATGTCATGGTCCTCCTCGCACTATAGCCAAGAGATGTTTCGGGACGGAGGTACTCATCTGAAATGTAGCCATCACCATGGGTGGCCTGTTGTAGTGGCGGGTGTGGTTGTGTGGCTCGGACTCAATTAATGTAGATGGGTAGACTGCGCCATATGGTCGTAGTGGTGAGGGTCGTTGGCGAAGTCATCAAGTCCAGCATGTCGCCGAACATGAAAGCTCCCATGTTGAAGTCATGTGGGAGGTGGTGATGTTTGCCCGTAGCTTGGATGATGTCGATGTGGACACACTTGACACGAATGAGCATGTGGCCCAGTCCGTCAAGGAAGATGGTCGTAGCACCCAACACTAGATGACACGAAGGCCATGGCCGTCCTAGCAGGATGAAGGAGGGCATGGCGTTCTCCTGATACGTCGTAGGTTGCTGATGAGCACCGAGGACAAGCATTTCAATGCTTGCCAGTTCTTCCTTATTGATGAAGGTCAGGAGGTTAGGTAGCAGGGGTGATGCAGACGGTATGTAGAGGCGACCGTCGAAGAAGATAAGGCCGTCATCAAAGCGACATGCATTTGCCGCCTCTCCCTTTGCAATGGTATGGGCGACTGCATGGAGTTCCCTCTGCTCATATAGCTTGGTGTAGTTGATCGAGGATGGCGTTGTTGTTGTTGCCAATGGTGTTGAGGACGTTTGGTAAACGTGCACTCTGCGCCCGATGAGTCTTGATGCACGATTGGATCGCTGGACGAAGCTCCAGCGATGGGTGTAGAGGTGGAGTTCGAAGTCGAGCAGCTGGTTGCGCTGGAGCTATGGTGGCGCGTGTAGCAAGTGATGGAATCCATCACGGTCGTAAGTCATGGTTCTATCGATGAAGTCCCAGATGACATGACCTAGTCTTACCAGCCATGGTATGCCTAAGATGACATCGACGTCATGGCCGAGGTCGAGGAGGTACACGTTGAAGGTGTAAGTGTCGGTGGCGATGCTTAGAGGTACTGCTAATGTGGCCGAGCAGCATGGCACCTCGTCCCCGCTACCCATGAGGATCGTGGTGTTGATGCGGCACTCCAGTAAGCCGATGCTGCGGGCGATGTTGATGTCGATGAAGTTGTGCGTTGACCCAGAGTCGATGAGGATGTGGACACCTTATCCGATGATCATCCCTTCGAAATACAGAGGAAAAGCTCCTTGTACCTCAGAGTTGTGCTTGCCGATCAACATCATGATGCCATTGCAGGTGAAAAAAGACAGTGTCAGTGTCGGTGTAGGTGACGACTGGCGGCGGCGGTGTTGCTTGCCCCGTAGGTGTGCCGGCTACGCCCCCTGGGCCTAGCGTGCATCCTCTGTGTGATGGTGATGTGCTGGTTGACGGTGACGACGGGTGGGGTGGTGGTGCTTGCGTCCATCATCTCGATCTCGACGTCAGTCATTGTCGTCGTAGGTGTTGTCGGGGTGTTGTACTTGTTCTCCATCTTCTAGAGACAAGCGTTGACGGTGGTGAGCTATCCATGGAGAGCATCTATCTTGCGGATGGTGTCGGCGGCGAAGTTCTAGAGCAGCTCCTCGATCTCTAAGAGTTTGGCCATGGCGGAGGCGTGGGGATCAAACTGATCATCGGATACAAGATATAAGGGGCCTAGAGCCCAGGGACACTAGGCAGCCGAAGGCGGCGGCACAGCGGCAGCGGCAGCGGCCGGCATGGGAGAGGAGAGAGATAGGGTAGACCCCTTTCTTTATTGATTTGATCTCAACTGATTACATCTCCTATTTATAGTTGGCCTAGCTTGACTCCTAAGGTAACTAGAAGATCTCCGTAATATGGATTCTCCTTTTACAATTCGACCCTTACATTATTTATATCCAACTCTTTCCAATTATAGGAGACTCCATTTGGAAACCTATAGACAACGGATTTGCGGCGGATCGGGGGGTTGCACCCCCCTTTTTCCACCCGCGCACGCGCCTAGGGTGCCGGCTGCCCGCGTGCGGCGGCAGCAGCAGCGGCTTCGCCCCCCTCATGAGCCTGAGTTGGCCCAATTTCATCCCTAATGTGGAAAGCCCGCATTGCAAGTTTTTCAAAGACATCTCTTAAAGAATTAATATTAACATTGTAGCTCTCGACGTGGTCTACAACTTTGTAGTTCTGGAGTAGATATATTTTTCATAAAAAAATAGATCGACCGATGGATAGAACGATGTATAGATAAAAAGAAAGAAAGAAAGAATATTGTAGTAGATCAATGATGTAGCAGTGTACAAACTGGGTATTGTGTCATTACTATTGGACTAAACAGGATATCGATAGAGACATCAATACGAAGAAATATAATGTATGATATCTGAAGTTAGCACTGAGATAAACATAGTAAGGAGATGTAATGACCTGCATTGATATATGATTTGGTCCTCGCTACTTCCCTCTTTATAATCACCAATGACATATATTAGCTTGCATAGGGCAGTTATGACACGCCTAACTACAGGCCCATTGACACTCATTAATGACAATTATATACCATCAACTACTGTCGATTTAATATAAATTGAATTATAATGCATAGTTGTAGGGTTTGATTCAAACAAGTTTCACAACTTGTGTTGCTCTCACTTGTTTTGCAGGATTATGAATATTTCACCACATAAAAATATCTCAAGCGATGAAACAGACCACACCACTGCAAAAGCTTGTTGAGATAATCGAAATGACATGTTGCTATATTTGGAATCCACGACGAGAGAGTCTTTGATAGATACGATTCGGAAATACTCTAGAACACACGGGAACCATCACCAAGCAAAAGTTTTATGGACTAACCAAACAAATTCCATAGCTTTGGTGAATTTTGATTTTTCAGGGAGTAAACAAAATAAGCTGAGGAAGAGTAGAAGCCAAGGAACCATATGAAATTACGTCGGATTTTGGCAAAACCTTCTCGAGAAGCATCTAGAGGACACTAGAGGACACCAGAACGAACCGGGAGTCTGAGAGCTGCCAGGTGGGGTCGACCGACCCCACCCGTAGGTTGACCGACCTGGCCAGGGCCCATCCGTCAGCCATCTTTGTCCTGCACCCTTCAACCACCTTCGAGGTCCAATCTACGCCATTGTTCAAAGTCTGCTTGATCCGATGGCTCTTGTGCAACGCTCCGGGCTATATAACCAGACCCAGCCCCCCTGAGGCATCTCTCCTTCAGAAGGCAAGACAAGACCAGAAATTAGGGTTTCCAGCGATAGAGAGAGTTAGAGCTCTACTTCAAGTTTGGGTTAGATCTAGCTACATACAAGTAGAGTTGTGTGCAGCTCAGGATTCCGGATCGCCGTCAGGAGATTTGGTAATTATATCATTGTATCTTATTATTCAACTTTGTTCTACTTTAGTTATATCATGATGTTCTTATTTATTTGTTCTTAGCTTATTCTAGTTGCATGTTTGATATTGCCATGATTGATAATAAGTTTATACATATGTTTGTAAAGAGCTTAGTTCAATTTTGGATTGGATTAGGTCGTCGACATAATGTAGGCATGGTGCTTAGATTATGTTTACATACGGATGCACCCTGTATTCCAGGCCTGCAAGTAGTAGCTCACGAGGGTGACTTTTATAGACTCATTGAATCCTCTATAGTCGACACCCTGAATATAGGCCGAGTAGAACCTGGTTACAAGGAAATGATTGCTTTGTTCATGATATTCCTTAGTAATGTTCCTTATGTGTGGATGGAAGATTGATTGCGCTATAAATGATTGCATATAGATTAGAGTGTGCAATAGACTTGATGAGTATAAAAAACTTAGGAATCTAATCTCCTGATGTGTCGCTTGATTTTGTACTCTACTTGATACTATGAGTTTCTCTCTACTTATGGAATTCCCGTTATTACCTTATTTGCCCTTTATATATTTTATTTGCCTTAATCCTGTAAAGATAAGAATGGTTATTAGATTTATACCTAAAATATGTATTTGTAATTCTTTATAGCCATATCATCTTCATCTTAAACCTGTTAAGCTCCCAGTGGTAGAATTATAAATAACGATATATACCTGGAACATTCATGGGTGAAATGCTACAATAGGTGTATTTTATTTGTCCGTCTGTGGATAACCTTTATTTCATATTTTATAAGTGCTATGATCATAAGTATAACCACATCTCTAGTATTGTGTTGGAGATGACAACCTGGCTTAAGCAATGCTAAGAGATGTCCCGAGCATTTATGACGCCTTTACTGAGGATGGGTTCGACCCACCTCATTTGTAATCATGTTAGAAATGTCAACACTGACCACACGAATGCAAGTGACTCCCACACACGCACCGACCCCACGAACGCCGGCGCCGGCACCACCCAGCTCCGTGAAATCCTCCCCCCCCCCGCCTCACTTCTTCCCCTCACCCATAGCTAGCCTTGTACCACCGTGCCCCAACCATAGCCCTAGCAGCCAGATCCCACCGCCGCCGCCAACGGCGTTGCCGGCCATCTTCCCTATGTCGAAGCCCCCCTCCGGCTCCCTCATCTCCTCCAACCGCGTCCTCCCC
This sequence comes from Themeda triandra, assembly GCA_018135685.1. Taxonomy (NCBI): domain Eukaryota; kingdom Viridiplantae; phylum Streptophyta; class Magnoliopsida; order Poales; family Poaceae; genus Themeda; species Themeda triandra. The sequence goes on along the minus strand of JAENPR010000309.1, from coordinate 442,488 downwards.
TACCCCCTCCCCTCCCTCTTCCTTCGTTGGCGTTGATGGCACGGGCGCTCGTGGATGGCTAGGCCGGGCACTGTTGTCATCTTCGATGGGGCCTACCGGGGCGGCCCCTGACCTCACCGGATTTGCTTGACCTCTAGCGGCAATGGCCGGCTCCACCAGGGAACCAGCCTCTCTGCTGGGCCAACCGCCAATGGCCCCTGCCAGTGATGAGCTGGCCCCTTCTGTGGTGCCGGCATCCACTGCTCAACCGGCGGTGATGGGCCCCAACTCCGGCAGCCCCTCATCTGCCGCCGGGGTTCACCCGACCCCTCCGTCACAGGATGTGGAATGTGGTAGATCTTAAAAAGCTATAAAACTTGGTAGTTGATACGTTTTTCATTAAATTTGTTTAGGGCCTCAAATAATGAATTTACACTTGGTTTATAATAATATTTGAGAAACCAAAATAGAATACAGACACAAGTGACTAATTGGTATAGTGGTTGAGGAGGGTACCCATGGGGAAGAGGTCACAAGTTCAAATCCAACCGGCCCAATTCGTGCGAAAGATGTCGCGGTTGGCTAACCAATGAGGGCCTCCCTGGATTTGAGAAATGTTTTGCTATCTTTTTGTATTTTTCAGCCAATTTTAGGATTTCTTGAAAACCACATCAGTGTTGGTTTGGAAGAACCGATGCTAATGCCGATCAATGTCAGTTTGGAAGAACTGGTTTTGTTGTGTCAGTTCAAAATCGGGCACTTATGGGGGGTTTTGAAACAGATGTACAACTCTATACTAGTGACATGTGCCACCAGATGTAGAATCTCACGCTGTGCATCACCGAGTACATCGTTCATATAATAGAATGTGTGGTAACCTATCAAAATGATTTGACTTTGATCATTATGTAAATTGTGTACGCAACCGGTTGACTCTGATCCAAGCATATGACACGAAATTGGCTGATTTTATTGGTTCAGAATATTAATTGGGCTCCAATCTACAGAACTGTGGCTCATCATTTCTAGTGAATGCTCATCTTGAGGAAAGTCAATTCTTCGTCAAAAAAAAATATGGCTCATGCACGATGGTTCACCCACCGTAGTGTCCATGACAAAAACATAGTCATACAATGTGACATGAATAAAATGACTTCTAAATGACGTAGGGAAGCTATAACAAGAGCGTGATTCTGGCTCGAGTGTTCCCACTTGCTAATGTTTTAGGAGCATCTCCACCAGGAATGGTCCAAAACATGCCTGGTGTCTTGTAGGCCTTGGCGGAGGTTGGCTTGCTGGTGCCGCCGGGAGTATGGAGAACCTTGAAGTTGGACTTGTGCGGTGACTTGCAAGGGGGCACGTGGTGCGAACGACGTGGCGGTATTATTGCTAAGGACCTTGGCCTCAGCTTCTGCGTTCGCTATGGACTGCTCAATCCTCCGGAGCTCTTCGATGGCTTGCACCGATTTCCATCTGGTAGCGGCTGCTTTGTTATGCCTTTGTATATCTTCATGCTGCCTCTTGCCCGCCTTGATGCGAGTATTGAGACTGCGGAGGAATTGCGCAGGGTCCTTGGCCTCGTGGCTTTCACCACCGGCCTGGGTGTAGCCGCTCCCAAGCCTGTATGTGTCTGGGTGCGGTTGGGCCAAGGTGCACTGAGCCACCAGATGGGATGAGGGCGATCCACTCCGGTCGGTTAGTGCGCCGTCGAGGGTATCATCGACCCGCAGCGCAGTGTTGCCAGCGGCGCCAATTGTCGCCTAGTCCCCTCGCTGACTGGCGCCCATCTGGTCCTTCGTTCAGCTGTACCTCCGTTAATCCCCATGGACAGTGCCAACTGTGGGGGGTCACTCCTGCTCCCCTACCATCGCCTGATGCCGGGAGGGGGAGGAGGCGAGGGTTTCCCCACATGAGAGAGGGAATAGAAGGTGTAGTTGGCAACAAGTACATGTGGACAAGATGTAGTAAAAATGGCAGTAAATTGCGCTAAAATTGGGCAACCACCCCCTTACATTGTGCCACCCCCTAGGTGTTTATGGGGCATACCAAGGGCCAGTGGGCTTTTTACAATAGGGTTTGCATCAATGGGTCTATGACCAGTGGGCCTGACCGGGGGTAAAGCTATACTTGACCGCAGGGCTCGCCGTCGTACCCACCGCTGGCTGGGTGGGGCTGACGAGCTTTCACCAATGCTCGACCGTCCAGCAAAAGTTTGACGGGTGACAACGTACCTCCGCCGCCTGCAAAACCGATCGAGACAGAGGGGTAGTGACCTGTAGACATGGTGTCAGTGTAGGCGTGTTATCGTGACCCTCGACCCTGGCGAGGGTTGGCCCTAGGGTGAGGGTTATAAATTTAGCAGGGGTTTCAGCCTTCCGTCGGAGCAGGTATCCTTGGCACTGGAGTCCCCCTATGCCTTATCGAGGCTTGCTCGTCAGGCCTTCTTCTGCGGCCCACCGTGCTTGAGGACCGCGGGGCTGATTGGGGGTCCCTGGCGATGGTTCCTCCCCTAACAGAATAAAAAACCAAGTGACTAATCGGTATAGTGGTAGAGGAGGGTACCCACGAGGAAGAGGTCACAAGTTTGGATCCCACCGGCCCAATTCTTGTGAAAGATGTCATGACTTGCAACTTCGACGGAGCGGACGGATGGCTGACCAGCGAGGGCCTTCCTAGGTTTGAAACATGTTTTGCTATCTTTTTTGCATTTTTCAGCGTATTTTTGGGATTTCCTGAAAACCACATCAGTGTTGGTTTGGAAGAACCAATGCTAATGCTGATCAGTGTCAGTTTGGAAGAACCGACACTGATGCCAACCCCCATCAGTTCCAGTTTGGTTGTGTAAGTTCAAAATCCGCACTTAAGGAAGGTTTTGAAACTGATGTACAACTCTATAGTAGTGAAATGTGCCACCAAATGAAGAATCTCACGCTGTGCATCATCGCGTACATTGTTCGTATAATAGGATGTGAGGTAACCTATCAAAATGATTTGACTTTGATCATTATGTAAATTGTGTACGCAACCATTTGACTCTGATTCAAGCATACGACACGAAATTGGCTGATTTTATTGGTTCACAACATTAATTGGGCTCCAATCTCTAGAACTGTGGTCCATCATTTCTAGTGAAATGCTCATCTCGATCGAAGTCAAGTCTACTTCAAAAAGAATTATCTACGTTGATCAGTGGACTGCTCACTCGTTCGTTGATCCATCCATCGTCAGGAAGCATGACAACAGGCCACTAGCTCTCCACCTAGCATTAGCGAACTGCACAAATTCATTGCTGCACAAATTCACGGGCGAGGCCTGGCGAGGCGGCAGGGGTGACGCGCGATGGCGAGGGACGGGCGTGGGCGAAGCCGCGACCGCGTGAGGGCAGCGATGAGCACGGGCGAGGGCGAGGTGGCGACGGCGGCGTGGCGCGATGGCGAGCGACGGACGCCGCGGCGACGGCGGCTAGTGCCTGCAGCTTCGCGTCTTGGCGTCGGGCTCCAGTGCGTGTGCTCACAGGAAACGGGTGAACGGGGACGGGGGATTGGGGCAAGCGGAGACCTAATTACCATACTAACCCTCCACTTAAGAAATAATTAGTGCTAATAATTTGTTTAGAAACTAGGAGTTACCAGGAAGTACCCCCAACCACCGTAAAAGGGCTCTTCTTTTCATATAGCTTTTGGTTCATGTATGAAATTATTTATATTTATTTATATGTAAAGATTATCTTTTTATTATCATAAAATTTATATGATGGGCAATACTTTCCGTGCTCTCTGATGTTACATTCTTGTTGAAGTGTAGTATGGTAGTACTCCCGAAGGTGTTTGTAGTGGCTATAGGACACTCAACTACGATGGCCATGCAGGTACTGGTTTCAGCAGTGGGGCTTAGCCCTATGTGTACTTCTGCAGTGGTTTCCTTCCCAGAAGATGAATCTTGAACAACCCTCCAAGGATTGGTTTGGACATCAGTTTATCTAAATTAGACACGGGAAGTAATACAGTAGAGTAACAACCTATCCACATGTGCCAACAAATGAAGAATCTTACGCTTTGCGTCCTCATACACTGTTCATATAACAAAAGAATATTACATATACCATTCAGTAGGATGTGTGCTACCTATCACAAGGATTTGATTTTGATCATAATCCATATGTGCAAAAAAAATGAAGAATCCCACGCTTTGCATCCTCGTACATAAAAAGAAGAGTATTAAATTTAACATTCAGTAGGATTCGTGCTACCTATCACAAAGCTTTGACTTTGATCATAATGCATTTGCGAAAAAATGAAGAATCCCACGATACCGTTCATAAAAAGAAGACTATTAAATTTAACATTCAGTAGGATTTGTGCTACCTATCACAAAGCTTTGACTTTGATCATAATCCACATGTGCAAAAAAAATGAAGAATCCAACGCTTTGGATCCTCATTCACCGTTCATGTAAAGAAGAATATTAAATTTAGCATTCAGTAGGATTTGTGCTACCTATCACAATGCTTTGACTTTGATCATAATGTAAATTATGTACGCAACCATTTCACTGATCCAAGCACGACACAAGTTGGTTGATTTTATTGCTTTGGACTATTAATTGCGCTCCAATCTCTAGAACTGTGGTCCACCATTTCTAGTGAATGCTCATCTCGATCGAAGTCAAGTCTACTTCAAAAAGAATTATGGCTCGTGTACCGTGGTTTGCCGCACTGTAGATTCCCTGACAAAAACATAGGTAAAATCAATTATAAATGACGTAGGGAAACTAATACACAACCATGATTCAAGATCTCGTGTTCCCTAATGTTTCATTCACAACTCCACTAATCATGGTCCAAATCATAATGCAATGCATCGTGTATGGTTCAGTTCTTAAAACGAAGCTGTTTGATTCCTTGCGTATTATAGTATCTGTGCATGGAGCTTTGTTTCGACGTTAGTGCAGCTGCATCGACCCAAGGACATTTTATAGTAGATATGGTTTAGCAATCTTTTAAACTTTGAGGTAATCATTAGTTAATTTATTATATGTAATGTGGAAGTATATATGGGAAGAAGATATCAGGGTTGAAGATTTTACATATAAGAAAAATAGCTAGAACGTGTGTGTATACACTTATAAGTCCAAAATGACAACGAAGTAGGCATCCATATCCTTGAAATTTACATGGAGCTAATAATTCTGGTATATATAGTTTCTTTACATGGATTGAATTCCTGTTTTTGGCCACCAATCAGTTCCTATAATACTGTTATGTCCAGTTTAGTTTACCTGGACTGCTTGGTTTCAGGCTAAGAATATATGGACCTGTTTGGTATAACTCTGGAGAGAAACACCTTCCTGGGAAGTTCCTCAAATGAAGTAAAAGCGTTATCAAAATACTTGCACGTTCTTTTTATGTTACTATTTAAAATTTGTGGGTTAATCAAACAGTGATTTAAATAACTCAAGTAACGCAGTTTTCTTGCTGAGATTTCCAGAAACCTCACAGGCTTGTTCCCCCATATTAGCTACATAATTTCAAGGCTAATTGGTGGGATGGATGTAGCAGCACGAGTGCACACATTTGATATAGACCAGAAATGATCATGTGTGTTCTAATTTTGGTATAGGTCACAAAAGGATTTTGGCTTCTGTTATTTTGTCACGTAGCTTATGGGTAATGTGTGAAATTGTATATCTTTTTCTGTAAGTAAAGTTTCTCTTTTAATCTTATAATCTATATGACCGGCAATACTTCTGTGCACTACTGGATCCAGGTTCTTTGCCGAGTAGTGGATTTCTTGCACTACTTGGCAAAGAAGTGGATTCCGGTAGTGGTGCTCAACTAAACAGTTTCAGATGGAGCTCTTAGGCTTCTTTGCAAAACTAAACAATTAAGGAAGCCTAGAAGCTCCATCTGATCTTTCCTAGAAAAAGATGTAGCACCAACTTGACTTCAGAACTTCAGTTGCAACTTGAATATAGAAGATCAGTGTATATGCACCTGGGGATCAGTTACCTTCACCCCCTCAAAAGCTTATAAGATATTGATTGGTCATCAGCAAGCTTGTCCTCTTTTCAAATGGTTGCAGACCTCAGTTAATTTAGGAAAACACCAGAAATATACTGAGAAGAAAGAACAGACATCTCGATGACTATACTTTTGCTTTATGCAACATCAATTCAGAGGAAACATGTTTCCATCTTTTTTCACCTGCCCTTTCACTGTTGCTTGCTGGAATTCAACTAGTATCTTCTGGGATACCAATCTTGCACCACTGGACATGTTTTGCCAGGCCAGAAACAATTTTGACTCCCTCATTTTCAGAAAACTTGTCATCACAGTATGCTGGGTCATCTGGACTGAGTAATTTTTGATGCCAAAACCCATAATCATGCACAATGGAAATTTGCCCTCAAGGAAGAACTTGGCTTTGTTTGCATAAGAAGAAGATTAGTGATAAACTTTATCTTTGGAGTGAGAATTTCCTTTAAAGCATCTCAGTGTTGCTTTTTGGGTGTTGAAAGCCTTGTAATCCTTGCAAATTGTACTTTTCTTCATTAATGGACAATACCAAAAATGTTGGTAGGGGCCTTCCCTGCTGATTCTTTCAGTGCTTACTGATGTTACATTCTTGTTGAAGCATAGTGTGGTAATACTCCTTAAGGTGGTTGTTGCAGTTCTTAACGGGTGTTACACTTGTAGCTCGGAGGACAGATCACTAACGGCTGAGGTTTCAGCAGTGGTGCTCAAACCTACGAGTAATGGGTTCCTTCCCAGTAGATGAATCTTGAACAACTCTAGGTTTGTTTGGAAAGCACTACATCTAAATTAGGCACATGAAGAAATATAACAGAGTAACACACTGCTCCTAAGCACCAGCCTGTCCACATGTCACTATAAGTGAAGAATATCATGCTATGTTTCACCATGGACACCGTTCATATAACAAAAGAATATTGACCAGGATGTCATGTGTGTGTATATGTATTAGGTCCAAAATGACAGCGAAACAGGCATCCAATTCTTGTAATTTACAGGGAGCTAATAACTCTGATTTATACAGTTTCTTTATAAGGATTGAATTCATGTGTTTTGGCCACCAATAGGTTCTTATAATACCGATATGTCCTGTTTAGTTTACATGGAGTGGTTGGTTTTAGGCTAATAATATATGGACCTGTTTCTTCAAAAAAAAATAATATATGGACCTGCAGTTTAGTACAGCTCTTGAGAGAAACCACGCTTCCCTGTTCCTCAAATGAAGTAAAAGCATTATCAAATGAAGTCGTGTTCTAGAAAAAAAAGTTAAAGCGTTATCAAAATGAACTGGATTGACCCTATATTGTACGTTTTTTTAGTACAAATGGAATCTGTGGGGAGAGGGGTGGATACAGAATGGTGAAGAAAAAAACATGATGATTGATTTTCAACTTCACTAGTTTGACCGTATGGAGCTTATTAATTATATATATATAAGATTTACGAAACATGACGTATATATATTTTTTTTTTGGTCCTGGCATGCAGATTCATTTCTTAGTGGTACACCCACAACCCCGTTCTTCTATATAAACCCCATAGCTTGGTAACCTCGCTCGGTGGATACAAAGAAACTAGCAAAACCACTGACCACAAAGCTAACAAGCCTCCTGCAAGAGCGGTGTCAATAATAATGTCACCGCTCTTGGTTCCTGTTCTGCTCATTCTTGCAGCAACTGCAGCCACCGCCGACGAGAGCATGTCCTTGATGCCGGGCTGCCAGCGGAGCTGCGGAGGCGTAGAGATACCGTACCCGTTCGGCGCCGGCATCGGCTGCTTCCGCAAAGGGTTCGAGGTCGCCTGCATCAAGAACAACAGCGGCAGCGCCGGCGAGATTCTGGTGCTGGTGACGACTGACGACCAGACCATCCGGGTGCTGCAGCTGTCAGTGTCTCCGTTTCCGGAGGCCAGGGTGCTTCTTCCGGTGGCATGGCAATGCTTCAACTCCACCGGATACGTCACCGGCAGCTACATGGGCGACGTCAACTTCAACCCAGAGGGCGTGTATCGCATCTCCAACACACAGAACGAGCTCTTCATCCTCGGCTGCAACACCTTAATCTACGCCAAGGGCGTTAGGTGGCATGAGGGCCGCTTCGGTTACAAGTACTACACAGGATGCGTGGCCGTCACGAATGACACCACCGACCCCAAGGACGGCGCTTGTGCGGGCATCGGCTGCTGCCACGTCGACATCCCACCAGACTTCACGGACACCACCATGTCCATGTCTACTGGTGGCTACTGGTCGCACGCCAACCAGGAGTTCTGCCCGTGCGACTACGCCTTCATTGTGGAGAAGGGAAACTACACCTTCAAAGCATCCGACCTTCTATCCAAGCACATACCCAACAACCAGACCATGCCCCTGCATGTGGACTGGACCATGCCGCTACGCCTCGACTGGGCCATCCGCGACAACGGCTCGACGACTGACATCTCCTGCGCTCAGGCACCCAACCAGCCTGATCATGAGTATGCTTGCCGCAGCGACCGCAGCGAGTGCGTCGACTCAACCAATGGCCCGGGGTACTTCTGCAATTGTACCAAAGGCTACGAGGGTAACCCCTATATCGTTGGTGGATGCACCAGTAAGTCATCTGCCTATACGCATGGATCTTTTTTCACAAAATTATTTGTAACCAGCCAAATCTAAATGATCAGATTAGGTTATGATGAGTGTTTATGATGCATGGGTAGTATAGTTAACTTGCATTTTTTGCCGATATAAATGAGTGTACACGGCCGGATGAGTTTCCCTGCCATGGGGAGTGCAAAGACACTGATGGATCTTATGAATGCAAGTGTCGTCCTGGGTATGACAGTGATGGTGATCCAAAGGAAAAGCCATGCCTTCCAAAACTTTCGGGTTCAGCAAAGCGTGTCATAGGTATTCACACACTAATCTTTGAACTTTTCTCAGAAATAATAGCTGCTTTAAAAAAAAGACAACTATATGTGTTTCCTGTCAAAAAAATATTCGTTTCTGTTTCGTGAATTTAAATTCTTGAAGCAAGATCCTCTAAAATGAAATATGTTCTCGCATGCTTTTGGTCTTAGGTTGTTAAATCCCGATATGAGGAATTAATCAGAGGGGATTGAGGCGGATTTTTAATTGTAAGATACCTGTCAATCCGCTTGTACTGGAGATTTAGTACCTCAGAAATAATTGTTTCCAACGCCATTTCCACTATTGATCTTACTACCGTAGGTGATAATATATCGCTAGCACTTCTATAACATGCATGATGGGCCAAGGGCCCATGCGGCATGCCCAAGCGGCCATGCAGCCAGGTGGCCGCTGCCGTTGCCGCCATTGTTCCCACGTTAGGATAGGTTTAGGTTGCTTAGGGGTTAAGTCATCTAGGACTATAAATAAAAGACACCTTGTAACAGTTGAATTTTTAAGAAAGAAATAGTCGAAAGACTGTTAGACTAGCTCTCCAGCTCTCTCTCTCCCCCTGCGCCTATGCCACCACCGCCCCAAATCCTAATCCTAGGGCGCCCCGAACACAGCGCCGCCGCTGCCGCGGCCGCCCAAGCCGCCACCGCCGCACACTGCCGGCCTGCCTCCCAGGCAAGCATGTTACAGCTTCAAACCAAAACCAGTGTTAAAAAATCATTTCCACTGCTGGTTTCGGTGAAGAACCGACAGTGAAAAGGATAATTTTCACAGCTGGTTCTTGATCCAAATCGGGAGCGAAAAGGATAATTTTCACAGCTTCTTCTTGTCCCAAATCGGCAGTGAAAATCATTTTTACCAGCGGTTTTGGAGAGGATGCGTCAATGAAAAAACCCCTCACACTCAGCCTCCGTGTGTGCCCACAATATCCTTCCACCGTGTATAGGATGTGCTTTCTCAGAGTGGCTTATAGGTGAAATTGATCGCGCCCGCATGTCAACAACCGGGCGCAAATGGAACACACGTATCCATGAGATCGTGCATGCCAACGACACCTCCCATGGTGTAGGAGCGGCCAACAACCATGGTCCTTTAGTCAATGGCGGCCCATAGACGCGAGTCATGCAACACCAAGCGGCAGCCCAGCGTGGGGCTGTGGCCAAATGCTGCCAAGACTCAGCTACATCCGTCCTGCTCGGCAGCAACGCCCCGATGTTGACCAACCGGCAGTAGCACAGCTAGCCAGCAGCAGACTACTGGGCATTTTTAATTTTTTTCATTGATTATCACCGTTGTTTTGTAAACCAGTGGCAATCAACGCGATTTTCACTATCTTCTTGCAAAACCAGCAGTGAAGGTAGTTTTAGGCCGGCGGTAATGAGATATCGTTAGTAGTGATTAGCCATCATGATATAATTTTTTTGTTAACACATAACAACACTAGGTCTTCCACACTATATCCATGCTTTTCTGTGAATCGCTTTTTTGTTCATAATGTACCTATTAAACATTTTTCTATTGTTATATTTGTAATTACCAATCCCAAGGTATCAAAGCACACCTAGGCCATTTGGCTTACACGACAAAAAAAACCCTTTGTTACATCACATTTTTTTGTTCAAGAGGGTGTTGTAGCTTTAGTATTATGTAATAATGTGGGTACGGTTGCCAAAATGATCTCTGCCCTCGAAAATCGACTTCGTACATCGCTAGCAACATTAGCTCATTCTTCCTATTGGGTGAACAGGTGACTATCCAAATTTTTTCCCAACCCACACTTTCCTCTCTCTCTCTCTCTCTCTCTCTCTCCTTCACTCGATGCACGGGTCTGTCACCGAGACACTGATGCTGCCCATACTGCTGCTACCACCTTGGTCACCGTTGTTCATGGACCACCGCGGATATAAATGGCCAATGCAGCCACCTCTTCCACTTGTCTAGGCAGCCTCTCTCTCTCACTCTCTCTCTCTCTCTCTCTCTCTCTCTCTCTCTCTCTACCCTTGCACATTTCCCCCATGGTGGCCGTGGACGACCAGCACCTTGTGCTCTCCAAGGTCCAGACTCACCTCGTCTCTCGTAGACAATGGCAGCGGCCATGGACGATTGGTGCCTCCCCCTCGCGCACTAACACCCACCGACGGCACTCGATCACCTGGATTCTCCCTTCCCGGCCAACACCCCACCTCTGACCAGTGCCATCGCAACCCATGTCACCCTAGTGACAAACCCTCACGTGGACCAGCACCAACAGGGCGGCTGGATCCGAACATCCACGTCAGCACCTCCTCCTCTTCACATCAAGATCAACCATGGCTGAGTCCCCATGTCCAGGAGGATGATGACATGTGGGTCAAACGCACCATTAACTACTAGAGTTGAATTTTTGAGAGTCATGGTTTATGTAGTATTGCTATAGTTGCATGCAAAAACTTGGTAGTACAAATAAAAACAGGTCTTGCTTTCTTGGTACTTGGACACCACCAGATCATTGGGCCCTTGTACATTTTTATGGATTTCCTAATTTGCTTCTATTTTGTTCTATTTTTTAGCGTTCTTTTTATAAATCACATAGTGCGTAGCTATCTTAGTGGCCAAGTTCGCTACAACTTACATATGAGTGTCATTATTTCAAATATAAACACCGTGGCAATTTTGTGAATTCTCTAAATTTATTGGTCATATAAACTATTCCACCCAACTAATTTGATGTGCATGCTACAGTGTGCAAATTTTGATATTAATTTTCTCATTTCAATAAAAAGAATCTCAACTAGTTATTGGAATTACGGTAACTATTGGTAGAATACCCTCTTACTTCTGCATATGTTATCTGCAGGAATCACTGTTGGTGCTTCGATCTTTTTTTTAATTGTACTTGGAACTGGAGTGTGTTATGTGCTGAAGAGAACAAAGCAGAAAGCAAAGGAGAGAGAACTGAAAGCAATGGAGAGAGAACAGCAAGCAAAGGAGAGAGAAGAGCAAGCAAAGGAGAGAGAACTGGAAGCAATTGAAAGAAAGAATGGAAGTGAGAGACTTAAAAATGTGAAAACCCTAATTTTTTTCGCAAAGGACGAACTTGATAAAATAACAAACAACAATCAGGTGCTTCTTGGCAAGGGAGGCTTTGGTGAAGTTCATAAAGGGACTTTATCTGACCATACCGAGGTGGCAGTTAAGAACTCTATTAAGGTCACCTCAGATACACTGGATAAGTTTGTGAAGGAAGTAGAAATTCAGTCAAGGATGATGCACAAGAACATTCTCAAGCTCTTGGGCTGCTGCTTGCGGGTCGATGTTCCATTGCTGGTATATGAATGTGCTGCTAAAGGAAGTCTCAAAGACATTCTCCATGGCAAAAATAATGATCAGCAACGTGAGCCTCTCACACTTGGGTCACGTTTGGACATTGCCATTGGGTCTGCTCAAGGTTTAGCTTACATGCATTCATACACAGAAAATGGCATACAACATAGAGATGTCAAACCAGACAACATACTCCTTGATGGTGGGTTGGTTCCAAAAATCTCAGATTTTGGGCTATCAAAGGTTTTTGTAGAGGGCAAACATTATACCAAGTTCGTGATAGGGTGTGAGGCTTACATGGATCCAGTGTACAAGAACACGGGGAAGATAACTCCAAAAAGTGATGTCTACAGCTTTGGGATTGTTCTCTTAGAGCTGATTTCTAGAAAGCCCGTTGTAGATGGTGAAGACAGTCTTGTCAACCAGTTTAAGAGTGTTTATGAAAAAGATAACACTGGAAAGGTGTTGTTTGATAAGGATATTACTGACGAACAAGAGATTCATATCCTTGATGAAATTGGCAAACTAGCCATGAAGTGTTTACACAAAAGTGTTAATGAAAGACCAGCTATGGCGAGCGTAGCAAGTGCACTCGTGATACTACAAGATTCTTGGGAAGAAAAGGTTCTTGGGAAGAAACAGGACAGAGGTTCTCTTCTCGCTTCAATCAACTAGCTAGGGGCTATTTGATGGAGGTCCCCCTATAAGTTGTTCTCTAGGGATATGCCTATGAAGATGAAACTGATCATCTATGACAAACTATTTGGAAGAAATGAATTAGAAGGCAACACTCATACAAGTCTGCAAACTATCATCCAACAAAGTTCCTTGGGAATCACTATACAAGTTACCTCTAGGAGCTCTACTAATGTGCTCTTAGTGTTAGACTTTTTACTATATCAATGTTGAATCATAATAAACACATCTTGAACGTCGAACAAGTTACAAGATAAAAAGGAATATATCCTTCACCATATGCATAAATAGTTCATTGTTTTCTATGTCACTGGCTTCATATTTTCTATGTCATATATTTTCTGTCATGAGTGAAGACGTGCAAGATGTTAATGATTACTGTATGTTAATTGCATTTAGGACAATGTAATTTTCTATGTTTTGAATAAAGAATTAGTTTTTTGCCTCTATATGGATCATGTTTCTTGGATGTATTCAAGCTCTTATTTTTTATAGCATGAACTGTACATTAATATTCCAATTTTGTACGATATTAATATTCCACCTGTAGCATTTTGGTGGATTCTGTTCGTCAAGGCAGAGCTTGAGACAAGGCACCAAAAACTAGTCATCAGTCAGAATGTAGTGGCATGTTCAGTGTTAGTAGCTATCCATACTCAAGATGGATGAGGCAGCGGGCAACGAGATGGAAGATGGGCCGAATCATTGGAGTAATCCTAGGTCCAGGAAGAAGACGATGATATTGTTTGGGCTGCACGTGAGTGGAGAATGCACGTGAGCGGAGAATGAACCCAAACTCCTAGACAGGCCTATATGATGTATGCTTGAACAAATGAACTCATCTCCTACATAATCATATACATACCTCAGAACCCCCCACCCTCTACCCCGGAAATCTTGCGCTCCAACTATGTCTGGGCACAAAACCCGATACCCGAACCCCGAACCCGAAATACCCGCACCCGAACCCGAAAAACCCGAACCCGCAGTACCCGAAGTCTAAATCGAGTAGTGAATGCTATTACCCGAATTTATTTCGGGTAAATCGGGTAGCAACCTCCGGTATCCGATCTACCCGAATTTAGTATGCACGCAGGATTGGCTTCGAAGGCCTATTGCTACATTAAAGAGAGTACGGAGGAATTGGCAATATTAGAAAAGGTATCATCTTTTTTCCCTTGCTTGCATTTGTGAACTTATTGTATTGTAATATTACTTATGTAATTGTGCTGTGCATTTACAGAGTGGATAGAAGAATATGGCGGCAAAGGAAAGAAGAATGAGGAGGCATCTGTCAGCACCTCCAACTCCAACTCCAAGTCACAAACACCAAGTAGTAATTTTCGGAGTACGTCTACGGCTGCTCAGCCCAAGACTTAAGGTATGTCAAATTGTCAATTGTCTTGTATGTTTCAGTATGCTTTTCATTTTTTCAAATATGCTACTGTGCCCACTGCCCAGATTTGAAGCATCATTTTTTCAGTATGCTTTGTTACATCACATTTTTTTTTGTTCAAGAGGGTTTTGTAGCTTTAGTATTATGTAATAATGTGGGTACGGTTGCCAAAATGATCTCTGCCCTCGAAAATCGACTTCGTACATCGCTAGCAACATTAGCTCATTCTTCCTATTGGGTGAACAGGTGACTATCCAAGTTTTTTCCCAACCCACACTTTCCTCTCTCTCTCTCTCTCTCTCCTTCACTCGATGCACGGGTCTGTCACCGAGACACTGATGCTGCCCATACTGCTGCTACCACCTTGGTCACCGTTGTTCATGGACCACCACGGATATAAATGGCCAATGCAGCCACCTCTTCCACTTGTCTAGGCAGCCTCTCTCTCTCTCTCTCTCTCTCTCTCTCTCTCTCTCTCTCTCTCTCTACCCTTGCACATTTCCCCCATGGTGGCCGTGGACGACCAGCACCTTGTGCTCTCCAAGGTCCAGACTCACCTCGTCTCTCGTAGACAATGGCAGCGGCCATGGACGATTGGTGCCTCCCCCTCGCGCACTGACACCCACCGACGGCACTCGATCACCTGGATTCTCCCTTCCCGGCCGACACCCCACCTCTGACCAGTGCCACCGCAACCCATGTCACCCTAGTGACAAACCCTCACGTGGACCAGCACCAACAGGGCGGCTGGATCCGAACATCCACGTCAGCACCTCCTCCTCTTCACATCAAGATCAACCATGGCTGAGTCCCCATGTCCAGGAGAATGATGACATGTGGGTCAAACGCATCATTAACTACTAGAGTTGAATTTTTGAGAGTCATGGTTTATGTAGTATTGCTATAGTTGCATGCAAAAACTTGGTAGTACAAATAAAAACAGGTCTTGCTTTCTTGGTACTTGGACACCACCAGATCATTGGGCCCTTGTACATTTTTATGGATTTCCTAATTTGCTTCTATTTTGTTCTATTTTTTAGCGTTCTTTTTATAAATCACATAGTGCGTAGCTATCTTAGTGGCCAAGTTCGCTACAACTTACATATGAGTGTCATTATTTCAAATATAAACACCGTGGCAATTTTGTGAATTCTCTAAATTTATTGGTCATATAAACTATTCCACCCAACTAATTTGATGTGCATGCTACAGTGTGCAAATTTTGATATTAATTTTCTCATTTAAGGGACTTTATCTGACCATACCGAGGTGGCAGTTAAGAACTCTATTAAGGTCACTTCAGATACACTGGATAAGTTTGTGAAGGAAGTAGAAATTCAGTCAAGGATGATGCACAAGAACATTCTCAAACTCTTGGGCTGCTGCTTGCGGGTCGATGTTCCATTGCTGGTATATGAATGTGCTGCTAAAGGAAGTCTCAAAGACATTCTCCATGGCAAAAATAATGATCAGCAACGTGAGCCTCTCACACTTGGGTCACGTTTGGACATTGCCATTGGGTCTGCTCAAGGTTTAGCTTACATGCATTCATACACAGAAAATGGCATACAACATAGAGATGTCAAACCAGACAACATACTCCTTGATGGTGGGTTGGTTCCAAAAATCTCAGATTTTGGGCTATCAAAGGTTTTTGTAGAGGGCAAACATTATACCAAGTTCGTGATAGGGTGTGAGGCTTACATGGATCCAGTGTACAAGAACACGGGGAAGATAACTCCAAAAAGTGATGTCTACAGCTTTGGGATTGTTCTCTTAGAGCTGATTTCTAGAAAGCCCGTTGTAGATGGTGAAGACAGTCTTGTCAACCAGTTTAAGAGTGTTTATGAAAAAGATAACACTGGAAAGGTGTTGTTTGATAAGGATATTACTGACGAACAAGAGATTCATATCCTTGATGAAATTGGCAAACTAGCCATGAAGTGTTTACACAAAAGTGTTAATGAAAGACCAGCTATGGCGAGCGTAGCAAGTGCACTCGTGATACTACAAGATTCTTGGGAAGAAAAGGTTCTTGGGAAGAAACAGGACAGAGGTTCTCTTCTGCTTCAATCAACTAGCTATGGGCTATTTGATGGAGGTCCCCCTATAAGTTGTTCTCTAGGGATATGCCTATGAAGATGAAACTGATCATCTATGACAAACTATTTGGAAGAAATGAATTAGAAGGCAACACTCATACAAGTCTGCAAACTATCATCCAACAAAGTTCCTTGGGAATCACTATACAAGTTACCTCTAGGAGCTCTACTAATGTGCTCTTAGTGTTAGACTTTTTACTATATCAATGTTGAATCATAATAAACACATCTTGAACGTCGAACAAGTTACAAGATAAAAAGGAATATATCCTTCATCATATGCATAAATAGTTCATTGTTTTCTATGTCACTGGCTTCATATTTTCTATGTCATATATTTTCTGTCATGAGTGAAGACGTGCAAGATGTTAATGATTACTGTATGTTAATTGCATTTAGGACAATGTAATTTTCTATGTTTTGAATAAAGAATTAGTTTTTTGCCTCTATATGGATCATGTTTCTTGGATGTATTCAAGCTCTTATTTTTTATAGCATTAACTGTACATTAATATTCCAATTTTGTACGATATTAATATTCCACCTGTAGCATTTTGGTGGATTCTGTTCGTCAAGGCAGAGCTTGAGACAAGGCACCAAAAACTAGTCATCAGTCAGAATGTAGTGGCATGTTCAGTGTTAGTAGCTATCCATACTCAACATGGATGAGGCAGCGGGCAACGAGATGGAAGATGGGCCGAATCATTGGAGTAATCCTAGGTCCAGGAAGAAGACGATGATATTGTTTGGGCTGCACGTGAGCGGAGAATGCACGTGAGCGGAGAATGAACCCAAACTCCTAGACAGGCCTATATGATGTATGCTTGAACAAATGAACTCATCTCCTACATAATCTTATACATACCTCAGAACCCCCCACCCTCTACCCCGGAAATCTTGCGCTCCAACTATGTCTGGGCACAAAACCCGATACCCGAACCCCGAACCCGAAATACCCGCACCCGAACCCGAAAAACCCGAACCCGCAGTACCCGAAGCCTAAATCGAGTAGTGAATGCTATTACCCGAATTTATTTCGGGTAAATCGGGTAGCAACCTCCGGTATCCGATCTACCCGAATTTAGTATGCACGCAGGATTGGCTTCGAAGGCCTATTGCTACATTAAAGAGAGTACGGAGGAATTGGCAATATTAGAAAAGGTATCATCTTTTTTCCCTTGCTTGCATTTGTGAACTTATTGTATTGTAATATTACTTATGTAATTGTGCTGTGCATTTACAGAGTGGATAGAAGAATATGGCGGCAAAGGAAAGAAGAATGAGGAGGCATCTGTCAGCACCTCCAACTCCAACTCCAAGTCACAAACACCAAGTAGTAATTTTCAGAGTACGTCTACGGCTGCTCAGCCCAAGACTTAAGGTATGTCAAATTGTCAATTGTCTTGTATGTTTCAGTATGCTTTTCATTTTTTCAAATATGCTACTGTGCCCACTGCCCAGATTTGAAGCATCATTTCAAGGTGGAGGAGGTGGATGCTGCACACTAGGTTAGGCAATCACCGTCCTCCCTCTCCGCTCATGCACCTCAGTTCTTCCCCGCCTGTTAGTCAGCAGGCCGAAGCAAGTTTCGGCGCTGGAAGGATGACTCCGGCGAGGCCAACTTCAACGATGAGCCGGCTTTCTCTACTGCGCGCCGGTCATAAGTGGACGTTGCTCGCATGTTTCCTCGAACCATGCCTCCTCTAGGGGCCTCGAACGCTGCGTGGAGCAATGTCATTTTCATCACCTAGAAGAGGCGGCGCCATCGTCGTCGAGCTAAGACTCATGTCGCTAGTAGCCTTCCTGCGGCCCACCCTCAAATGGCCAAAAGGGTGCCCATGCACCAGTAGCTTGTCCCGCAGCATGCCAGGCGTGCCAACGTGCACCAGCACCTCGGCTAGCCCCAGCAGGCTTCGATGCCTGGCAGCAGTTGTCAGCTAGGCCCTGGAGTCACGGCGAGCATCGGGCAATCTTCGAGGCTGCCATGCGTCCATCCGCTAGAGGGACTTCCCTGACACCACCCTCAGGCGGCAGCATTGATCGACGCCGACAGCTTCACGCTCGTTTAGAGTCGTCGGCATGGATGCCGCCACCCTAATTGGCAGCAGATGCTTAAACTATCTGGCGGGTGACCACATCGCTGCCACCTTCCCGTCCCACTGCCTCCTCTGCCTCAGCAGAAACCATCGGGCAAGGGACCGCAGGCTTTGTTGTCTACCCTGATGCCTTTCCTCGGATTAGACATGGGAGCCTCCAAGGCGCGGTCTTTAGCATCACGCTGCTGGAGGCAACCTTAGACACACTGGCTCGATCCCACACCAACCACGTCCCGGTGTCACTGGCGCTAAGGATGGAGATGGCGGCGGAGGCCAAAGCACTGTTGGTGCGTCAGAACCGCACCAAGCGGTACCCATCCTTGTCAGGCAGATTCTGTGTCTGGCCCCTTCGGTGTCGCTGTCGGCTGGTGGTAGCTCACAATTCTCCCCATGTGCTCCACGTGGT
This sequence comes from Themeda triandra, assembly GCA_018135685.1. Classification (NCBI taxonomy): domain Eukaryota; kingdom Viridiplantae; phylum Streptophyta; class Magnoliopsida; order Poales; family Poaceae; genus Themeda; species Themeda triandra. The sequence continues at coordinate 423,577 of JAENPR010000309.1, read as the reverse complement.
CGCGCGGACGGAACCGCGCAGGGGACTGTGGACGGCATCTATGGTGTCCGTCATTCGCGCCGGCGGCGCCGGAGCAAGCTGCTCATGAGGGTCAATGCCATCGTGCCACCTCACTATGATGACAATGCCTCCACTACTTCTTACCCGCTTTTGCTTGCGTTGTGTGGGGACACAGGGCCTCCTATCTATGTCGACCCGATGCTCGATGAGCTCATTGCCTCCCTTGTCATGGGTTGGTCAATGGATGCTTTAATGTTGTGCCCGTCTTCACTGACAGCTGCAGTCGACGCTGGCGGGCCTCCTTTCTCCACCACGTATCGTCCAGATCGACTTCGCGGATGGAGAGGCACCCAGGGTGGCTGGTGAGGACGCTGTGGTTGCGGCCACTACGCCGGCTACACCGCCTGTAGCTCCTGCGTTAGTAACTCCGACGCTAGCTTCCACTCCATTCGCTGTGGCCGTTATCAACAGGCTGTGTATCCCGCTGAAAAAGCCGCTCATTCGTGGCCCGTCAAAAACGCACAGGTCTAAGACTCCAAAATCCATTGTGACTATCCGACGCAGTGTCAAGATAGCGATGCAGCCAAGGGAGGCCGACTCCACCAAGCAGGCGCAGACCATCCTCCAGAAGAAGTTGGGGGGTGGTGGTCAACTCGTCGGCGGCTGATCCGGAGGTAACCAAGAAATTCAGAGCCACCTTCAGCAATCCATTATCCGCATTCGAGCATGAAGCACTGCAAGACCTCTTTGATGGCAACTTTGACCCGACTTGCTTGGGCCTTGATGCCGTTGGTCTGGGGGAGGACACGGCTTAGTTCTCTGTTGCCTGCCATATTTGTCATGCAATTTGTTATTCATGTTGTAGTTTCAGGGCACGGGCCGCTAGCCCTTGTTTTTTCAGATTCGTGTGGTTTTGGGGCTAGGTAAGCTTAGGCTTCCTATTTACGCCCTTGTGATGTACTTTAAATTGCTCTTCTGCATTAATGAGAACGTGCTTTGCATGATAAAAAAATCATACAAATAGTGAAGCATTTGGTTCATTATTTTTAACGCCTCATACCTCTACCATAATTGGTTCCCCTCACACGTTTTGTGCAACAGAACCGTCCAACTAATATAAACCCAAGGTAATAAGTAAGCCACCGTGACGACTTAATTAGTACATTGTGCCCATATTAGTCCGGTAGTCCGTGAAATCTCGAAGGATTTCAAACATTTCACATTACAGCCCAGATCGAATTAAGTTCAACATACACCATTCATAATATTACATAGAGTTCGCACATAGTTGATTACATCAGAGTTATAATGAAGTTATTACAATACGAAGTTCGGGTTCGAATAGCCGAAGCAAATTTTAGTTCGAGTTTACAAACGCACACATAGTTTTAAACATAGTGCCAGGTCCACACCTAAATCCAACAAAAGCATAGGGATACGATAGTACAGAGTAACCTTGCCCAAGGTTTATTCATCACCCAGAGCTGGGTGGAAGTAGGTCTGGCAATAGCCATAGAACATCTCGCCATCTGCAAACAATATGGGAAATAAAACCCTAAGTACGGGGATGTACTCAGCTAGACTTACCCGTCATAAACTGAAAATAAAGTGACTCTCAAGGGGTATGCCAGGCTTTATATGTAGGGTGGTTGACTCATTTCTTTGCAAGAAAGGCTGAGCTTAGTTATATGGTGCCAACCATTGTAATTTCAACTAGCTTTCGCTTTTAATTCCTTATCCTGACCATACTACATGTTTGCACCTATACTAGTCATTTTATTTGAGGTAAGCAACCAACATTAGAGTGTCCATTCGGTTGAGCATTCAGCATCAACACCAATGGCAACATAACCATCTTTATGTTCAAGTGGGATTACTACGATGCCGGTGCTCAAGTCAAGTGCTTACTATCCAGGAGTGATGGCGATTATAATCGATTGCAAACTAGCTGGCGAAGTATTCCCCACACAAACCACACTCACCGGCCAGTGTGAGCTACAGGTCACCATTGGTCTATTCAGGTAGAGTCATGGGATCAATAGAAACCATCGTACCCAGGGGCCGCCCGGCTGCACTAGTCGGTACCGACCTCAGGCTTACTCTCCGTGCCCCTGTGGCCCACCGACACCAACTCCAGTATGATGCATTCAGCTAGGCCGAATCCCGGCCCAAATAGAGCTCAAGGCTTCGCGGTCGGATGATCAGACCCTTCCAGCTAAACGAGGCATGCGTTCAACATGACAAGAGGATCGATACAACGGACGGTCCTTAACCGACTTAGACGGAGTTACTATGATCCAACCCCATAAAACTCCACCAAGTCTCAATTTTGCATCACCTCATGGTTATGTTTTGATCCAATAAACGGTTGTGTCAACCATAAAGGAGTACCCACCTATACTCGCGGATGACCGGAAATCACCAGACTTCTACCGTTGAAAGTCCCTAGTTTGGTTTTGGCTAATTGATGAAACCTAGGACTAACCTTGTTTATCTAAGTGGTTGATTTAGAGAAAGGTTGTCCACATGATGAGCTTAATGCATATGAAGCATGACACGTGTCATGTGATCAAAGATGAAGATCAAGACAAGGCTTGGCTCCATGGACCGGTGTTGAAGGTGAAGGGCTAGTTGAGGCTTGGGAGTGAAGGACCATGCGATGGTGAAACTCGGGCAAGACTAGGCGCCAATGGACCGATGCACGGTGAAGGGCAAGTGAAGTCTAAGTCGATGGATCGAGACGGTCACATGATGGTGTGAAGCGTTCATATCATTTGGAGGAACAAAATGGGCTCAAGGCAAAGGTATATCCTATAGGGCCATTTTGTTTTGCACTCAAGACACCATAGAGGGTGTGAGTGGTTTAGGATCGATAGCCACACTATTAAGAGGGGAAGTCTTATCGGCTATTCGACGCACGGGTGCCACTAGGTGAATTCATGAAGTGCATTGCATGTAGGGCCTAGTGAGCTAACCTAACCTTTGGGAAATGATTGTGAAATGCTAACACACAAGCACATGGTGACGTACACTTGGTGGTGTTGGCACATTTACAAAGGTGGTGATGGTCGCGCTGTGGTTTGTAGGGTAGAGATGGGTTTGGGTCGGCGCTGTCGGGAAAAATGGATGCATATTTTCTACTGCGTCGGATGCAAAGTTTGGTTGAAAACATGCTATCTCTGGAGTTCAAGTTGGTATACTTGTTGGATAGCATGTTGGAGAAGTTGACGCGATGAAACGACGAAGTTCTTCACTGAACAGAGGCGCCGGACGCGTGTGGTCTAGGCGCCGGACGCACGGCTTGCGCCGGACGCGGTCCAGTGGCCCTCTCGGGCGGCCGGGCCAGCGGACGCTAGCGCCGGATGCTAGCCGTCTCGCGCCGGACACGTCCGAACGCGCTGAGGGGCGGTTCGGACAGGGGCGTGATGGGCCGGCTGGGCCGCGGGCGCCGGACGCTGGTGTGGCCGCGCCGGACGCTGGCTTGGCCTGCGGACGCTGTCCAGTGGCCTCGCTTGCGCAAGGGCTCGACGGACGCGCGCCGGACGCGCGCGATGGCTCGCGCCGGACGCTGGGCGCTGTGCGTCCAGCGGGCACGCGGCGTGGCTCGGGCTGAGCACGACAACGGCGGCGGACGCGTCTGCCGGCATGGCGTCGGACGCGGGGTCGAGGGACTTGGGCGTCCGGCGCAGTGGCGCGTTTGAACTTCGGGCGCCAACGGTCGGCTGGGCCGCGCGCGGAAGGAGGCGCCGGACGCGTCTGGCGGCCAGCGCCGGACGCGTCCGGCGCAGTTGACCTGAGGGTCCCGAGGGGCAACAGCCATATTTTGTTGAGGGGTTATAAATAGAAGATGGCCGGCCCTTGGGGAGGTCTCTTGGCCATTTGTCATCCCTTGTGCATTCTTTGAGCTAAGAAACTCTCTCCCACTCTTCTCCCTTGCTTGGTTGATCATCCTAGAAGAGATTGAGTGAATCACCTAGTGCATTGCATTGCTTGAGAGCATCTAGTGGCACTTGTGGGTGGTTTTGCCGGTGGATTTCTTGTTACTCTTGGAGAGTACCGCTCCTAGCCGGCTTGGAGATTGTTGGAGGCGTTGGCAAGAGAAGGTGTTTGTTCTTGGCCACCTCCGGTTGATTTGTGAGAGGTTTGAGCTCACCTCGTGGGGATCACGAAGAGCATCCTAGTGGATTGCGCGTATCGTTGAGTACCTCGCTTGAGAGTGGTGTCTTGCGGTGCCTTGCGAGGCGAGCCTTGAGGGGCTAGTGACTTGAGGGTCACACCGGAGAACCATCTAGGTGTTGGTCGACACAACCGGTGACGTAGCTTGGCGGTGCCCAAGTAAACACCGGGTGAACAAAACAATTGTGTTCATCTTTGTCTCCCGGTGATTGGTCATCGATTGTGTGTTGCCATCGTGATTGATTGGTCATCTTCGTGGTGATTGGCAACCTCGACTCGACGCGTCGGTATAACAAGCTCCATCCCTCTGTCTTGCATTACAATCCTAGAATTGCCCTGTGGTTCGCCAAGAGCCTTAATTGTGTAGCGCTATCTTGGCTTTACTTTCCGCAAAGTAGAGGTTCGCCGAGAGCCTTAATTGTGTAGCGCTATCTCGGCCTTTTGGTTGTTTGTGTGATCACTTGATCAACCCACTAGAATTGTTGGATAGGAGGCTTGCAACACTTAGTAGGCTAAGCATAACTCGCATTCCGCCGTTTGTCATACTAACGGAGTTTGCTTAGTGAGCTTGTAGAAATTTTTTATAGGCTATTCACCCCCCCTCTAGCCATCTAGGACCTTACAACCGTCCTACGTAAGCAGGGCTAAGCATATAATCGTACCTGAACCTAACAGGGTGTAAGCATAACTTGGGTGGACAAGGTAACCATAATGCATCAACGGTATCGATCAACGCCTATAAACTTAATGCATCATAAACAGTAAAGGACGCAAGATAAATTATTATGAAAAACTGTAGGGAGAGATGCTCTGGGGCTTGCCTTTCTCAAAGACACTAGGCTGGTGGTCAGGGCACTCGGGCAGGTCAGCGTCTGGCTCCTCGCTCTCTGCTGCCTCCTGCAGCACTGCTTCTTGCGGTCCTCCCTTTTCCGTCTCCTCCTGAACTACCGGCGTAATGTCCTCCGGTAAACCTGTATGATGCATAGGTGCATATGAATACCGTATATGCATTATAAGAGTGTAAGGTATGAGGATGATGAATGAATGAGTCATGAGTCTACAAGGTAGTCAACATCATCCTTAAACGATTTGCCTTTTTCTCAAAAGTTCAACTAAGCACCTCGACAAACCCTAACTACGTATCGGTGGTGCGGAACATGTATTCGCATAGATGATGTACCACAGACATGCTACTACTCAAGCACTACAGGAAACTCTTAATCAATCTACAGCAATCCACTAGCAATTATCTTACATAATAACTTTGTAACTACTTGGAAAAGCAAATCGAAACCCTAATTAATTACTTAACTAAACTAGGGCAGAATTAGAGCACATATTTATACTACTCAGAAAAATCTACAAAAATTACAGGAGCTTAATCATACTATTTAGGTCTATTGTAAAATTTACAGGTCAAAACAGTAAGTACTTTATCCTACACAAAAATCACAAGGCAGTAACATGAAATGATTAATAAATGGACCAAAAATACTTTGTACTATACAAAGTGCCCAACAACAGATCTTAGGGCACCTATGGCTACTCATGGGTATAAGAACAGTTTACAAAATTTATCAAGAATTTATCTCACTTAGTTATTTAATTATGAATTTCTTATTTTATTAGCAATAATAGCACCAAAAATAAACAGAGTAATTTCTAAACATGACATGATAAGATAACATTTTTCATAGATCTAGCATCTCTTAACTACAGCAACAAATCAAGAATCACCTTTTTCTGATAATCCTACATTTAGTTATGCATTTTTGAAGATATCAAGCCTTTAATGTAAATAACTTAGCTTAAATAAAACTAGACCTGAGCAAATTGAGCCCGGCCCGACCCGGCCCGCAAGCCTGGCCCGAGCCCGGTGGGTTTTAGCCCGCCCACGAACTTTACACAGATCTCACAGCCCGCTAAAATTTTTTTGGCCCGAGCCCGACCCGAAATACTATTTTTACCAATTTTACACTATAAAGTGCGGGCAGCCCGCCTGGCCGGGCCCGGCCCGAACCCGCCCGAAAAATGAGGCCCGATCAGGCCCGTGAGCAGTTCATGGGTAGGATTTTGTCTCGCCAAAAGCCCGAATTTTTTGGCCCGGCCCGAACCCGACCCGGCCCGCAAAATGCTCGGGTATAAATAAAACTATACGAGAAAAGTATTTCAAAAAGCCAAACTCATATTTTTAATGGATAGTAATCTTCATAAGAAAAATTTTGCAAGTTGAATATCCCATTTGGACTTAAAATGAGGGAGATATGATTTTTCAAAGATTTAACACAAAATCAGAAAGTGATTTTCAAAAACAAACGAAATCCTAAATGCTACGCACACCCGAAACGTACACAGGTCAAAATAAAACTGCTAGGTGCACCCGGTTCATGCCCCAGACTCGTCCCCCACCCTCGCTGACGTCAGCGCCCACATCAGCGCGGGGCCCACCTGTCGATGACCCGGGGACAGGGGAGACGTTCCCGCCGGCGAGGACTCGTTGACGGCGAGGTCTCCAGCGAAACCAAGGGAATGGTGGGACTCCGAGCGAAACCAAGGGAATGGTGGGACTCCGCTCGACGAGACGCGTCGAGGGATGCCACTCGCGCGGGGTACGGTGATCTAGACCGACGACGACGACCGATGGCGGCGGTGACCGGCAGCGGCTGACGGCGAACTCGCCCGTCGGGCCACGGCTAGGTGCGCGGATGAGCGCGTCGACTACGCTAGGTCACGAGGCGGCCAAGACTCCGACGAATCGAATAAAAAGCAACCTAATCGTCGATGAATCAATGGCAGCGGCGCATGGTGGGGGTTGGCGGCGATGGCCGACGAGCACGGGCCATCCGTGGCATTGATAGGATGCGTGAATGGGCGCAACGGTTCCGCGCTAAGGGGAGGATGATGATGCGCACGGTAAGCGCGTGAAAACGGTGACCGTACTCGAGCTCGACGCATCGATGCCAATGGCGGCGGCACGAGCGCACCGACGGGCAAGGCCGTGTCCCGGTGGAACGGGAGCATCTCAGCTCAATTCATCCTGCACCGAGACTCTAGACGACGAGGCGACTCCTATGCGCACCAAAAAGAAAAAGAAGACCCACGGAGGAGGGAGAACGGGCTCGCCGGAGTGCGGCTCGGCGGAGCACATGTGGCGCAGGAGAAAGGGATGGCCCCGGCAGACCTCACCTTCCCGAATCAGGGCGCAAGCGAGGTGGTGACGGAAGAGTGGAGAGCGGACAGTTGATTGCTGCTCTTGGATTTGGGAATGGCTGATTGGGTGGGTGTCTAGGCGGCAGCGAGCTCGGCGGCGGCCATGGTGGGCTCGCTGCTGCGGCTATGGGGCGAGTGAGGGGCAAAAGGGATGGGCGAGCGAGGTGAGCGGGTGGCGGGTAGATAAGGGCGTGCCGGTCTCCTCCCGTTTGGTCGGACGGCCGCGTGGCGGGGTCACGGGCGAGCAGCGGAGGGGGACAAAGCGGCGGCAAGGCCGCTCGGCCCAGGGGCGCAGCAAGGCAGGGCGAAGCGGGGAAGCGGGGCAGCGAGATGGAGCGGCGAGGCAAGCGCGCTCAGGCACGGGGTGCTCGTCCGCACGCTCGACGTGGCATCGCGTTGCGACGGTGATGGGTCATGTCGCGGCGGCGACAACAGCGGAGCGACGCTCGGCCCGGCGTGCGGAGCAGAGCGCGGGCGGGGCGACCGGTCCGTAGGGGGAGCGCACGTGGCGCGGCGCTTTGTGGCGTGCTCGGCGCAGGGCTCAGCGGCGGTGAGCGCGCGCATACGGCCGGGCGGGGGCAGTGCTGCGGTGGTAGCGGCGCCTATCCACGCGTGCGAGGGGAAGCAGGGGGAGAAGGAAGACGACGATGATAGGTGGGGCCAAGGTGGGTCCCACCTTTTTTATTTGAACTGAAATTTTCTTTGCCAAATATCTCTCAAACCATTTGGATTTTGGAAAAACTTTCAACATGAAAAATGTTCCTCTAACTGAGCTGAACAACTTCCGTATAAAGTTCAAAACCTAGTTTGGCTTAGATTTGAAAGTCAAAATTTGTTCAAATTTAAATTATAAAATTAATCTTTTTCCTTAACTGTTTTTGCTATTTTTGAAGCCCAAAAATGCATTTTCATGACTTGGTGCAAAAATAAAGTTTGTTCCAAATATTTTTCTCTACAAGCCATATTGAGGGTCCAACTTGAGTTGAGCAACAAAAATATGACTTTCTGAAAGGAGTTTGAAATCACCATTTAGGGTTTAATTGAAGTGCAAACAAACAAACACATCAACAAACATCAACTTAGCTAGCTATTCAAATGAGATGCTCATGAGGTGATTATGCTAATGTAATGCAAGATTTGCTAGGCCTAACACTGGTGGTGTTACATTTTGCCTGCTTTGTCTCATCCCTCTGCTCTCCACCATCCCACACACCTCTGTCTTCTTGATTTCTTCTTTCCCTCATGATGCAGGATGGTGCGATGCATGCATGGTGTAGGGGTCCATATGTTAGACACCCAAAAATTTGATGCATACATGCAACCAAACAAGATATCTGTTGACGACGAATCCGGTCCGTGCCAACATACCAGTGGGCTTTGGACACCCAAAGAGGTTGTCTCTACAACCTGCAACGCAGCATGACTGGTCAAACTGATCTAGGGACCGATAGGGCCGATGTGGAGCTCGTTGATTGCCGAAAACGCTCCCGAACCACATCCTGAAGGATCTGTCAGGACGAAGCACGTGGAGGATCTCTCAGGACTAGCAAGGCTGCCTAAGATGCCAATGAATATCGTGGAGAGAAGCACCGAACAGCAGGTAGAGGGGTTGAGGAGAGAATTATGGTAAAAGAGAGGTTTTTAGTTGGTTTCTTTGACGATTGATAGATGGGATCAATCGTCCATGCATGATCATCTCATATATATATATATATAGAGGGGTGGTCTTAGCCGCATAGGAAACAACTCCAGATCATATCCTCCAGGTTTCCCACAACAAAAACTTACCAAAACGTGATTTGGAGACAAATTGGTTCAGAATCAGGCATGAGCCGGCCAAGCCGCCTAGGCCACCGGCTTAGCCGGTTTTCATGGGCCTCAGCCAGTGCTCTGCGCCGCTACAACTGCTTTGCGCACGAACCGTTAATGCATTTCTTGTTTTCAGAAAATACTGAAAATTTCTATTGACTTGGCAGTATAGTAGGTCAACAACATTAGCCCGGGCGGCAGCATCTTTTTTCACGAAACAAAAATAAAAAAAAAGCTGTGAAATCACGGTCGCAAGTTGATGAATGAGACATGTATATTTTGCGAATCTATATTTTAATGTACAGACTGTCAACCAATAAAGACCCGGTGAGGCTGTGACTCTGGAGGTTGTACATACACTACCCCAGTCAATTTTTTCTGTGACGGCCTGTTCCGTCAGGGAAAGTGGCAAAAACTGTCAGGGAAGACTTTCCGTGACGGCAACCGTCAGGAATGACCCGTCAGGAGAAAAACGTCACAGAAAGTGTACCTTTCCTGACGGACAACCGTCAGGGATCATTCCCTGCGGCAACTACCGTCAGGAAAGAGTTTTCTCGACGTTTTCTTGTCCCCTGTCGCGAAAATTGTTCCCTGTCAGTTGCATAACCGTCAGGAAAGGTTCAAACTTCCCCTGTCGGCCACGTACCGTCAGGGAAGGTACAGACTTCCCCTGTCTATTACAGCACCGTCAGGGAACATTCATGCTTCACCAACAGTTTTAATATCAACAAAAAATCATTGGACTATCCAAATCACAGCCGATCCTTTTCACATAAGCTTAATGAACCATGAACCCAATGAAGACAATAAATGTCATATTAAAATGTCTCAGTACATATATCATCACTAAACATTCATATATTTGGCAACATATTCCAACGTAAATCATACATGAACCAACTGCAAGTCAGCAGAAAACCTAGATAAGTCATATGGTTCTCAGTATGGAGCTACAATCTCCCTTAGTCATAAATCAGAGGCAACATGAGCTACTACCATCTCCCTAAGTCATAAATCAGAGGCAACATGAGCTACTACTTCCTAATTGGCAATGGAGTGTTTGTGGCACAACTAATGTACTCTAAATTCTAGATGGCAGTAGCTAGATAGTATTTATAATAGTCTATGCTGCACAACCAAGACAGCCACAGATATGCAGGCTCCACAAAATACTTCCAACCATCATTAGTCAATGCCATCACAGTTGTGGTCCAGGTTTGCTGAAACATGAAAGCATCCATCGCCAGTTGCCCTCTACACCAAAAATAATGATCTGAGTATTTTTATATTTGGCATATGAACCATGAAAGATAGAAACAAGAGTTATATTCATGTTTGGTGCGTATATATAGTAAATCAATACTTAAAGTTATATTCATCACTAAAGCAGTAAAAAATTAACTATCACCAAAGTGTTCAGATTTAAAAGATTGTCTTTGTAGCACAAAGAACAGGAATATTCAGTCTTGTCCCATACTTCCATGGTACTTGCTGAATAATGCAGCACAAGAGGATACCAGTGTGATGGTTTGCGTTAACATTAGTGTACAGTTGCAGTTTCAGGCAAGATTATTCAAATAAAATTCAGTGTACTAGCACCCTATATAAGAGTGAAATAAATTACCTAAATCAGTTTGATCTAGACTACAGCAACATTAAAGCAGAAGAACTAGAGGAAAAATTAAGATAATAACATTAAAGCAGAAGAACTAGAGGAAAAATTAAGATAATAATCTTACCTGCTTGCTCAGATGCTTTTAACTTCTTCCATCAGTACCGATTTGTCTCCACAATTGAAGGCTCTGTTCACTGTTTTCTACAGCACCTGAAACATAGTTAAGAAAAAAAAAGTTCAGATCCCAAATATATTAGTTGCATACTTGCTAATCACAATCCAATCCAACATACATAACACAGTGAACAAGTCTAGTTACCACGGACATTCAATCTTTTGCAAGGAAAAAGAATACCAAAAGGACATTTTATTACATTTTGTTTCAATTCACAAGGAACCAAGTTGTAGTGAACAGAAGAGTGTTCTGAGCTAATTTAATCACAAGGAACGCAAGTTTTACTGCAACCAAAGGGAAATGTGACAAGATTAAGAACCACTTGATAGATGTAGCCAATTTAATAGAGACTAGCAGGACTATTAGGATTACAAAGCTAGGCCCAACACGAGACAAACGAAGGATTATGAGGGTAGGACAAAGCACTTCCATACCTGCTCAAAGAACTGTGCCTATAATAAGAAGCTCTCTTCTGGATAGATCCAGCCATGTGCCAATAGGAATCAAGGTAGCCAGCTAATAAGAACAAATTAAATGTTGAGCCAATCACTCAAATCGTCTGCTCTCTTGATGGAATCTACATGCAAGAAGAAGATACGGACTGAAATTTTTATTGGAAAGGAAGAGGAAGCAAACAAGACCGAGCACCACTACCCTAAATGCTCATGGTATAAAAACATGAGCTGCTTGTCTCTTACGCCGCACATTACTCCTAGTAGGAATGCAAGGTACTAGTAGGAACCTTTGCGATCGCTCCATCTGTCCCACGATGGTGAACTGTTGCCATCTCTACATATCCACGATCCCATAGTGGCCACACATAAATAAGCATGTGCAAATTTCTTTTATCCACAAGTTCAGTCTTTCATATACTGTTCATTGTTGGGGCCCACTATCATGTTTAGGCTCCAATTACATAGCCTAGGCTCGCAAAATAATATTTCAGAATTTTTTAGCCTTTAGTGGCATTTTGTAAATGCAAACACCTCTACGGGTACATTTATAGCCCTTATTAATGGCGTTTCTATACATACAAATGTTGGATGTGATCTCGGCAAATGCTGTGAAAAGTGACAGGTCAGTTAATTACGCGAGTAATTAGTAACATGATTAATTAAGGGTTAAGTAAGAGGTCCACTTGTCATGTTTATCTATCCAACCAATCAGTTTGCCGTGATCGGCGGCAACCCTTAGATCGTCTAGGGTTTTGGCCCCCCGGCCCACAGCGCACTATATAAGAAGAGGCACCTCTGGTGCCTCCGATCATCCATTTCAACCAAACCGATTGCTAAGGCTTTGGAGGGCTTGGGAAGGTCATTCCCCGTTCCAGGCCAGTGCCGGTGGCGCCCAGAAGGACGCCGCTATCCGGCACGACGAGATCAGCACCTGCAGAGGGTTCCCAAACCCTCAGCCGGTGACCCATCTTCATCAACACCACCACCGACGACTGCATCACCACCGGAGGCACTGATGGCGACCGCCAACGCTGGTCTAGCACTATCCCTTTAGTATTTCTGCAATGGATTAATAGTGATCATGTGCTGGATTAAATTAAGATCATGTATACATGTTCTACATGTTTTATGTTAAGATTGTTTCATCTATGAGTTATGCTAAGTTAAGATTCAATAATTGGTATCAGAGCTCTGGTTAGATCTACCATGACCCTGTTTAAGTGCTAGATCATGTTTATGCCTCTGTCAGATTAGATTATTTTTCGGCTAAGTCAGATTAGATGCAATCAGTCATTGTTAAGTTTGATCTCTAAATGTGATGCATGTCTACTGCTTATCTAAGTGCAGAATTAGATTCATTTTGAGTAATTAATGCATTGATTAGATCTGATCTAAGATTAATTCTACGATTAGTCTAAGTGATTAGTGTTAGGGTTTCACTAATGGTAATTAGTCTTGGTTTTTGCTCATTTCTCTGAAATTAGTACCATTTCCATGCAATTGATCAATGGATTAGCAGTAAGAAGGAGGTGAATGGGGCAAAACACGAGCAAAGTCCCAAAAATCCCCAAATCAGATGAGGAACCCTAACCCTAAGATTGAGATTAAGATAAAGGTTAAGGGCGGCTTATTGAGCGGTTCGTACCCGGGATGGCTGGGTCGCCGCCGCCGGCGTGCAACGTCAGCATGTGGCTCGTACCCGGCGTTCAAGCCGGGTCGCCACTGTCGCCACGCGGCTTCAGGGCTACTGCTCTGCCGCCATCGCACGACATCAGGGCCGCCGCACGGTGTGCCTTGGATCAGCTCGTACCCGGGATGGCCGGGTCGCCGCTTCATTAGGTCGTCGCGCCGAGCTCCTCAGGGTGGGCCGCTGCCGCCGCAGCGAGTGGCCGCCATCGGGGTGCCACCTGCACACGTGCGCGCAGAGCGCCGCCGCCGCCGCGAGTGAGCGCCTCCAGGCGCCGCCGCTAGTGTTGAGGGCCACCGCCGCGGGCTTTGCACCTGGCGCGGCCAGCTAGAGGGAGCAGCGTGCCGGCAGTCGCCGCACGTGTGCGCCTCCTAGATAGCCGGCCGGTGCTCCCGCGCCGCGCCGTGCTCGTCTTCTCTCTCTGCTGTGCGAACGGCTGAAGAGTAGTAGAGTGGGAGTAAGTGAATCGAGTCTGATGTCTGAATGAATTAGGGTTTCATTACCCTTTTATATCAGACCAGATTGATTCGTGGCCGTTGGATTCAGTTTGATGGCTTAGATAGTTGGCCATTTAGGGTTTCAGTCCTGGGCCGTTGCTGGGCTTCTAGAGGAGAGCCGCACAGGCCAAGTAGGCCGAATGCAGCAGGCGCCCGAATGGGCCGCTGCTGGCTGCTTTCATTAAGGGGACGAATTCGGTTTAGTTTTTATCCGAATTCAGCTTGACTTTATTATTTTCATCGGCGTATTCTCGCTAAGCATATTATTAAGTTTTAAGTTTATTAATGCTATTTTTTGTCGTTTATGAATTTATTTTCTATACAAATAAATTGCCTGTTGAGTTAAATTTTAAGATCCACCCCGTACTTTTAAGATGGTCTCTAATTAAATGGAACCAGCAAGAAGTTTAATTAGAGATTTTGGCTCATAATTAATTCTGACCAACGTTGATTTAATTATGGAGCTATTAAGATGAATTCCTTTTGTTTCTGCCCAACGGTGATGCAAATTGAGATTCTTAAGCATGGTTTTATTTCTGACCAATGTTGATTTAATTTCATGCTTTTAAGTTACATCTTTTCAGTACAGTATTAACTGAGACATTGTGATATATTTTCTCAGTGGGCAATGTTGCGGGCCTCATTAACAACATCGAACCCCTCAATGGCACCAACTTCCTTGTGCGGAAGGACAAGGTGAAAGTGGCGCTTGGTCTCGCACTCTATGACAGCGCACTTCGTCAGGATATGCCTGTTGTTCCTGGTACCAATGCATCTCAGGATGAACTAAGGACCTACAACTCTGACCATGAGAAGTGGGAACAGAGCAACAAGATAGCACTGATGGTCTTAAAGGCCACGATCTCACCAGCTATAAGGGGAGCAATCCCAGACAAGAAAGAAAGTGGTGAGGAGCTGACCGCTAAGGAGTTCTTTGCCTCTGTTGAGGAAAATTTTAAGAGCTCATCTAAGACTTATGACAGCACCTTGATCATGAAAATGTGCACCTCACGCTATGAAGGGAAAGGTGGTATTAGGGAACATATTATGAGCATGTGTGACATGGCTGCTAAGCTTAAGGTACTTGATATGGCCATTTCTGAGGGCTTTCTTGTACATTTCATTATGACCTCTCTGCCAGCTCACTACACCCCATTTAAAGTAAGCTACAACACTCAGAAGGGGAAGTGGAGCATTTCTGAGCTCATCAGCTATTGTGTAGAGGAGGAAGAAAGGCAGAAATCTGAGAAGAAAGACACAGCTAACTTTGTTGCTTCAGGCAAAGCTAAGAATCAAGCTGAGTCTAGTGGAAGTAAGCAGCCTAGAAAGAGGTTCTAGCCAAATAAGAAAAATGAGAATAATAACAATAATGATAAGAATTTTGGCAAGAATAATGGTAAGGGTAATGATAAGAACAATGGTAAGCATCATGCTCACAATAATGGCCCTAAAGTTTGTCATTTCTGTGGCTCGCCTAAGCACTTCCAGAAGTACTATCCAGGCTTCAAGGAGTGGTGCGGTAAGAATGGTAAGGATTTTGTCTCATTTGTTGATGAATCATTTTTAGCAAATTATTCCCCTGATACTTGGTGGATTGACTCAGGTGCCACTATGCACATTTCCAATTCATTACAGGTATTCAGTACGATGAGAACTATAAGAAGGGGGAGCGAAGTCTTAGAGTGGCTGATGGACTGAAGTTGAAGTCAAAGGCATTGGGAGCTTCTCCTTAGAATTAGCTAGTGGCTTCAGTCTTCAGCTTGATGATGTGCTTTTTGTTCCTAGTCTTAAGAGGAACCTTATTTCAGTTTGAGCATTAGACATTTCTAGATACATTATTGAGTTTGTCAATAATAAATGCAGCATCAAGTTTAATTATATTCAGATTTTTGTTGCTCCTCTTATTGATAAGCTTTACATGATATCTCCTGATTCTGTAATGAATGTGTGCGATAAGTCAAATAAGCATAAGCGTACTATTAATGAGACCTCGTCGAAATTATGACACATGCGTTTGGGCCACATTTCGAAGGGGAGAATGGAGCGTCTCATTAAAGAAGACATACTCCAACCATTAGCATTTTCAGATTTCGAGCAGTGCACTGACTGCATTAAGGGGAAATTTGCTAAGACCATTAAGAAAGGAGTTACTAGGAGTACGGGTCTATTAGAAATAATTCACACTGATATTTGTGGACCCTCTCATGGGCGGATTTGTGGCCTAGGCCTCTAAGGCCTGGGCCCTAGTCGTCGGCCCACGAGCACTAGATATCCTCTGTAATTTTTCAACCCAACTCGAAGGCCCAAGAAACAATAACAAGGAACTAGGGCAGCAGGCCTAGGTCGTTCACTGCTCGATTGGAGACAGACGCACGGGAGGCCGCCGCCCCTACTCGTCGCACGCAGTGCCGACGCCGCCGACGCCCGACGCGAAGCCTACCCAAGGCGCCGTCCCCGGCCGCCGCACGCCGCGCCGGCGCTCCAGGGAGTGCGCCGCGCCGCCGCCCATCCCGCCGGGCGCCGCCCGCCGCCCGTACTGCAGTGCGTCGGGCCGGCAGTGCGCCGCCGGTGGCCGCCCCTGCCGGCCTGCGGCCTGCCTCGCTGCCTCCTGCCGTGCCGTCGGCCCGCCACCGCTAATCTGCAAGCACGCCAACTCGCCAAGCAGAAGCGTGTCTGCATTACTCTTATCCTCTATTCCTCTGCTCCTGTTCCTATTAGTGTTAGGTCTAATTTTCAGTTTCAGTGTTTCAATTGGATTGGATTGATTTGAATTGGAAATGTCAAATGTGGATGGTGGATTTGATTTACAGAATCTTCACAATGAAGAGACCAAGGACATTGCAATCTTATTTCACCCCTACTTAGCGTATTGGTCCAAATCAAGGGACAAGTCAAGTCCCAGTCCCACCCCAACCTCCATCTTCAGCTCCAGATCAAGTGACAACTAAAGCAGCACCTCCACCTTCAGCTCTAGATAGAGAAACAACCCAAACTCAAGATGCTAGTGTTGCACAAGATGCTCCAACTTTAGGTACAGAGCAAGCCACAATTGGAACTGGAGCTAGTGTTGCACAAGATGTTCCTACTGAGCAAGATTCCAATCAAGTCCTTGCTCCTGAAGACATTATTTCAGATCCTAGGCTTCGGAAACCAATTGAGGAAATGGATCCAAACATTCGAGATGATGCAAAAAGAGAGTATGTCTTGAGAGGTCCATGTCAACCGAAAGGTCATAGCTATCCAGTTTCAAAGATATATGGCAAGAATAGGAGGTTCATTGATAAGTGGTTCACAAATCGTCCTTGGTTGGAATGTAGTCAATCTAAGGATGCTGCATTTTGCTTCTATTGTTTTCTTTTCAAACCTTTTACGGTTAAAAACTATCGTAGTGAATCCTTTTCAAAAAATGGGTTCACTAATTGGAAGGATGGACCAAAATTATTTGACGAACATGCTAATTCTATTGCTCACAATAAGGCAAGAAAGGATTATGAGTCTTACAAAAATCAGCGTCAAAGTGTGACACATGTAATGGCTAGGGGAAGTAGGAAGGAGGAAGAAGAATATAAAGGTCGTTTGATCATTATTTTGGCTGTTGTCAGATTTCTTTTGCTGCAAGCACATGCATTTCGTGGTCATGATGAGTCCTCTACATCAAGAAACAAGGGAAACTTTCTAGAGATGCTAGATTGGTATAAGAAAAGGGATGAAAATGCTGCATAGTTACTCTATACTGCTCCAAAGAACCATAAAATGACTTCACATACAATCCCAAAAGACCTTTGCAAAGCATGTGGAGACCTAACTGTCAAGGCAATTGTTGACAACATTGGGGATAAGCGCTTTGCTATCCTTGTTGATGAGGCATGGGATGCATCTATTAAGGAACAAATGGCTGTGGTAGTAAGGTTTGTATCTTACTGAACATCTAGTTTTTTTAATTTACATTGTTGCTAAATTAATAAGTTTCCTTCTTGGTTCATATAGGTATGTGAATTCATGAGGGCAAGTGATAGAGAGATTTATTGGGATCAAACCAGTTGCCGACACAACTTCAGCTGCTCTAAAGGAAGCTATAGATGGTATGTTTGCTCTCCATGGTTTGTCTATGTCTAGATTGTGAGGACAAGGGTATGATGGAGCATCTAACATGAGAGGAGAGTTCCATGGGTTGCAAAGACGGATATTGGATGAGAATCCACATGCTTTCTATATTCATTGCTTTGCACATCAATTGCAATTAGTGGTTGTCTCAGTTGCTAAGTGTTGTTCTTCGGTATTTGATTTTTTTAATATCGTTGCTTTGAACCGTCAATGGTTCTTGTAAGAGGAGAACTCAAGTGGCTCAACAACACCTGGCTACATTGTACAGCAGTTGGAGGGTGGTAGTGGTACAATTTTTAGTGGAAGAGGGAAAAATCAAGAAACTACATTAGCAAGGGCAGGGGATACACGATGGGGCTCACATCACAAAACCTTGTGTCGTCTTGACTCCATGTGGCTTTCAGTCCTAGAGGTACTGGAAAATATTGCCGAGGATGGCGTTGGAGATAAGAGAACAATAGCTTCAGGTTTGATGAAACAAATGGAGAATTTTGAGTTTATGCTTATCTTGCATCTCATGATCAGATTATTGGGCACAACTAATGATTTATCACAATGCTTGCAAAGAAAGGATCAAAACATTGTTTGGGCTGTAAGTTTGATTGGGATCACATTACAGAAAATTAATGACACAAGAGAGAATGGCTGGGAAGAGCTACTTGAGGAGGTAAAGGAGTTCTGTATCAGTAATAACATTGTTGTCCCAAATATGGAAGATACTGTAACTATTAGAGGCCGCTCAAGGGGTCGTAGAGGATAGGAGGTAACCTACTCCCATCACTTCAAAAATAAAATATTTAATGTAGTGCATGACAAAGTTATTGTGGAATTCAACAATCGTTTTGCTGAAAGGTCTACTAAGTTGTTAAGATGCATTGCATGCCTAGATCCAAAGAATTCCTTTGCCAATTATGACCGTGAAAAATTGATTGAACTTGCTGAGATATATGATGCTGACTTATAACACTCCAAAATTTGTATTTTGGGTTGTTATTAGAAACCACTAAATAGAATGTGCTTTTCTATATTTTAGAATAAATCGATGGGCTGTTTGTGTGATATGATGTTTGCTTTTATGCTTGACTTATTTGTTGTGAGTAGTTAAGTTTTCCGTCAGGATTCGTGTAAGTCGTTTATCTTTTCAATGTGCCGGTATCTTATTTTATATCATCAAATCTTTCGCTTCTCGCTCAAGTTTTGCATCTAGAGTTTCTCAAGGACCTTGTATTTCTACTCTAAATCACTCTCTCGAGTTCATCATTCATCAAACAATGTCCCAAAATTTCTTGGGAATTTTTCCGACATTTTTCGAGCATTTCATTTTCTAATTTTTTTAGATGCTCCAAAATATGTTTTCATGAGTCTAAATACTTTATTTGGGTTCCTCATGATGCATAATGTCTTCAGTAATTTTTCCGGAATTTTCAGAGCTTTCGGCGAATTTTTCGGGCCTTAAATATCATTTCTGGACTTTTCTGGAATTATTAAATCCCGAAATTAATTTAATTCCCGAAATTAATAAAAAGGGCGTTTTTGAAAATGTTCCAAACCCTGGCAATATATATATGTCGGCGAAGCCCTCGACGCGAGGATTTCAGAAGTATGGCCCGTTTTCCGAGCTGCCGCTCCTAACTCCGCACATCTGACGCCGAAGTTCACACGAGTTTGATCTCCGACGAACTTCCGGCGAGCTTTTTCGGCCAAACCGTCGCGTCTCGGCGAAAACCGCCACCATCACGAGGTAGGTCTCGTCGTTCTCTACACCGTAGCCTCCTCGTTTGCTTAAATCCGTGTCCGTTTGATGTTTTTCCTAACTCCCTTCTCTTTTCCGGCGAGGTCTTCCATGGCCGGCGTTCTTCCTCGCCTCCGGCCACCAGCCATGCCAGCCAAGTGGGCTGGGTCTGGCGTTTCGCCGCCGCCGGCCGGCCAGCAGGCCCCATGGGCGAGCCCTTCCCTCCGGTGCGTGTGAGCAGCACCTGCAGTCACGATCGAACGAAACAGAACAGAGAGGAACAACGATCCATCAGAGGTAGAAGACGACTTATTTACAGTTTTGCCATCGCGCCCATTAATTACAAGTTTGCCATCTATTGTTTAATACCCGCCGTTTACTCGTTTTAAGTCCGATTCGAGTGGTTCAAGATGCGTTAGAATCGTGTCGTCGTGCTCTACGCAGTAGTGGTACTGTTTATCACGTTTGTCAAATATGAATTTATTTATTTATTTAAATATCATTTTGATAATAATAACTATTTAATACTTTCTAATTAAAATTAACCTAGGGTTATAATTCCATCCGCGTTGCTTTGCGATCGTGTCAACCCTAGGATTTGTGTTAATAATGTTGTTTGCCATGTTTTTTATGTCTATGGAATTAATCTTGTTAATTTGATAATTATTTAATGTTACTTTTGATATAAAAGCAACTCAATTATATTTCCGCTCTCCTGCACATGCATGTCAATATAATTTATATCAGTGCCTATATAATTGTAATCCACTTAGCTCAACCCAAGTTCATAAATGCTTGTGTTCACCTTATGTCACATGTTTATGTTTGCTCATAATTAAATTAATGATTAACCAGCGCTTGATCTTCGGTCCTTTATAATTGATGTTTATTAATGACATATTTAGTTAATCATTGTATAAGTCTTTATGTATCATAATAATATGATTAGTGCTTTTACAGGTTCTAAGCTTTATAATATATAAATATTAATTAATATGTGCTCTCTTGCATAAAAGTAATTTAGGTTTATGCCTTAAGTTTTCGTACGTGCCTATTAATATAACTAGTACCAAATTAAATGTTTCTTTAATTATGCTTTGTTTAGATTCACCTTGACAACCTGTTATGCTCCCTATAGCTGTTCTCACATAAGCTTTATAATTTGTGAATGTTTAAATGGCTCATATAATATAATTGCTTGTAAATAAAATATGCTTAAGGTTTAACCTTACTTTGTTATATCAGTCATCTTGCTTAGATGTTAGATCAGGCATACGGTTTATGTTCATGGTTGTTGCTAGTATCTCGGTAGTCGTGTTCTCTTTAATGATAGCTTCGTCGTTCTTGCGCTCTTGTGACCGTAGCACCGAGTTCCGCCGTTTAGACTGTTCTATCTTTAGCTTCCTTTTTGTTTGGTGTATTGTTCTTAGTTGTGTATGCTTGTTTGTTTTGCTTGGTTGCTACGAGAGGACAATTTGTTAGCGCTGAAGGCTAAGAGCTGGGTATCGACAAGTACAGCGAAAGTTGAAGATAAGAGATACAAGCTAAAGAAGTCTGAGCAATTACACTCTGGGAAAAAGGCAAATGCAGACACCTTTTGATCATATTGAATTACCTACACATATTATTATCTTCCTGTCTTGATGCTTTGCATGTGTCATAAATTATCCAACATTAAGGTTATGACTAGCCACTATCCAGATATGTATTTACCTATGGGTTATGGTCTTGGGTGGTGTTGGTGTTCCAGCGTAGTATGCTTAGCTGCTCACACTACTCCTCTCTTAATAATAAAGATAACTGTAAATGCTATCTCACCTTATGATGATGGAGATGGTGATCTCTGGTCTCTGCGGAGATGTTGCTGCTGGTTAGCAGTTTGGGAGATGGAGTTGGATAAGGGGGAACGAGTACTAGTGGTTGACCCAGCAAGCTGGGGGTACTTGTGTCTACTCTCCCTAAGGACCGGTTCGTGGAGCGGCCACCTGGGACATCCGTACGACTCCAAGCTAATGGGCTCTGGCTTGGCCTATTAGCAGGACCATCATAGGCAGGGTGGGCAACTTACCGACGGGTGGCCTTAGCTAAGTGTCGCTGGGATGTTCACATGGTTTAAAGTTATGGGAGAGATCTGTGGATCCGTGGTGGGGGCGGCCATGCACGGGGAGGACGCCCATACGCCTGCGCTCATCACTAGCGAGTTGCCACTGCTTATGACCCTGTGAAAAGCCTCGTTGTGACCTCTGCTGGTCCATCTTGGAAATGGGCTAAGAGAATTGCTACCTCGTGCATAAAGAGTAATCACATCTTGGAGGGAAAGCGTACACCTCTGCGCAGAGTTATTCAAATCTGGTATACTAGCTGTGCTCTCGGATATGAGCGGCCCAGAGCTCTCACATGATTAGAATATGGACTCAGAGTTTATAAATCATGGTGATGGTTTATGGGAGGTTGCTACCTCGTGGTTTTAACGGGATCGATGTCCTGTGTTCCCTTGAGGTTGTTACCTCTGTTTGACAGTGAAAGATAATACTATTGATTAACACATCCTTAATTACTTATACTCTTAATTAAGGGTGGGATCTTTTACACACATACAGTAGATAGGTAATTCTATTAAAAGTTGAACTAAAATTGCTACCTGCAGTAAGCCTGTGTCAGCTTTACCTTTTGTAAGCCTTGCATTTCATTACTTTATTTCTGTCTGTACTTGCTGAGTTCGACACGGACTTACCCTTGCTATTCCCCACACCTCCAGTGTGTAGTAGAGTGTTGCTCAGAAGAGAGATAAAGATGCTATGGAGTTTCAAGAAGCTAGACAGAAGTGCTGGGCGTACAGAGCCCCCAGTCAGCCGTCCCTGTAAAGATGGAGTCTGAAGAAAAAATTAACAATCGTTCCGCATTACTCTGACTGTTGTAAGTGTTAATATGGTTATATTTTTCCGCTATAATACATTGTTTCTGATATTTCTATTCTATTGTTGTATGTGTGGACTTCCTGGGCACACATATGACGGCATCTGGTCTTCTGTTGAAAACCAGGATGTGACATGACTTCTCTGAATATGAGCGTCGTAACCTTCAGAGACAACTTGATTATTTCATTGATGAAGTGAGAGTTGATCCTTCTTTCTCCAATTGTACTGATCTTGGTGTTCTTGCTATGAAGATGGTTCAAACTGATAGGCACACATCATTTCCATTAGTTTATCGTCTTGTTGAGGTTGCAACTGCCACAGTGGAAAGGGCCTTCTCAGCCATGAAATTAATTAAGACCGACTTATCAAATAAGATGGGTGATGAATGGTTGAATTATCGGATGGTTTGTTATATTGAGCGAGTTGTGTTTGCAAGCATACCGATGACGATATCTTACAATATTTTCAAGAACTAAAATCTCGTTTGAAGAAGTTACCTAGTACATGTAGTACTAGTACAATTCATTACAATGGTATGCTACATTCTGAGTTTCATACTGTAAATATGTGTGAAACAATAAACTCATTTTTGTGGCCTTTTTATTTATATTTTGATCTTAATTGTATGCAGAGCTTGATGACAAGATGGAAGATGTGAACGGGGGACTGGACGCGAATGCACCAGCACCACCTCGCTAGGCACTAGGTATTTTTTTCATCTCATCATGTGTATCGTACAATGTTATTAGCTTCTTAGAGGCCCTAGTCATGAGCAAAAGCTGGCTCCGCCACTACTTCCCAAGTAACATCGTGGATGGTTTTGATTTATTCATTACATTCACGATGATTTCTCTCGCTATGGACATATTTACCCCATTCATGATCGGTCTGAGGCGTTAGAAAAATTTAAGATATATAAGGCTGAAGTGGAAAATCAGCATAGTATTAAGATTAAAGTTGTAAGATCAGATCAAGGTGGTGAATATTATGGGAGACACGCTCCATATGGCCAAATCCCAGGACCTTTTGCTAAGTTCCTTGAGGAAAATGACATAATTGCCCAGTATTCAATGCCGGGCGAACCTCAGCAAAATGGAGTGGCGGAGCATCGCAATCGCACTCTCGTGGATATGGTGCGTAGCATGCTTAGCTATTCTAGCTTGCCAATTAGTTTATGGATGGAAGCATTAAAGACAGCAGCACACATCTTAAATAAAGTGCCTAGTAAGTCAGTTCCCAAGACAACATTTGAGTTATGGACGGGGAGAAAGCCTACACTAAATTATCTCCATGTGTGGGGTTGTGCTGCTGAAGCTAAGTTATTTAATCCTCAGTTAAAGAAATTAGATCCTAAGACTGTGAGCTGTCACTTTATTGGATACCCTGATAATTCTAAGGGATATCGTTTTTACTGCCCTGATTGTCATACTAAGTTTGTTGAGACTAGGCAGTCTGTGTTCTTAGTGGATGCAGAAATCAGTGGGAGCTCGTAGAGGCATGAGGTTAATCTTGAGGATATACGGGCTGAATTACCTGTATCCATGACTCAAGATGATACTCCACTAAGTTTTAAGATTGTGCCAAATATTAGTGCACCTCCGCCTCATGCTAGTAGAAATGAAATTCCGGCTAGTAATGAAATTCCTGTTGAGAACACGAATATTCAAATTAATGCGCCACAACAGGAAGTTTCAATAATTGAGAATGAAATTCAGGAACAAGAACAGCCTCAGCCTCAACCAGTGTGATTTCTGAACCTTTAAGAAGATCACAGCGGGAGAGGAAATCTGCTATCCCGTTATTATGAGATTTATTTAAGTGAAGATCTATTTGATGTTGGGAAAGTAGATGATCCAGCTTCTTTTAAAGAGGCAATTGCACATAAGAATTCAAATAATGGATCGAGGCATGCAAGATGAGCTTAAATCTATGAGCACAGATCAAGTTTATGAATTAGTGGAAATTCCTAAAGGAGTCAAACCAAAGAGGGCTGTAAATGGGTCTACAAGATTAAGCGTGACTCCAAAGGGAAAATTGAGAAATTTAAGGCTAGGTTCGTAGCTAAAGGCTTCACACAGATTGAAAGGGTTGATTATCATGAAACCTTTTCTCCTATATCATCCAAAGATTCTCTCAGAATAATCTTGGCGCTTGTAGCTCATTATGATTTAGAGTTACATCAGATGGATGTTAAGACAACATTCTTAAATGGTGATTTAGATGAGACTATTTTCATGGCACAACCGGAAGGTTTTGTTGTGAAAGGTAAGGAGCACATGGCGTGCAAATTAAAGAAATCCATTTATGGGTTTAAGCAAGCGCCACGACAATGGTACCTGAAATTTGATGGTCTTATTAAGAAATTCGGCTTCACCGAGAATCGAAAGGATAATTGTATCTACTTTAAGTCTAAAAGTGGATGATTTGTTATCCTAGTACTCTATGTTGATGACATTTTGTTAGCAAGTAATGATAAGAATATGTTACATGAGACTAAGAATATCTTGTCGTCTCATTTTGACATGAAAGATCTCGGTGAAGCCTCTTATGTTCTTGGCATGGAGATAAACCGAGATAGGACCAAAGGAGTATTAGGATTATCACAGAAAGCATACAATGAGAAAATGCTTGCAAGGTACAATATGGATAAGTGTGCTGCCACACCTGTACCATTTGCTAAGGGTGATAAATTTGGTGATTACGAAATTCCTAAGAATAAGTTAGAATTAGATGATATGAGAACTAAGCCATATGCTTCTGCTGTCGGGAGCCTTAATTATGCACAAGTGTGTATGTGTCCAGACTTGGCATATGTAACCGGGATGTTAGGCAGATATTAGAAAAATCCAGGCTTGGTCCACTGGAAAGGTGTTAAGAAAGCTTTACGTTATGTTCAAGGCACCAAGGATTTTATGCTCACATATCGGAGGTTAGATTCTCTTGAAATTTTGGTTATTCAGATGCTGATCTAGGAGGGTGTGTGGATCAAAAGAGGTCCACAACAGGCTATGTTTTCACCCTTGCTAGAGGTGCAATTTCGTGGAAAAGTGTTAAGCAATCTATAGCAACACAGTCTACTATGCAAGCTGAAGTTATTGCTTGTTGTAAGGCCACAGACCACACTGTTTGGCTTAAGAATTTTGTCCCGGATCTAAGAATTATTGACAGTATTTCTAAGCCTATCACCATGTACTGCGACAATAAGTCTGCGGTATTGTTTTCCGGTAACAACAAACCTACTGATGGGTCAAAATCTTTAGACCTAAAGTACTATGTTGTGAAGGATAGAACCCAGGATCAAACAATTAAGGTTGAGTATATAAGTACTAAGTTGATGCTCGCAGATCCGCTAACTAAGGGCTTACCACATAATGTATTTAAACAACATATTGCTAGCATGGGTTTAGTGTAGAGCCTCTGAGACTGGGTAATAGGGCCATGTACTCCCAATAAGTAGTAAGTGTTGTTACAAGGTATACTATGGGTAATGGGGTCCCAGTAGTACTTATTGCTGCTGACGACGCATTGGTCTTGTTTTAATGTGGTACAGAGTCTGAGCATAAGAGTAAGTGAATATTAGTTGCATAATTGCATTAGCGGTTCGATCAAGTGGGAGAATGTTGGATGTGATCTCGGCAAATGCCGTGAAAAGTGACAAGTCAGTTAATTACATGACTAATTAGTAACGCGATTAATTAAGGGTTAAGTAAGAGGTACACCTGTCATGTTTATCTATCCAACCAATCAGTTTGGCGTGATCGACGGCAGCCCTTAGATCGTCTAGGGTTTTGGCCCCCCGGCCCATAGTGCCCTATATAAGAAGAGGCACCCCTGGTGCCTCCGATCATCCATTTCCACCAAACCGATCGCTAAGGCGTGGAGGGCTCGGGAAGGTCATTCCCCGTTCCAGGCTAGTGCCGGTGGCGCCCAGAGGGATGCCGCTATCCGACATGATGAGGTCAGCACCTGCAGAGGGTTCCCAAACCCTCAGCCAGTGACCCATCTTCATCAACACCACCACCAACGACTGCATCACCACCGGAGGCAGTGATGGCGACCGCCAACGCTGGTCTAGCACTATCCCTTTAGTATTTTTGCAGTAGATTAACAGTGGTCATGTGTTAGATTAAATTAAGATCCTGTATACATGTTCTACATGTTTTATGTTAAGTTAAAGATTGTTTCATCTATGAGTTATGCTAAGTTAAGATTCAATAACAAAAAATCATTAAGGGACAAAGAAAATCTTTTCTCCATCCTCCCCTATAAAGAAGGGGAGAGGGGGAGGTGGAGATGAGCTTTGGCCGGCTGATCACTCAGCTTGCTTCCCTCTCTTCTCTTACTACTACTAATTTTGTTGGGAGAAGCCAATACTGGAGTGAAGCAATCACCATCGCCATCTTTATAAGAATTTCCTACAAGCGCAGCTAAGAGGGATTGGTCTGGAGCGCGTTGGACGGACAAGCAATCTGCCCAAAGAAAAAATGGTATGCTTGGCATGGTGCGTGAAGGCTTGAAGACATGACATGATCATCTATGTCTACTTCGCCTATGTCAACTACTTCTGCTTTAATGACATCAATGTCATTTTTAACAGAGGTTGAACTGCAAGGACCAGACCATTAAGGGCTGGGCCACAGAGGCATGAACAATTGGCGGCCATTGAAGTTTAGTTAAAGAAAACCCAAAGGATAGCTAGCTAGAGGCAAACAGTCCATAGACTATTTATGTATAGGCGAAAGCTGCATATCAATATGAGTTGTAATTGGGGTCCCACTTAGTTGTATTCAGCTCACCAGGAACTCGTATAGGCAGTCGTGGGTGCGGAATGCTGTTTTGTGGATGTCCTAGGGCCGCATCCGTACTTGGTGGTACCCCGAGCGCAAGTCCATCTTGGTGAAGAAGCGGGCGCCGTGGAGCTCGTCGAGAAGCTCGTCGACGACGGGGATGGGGAAGGCGTACTTGACGGTGAGGGTGTTGAGGGCGCGGTAGTCGATGCAGAACCGGCACGAGCCGTCGGCCTTTTTGACGAGGAGGACCGGGGAGGAGAACGGTGAGTCACTGCAGAGGACGACGCCCTGCTCGATCATCGCTGCGCACTGGCGTTCCAGCTTGTCCTTGTGGGCCGCCGGGTATCAGTATGGACGAACAGCGATGGGAGCAGAGCCGGGCTTGAGGACGATGGCGTGGTTGCGCCTGCGCTGAGGTGGGATGCCCTTCGGCTCGGCGAAGACATCCTCGTTTGCGGACAGGAGCTCATCCAGGAGCGTCCCACTGGCCGCGGCGATGGTACGCAGACGCGCGACGGAGGACGAGGGTACGCCCGACCAGCTAATGAAGCATCCACGGTACTAGAACGTCATCGCACGGGAGGCGAAGTCCCAGACGATGGGCCCCAATGTTCCCATCCAACAGGTGCCCAGAACGACGTCGTACCCTGCAAGAGGCATGACAAATAAGTCTTTGTGGAACGTCGTGTCGTCGATGGAGAACGGCACGCGCCGGATCACGCCCGGACAGGCCACGCGCTCACCGTTGGCGACCGTCGCCGTCATGCGCGGCTGGTCCTGGATCGGCAGCCCGGTACGCCGTGCCGCGTCCTCGCCGATAAAGCTGTGCGTGGACCTGCTGTCGAGCAGGGCGAGGAGGGAGATGCCGCCGACGGACACCCTGATCTTAATCGTGTCGGCGATGGGTACGCCCGCGACAGCGTGTAGGGAGAAAATCGGGGACTCCGCGTCCGCCGAATCCTCGGTTGCGGCCGCTGCGTCCTCGACGTCGTCATCGTCCGCGGTGCAGTCCAGGAGAAAGAGGCGTTTGCACACCTTGTTGTGGCCGCGGCTGTACTTCTCGTCGCAGTTGAAGCACAGGCCGAGGCGTCGACGTTCCTCCTGTTCGGCCTAGCTGAACCGGCGCATGGTCCGCCCCTCGACTGACGTGGTGGCCGGCGCTGCCTTGATCGCAGGGTTCTGGGGTAGGGCTGGCCGCGGTCCCGGCATGGGGAGGACGCCCTTGGCGGGTGCCTTGGCCAGAAACAGATACGGCTCCATGAGCTCAAACTGCCTGGCGAGGCTCATGGCGGACGCTGGGGTTTGCGGGTTCTGCTGTTGGACCTGGAGGCTGAGCGGCGGCAGAAGGCCCCCCGTGAAGGGCTGCGCTCGCTGGGCCTCATCGAGACGACCGGCACGAGGGAGCATGGCCTGGAAGCGGTCCTGGTAGTCCTCCACCGTCCCCGTACGGTGGCACGACGAGAGCTCGAAGAGGGGCGCCGACTGGAGCGGAGGCCCGTAGCGCAGATTGAGGGCATGCCTTCATCCTCCTGGACTTGCATATACCAGAGCTGTGCCCCGTCTTGGAGGTTGTAGGAGGCCATCCAGACGTGTTCCTCTGCCATGATGCGCTGCTGGACGAAGAACGACTCACACTTGTTGATGAAGATCAGCGGGTCGCTTTTGCCATCGTAGCGCGGAAACTCCGGGCGCCAGTGCTTCGGCGGCCGGTCTTCGTGGTGCTCATCAGAGCCCGGGCGGCCACCGGATGCCGAGGATGAGGAGTGCGCGAGGGAGAGGTCGTGGATGGCCTTCGCGTTGGCCTCGATTGCGGTCGCGTTGGCCTCGATTGTTTTCTGCATCAAGGCCACGTTCTTCGTGAGCACCTCAATGGAAGCCTTGAGGTCATCACCCATGGTGCCGGCGCAAGATGCGACGAACGAGGAGGAAGAGGATGGTGGGCTAGGGTTTGCGGTAGGTGCCGCGGCGGCGGTTGTTGGAGTCAAGGATCGAGATGAACATGATATCAGGTTGTCAAGGGCCTCAAACCCAAGGATAGTACGACCCCGACTACGTAGCTCGTAGTCGCGATCCGTCTTCTACGGCGAGGATTACCCCTCTGCCGTAGGCTTAGTAGAAAGAGAGACAGAGGAGTTTTGGGATAACTGATTGCTTGATTCATTCAACGAGGTGTTTCTCGATACAAATAGCCAACTGGCCAATCCATGCAAAAAGAAACTAATCACTCCTTAAGTTTAGGAAATAAACAAACTAACAAATCTCTCCTTCCATCTAGCCACTGCTCGATGGACCGGCCTGGGCGCCGCGACTCGCGCGTTCGGCCTCGCGACGCACGTCGCGGTTACGCCGGCGCCTGACGTAGCCTTGGCCCCACATGACAGAACCCGTCGATGAGCAGCAGCAGCAGCATACGTTCCTCACCAATTGAGCTTGGAAAATATCTAGTTCTTCAAAAGCCTGCTGCGATCGCGACTCCAGCTGCAACTGTTTTGCTACTAGCCACTGCTACTACATTTTGTCTTCATGTGTGCCTGCATTGCATGCGTATATGGATCGATCGGAAGCACTGCACATATGTCGTACGTCCTCGTCAGTTACGTTCCTCACCATAAATAGAGCAGCATGCCATACACAGTTTCTCCAGTGAAACTGAATTAAATTAAGGCCTTGATTACTTTCGCTGCAAAAGAGCAAAACTTTTGCAGATTTCCTATCACATCAATTTTTGGACGCATTTCGTAGATCTAAATATAAATGAAATGAAAAACTAATTGCACAGTTTGAAAGTATATTGCGAGACGAATCTTTTGAGCGATTATGGTTGAATAAAAATTGTCACAAACAAACGAATGTGCTACAATGCTACTGTAACAAATTTTTTACAAAGTAAACGTGGCCTAAGTAGCACCGCCAATGACGAAGACGTACGAACTAAAAGTTAAGTTATTTTCGCCATCCATGAAAGCAAAAGCAAAAGCAACGCGCACGCGGTGACTTGACTTGCTGACTGATATATGGTGGTCGGTGCTAATATATTTTCTCTCTCCATTAACAGCCTAACAGGGAATATCAGTAATAATCAATTTGGTTGCTGTCTGCTTTATCAGCGGGCAGCGGCAAGCCATGCATCCATGCATGTTGTAATTGTGCTTTGTCAGGCAGCCTTAGCTTTGAGCTTTGTCGGTCAGTCGTCCTTTGTTTATGTCTCCAAGACCATGACTCAGCTTGACTTGAGAGAGGTTGGTCGGTCTAGGGCTTTTTTCAGATTTTCAAATTCGAACTTTTAGATTTTTCAAACTCAGGTGGAGACATAGTTATATAAATTTGTAGTAGTGCTTGATGAGATCTAAAACTATAAAATTAAAACCATGTCTAGGCGTAGTGGTGAGGCAATGAACGCTCACGAGCAAGATTGAGACTAACCTGCAGCTACTGGTGCAAATAATGTTACAACACAGCCCCATGTCATCCTCATCGGTTCTTCACCATAAATAGCGCACGGTACACAGTTTAAATTAAGTAGCACTACACAACCCCATGGACAACAAAGACGAGCTAAGTTATAATTTCGTCCATCAAAGCAAAAACAATGCGCGGGGAGCCGGGGACTTGGTTTGGCTGATCTAATCATGGTGCTAATTAAGATATTTTATACCAGAGAAGATCAATATAGTGTATTACAATTATATTATGTTTTTTAAGGACACAATTTGCTATGTGCCTGTGTTTCGAGGGTAGCCAAAATCACCCTTGTCGTTCTTCCTTTGCTTTGAGCAACTGATCAGCTTTGTCACTTGTCAGTCAGCCTTTGTTTATGCCCAGACCATGGCGGCAATTTGTTGGTTAATTAAGAGATCAATATGTGAATAATTGTCTCCTTAGCTCAAGCACAGAACAGGGCAATTAGGGACTCTGAATATGTTGATGATGTCACTCATGAACTCCACGCACTACGGGAAACCGCCACTTTGCCGAGTGCACAGGCCTTTGCCGAGTGCCAAATATCGGGCACTCGACAAAGACCCTCTTTGCCGAGTGCCGCACTCGGCGAAGCAGGGCACTCGGCAAAGCGGACTTTGCCGAGTGCGAGACAGTCGGCAAAGACTGGCACTCGGCAAAGGCACCCTTTTCCGAGTGCCTCGCACTCGGCAAAGGCCGACACTCGGCAAAGAGGCCCTTTGCCGAGTGCCAAGCACTCGGCAAACCGCGGCACTCGGCAAAGTTGGGCCAGCCGACGTCAACACCTAGCGCCGTCACCTTTGCCGAGTGCTGTCAGTCTGGGACTCGGCAAAGACATAACTTTGCCGAGTGCTAGGACCAGGCACTCGGCAAAGAATTTCTTTGCCGAGTGCCGAGACTCGGCACTCGGCAAAGGTTTTTTTTCTGTTTTTTTGGCTCCAAAATTTTTGTGCAACCTTAGGACACTACCAGCAACAACATGTCCAAAATGGGGAGATTTTCAAAGCTTTTGGTATATTTAGTTAGTTTTTTTGTTTTCTTGAATTTTCCCGCGTGGCGTCGGTTTGAACTGCAGGTGCATGAAATATTCGATTTCCTTGGTTCGAAAAATGTTATCCTTCTTTTTTGGGGTAAATGTAGGCTAGATCCAAGAACTGTCGCCAAGTTTGAAGTATCGTGCGCACGTGGCAACGCCTCCAACTTGCGTGAAAGCGGCTTTTTAATTATATAAAATGCAAACGAATTCTGAAAATCATGAAACTTCTAGGTTGGTCCTTATATCGTATGTGGATGCCGTGGTAAAAAACTCAAAACATTTCGAGCACTTTGGCACGCGTGTTGACACAAACCAGGAGATATCCTTCTATTATCACATGTGATCACATGTGGAGACTTTCTTCTTCTTGAGGGCCCCTTCCCCTCAAGAAGAAGAAAGTCTTCTAAAAGAGGGTAGGCCTGATTTCATTGCCTGGTTCTCTGCGAAGGTACCGTCCAATTTACCTCGTTCAATCTTTGACATTCCACTTTGCTCCTTCCCGCGATTAATGTCACGAACTATTCGGACTCTCCTTGCAGGCCCGCAAAGATTGGGAAATGGATGCTGAGTTGAAAGGGCTCGCACATGGCTTCGCCCTCAAGGTCAAGTCATACACCGTTCATGATGTCAATGGGTATCGCTTTCACACAAGAGAGCACGAGCGGAGTCGGCCCAACCAGAAAACCACGAATACCGAAGTTCGTACGCCTGGCACCGATGGGCTCGACTACTACGGCGTGGTAGATGCAATCTACGAGCTCTATTTTCCGGGTCGCACAGGTTTCAAGCCAGTCATATTCAAATGCCATTGGTTTGATCCTAATGTCACGAGAAGGACCCCTGAGCTTGGACTAATCGAAATTCGACAGGATTCTGTCTATCAAGGAGAGGATGTCTATATTATGGCTCAAGAGGCGACGCAAGTTTATTATCTCCCATGGGCGTTGGAGATGAGGACGAGGGAGAAGAGGTGCAAAATGCCAAGGACTTAGAATTGCTTGAGCGTTTACGCGTAGGAGATGACACTGATCTGAGCAGTGAGGAGGAGCCTGAGGACCCTACACTGGTCGATAATATTGATAGTGACCACGAGAACTATGATCCATCCGCTGCCGATCATGAAGATTATTTCTAATTCATGTAATACCATATTTTTATTATTACTGTTTTGCATCTATTTTAATTGTTATTATTATTACTTGTAATTTAACTGTGCTAATTGGTTTACTGTTTTAATTTGCAGGCACTTGACAAGATGCCAGGAGGCAGGCAGCGACGAAATGTCGCCTCGTTGTACGCCAGGACCTCCGAGGGCACCGAGCCCCCCCGCCGCCGTGGCCGTCCTAGGAGGGTGCAGCAGCAGCAGCAGGAGGAGCAGCAGCAGCAGCAGGAGCAGCAGGAGGAGGAGCAGCAGGAGGAGGAGCAGCAGCAGGAGGAGCAGCAGCTGGAGGAGGCGGCTGGGGGTTCCACCTCCAGTGGCTCTGCCTCGTCGGGAGTCTACTTGCGTGGGCCCATGCGCCTACCGGACTTCATCCAACCTCACAAGCGCCCTGTGCTTTGACCCAGGGGCCTCGGGTAAGTAACAATTGAGGTTTCCATTACTGCTTGAAATGACATACTGAGATTTGAACTTGACACTAACAATCCGTCTTAATGACTCTTGCTTGCAGTAACTGGCTGGTTGTGCGCAATCCGGGCCGGCATCCAAACCAGACACTGGGCGGTCTGGTTCGCATGTACTACCCTGGCATGGTTGTACATACTGGGCAACAGACGCCGCCCTACACGTGGGCCCACTTCTACTCTGCCGAGGACGAGCAGTACACCACAGTGGCCCAGAAGATCAAACGCCGGTTCTGGGTGAGTCTTCGTGCCACTAAATTGGTCAATACTACAAATTCATTGCTCAATACATGATGTCTGTATGCAGGACTACTTCACGTGCGACGAGGGGTACGAGGAGGAGGCGAATCGAGTCCAGGACAGGGCCTGCAGGAAAATTGTGTCGGACTTGCACCATGAGCAGCGGCTGCAGTGCATCATCTACCACGAGGCCGAGGTGAACGGGCTGCCGTGCAACAAGGAAAGGGCCAGGGACATCGTGCTCACCAAGGAGCAGTACATGGACCGGTGCCCTGATTGGTGCAAGCACGACTTGGAGTGCTGGGAGGCCATTGTGGACAGGTGGCTCTCGGAGGACTGGGCGCAGCAGCGCGAGGTCCGTCGGGACTGCCGCCTGCAGATGCAAGGGGCGCCACACCACCACGGCAACCTGTGCCTCGACGCCTACGCCGAGAGATGGGTAACGATCTTTGTGTCTTTATCTTTGTTTATTTATTCTAACACTCAATTCTATTCTCATTTATTGCAATCATCTGTGTGTTTTCCACGCAGGGCCAGGCGCAAGGTAACCAGCCGTGCAACGAGTACATGGCGTATGCCCTTGCACACAAAGGCAAGGCGACGGCCCCAGACAACACCTACAGCTCGGCGGACGGGCCCGAGGCGTACTCCAACGCGAGCGTCCACAGCAAGCTCAGCGAGTACACCTCGGCGGCTCGCGAGCGCCATGGCGAGGACTTCGACCCGGCCACAGAACCCCTGGACACGGACATCGTCATGAGGCTAGGAGGAGGGAAGCAGCACGGCCGGTACTGGATGGCGAACAGCATGATCGACCCCACCTCGGTTCCCAGCCTCGCCCAGATTCGAGCGCAGAGCACGAGCTCCTCACTCCCCATTCGACCTCGGCAGCCTAGCTCATGGCAGCAGATGGCGGAAATGAAGGTTACTCATTTTATTCATCGTTACTTTCTTTTACACGTACACCTTGCATTTGCCTTGTTTAAACATTGGTGGTGGAATGTTGCAGGCCCAGTTGCAGGCGTTGCAAGAGGCAGAAGCACAAAGGGAGGCCGAGAGAGCATAAGAGAGGACTGCTTTGCAGGACGTGTTCACGTTCGTGGCGAGCCTTCAGAACGTGCCTGGTGTGGTCGTGCCCCCGTCGCTGCTCGCTCGTGCTGTGGCTCCTCCTCCTCCTCCTGTAGGGACTCCGGTAAGTATATATATGTATGGTTGTTTATTTCACTAACTTTCCATGTAATTCTGAAGTTACTAATGACTTTGCTTCTCCTTTGTGCAGCCACAGTCCTTTGGTTCGAACCCGACTCCTGACGGTGGCCCTTCTCCGCAGTCCGGGTCCGAGTGGCCAAGTGGCCATGTTCCACTGCCCGGGTGGCCTCCATACGGTTGGCAAGGTGGCTCTGGGGGCTCCGCGTGGGGACTGTGGGGTGGGCCAGGTGGCGCTTCGGGCTCCGGGCCGTACTAGGTACTTTCTACTAGTTTCGTTGCATGGAGTTGTGATGGATGGACTTGTGTCGGACAAGTGATGTGATTGTGGACATCGGTCGATATATGTGGCCTTGTGATGGACTTGTGATGGACTTTTGATGGATATTGTGATGTGTATGGATAATTGTGATGGATAATTGAGATATTGTGGTTGTGGATGATATATGTGGCCTGTGGATGTTATTTGTGGCCTGTTGAATGATATGTATGTGTTTTTTGTCTCTGTGTTGATGGAAAGAGAAAAACAAAAAAGAAATAGGGGATCTGGGATCTTTGCCGAGTGCTGACACTCGGCAAAGACCCCTTTGCCGAGTGCAATGGTAATTGCACTCGGCAAAGCTGGGAAAATTGGCCAAACCGAGGCCCAGTTTCCCAGCTGCCATTGCACTCGGCAAAGAAAATAATTTTTTTTAAATTGTTTCGGAAAAAATCTTTACCGAGTGCTTTGGCACTCGGCAAAGAAAATAATTTTTTTTTTTTTTTGGGAAAATATCTTTACCGAGTCTTGGCACTCGGCAAAGAATATAATTTTTTTTATTTTTTTGGAAAATATCTTTACCGAGTGCGACACTCGGCAAATAAAATATTTTTTTTAAATTGTTTCGGAAAAAATCTTTACCGAGTGCTGACACTCGGCAAAGAAAACGGCTTTGCCGAGTGCCAGATGTCGGCACTCGGCAAAGCTGCCGTCAGGCCCGACGGCGTAGATTTTTTGCCGACGGCCCGGTAGCACTCGGCAAAGGCAGAAAAGCACTCGGCAAAGCCTTTGCCGAGTGCCGATTTTTGGCACTCGGCAAAGCCGGCCTTTGCCGAGTAGGCCGTTGCCGAGTGCTCTTTGCCGAGTGCGGCACTCGGCAAAGCCTTTGCCGAGTGCTTTTCTGCCTTTGCCGAGTGCTGCAGGCACTCGGCAAAGAAATTGTTTTCAGTAGTGACGGCGTGTCCAGACTTGAGATTGGTGATGGGTCATGATTCGACCCCTTTGGTGAACATAATGGCTACCCAGAGGTGGGTGAGGCCCCTGGGTGCTTCCCTAAAATTGACAACCAAATCGAATCCCCAGACCGCAAAGGGTCAGGTGATGGGGATGGTCTGTAACGCCTGCTCTAGGAGGTGAGTTTGCCGAGCGTAGTACTAGCACTGCAGGCAGGTCTTCACGATGTGCTTGGCATCGTCGAGGGCTGTTGGCTAGGGCCTGATTTAGATTGCAAAATTTTTTTCAAGATTCTCTGTCACATTAATTTTTGAAATCTATGCATGGAGTATTAAATGTTAATGAAATTAAAAACTAATTACATAATTTGAAAGTACATTGCGAGACAAATATTCTGAGCCTAGGTCCGTCATGGTTGGAAAAAAAATTATCACATACAAACGAAACATTCTACAATGTTTTTTCTTCAATTTTTTTCAATCTAAACGAGGCCTAGTAAAAACCATGCCATAGCACAGCAGCTTGCCGACCAAGGCTTTCGAGGACGCATGGTGCCCGCCGACAATGACGTGGATAGCGTGGAGCAGGGCTGATCCCCGTATAGGTTTTCCTTCTATGATCCTATCGCAGTTCGCCCTATGGCCCAAACACCGAAGTTTGGTCTTGTCCTCCGCGAGAATCCCCAGGTTTAGGATGTCAAGGAAAGGGCGGATCCAATCGTGGGTCGACGGACATACCTTGCGTTGTTCGTTAAGTTGCTTGTCATCCGCTTGGGCCTTCCTTTGGCTTGGCTGGCAGCAGTAAGTCGGCCTGGACTATGCCCTGGAGTCAGATCGAGGTGCTTTTGAGGACTACGAGGATGACATGAGGAGGGTCAGGACCTGACATGTAACATGCTGCTTCAATTGTTACGTCGGAGGACATGGTGGAGGCTGCAACTTCTCATCCTAGCAGATCGATACTATACACCAAGTTACAGGCAAGAGCTACTAGCCAGAGTGATTTTTTTTAATTTAACACTTTTGAAAAACGAAAATTTAAAACTAACACCGGTTGAAAACTATTTCCAAAACTAACCTGTTTGGCCGCGCCTTGGAGCGTGGCGCGGCCAAACAGTACTGACGCGCCGCCGAGAACGGCGCGGCAAAGGTGACAGCGTGGCAGCGGCGTGGAGCGCTGGCGCCGTTGGGGCCCGCGGCTGCCGCGCCACATGCAACGGCGCGGCAACTGCCGCGCCATACTACACGGCGCCGCAGCTGCGTGTAGTGGACGCGCCCGACCTTCCTTCTCTTCTCTTCTCCCTTCTTTCTTCTTCTCCGTTTCCCGTCCCGAGCCCGAGCCCGAGCTCCGTCGCCGCCGCTCCAAGGTCCGCCGTCGCTCCAGGCCTCCCCGCCGCCGGTCCCCGCCTCCACGCCTCGTCGCCGCCGCCGCCAAGGGTACCTGCCTCCCCTCCTCGTCTCCTCGGGAGCCCGTGCCGCCCCCCTGCCCGTGCCCTGCTCCAACCCTAACCCTAGCTGGTGGGCAGAGGGTGGCGGCGTTTGGCTGCGCGCGGCGGCTCTCCGGCGGCGGCCGCCGGGCCGGCTCCCTGGTGGCCGGCGCCCGTGTGTCCTGCAGGTCCCCTCCTCCCCCCACCCCCTGCATCGAAGATCCCAAAAGCAAGGTGATTTTTGAATTTTCAATTCATCCATTGCTATGACCCATTAGTTAAATAATTAATTAGTGATTTTAGTGTCCTATGGATTATCAAGGCACTTAGGATTAGATAGGTATCTATTTAGGGCTAGATAGCTATCTAATTAGGGGTTGGTTAATTATTTATGTATTATTAGTTAAATAGTTATCTATTTAGTTAAATAGTTATGTATTATTTCGGATTAGATAGGTATCTATTTATTAAAAGTTAAATAGTTAATTTTTTAGGTCTTATTAGTTTGTTAGTCCCGTAGCCCTACGATTTATTAGTTTAGTAAGATGTTTTAGTTATGTTAGTTAGTGTTCGCATAATAGTTAGGGTTTAGATGATTTAGTTGACCTAATTATCAAAGTAGGTGCCATTTCAATGAGCCATTTGTAGTTGTTGATGAAATTGGCTTATTGGTTTTGTAGATGCCTTTTCTAGTCCGTTTGATGTATGGAGGAAGTGTTAGCATCGATGATGGGGAGTTTGAGGGTATGAAGCAACAATTGGTGATTTTTGATGAGCCTCCAACGTTCGATGAGCTTTTGTTCCGTGTGAATGAAATCTTCGATGGCGACTTATCACTGACCGGGAGGTTTGATATTGGAAAGAAGCGGCCACACTATGTTTTGATGCCCTTGCGCAGGGAGCATGATTGGTCGCAGTACCAAAGCATCATATTAGATTCAAATGTGCCAATGGCAGAGATTGTGGTCGAGGGTGTTGGCGGAAGTCCGTCGCATGACTGTGATGATGAGCAAATGGGTGTTGATCATGAAGCAGGGGATGCGGGCCAAATGGATATTGATGGGCAGTTGACGCAGGAGCAATTTGTGCATGAAGAAAGGGAAGTTGGGCAGCGGAATGATGACTTTGATGTGGGTGTGTACGAGCGTGAGGAGCAGGAGCAGCAGGAGGAGCAAAGGGTTGTTGACGGATATGTTAGTGATGGTTTGGACACTTCGGATGATGATGATGATGGTGGCACCGGTGTCGTAGGTGGCACATATGTTGAAGCTGAGGGAGGTACCTGTGTTCCTGAGGTTCCAATTGCCAGGGATACGGCAGGGCTAGGTCAAATTCATGATCAGAGTGATAGAGATGTGGCAGGTTGCAGCCAGGTCCGCGTGGGTGTCCATGCAGAGGTTGAGTATGCCACCCCTTATGATTCATGGGTTGGGGTGAGAGCGAAGCACAGCGGTTTGTGCCTCCAGAGCCTTATACTGAGACAGAGCTCATGCAGCTTAGGTCCGTTGATGTACCCTTCAGTGGTGTTCCCCAGTACCGTGATGTCAGCGATACCCATATGGCAGTGTGTGATACCGGACTGCAGTTGTGCAGGACCACGGTGTACAATCACAGGCAAGACATCATTAGCATGGGGATGGTCTTCCTCACATTGTCAGAGTTGAAGTTGTTCCTGCAGGACTATGCGGTGCATCATCATAGGCCATTCAGGGTTTCTCATTCTGATAAGGAGTTGAGGTACTACGTTGTGTGCAAAGTTGATACTTGTCCGTGGAGGGTTTGTGCTCGGAAGAAACAGGCCGATGGCAAGTGGAGGATAAGCAAGGTGGTTCAGCCTCACCTTTGTCTGTCAAACGAGGTCCAGGATATCCATCCCCAGCTGACGGCTCGATACCTTGCTCATCGTATATTGGGCCTTGTTGATGAGAATGCAGATGTTTCAGTGTCCATGCTGATCCGGGCTACATATGGATTCACAGGATATGTGCCCAAGTATGGAACGACATGGCGTGCTAAGCAGCATGCCCTAGAGATTCGCTGGGGTAGTTGGGAGGAAGCCTACAATAGGCTTCCTAGGATATTAGGTGCCATGTACAAATACAACCCGGGCTTGAAATGGTTTATGAAGACCGGAGATGGGTACTACCTTATGCCTGATGGTAAGAAGATATGGATCCTGCAGCGTATTTTTTGGTCCTTCGCGCAGACACAGAAAGCATTCCAGTATTGTCGGCCAGTTACTCTTGTTGATGGTACCTTCCTTACCGGGGCTTATCGAGGCGTGTTGATGATGGCTGCCGCTGTTGATCCAGAGAATCAGATTGTACCGATAGCCTTCGCTTTGGCAGAGGGAGAGAACAATGATTCATGGTCATGGTTCATGCGGCTACTGCGGCTACATGTTCTTGGTCCGTCTCGGCAGATCTGTCTCATCTCGGACCGCCACATTGGTCTACTCAATGCGGCAGAAGAAGACATTGTTGGCTTCCCCCCTCTTGTGCACAGATGGTGTATGAGACACTTTGCAGTGAATTTCTGGCGTCGTCAGAGGAAGAAGGAGGTATGTGACAAGGTGAAGGCTCTTTGTTGCGTCCGTACACATCATCAGTTCGCGGAAGCAATGAAAGAACTTGACAAGATGTTGACCGACTCGTCGAGGAGGTGGTTGCAGGAACAGATGCAACACAAGGCGAAATGGGCGCTAGCATATGATGAGGGTGGTTTCCGGTACGGCATCATGACCACCAACTCGTCGGAGTCCTTTAACAAGGTGTTCAAAGGAGTTTGAGCCTTGCCAGTTTCGGGGATACTAGAGTACTCGTTTGAAAAGTGCAATAAGTACTTTGTTACGAGGTGGAACCTAGCACAACACAGCTTGGCAGCAAATGGTATTTGGGGAAAGGACGGATACGAGCATCTTATTGATGTTGAGCTTTGGGCAAAACAACAAGACTGTGTGGCATTTGGACCGACCCGTCAGCTTTACCAAGTTCGTGCCAGGGGTAGCACGACTTTGGGTGGTGAACGTTACGGAGGCCGCAACTACCGTGTGGATCTGCAGAAAGTACAGTGCAGTTGCAATGTCCCCCAGATCATGCATGCACCTTGCTCTCATATGGTCACGGCATGTCAGGCCCGAGGATATGACTACTTGAGTGCACAATTCATGTCACCTCTATACCTTAGATCCAACACATTGAAGATATGGGAGACACCTTTCGAGCCTTACCTTGACCCCAAACAGTGGCCCCCTTACTGAGGAAATGACTACACGCCCGACCCAAAATTGTTGAAGGTAGGGAAGGGTAGGAGGAAGAAGAAGCGTTTGAAGGGCGACATGGACGCTATGAAAGGTTACGGCCAGGATACATACGGAGGGGGTGACTTTGACCGGACCAAAAATAGGAATCTTTGTTCAGAATGCCACCAACCTGGGCACAACGCTAGTAAGCACAAAAGGGAAAGAAGGGTAATATTAATATTATGTTTATTTTTCATGTTCTTTATTTTTAATCTTCTTTATTTATGTATTCTGTATTGTATGCTGTAGTAAAACTTTATTGCATATGAATGTTACTAACTCTCTTTTGTTTTATTTTTATTGCAGGATGGCCCACCCGCAGTACCCCCTTCTTGAGACCTTCTACGACCAGGACCACCGAGGTCGGTGCCTCGCTGAGGAGGTACGGGACCCGCCTCTCGGACCGTTGAGGCCCCGCGTGCACGAGCTGATGCCGTGGGACCCCTGCTACATGCCTTACTATAGGCGGGCACGGTTCCAGGACCTGGTGACCACGGTGATCTCCAACCTACCTGAGCTGGACCTAGCACTCCTCACAGCTGCCACTGATCGGTGGCGTCCGGAGACCCACACCTTCCACTTTCGCTGGGGCGAGATGACCATTACACTGCAGGACGTTGCCAAGATCTTGGGCCTTCCTTTGCAAGGGATGCCCATCAGTGGGAGGCTAGACTCAGACTTCTGGAGGCAGCAGGTGTTGGCTTTCTGCGGGGTAGTCCCAGCTGAGAATCCTGACGGTGATCGATCAAAGTAAGTTCAACTACGCCTTGTTTTATTTCATGTCCTCCTACTATGACAAGTTCTAAACATACTGTGGTCTTTACTTTATGTCTTTATTTCCTAGCCTAAATCTCGTGGGCTTTGCAAACAACGTTCTCTAGCCACCTTGCGCATCTTAACACTGTGGTCCTTAACGAAGGCCTCCACAAGGCGGTTCCCTAAGCCGAGCTTCTGCCCTCTGTACCTCCTCTCGTCCAGTGTGCACTCGTACTCCTTCTTGCCTGGGCACCGCTCCCAGTCGCATTTCCTGGTGCGCTATTCAAAAAGACATAAACAAAAGAAGTAAGCAAAAATAATATAAGAAACCGATACAATATAAAAACTACAAATATGAACGAACCTTGTCATAATTGACCATATGGCCGCACCAATAACCTATTCCAATCTCAGAAGGAACTAGCCCATAGTTTGCTTTCACTCCACATTTGCACAGTACTTCGGGTTTAACTTCTGGCTCCTCCCCTAAGAGCTCTTTGAGTCTCTTGGAAGGAGACTCCAGTTTTCTCTTTCGATCAACTTCTGGCTCCGGCCAATGAGACTTAGGGCCCCACAGCCACTCTAAGAAATAGCACATTCGTCCTCCGTGCTTCTGAAAGGTAATACATCAGCAAGTGCATGGACAATTAAAGAAGAATTGTTGAAGAGGTAATCTGGACACTTACTCTATCCATGTTGGGGCGCACAAACACCTATCCTCCAATCGTCTTTCTGTAGCTAGTTTCTTCTCATCATCCGTCATTGGCGGGGGGTTGGGAGGAGGTGGAACCCACCGCTTGAACTCCTCGCGTGGATGAATCCCTACTTGTCCGGGCCATCAATCCACTGAAAGAAAAGGCACATCGTGTGCTCCTACATGAAAAGATTCAAACACAATATTATTGTCAATAAAAAAGCACATTGTGTGCTCTAACATGAATACATCCTAGCACATCGTGTCGAAATATTACGTACATTGAATATGTTGGCGCAACGGTAGTAGCAACGGGCAGCTGTGTCCGGATGTCTAGATTGACACATGCCGGCGGGTATGCCATGGTCACAGTTAGGAACAGGTAGGTCGGGAGGGACAGGGGCATCCTTGCTAGACACGTCGGGGTACAATTCTTTAGGACGATTACGTTCCGACCAATACTTCTCCCGCCACAGGCTAATTATCTACAAGAAAATAATTATAGGACAATAATTGTAAAGACACAAAACCAATACAAACGTTTATTTAAAGCAATAATTATGCTACCTACTAACCAAGAAATTAATTTTGAAACTCGATCTACCATGATCCACAAGTTGGGCATAATTTAATGAGTTCTTCAAATAACTAAATGTTTACCCTAAACACTAAACTATATCTAGCTAAATGAGCATATACGTGGTGGGTTAGAAACACCAATGTTCGGATCTACAAACCTTAACAAACATAACCATACTCCAAACCCTAAGCCAACCCCACCAACACCAAATCCAAACCAACCAAACCCTAATTATCAAGAAAGAGCTTCATTACCTTCAACGAGGGAGGGGAGGAGCTAGGGGGCGACCACCAACCTCAACCGGAGAAGGATTTGGCCTAGAGAAACTTAGAGTGGAGGGATGTGGAGCTTGGAGCTCCCACAATCCCGTCCCCAATGGAGAAAGGTAGAGGGAGAGGGAAGGGAGTGAAACAGAGGAAGAAGATGAGGCTCGGGCTAGCCTCGGCCGCGGTACACAGCTGCCGCGCCATACGACAAGGCGCCGCAGGTGACGCGCCGTTACATGTGGCGCGGCAGCCGCGGGACCCAGCCGCGCCAGCGCGCCCAGCCGCTGCCACGCTGACAACTTTGCCGCGCCGTTATCGGCGGCGCGTCAGTAGTGTTTGGCCGCGCCACGCTCCATGGCGCGGCCAAACAGGTTACATTTGGAAATAGTTTTCAACTGGTGTTAGTTTTAAAATTTCTTATTAAAAAGTGTTAAATTAAAAAAATTCGCCAGAGTCAGGGAGGAGGAGCTATAATGAATCTTGGGTGTTCTTTAGGAATACCGAACTCCTTTTTTTTGAACGCGAATACCGAACTCCTTGTTAGCATTTAACAAAGCAGTTGGCCTAGGGGAGGAAGAAAGGAGCTAGAAACAGAGTTGGGTGATGATAGGTTATCAAGTTAATTTGGTTGTAACTCCTCGTGATCGCTCTTCGTCTCTCCCAAAGGGTCTGTTTGGTAGAGATGTATCACTAGAAAAAGTGAATCTGCATCTAGGATTCACCGTGGACATGAGATCGACCATGGATCCACCAGAAAATTTTCGGCAAATACATATCTCCAGATCCATGCAAGGGCATTTTTTTTTTTACAAAGATTGGAAGGGTTTGCACCCCTACAACATTTATTATTAAATAAAACAAACAGAGTTCCATACAAAGATTAAAGGTAAAAAGAAGAGCTGGAGTTTGGTAATAGGGAGTCTAGGAAACGCAAGGGCATTTTCGTTGGAATGGTTAGAATTGCCATTGGGCTCTAATGTTCTCTCTGTCTCACTGCCAACATGGGCACACGCATCAGCTCTTCTTTTCCCCCTCTTCCAATCCTGCAGAGCACATCGCACAAATGTCGTCGCAGAGGCAGTGGGCACAGCAGCGGTAGCCATCAGTCAGGCACGTAACTCGCGGGGCGGACGGGCGCAGTCCACGGTGACCGCTTGCTGCGTCTTCAGAGCTCGCTGCCTCGGCGAACAGGGATGGCCTCGCCAGGCATGACCATGGCTGGCAGACACGGGCGCAGGCAGATGCAGGCCATGGCGGCGCAGCGGCGCGCCGCCATCCAGGGGTATCTCGGATGCCGGCTAGGCGGCGGCACGGTAGCCGGGGCCGGGGAGCACCTCTACGCGACGAAGGAAGACGCGAGGCAAATAGAAGGAACATTTTTTTCTCTGTAATTTTCTATATCAGTAATTTTCTCTGTAATCAGTGGCGGGAACTTGTGGTTCAAAAGTTTAGCCTACCGTGGCAGTATTCTTTACTGCCAAGCACATGACATAGTAGTTCTCCCTTATTGGGTTTGGCCCTCAATTGAAATGCTATTTGAGTACAATATCTGTGCATAATGCCATTGCGTATATGATATGGTAACACACAAGTAAAGGGAACACAGGAAAAGGAAACATCAAATTGCCTGATCTTATTTCTTGAACATTCATATCAGACACCAAGCACAATAACATATAGTTTTTCAATCAAACACCTTGTAACTCTGCAACTACATTCTCCAATTTCCCTTCTAGGCTCTAGCACCCAGCTCCTGAC
Source organism: Themeda triandra (assembly GCA_018135685.1). Lineage (NCBI taxonomy): Eukaryota > Viridiplantae > Streptophyta > Magnoliopsida > Poales > Poaceae > Themeda > Themeda triandra. Next base: position 378,851 of record JAENPR010000309.1, on the reverse strand, counting down.
CAAACATAGGATCTCCTATCTGCTGACTTCCATCCAAAACAAAGCTACAAGGCTATCTCCACCATAAGTTTCCTCTGAAACAGAAAGAAACAAAGAATGGCAAGAAAGGAACTAAAAATAGTAAGAAAAATACTGAGCATGTACCAAGTGCAAGATATCATCTGAAATGATTCACCCAACTGAGAATATAGCCTTGTAGCTTTAGGTTAACCCAACTCATAGTTCGAAGTTCAGGTTGCCAAATCCAATGCATGATTCAGAGTTGATGTTCTGCTCTTACTAACATGAGTTGAAATATCATAGCAGCTTTGGAGTGTCGATGGGTTCATGTTGTCAAATGCAATACACAATCAGCTTCCGAGTTCATGTCTGCTCTTACTAACATGGGTTCAGAGATCATAGTAGCTTATGATTGTTTTTTTTAGCAAAACTGAACAAACAGCGAGACCCTTGTAGTTCTGTGCTATCCGTTCGCTGAAATCCGATTTTTCCTAGCTCATAAGTTATGTCCTATTAAATACCAAACAAAAGGAATCCAAAAATCTACTGTCACCTAGGGCTTCTAATTTGCCATTTCCTCTTCTGTTATCCTATAACATACAAACAAGGAAGAATACCAAGGTACTAATTAGAGTACTAATGGCATGAGAGAAATTGTGGTTTCTAATGCCCAGAAAATAGAAACAAATAGCAATGATGCACTTGCTTTATAAGCAAATTTACTACTAGTTGGAAAAATAAAAACCTTGTGGTTTCTGACAACAATAAAATAAAAACAGATAGCACTGCTGCTATTATAGATCTCCTGCTGCTAGGGTTGAGGGGAGTTGAGGGAGCCTTGGTGGCTGCAGGCCCTACAGTACCCGTAGTGCTACAGTGCCGCAGATACTGTTCATGATAGCAACTAGGACGGCAGCTAGGGCTGGGGGCGCTGGGAACGCTGGCCGTAGGGCTCTGCCCGTGGCCGGTAAGATACTGTTCCTCTCATTATATAGAGAGATGTTCCTCTCATTATATAGAGAGATGTTCCTCTCATTATACTGTTCCTCTCATTATACAGTGCCGCAGATACTGTTCTAATCTCTTGCTTGATTAGATTGATACATCTCCTCTCATTATATAGAGAGATGTGCCTTGACCCCTAACCAAACGACTAATTAACCTTAATGGGCTAAGGCCCAATAGGCCCTTGCTCCTCTAACACTACGCCTCACCTGGACATGCAGCTCGTCCTCGAGCTGCAACCTAACGACGACTCGACAAAACACCAACCTAATACCTAAAAATAAAGCTTTTATATCTCGGTTTATTTTATTATTGAAAACCTAAATTGGACTGCGACACTTTATTTTTGACTCCTTGACGAAAGGTGTACACGATCCGCACGCTGGGCTTGCACGTGTGTAGCCGCCTGGATCCCATGGAGCCCATCGGAACGAGAGGGGTGCACGGGTATAGCCACCTAGAACTAGTCGCGAGAGCGACCAACGGAGACGTCCACGCGGCAGCCGGTGGCGAAATACGGTGGCGCTAGGCAATGCGTCCTCGACGGTGACAAGGAAGGTAGTGGCTCCCCTACCGTCGCTGCCGCAGACTTGGAGGTCGCCGCTCGCGCAAAAAAAAAGCATGCTGGCCGCTCGTGGGCGCAACCGTGAGCCCAATATCCCCACCGTAGCGGACAAGATGGGGGTCCTGTACGCAGCAAAGCAACTTGGAGGAGCTGCAGCTGCATATCACGCATCTCCCGCACCCGCCGACGCCAAGGAGGTCGCGTGTAGCAGCCTGCAGCCGCACTGCAGCAGACATCCGAATCTGCTGGACGTCGAGCTGCAGCCGCATCTCCCGCACCCGCCGACGCACAAGGAGGCCGCGTGCCGCAGCCTGCAGCCGCACCGCAGCCAACATCCGAATGTTCTGGACGCCGGTACCCCTATAGAAGATCACATCGGCGAATGGGTGCTAGAGGCTCGGCCCACCGGGAAGGACAGCAACGCCGCCGGTGGTGGATGCTGCAGCGACCATCGCCGTGCTCGCCGGGGTGCTCACCGTCGTATACACCAGCCCCATTGTTGATGCCATAGCATAAGACAGAATTGGTGAAGGAGAGAGCAGCATCGGCGGCGGCTGCTGCTGCCACATGGCCAGATTGGACTGCATGGCAGCCAATGATCTGTCATGTTCTGGACGGCCGCAGGCCGCAGCCAGGGACTCCAGCATGATCGGAGAGGACGCAGCGGGCGCCGAAGGTAGCGGCACAGGCCACTGCGCAGGCAATGGTGCCACGGTGGCCGTGATGGTGGTGAAAACTGGCGGCGACGCGGTGGCGGCGGAACCAGAGATCGACATGGTCTCCGATACTAGATTGTTATAGATCTGCTGCGGCTAGGGTTGAGGGGAGTTGAGGGAGGGTTGGTGGCTGGCAGGCGCTACAGTGCTTGGTGCTACAGTGCCGTGGATACTGTTCACGGGAGCAACTAGGACGGTGGCTAGGGCTGGGGGCGTTGGGAACGCCGGCCGCGGGGCTTTGCCCACGGCCGGCAAGAGAGAAGGGATTTCCTTCTAATCTCTTGCTTGATTAGATTGATACATCTCCTCTCACTATATAGAGAGGTGTGACTTGAACCCTAAGCAAACCACTAATTAACCCTAATGGGCTAAGGCCCAACAGGCCCTTGACTCCTCTAACAGCTGCACTTGCATTTTAGACAAATTTACATATTATAACACCTGAGTTTGTTTAAGTTGTGCAATCGTGTAAGTAGGCAGGCAAGTATTATGAATATTTCAGTCAAAAAGAAATTGGCGACGCATTCCCATCAACACAATTATTGTCAAAACAATTAAGTATGCAAAGGGCAACTGAATGTTTCATTTTTCATCTAAATTTAGACCGGTATGCAGAGGCGCTAGGAGACTTCTTCAGTTTGGAAGACATTTGCCTTCATCACCTTGGTCCTTAATCGCAACTTCTGCACCATGTGCTGGTTGCCTCGGTCTCTCTGATGTGGCATGGAAGCAGCTGGTTGATGCCGTGAGTACTCATAGTCGCGCTGGGTTGAGAGGCTGAGAGCTGTAGTTCGAGTAGAAGTGGGGGCAACTGCTAACGATCAAAGCAGAGGAGGAGATCTAGATATGGAACACCGACAGATGAACCATGGTACAGGCGCCACGTACGCCTGTGCCACCACACGGCCCGTTCATTTAGCTGCATATTAGCCCGATTTTGATTACAGATACATACAGATAACTGAATGCATGTCGTCCTGATAACTGAATGATACATTCAGATAATGAATGCACCTCCCTGATAATTGAATGATACATTCAGATAATGAATGCACCTCCCTGATAACTGAATGCATGTTTCTGTAATTCTATTTTCAGTTACCTCACCTAGGTTAGTCTTTTGGTTGAGTTACACCAATACCTTAAAATGTTATGGGATCTGATGGACCTCTGCACGAGGTGCGCTGTTTCGTGGGTATATTGAGCCGGGCCATATTCCGCTGTGCACTCTAACAGACAATGACAACTTTCAGTGCCTGCAGATATACTTAGCAAGCTACATTTCCTTTCTCAATTGTAGATTGTGCTTGTAGATATTTTGACCAAAGGCCCCCGCGTCGCCATTCCACGTGGGCGGCTCGGCGCGGCGAACCCTAGCCGCCGCCTCCCTTCCCTTCCCTCCCATCTCCCGCCGCGCGGCCGGCCGGGATGGCGGCGGCATGGCTCCCCCCTCGTTGGTGTGGCGGCGCGGGAGGTCGTAGGCTGGCGGCCGTCGCTTCGTCTAGGCCGCGTGGGGCTCGGCGAGGACGTCGGCCGTTGCTGCGGCGGCGCCAGCCAGTGGCCCGGCTGGGGCAGGGTGGGGCATGGCGGGCTCTCCCTCTCCATCGCCCCTTACTCCTCGCATGGCGGCGCTCCTCGTTTGGCGGCGCCGATGGATCCGGACTTCGGCTCCAGGGCCTAGGTTGCCGGATCCGGTGCCCCCATGACCGGATTCGGGATTCCCAGGTTGGGGGCAGCGTTGCTCAGCAGGTGGCCTCGGCCCCCACACGGCTGTACCTGCTGCAGCGGGGGCAGCCGGGTTAGGTGGAGATGGCGGTGGCTGGATCAAGACGGCAGCGGTGGCGGGATAACTCGTCGATAGCGCCCCGTTTTCCGGATCTGACGATGGCGTAACGGCACGGTGCTTGGAGGGTTGTGGAAGCGCTGGGACGGTGTTGACGCCTGCGGGCGCCACTATCCTCGTTGGAGGCGTCATTTTGTGTCGGCTTTGGTGCGGGCATCGAGATGGTGGTCGCCTTGCATAGGCATCAGGTGCTTCGTGTCGTTGCCAAGTTTATCCGGAGTCTCCAATGGTGACCGCTGTGCCACGATCTTTCAGTACCCTCACTAGGTCTGATAGATGTGTTCGGCGGCGATTTCTCAACTTGTGGTCATATTCTACTGCAGTTGGCTTCGTGGAGCGAGTCAGAATGTCGTAGAGGACTATTAGTTATCGTTGGAGATGTAACTTTTTACGTCAGTCTCCTTGTTTTGTTTTTTAGTTGTACCAGTATTGTTAGGTGACATGTGTCTTACCTGTAGCACTGGTTTACTGTTGTAATAATTTTGGCTGACGCATCCTTGACAGAGGATAGTTGAAGCCGGAAATATAATTTCCTTTATCTAAAAAAAGATTGTGCTTGTAGTAGATGCCTAATTCATTTCCAAATGTGCATTGGTATTATATTTTCAGTTATGTTGCGCTTACCTCAAAAATGCATATTTGCACAATAATGTATACAATGATGAACATTGTTGTTTCAACAAATAATTAAGCATGCAAATTAGGACAAACATCTCACATATGTTCAGTTAACAAATTAATAATATAAGCACAACAGGCTCATGCTTCATTTATGAATGGAAATATGCACAACAAAAATGTGATAGTTTTTTTTTGTTGCCTTGCTATGCTTTGCGGAAATTAGAAATGACTATCAAGTGCACTTGTTCATAGCTGGAACAAAGGGCACGTTTGCATTTCACCCCAGCTTTGCCTTGCCCCCTGCACAGGCCCTGAGAAGCTTGCCAAGGCCGGAGAGCCAAATCACTGGCTCAGCGTAGCAAGAAATTTTGCTGGCAAACATTGCTTGCATGAAACATCTAGCAAAGCAAGCAAACACCATCACTGGCTTACTATCCTCACTCGGCAAGGCTGAGCGTGCCCAGGCAAAAGAACCAAACAAGCCCAAAAGTTCACCAGGGAGATAGCTTGATGATAACCAAATTTCCTCTTCATAGTGTACGTATTGCCTGCTAGCTTCCTTACAATCACGACCAATTGTCATGTGATGAGCTGTATAGCTTCATCACCACCGTTCCTCATTGGAGTTCTATCATAGTGAGCTTGTCTTTCTTGACTAGCAAGCTTTCAAGGGTCGTCTCACTTCCCCCATTGTAGGCCTATCTTCTCCCTTTATTTTCATGCACATTGCTGCTAGTGTGACTACTTCTTGAATTTCTCCACTTTCCTCCCCCATAACTTGAGGATCAATTATATTAACGAGTTTGCGTTCTGCAAGTGGTGAGACAAAATGTGAAACATGACCATCAATGTCAACTGGCCTATAGACATATGGTGTTTTTCATGTAATTAAGCAGTTCAACAAGGAGAACACCAAATCTGAAAACATCACTCTTGTCTATCAATAGGCAGGTATAATTATACATTGGATCCAAATGACCCATTGTTCCATAAACTGCAGTAGTCACTCCCGTCTGATCAATTGTGATAAACCTAGAAGCCCCAAAATCTGAAACCTTTGTCATTAAAGCATATGTTTGTGGATTTAATATTACTATAAAATATTAGCATTGAAGCAACTGAATGCGGATAGGATAGAGCTTTGGCACAACTTCAACCGCTATCCTCATCGATCATCCCATGATAGTGATATGGGTCCATATCAATGTGAAGGTGATGACAAAGAGTTCCTTTTTAAATTAACTCAAAAACTAGCATTGGGACTTCTGTCTCATGGCAACAACCAAAGAGCTTCACCACGTTTCTTGGGTTTACTTGAGAAAGAATTGGAACTTCATTTATGAATTCATTGATTTCTCTTTCTACTACTATCTTTGATTTTTTAATGCCACAACTTGAAGGTCTTGAATTCATAGGGCAATGGTGCAGAGGATCGTCCCACACCATCTCATGGTGCGGAGGCTCCCATGTCAGATGTTGGTACAGAGCCTCCCGTGTTGTGTCATGGTGCAAAGGCTTTCTCCCACTCGTTTCACGGTGCAACGACTCCTGCACTGCCTTGTCGTGCAAAGGCTCCCACATAGACAATTTTGTCATTGCCGACCTTCATTCATTCTTCGGTACAGTCAAAGGGACCAGTCGGCTATTGTGTCATTATTGTCGTTCTTCAATCGGTCTTCACCACGATTAAAGGCCCTAGTCGATTGTTTTGTCACCTCTGCCCTTCGATCGTTCTCTAGCACGATAAAAAGGCCCTATGACTATTTTGTCATTGAAGTCCTTCGATTGGTCTTCGACATGATCAAAGGACCTAGGTGGTTGTTTTGTCGTCACTGGCCTTCGATCATACCCCAAATGGGGTAGTACTAGGACCTGGCCTTCGCCTACAGCTTGTTCGATAACAACGACATGCAGCATGACTAAGACAAGTATACTTGCAAAGTTATTTTTATTAGCGTGTGGAAGTGTTGTTATGATGGTCTTAAGCTTGAAACTCTGCTACAATTCTGAAGTTAGTGACTTTTTTAACAAATGATGATTGTTTAACAAGAAAAAGCGAAGTCTGGCCTTTGCTGCTGCTTCTTTTACTTTCTTTTTTTTGGAAACCAGCAGTCGAAGGTCATGGGATGTTTGTTGTTTTTTGTTTTGGTATTGATTTTTGGTAAACAGGCATGAAGGTTTACGGAGTTTTACCTTTCATGAAGTTTCTTACCTTCTCTCGAAGATTTTTGGAGATCTTACCTGCCTTCGAAGATTACTGGGAAAAATATACTCGTGCCAATCATGGTGGGCGCCAATGTAGGGAAATAGGGATCCATAGAGAGCGAGAGAGAGAGAGAGAGAGAGAGAGAGAGAGAGAGAGAGAGAGAGAGAGAGAGAGAGAGAGAGACGAAGGGGCGACCTCCCAGCAGCCCGACATCCAGATGTTGAATGCTCCGCCCTTGAGTGAAGGCCTTCGACTAGCGGAGGCATGGATATAATATTGGATTTCATGCAATTACCAAGGAAATAATTAGGGTTTTGAATTACACGCCATCATCCCCCAGGGATGAATAACTTCCCCTTTTGTAGGGCATGGGTACATCATTTGTTGACTACAAAAATGTCCTTAGGGCAACTAAGGCATATTCCGGTGTATTCCTATATATATAGTGTGCTCATGCCTCTGGGGCGGTAGTCTTTCTTCTGCAACCTCTTTTGTTGATGGGCCGTTGTCAAGTGTGGGACTTCAGCCCACTATGCCTTCTCGTTGCTTGCACTGCCACCGATGTCGCTCCTTTTGTTGTGGTTGATCGTCTCAAGCCTTCACCCTGACTCGCGGCGCTTCTAGCCTTCGACTGATCTTCGCCATGCCACATCCTTCAACCATTCTTCATAGGGCCTTGGCCTTTGATTAGGTACCACGCCTTCGACTAATCTTCACAGTGCTTTGGCCTCTAAATTTACCATGGCCTACGACTGATCTTCATAGTGCTCTGACCACTGACTTTTCATCATGACCTTCAATTAATCTTCATAGTGCCCGGTATCTTATTTTTTTTCTCGATCACGCAAAAGGTTCGCGCGTCTTAGTATTAAGACAGAAATAGAGTTCAATACAACACACATTAGTGGCACCCTAGAGGGTTAATAAATCTACAAGGACGCTCGAACCCTCTAGTGTACTGGTCACTACTACACGATGGACTTTTTGTCCCGGTCCCAAACCCCCTTTAGTACCGGACCCCGAGCCAGGACTAAGGATTCGGGACTAAATGTCTTACCTTTAGTCCCGGTTTCCACGGACCAGGATTAAAGGGGGACTTTTAGTCGCAGTTGGTATTACCAACAGGGATTAAAAGTCCCGCCAGGCGGGGCCACGGCGCAGGCCTTTTTAGCCCCGGTTGGTATTACTAACCGGGACTAAAGGGTTTTTTCTTTTTCTTTTTCCAATTCAATTCATTATTGATTTTTGTTTTTACAATTACATTAGGGTTTAGATTGCATATTCTTCGCTACTAATATACGTATACGTCGCACCTATAATTTAGTTCCAAGCCTTATTACACACGACTAAACTATGAAACTATATATATATAATATATGTACATGCACATATAATTTACAACAATTATACAATTAAGTGTTGTTCCTCCATCACTTAAAGGTCATACATGTTTTTTCCACCACTTAATCATCAAACAAGTATTCATCGTTGTTTGGTTTTCCTGGTGACGCTGGGTTGTTGTAGAACTCGGCGCTTGTTGGGATGACTTGCTCGTTGAGGAATCCTGTGATTGTTTCTTGGATTGCGTGAAGTATGACCATACTAAATGGTGATTGCTCATGTTCCCTCACCTGATCCTTCCTATAATCATCCTTCAATTAATTAAAGGAAACGATATTAACATACATAAGACTTATTTAGTAGCAACAATGTAATAAGATATGGATTTATTGTATATACATATTACGTACTATTTCGATCTCTTTATGAGTTTTTTTAGGAATATCCTCATGTACTCGCAGACGTAGTATCCACATAGATTTGTTCCTAATGGCTGCCGGGCTATATACTGTAAGACATAAAAAGATTAATTAGCTACTCTCATCCCATGCCTCTTGTGAGCTGAATCATGATAAGGTAAATGATGTGTGGAGGTTAGTACAACTTGCCTATAGTAGGGTAGGCCCTGTAAGTGTCGTTTTCCCACCCGGATGGTGTTTTCGAACAAACCAAGCCCAAGACCTAACCCAATTTTTGTATCGTTAGCTAGCTATTGAAGAATAAAATAACAGGGGCATATATATTTCAAAGATCGAAGGATTTACCTCCGGATGATGTCTATAATATCTTGGTACATATCCTAGTCTCTTCTCAATGAGTCATAGACTTCAAGATGATTCCGATGTATTTCAATGACAATTAGTATCCAGTGACCGCTGAATTTGTTTTTGGAGTCAACATATATATCTTAATGCTGGATTGACTAATAAGCAAAATAAAACATGCACATGACAACAACACTTTACCCCATGTTGTAGGGGAAGAGTATTGATCCTTTATCCATTTGGTTATACAAGAACCTCCGGACGTTCCTCTCCATTTCGTAGGGCCTCTTATTTTTGGGATCCTTAGTCTTGGTGTCCTTGTATACGACATAAGGATCAATGAAGCCATCCGCTTGTCGTTGTGCTCCCTGAGGTCCTTCATCAAGTGTCTGCATATATATGTATAGATACACAAGCTAGTATGAGCATAATTATTACTTATACATATACATATATGCATGCTTGTGTGAGATTGTGAAAAGAATCACTTACAGACAGTAGCAGCTAATTGTTGGAGCTAGATCCTAGCACCGACGGGGCGAGCAGCTCCTGCTCGACCCTTACCCCTCGAAGCCCTCCTTGGTCCAAGGAAGAAAACGAGCAGAGCTCTGTTCCCGCACAACACACACAAGCACCAGCGTTGGCCGGCTACCTGGACACAAATGTGATGGCAAGAGCTGCCTTTTCCATTAATTGTTTGCATATATATACACACTACCCACCGGCACGGTGGTATGGCTGTCTACAGCCTCTACTGTTCCTAGAACATGGCTTACATCAGCTCACTTATCAGAACGTGGCTGAAAGTCAAGACTATACAGTGGCAAGCATGGCCTATCGCCATGACCTGCTGCACGTCCTGGGCTACTGCCCCTGGCCATGCTGGGAAAGAGTGATGGGATGGTAGCAGATTATTTCTAACAATCTTCCCCTAATCCTGCTGCTAGCCCTAGACCTCGACCATGCCAATCATCTTCCTCAGCTCCTCGAACCGAAGACGCCCGAGTGACTTGGTGAGGATGTCAGCGAGCTGCCGGCCAGTGTCGACGAACTCGATGACGATCTGTCCTCCATCGACGCAGTCTCGAAGGAAGTGGAACTTCACATCGATATGCTTGCTCCTGTCGTGGAGGACGGGATTCTTTGCCAGCGCGATTGCTGGCTGGTTGTCCACCTTGAGCGCCGGTGGCCGAGCCTCGACACCAGTGAGCTCGCTCAGCAACCGTCGCAGCCAGACCACCTGGCACGCCGCCGTGGCTGCAGCCACATACTCCGCCTCACAGGTGGACAAAGCCACCATCTTCTGCTTCAGCGACTGCCAGGCAATCGGCGCTCCGCCGAGAAAGACAAGCACGCCGGAAGTGCTCCGCCGCCCATCTACATCGCCCGCCATGTCCGCGTCGCTGAACGCTGTGAGTCCCGGCGCACCCTTCTTGGTCTCCGGCGGTGCTTCACTGAACACCGTCAGCTGAAGCCCGCCGCGCTTGGGGAAGACAATTCCCCACTCCGCCGTGCCCTGGACGTAGCGCAACAAGCGCTTGACCGCCGTCCAGTGATCCTCACGCGGATCCTCCATGAACCTGCTCACATAGCCCACCGCGAAAGCGATGTCCGGCCGCGTGTGAGTCAGCCAGCGCAGCCCGCCGACGATGCTCCTGTAGGCGTAGCGTCCCACCTTCGCCGCGGTGCTCTTCCTCGAGAGCTTGATGCGCTCCTCCATCGGTGTGGCCACGGCCTTGCAGCCCACCATGCCCGCCCGCTCGAGCAGCTTCGCGCGTAGGCGCGCTGCCCCGGCGATGGCATCCTCCCCTTGTCTCACCTCGATGCCGAGGTAGTAAGACAAGGTACCCAAATCGCTCATCCGGAACCGCGCGGCCATCTCCTCCTTGAAATTGGCGATGTCCTGAGCTCGCGCGCCGGTGACGATGAGGTCGTCCACGTACACCCCGACGATGAGATGCTCCTTCCCCCGTCGACGGGTGTACAGTGCATGCTCCGTGGCGCATCTCCCGAACCCGAGCTCAGCCATGGTGGCATCGAGCTTGGCGTTCCACGCCCGTGGTGCCTGACGCAGGCCGTAGAGAGCCTTGCGCAGGCGTAGCACCTTCTTCTCCGCGCCCTTGACGACGAATCCCGGCGCCTGCTTGACGTAGACCGTCTCGGCCAGGTCCCCGTTGAGGAACGCTGACTTGACGTCGAGGTGGTGAACCTGCCACTCCTTGGCAGCGGCGAGAGCGAGCAAGAGTCGTACCGACTCCATGCGCGCGACGGGGGCAAAGACCTCCTCGAAGTCGACCCCTTCGCGTTGCATGAACCCTCGAGCAACGAGGCGGGCCTTGTGTTTCACCACGGCCCCGCGCTCGTCCCGCTTCACCTTGAAGACCCATTTGAGTCCGATCGGCCGGCATCCCGCCGGCGGATCGACCAGTTCCCAGGTCTTGTTCTCCTCGATGGCCTTCATCTCTTCCAACATCACTTTCCGCCACGCTGCGTCGCGCTCCGCAACGGCATACGTGGTCGGTTCCTCTGCGCTCATCAAGAGCAGAGTGTTGTCGTCGTCGAGGGTCCGCGCCGCCAGTCCGGGAATCGTTGTATCAGACACGACGTCATCCAGGCGGCGAAAACGGACCTCCTCCCCTTCGTGGTATGCGTCCACGAACTCCGAAACGTCCGACGGTGGCGTCGCATACTCGATTGTTGCCACCGTAGGTGCTCGAGGCGGAGTCGTTCGCAGCGGAGATTCTCCGTCACCCCGGCCGGCCGGGAGGTCCCTGGGCACTCGAGACCTCCCGGCCCGGAGCGCTCGAGTCCCCTGGTCCCGCGGTCGCCCGACCCTCGACTGGGTCCGAGCCTGCCGTGCGCGCGATGGGGCTCGAGCCCGCAGCGCTCGAGTCCTCCGCGACCGTGGTTGAGGTCGAGGTTCCACGTACGGTCGAGCCGCCCGTACCGCGATCGAGCTCCCTCGAGTTCGAGCGGTCCGCTCCACAGTCGAGCCGCCCCTGGCGATCGAGGCCACCGCTTGGTCCGTGATCGAGGGTCCTCCTCGAGCGGTCGGGGCCTCCGCCTGGATGTCGATCGGGGCTCCTTCTCGAGCGGTCTGGAGCGGGGTTTGAGACTACCTCTCGAACAGTCTGCCTTTCGATCGACCCCGCTGCTGCCGACTCCTCCGCCTCGCTCGAGCCCGTCCGCTGAGGTGAAGTTGGGTGGCTCGAAGCACAGCCGGGTGCGGAGACCCCTGCTCTGGGCGGACTAGGACGCTCCGCCGCCCGGGCTGCCGCAGACTCCTCCCTCGCCTCGGATGCCACCGCTCCGGCTTCCCCGGACCTCGGCGCCTCCCCGGCTTCGCCATGGCCGTGGATGACAAGTTGCTCGACGGAGAACGAGTCGTATAGTCCACCGCCTCTGCGTTCTTCCTCTGCTTCCGGCCCATCCCAGGTCCACGACGCAGCCTCGTCGAAGACCACATCCCGGGACACCACCACTTTCCCGCCGACTGGGTCGTACAGCCGATAGGCCTTCGAACCCTCCTCGTAGCCGAGGAACACCATGCTGGTGCTCCTGTCCTCCAGCTTGCCGAGGCCCGGCTTGGTGGCCTTTACCTGGCCGATGCAGCCGAACGTGCGCAGGTACGAGACATTAGGCTTCCGCCCGTGCCACGCCTCGTACGGCGTCTTCCCTTCGAGGGCTTTAGTCGGCGACCGATTGAGGATGTGCACGGCAGTCGTGACCGCCTCTCCCCAGAACGCCGCCGGCATCCCCTTCGCCTTCATCATCGAGCGTGCCATGCCGATGATGGTCTGATTCCGACGCTCCACGACGCCGTTCTGCTGCGGCGAGTAGGGTGCTGTGAGATGTCGACCCAGCCCCTCCTCAACACAGTACTCAGAGAACTCGAGCGCCGTGAATTCGCCGCCGCGGTCGGTCCGGAGCACCCGCAGCTGCTTGCCGCACTCCGCCTCCGCCCGCGCCTTGAAGCGCTTGATGGCGTCCGCCGCGTCGCTCTTGCTCGTTAGGAGTTGCAGCCACATGTAGCGACTGCAGTCATCCACGAGCAGGAGGAAATACCTCCGTCCGCCGTGCATCGCTGGCGTGATAGGACCGCAGAGATCCCCATGGACCAGCTCGAGGGGGTCCGATGCGCGGTACCTTGCCGTTTTTGGGAACGGCAGCCGCCTCTGCTTCCCCGCCAGACAGCTGTCGCACAGTTCCCCGGCATGCTCGATTCGTGGCAGGCCGGTCACCATCTTCCCGAGCCGGCCCAGAGCTGATGTAAGCCGCTGCCAAGCACACAGGGTGCTCCACCTTCAGATCGAGAAGGTAGAGGCGATTCTTGGAGCGCGTTACCTTGGCGAGAAGACGCCGCTCCTTGTCCCTGATTCGCAGCACGCCATCTCGAATCAGCACCTCCGCCCCGTGCTCGTCAAGCTGTCCCAGGCTGACGATGCTCGAGCGGAGTTGGGGAATGAAGTACACGTCCGTCAACGCGCGCTGCTCCCCGTTCCGGCACCGGAAGACGACCGTGCCTTGGCCTCGGATTTCCACCCTCGAGCCATCCCCGAACTTGACCGTACCGGTCTTGTTCGTGTCGAGGTCGGTGAAGGCGGTGCGGCAGCCAGTCATATGGTTGCTCGCACCGGAGTCGAGGTACCACCGCTGCTCCTTCTCGTCGCCGACTGCGCCCAGGTGTGCCCGCGCCCGCGGCTCGTCAAGTTCGACGGTCTGCGGCGCAGTCCCCTGCTTCGCCTTCCTGCAGAGCGCAGTACTCACCCATCAAGAGCGCCTGCTCGTCGTCGCTGTCGTCCTGAGCCAGGTGCGCCTCCTCCTTCTTCTTCACCACCTTCTTGTTTGGGCATTCCCGAGCCCAATGTCCGACCTCGCCGCACTTGCGGCAGGCGTTGGGATCGGTGAACTTCTTCTTGCCCTTCTTCTTCCCCGCCGGTGCCTTGCCAGCCTTCTTACCACCGCCGCCGCCGCTGGATGAGCCCGTGCCGTTCTGGCGCTTCTCTTTCATCCTTGCTACCCACTCGTCCTCCGACAACATGAGTTGCGGCTTGTGCTTTTCCGCCGGGGCGCGGTCCTCCACCGCGCGCAGCCGCCCCGTCACGTCCTCGAGCGACAGCGTGGATAAGTCCAGCATCGTCTCGATGGACAGAGCGAGCTGGGCGTACTTGGGTGGCACGACGCGCAGCAGCTTGGCCACGACGTCCTCGTCGTCGACCGGCTTGCCGAACGTCGCCAGCTGGCCCGCCAGCGTTTGTAGGCGCAGCGCGAAATCCTCCACGGACTCCCCGGACTTGAACCGGAGTTCGTCGAAGTCCCTCCGCAGCTGCTGCGCCTTGGCCTTCCTGGCTCGATCCGAGCCAAGGCGGAACGAAGCGAGCATGTCCCATGCCTCCTTCGCCGTGTCCTTCCTCCCGAGCGCCTCATGGTACTCACTTGGTGTGGATGCCATGAGCGCCTCCATGACGCCCACCTGCGCATCCATGTCGGCGTCATCTCCTTCGACGGCTTCCCACCAATGGCGTGCCTTGAGCTTCCACTTCATGTGGACGCTCCACTCGCCGTAGTTGGTGCGAGTCAGCATAGGCCAAGAGTTTGGCCCGCTGAACTCCCGCACCCGGTGAACCTCGACAGGAGCCTTGGAGCTGGCCGCCGTCTCCGCAGCCTTCTCCTTCGCCTTCTGCGCAGCTATCTCGGCCTCGGTGTCGCCCATCGCCGGCGGTTAAGCGCAGCAACGGCAATCATGGCTCTGATACCACTTGTTGGAGCTAGATCCTAGCACCGACGGGGCGAGCAGCTCCTGCTCGACCCTTACCCCTCGAAGCCCTCCTTGGACCAAGGAAGAAAACGAGCAGAGCTCTGTTCCCGCACAACACACACAAGTACCAGCGTTGGCCGGCTACCTGGACACAAATGTGATGGCAAGAGCTGCCTTTTCCATTGATTGTTTGCATATATATACACACTACCCACCGGCACGGTGGTATGGCTGTCTACAGCCTCTACTGTTCCTAGAACATGGCTTACATCAGCTCACTTATCAGAACGTGGCTGAAAGTCAAGACTATACAGTGGCAAGCATGGCCTATCGCCTGACCTGCTGCACGTCCTGGGCTACTGCCCCTGGCCATGCTGGGAAAGAGTGATGGGATGGCAGCAGATTATTTCTAACACTAATTAGAGATTTGGCTAGAGAGTCCATGTGGCATAGCTGGTGTAACTCACCGAAGTAGACCCATACAATGTCATTGCCACGGAAGTAGTGATGGTTTCTGACTTTGACGCCGAGATAGTCAATTGCGCCCATTCTACATTGCTGCAGGTACCAGCCGTTTAATATCCGCATTTGCGTACCAAGTTCATTTAGTTTGCTAGGATTGTATAGACTCTGGTTATATTCATATTTGCTCTTCCGTCTATCTACTTCCTCATGACTTTCTATTGGTGCTCCATAGAGGATTTGGTTTAAGTCTAGACCAGTTTGGTCTAAGAAAATTCCCACTTATTTTAAAGACAACTCTCCGGGTATCTAATCTGCCATGGCCACGATTGATCCATATTCATTCCCAACCACTAGCGGGGGCAATGATTGCTGCGCTTGTTCCTCGAGCTGTGGAACACCCTTCCTTGTCTATGCCATCTTCTTTTTCTTCTTCTCTGCATCAATGTACTTTTGGATAGTACGGTCATAGTCGGATAGTGGCGACTGCTTCTTCTCAGCCGCATGAGCTTTCTGCTGGTGAGCTTCCACCATTTGCCTTAGTTTTGCTGGAGGGATGCATAAGTATGGCTTCTCCGGGTTCTTCCTCTTTTCAAGGTAAGCCTTGGTTTCAGCAAAGAATACTTTCATAGCATTGTCTGATGACGCTTTCAGCTCCTCATCACCCTTCTCATAGGAAAGCTTCGTCACCTTTGGGACAGCTGGTGTTCTTCCTTGGCCCATCTTCTTCGGCGGAGGAGGGACCGACCCCTTTGATTGTGTGGTGGCGGTCCTCTTCTTTCCCAGTGGGCCAGCCAGTGTCGGCAGTGGAGCCGCTGAGGTGGAAGGTGCCTGCGCTAGACACTGCTGTGTGGGAGATGGAGCCCGTTGTGCAGGAGATGGAGCCCATTGTGTAGGAGATGATGGAGCCCGTTGTGCAGGAGATGGAGCCTGTTGTTGAGGAGATGGGGCCGGTGGGGATGCAGTTGTGTGTTCCTCTGCATTGTCATCGCCCGCGACACTGCTGTGATCGAGTGGTGAATTGATAATTGGACTTAGGTTGGCGGAGTCAGACGTCCTACTATGAAAACAATTAATGAGGTATAGATGAGTAAACTGCGAGGCAAGACATAATTAGTGAGAAAAGGTTTCGTTCACTTTCATCCTCGCCAAGGGATAGGTTGTTGTTGAGGGGGAGGAGGTGACGCCCAAGGAATAATGATATTGCGCTTGCACCAACATATGAATGCCTTCTCCGCTTATGCTAAGGTCTTCTCCCCGTCACCACCTTCACTGTCCAGAGGGTGATTGCCATAGCCTTTGACAACCCTATCAACCGAGACACTAGCAATCCAGGTGGTATATAACGTTGTGGATTCTTGGTGTCTTCGTAGGGTCCATAGGAGATACAACAGCGGTGGCCACCATGACTGTGGCATTCCCCTCTAGAATATGCAACTCACATAACGTGAAAGGAGCAGTGATGTCATCCACCGGAAAGCACAGCCCTGCGTCATCTTGAACCATTGGCACCTCCGTGGAAGCACAACTGCTTTTCAACTGACCCGATAGGCTGATGTTCACGGTGGCAGGCTCTGACGACCTTTGCAAGGAGCTTAAAGCTAGCTGCACTTGGTCCTGCACTTGCCTTTTGATTTCCTCGTTCATTTTGGCTTCAAGTGCTTATGAGTGCTCTCTTGCCCTACGAGCCTCTTCACGTTGCTCAATAGCGAGCTCCTCCATCCTGCGCAGCTGCGCTGCCTGCCCTTCCTTCCTCCTCTGGCGGCTTCTATAGGAGTCTCTGTCCTCAGGGAAGGCATGCTCCCACAACACTGCCCCATAGCCTCTGGTTCGCCCATCGTGTTCAGGATTCTCCAGGGCGTATGTCAGGTCATCTTGTTCTCTCTTTGGCTGCCAGGATCCGCTCTAAGCGATCTCTCAAGCATGATAAAATCTTTCTGCTGCTCTTTGGATTTTTTCTCCATAGACTACCCTTCCTGTCTCTAGGTCCAGGCTTCCCCCATGATTGAAAAACCAATACTTCACACGCGGAGGCCAGTCCATTGATTCTGGTTCAATCCCCTTGGCGAGAATCTCCTATTCCATTCTTTTCCACTTAGGAATGGCACTCGTGTAGCCACCTGATCCCAAGTGATGGTGGTATCACTTTTGACGGGCATTCTCTTGGTTCTTTCTCACCCATGCCTCACCCTCTTCTGATGTCTTATACTGTACAAACTCATCCCAAAATGGCCTCAGCATGACGTAGGCCTTAGAGTTGAAATCTGTAGTCTGGTTCTTCTTAATAAAGTTGTTATACAAATACTTCTTCCAGGCTTAGAATTGTATGGCCATCTTTTTCATAGACCAGTCCTTAACTCTCTTCTTCAAGTCTTCATCAATAGGAACATCATCCTGTGTATTGAGCCCAAAATGTACAAGGACATCCGCCCAGGCCAGGCCCTTGTCATGATCGGAAACAAAACTAATATGAGGACCTGTTTTTTTTTGCTTCCATTCATAGGCATTGATCGGGATCTTGTCTCGGGCAAGGTACCCTAAGTGGGCCACAAACTTCTTTGCATGTTCACCAAGTGGTTGGCCCATTTCCTGATTGAAATCCCTTATAATGAACCGACCCTCCAATGGCTTCTTCGGGCCTCGTACATTTCTGTTCTTCCCCATGGTTGTCATCGAGCTAGAGGGCTACGTATGTAGAAACACAAAGGATTAAATAAATATATTTTGACAAAAAATGAATTTCATGTATATATACATATATAAAAGATTGTATATAGACCTTGCCAGCATTGTCTTGCATGGTATTATCATCGTCATCCGGAAAGTCAGCTAAGTACTGACTCCCGTCATCGACGCTATCAGGGTTGTCGTCGGCTTCGAAGGCGTCATATTGTACTTGAGTTCCATCGTTGATTAAATCCAACATGGCTTCATCAAAGTTGGGGTCTCCTGATGGGTTGGCCGTTCCTGCAAATATGTGTAGGACGTTATAACACTGAATTCGATCGTCATGACACAAAATGAAACAAGGAATAGCGATTAGGTTTAGGGTCATAGTAAAAAAGAAACTCTAAACCCTAAGTCACTAAAACCCTAAGTCGATCAACACTTAGGGTTGAGGGTTTTAGCTAGGCGGGAAAAACCCTAAGTCCATAAACCCTAAGTCTCACCCTAAGAGTGTCGGATGAGTCGATGGCGTATGTGGACGGAGTGTGTGGGACGAGTCGATGGCGGTTAGTTTTTAGGTGGTTTATGGTTACGGTCGAACAATGAGGGGAAGGGACGAGCCGAGGGTTTGGGGTTTATGGGGTTTAGGGGTTACGGTCGAACACTTAGGGGGGTTTAGGGTTACGGAGTGTGTGTGGGTGGCGTGGGTGGAGTGTGTTGGACAAGTGCGTGGGCGAGCCGAGCGGAGTGGGTGGAGCACGTGGGTGGGTGGAGTGTGTCGAGCAAGGAAACATACATACATTCACATACACATTATATAGAAAAATTTTCATATGTAGCTAACATCATAAAGAGATTTTCCATATATAAGAACATACATACATAAACATTTCATATATCAAATATATGTAGAACATATACATACAGAATTTTCTGAAAATGAATATGAAAAGTAGCAAGAATTATATGACTCCCTGTATGTTTTATATGGTTCCGCCGATACAGTATTCGTTTTTGAAGTTTGCGTAATACCAATGGAGTATTTGTTTTCGACAATATCGTATATAACGATTTCCTGCTAAGGCTCAATAATGCATGCATGGTCGGTGACACAAAGAACCTCGTCATCGGCTCGATGACCGGCCATAGACGACCTCATTGGCTAGATGGCAGTCACAGAAAGCGTGCTCACCGAGGTCGCGCGGGAACGGCAGCCGGCGCGGGGACGGCAGCCGGCGCCGGAACGGCGGCCAAAGCGGGATGGCGCAGGGACGGGGAGGGCGCAGGGACGGCGTCCGGCGCGGGTGCGGCGGCCGACGCTGGAACGGTGGCGTGCGTGGGGCGACGGAGACGACGACGGCGGCCCACGTGAATGGCGGCCGGCGCACGAATGGCGGCGCACGTGGGGCGACGGAGACGGCGGCGGCGGCCCTGCGCGTGGTGGCGGCGATAGACGCCGGCAGGGCGCGTGGGGCGACAGGGCGCGGGAGGTCGGAGGAGGCGGCCCTGCTCGACGTCAGTGGCAGCGGCGGCCGAGATGGCGTGCGAGGTCAGCGGTGGCAGCGGAGATGGCGCGCACGAGGTCGGAGGAGGCGCGGAGACGGCGGCCTGCGCCCACTGGTGGAAGACGACGATGGCGGTCCTACGCGAGGTCGACGGCGGCGGCCCTCCTCGAGGTCGGTGGCGGCGGCTGCGGCGGAGGGCTCGGGGAGGACTCGAGGAGAACATCGATCTGGACTGAGGGAGAAGGGGAAAGCCAGTTGCATTTATACCACGGGGGGCTTTAGTCCCGGGCCTGGCCACGGCCTGGGACTAAAGGTATAGTCCCGGTTAGCAACACCGTCCGGGACTAAAGGTTCAGCCTTTAGTCCCGGATGGTGTTGTCAACCAGGGCTAAAGATATTTTTAGGCCCGCCAGAATTCCACTAAATTTAGGTGCTACTTTTGAACAGTTTCACTTTTAAAAATATGCTGAATCTTGTTAAATGCATAGTAAATTAAGTACTTTTGAACAGTTTCCTTTTGATCTATTCTATATTAGAAAAATTGGTAACATATATTTTTTTCTTAATTCTTATAATGGTAAATATAAATGTAACTTTCAATTAATATTTTGTTAATGCAAAAATATAATGCTAAAAAACAAAATAAAACAATTGATGTTGGACAAGAAATTTGTTTTTCGTCGTTTAGACATTAAACTTTTAATTTTTCACCTTTAATTGTTCAAATGTGAAACAACAACTAGGAATTTCATTTGAAGGCATAACTTTTTATTGGGGTGTTGAAGTGACCTAAAATTTTTTTAGCAAGCATGTGCACCCAAATTAATGCTTTTCATAAGGTTTCATATTTTTCTAATAATATTTTGAATTAATACTTTTTTCTCTCGTGCCGAATACGACAAAAGGGAGTGAATTTCACCTGCAATCCCTAGCAACTCTTCATCAACCTCCGCAACATTCTTGTTCCTAGGGAACATGGGACCTGGTGTGAAAGTTTGGCATACCCTTCCGGATTGTTTCGGGGTAGGCCCAGTTTACCCTATATTTACCCGGTGAAGATGCGCAAAAATTGAATTAAACCAAAAAAAGTAACGAACCACCTCCGAAATATCCTAAATTTGGTGTCTGCTTTTATACTTGGCATGTGGAAGCCTAAGAAAAAGTTTGAGACCAATACGATACCGGAATGTATATGAGCAACAAAAATCTCGAGAACACAAGTCACTCTTCGATGGAAGGGCACATGTACCACTATGAAGCATGTCCAAACCAACGGTGTCGACATAACCTGAAATTTTTTGACAAGCATGTGCACCCAAATTGATGCTCCACACAAGGTTTCATATTTTTCTGATCATTTTTTAAATTAATACATTTTCTCCGTGCCAAATATGATAAAAGGGAGTGAATTTCACCTGCAACTCGCAGCTGTTCTTCATCAACCTCCACAACATTCTTGTTCCTTGGAAACATGAAACCTGGTTTGAAAGATTGGCACCCTTCCGGATTGTTTCGGTGGTAGGCCTAGTTCACCCTATATTTACTTGGTGAAGTCGCGCGAAAATTTAATTAAACCAGGAAAAGTAGCAAACCACCTTCAAAAAATCCCAAATTTGGTGTCTACTTTATACTTGGCATGTGGAAGCCTAAGAAAAGGTTTGAGACCGATACAACACCGGAACTAGAGTTCTTATTACAAAACACATGGATTATTACATTAGAAACAAGAGCCGAATTAAACTTAAACCATGCAATTGAAACATAAACTAACACAAATACTCATCATCACCATCATCACCAGTAGCATCATCATCATCATCATCATCATCATCGTCGTCGTCATCATCATCATCATCATCATCATCATCATCATCATCATCATCATCATCATCATCTACCGCTGGAGGAGGACTTCCACGGACCGTTGCATGCATTAGCAACCAATCATAAATATACATGTCACATAATCTGTAACCACAGCTATTAGTGAAGTCCATTGCATGCACGACTGCACTCTCTCATGCCAAATGTGTCAACTGGAATGGTCGTCCATAGATAAAACCAACCGAACGACCATTCTCCCTGTCAAACCTTATGTAGAACTGGCGTCCTGCACTAGTCTAGTCTGATGGCCCAAGTTTCCCGAACAGTAATACCAGTTGTACCCGAGTCTCTCCACAGCTTGATCTAGGATGACTGTCACGCCCAACGTAGTATAGGTGCTATCCTGGAGCCACGCTTACATGCAAGTGAGTAAAAACAAAAACTGAGAGATCATTGACATGATATATATAAACCATGACTCGGTGTGATAATAACGTTTACTTTACCACATAATTGGTGTTCATGATCGCCATATGTTCGGTATATTGCCAAACGGAGATATCACCAGCGCGCGCTTCATGCTTCAGGTATGAGAAATCAGGCATAGGATAATGAAGCTGCTAAAGTGCTTCCATACATTGTTGCACGGCAGATAACCGGGTGCCTATCGTACTCATAGTTCGTACCCCAGTACGCTCAACAAAACACGGCACCTGTGGTTGACCCCTTGAAGGGATACGGAAGCTTAGCTCACACGTCTAAGATGCCCCACCATCAGGAGATGCCATGTTCTCAGCGGACTAGCTATATCGAGTCAAGGCATCATATACCGGAGAGGCATCACTTCATCGGTTCATGCAACCCTAATCGCTTCTCCAAGTATGGATAGCTCGTTATCCACCTCTGTCTTTCTTTGACACATATTTGATCCAACATCGGTGCTAGAAGAATGTTTTTGTGGTGGTTATTTTATAATGTCTTTGTTACCGTCTATGTAATTTTGTTGTAAGGTCTTTGTTACCGTCTATCTGTCATGTTTGACCATTCGTCTTATTCAAAATTTGTTATTACGTACTCCGTATTTATGAATATTATCTACCTTGACATATAAATAATATTTATGCGTATTATAAATATGGCAAACTATAAATACAAATAAAATGAAAAAGATAATTGAGACCATGAACAAACTAAATTGAATAATAAAATAAAATCAATATTCTCTAAATAAACCATGAAAGGTTACTAAATTGAATAAAAAGTAGTATAGATAGTGCCATTGTCTATACTACTTTTTAGAGTCCTAATTTTAGTCTTATTCATCAAACTATTTAAACTCTCAAGTGATTTGGAGCTGAAAATGACATAGAAAAATCATAAAATGGAAAACCACATATATAACATGAAATGACAAATGCTGCTGCTAAAACATGAGGGGATGAAGTTAATAACCTTTCAAACATGTCAATGGAGGCCTAAAAATGTTGAAATAGATCAATGGCCGGCGAAGAGAGTAAGAACAATGGAGAACACAACAAGAACACAGCAGCAATAATGAGCTCGGGCTCAGCCTGGGGGAGGAAGACGATTCCAAATAAGGGGGCAGGGACTTTTAGTCCCGGTTCTTATTACCAACGGGGACTAAAGCCAAGCCTTTAGGCCCCGGTCGGTGTCACAAACCAGGATTAAAGCTTTAGTCCCGGTTTGTGACACAGACCGGGACTAAAGGTTGGGCTTTAGTCCAACCGGGACTAAAGCCATTTTTTTGTCCTGGACTTGAAATTTGCCGAAACTAAAGCCCGTTTGGTACATCGACGAAAGGTCATTTCTCTAGTAGTGGGTATCTGATTTTGCACCATGACCTTCGACTGATCTCAAGCTACTACACAAAATTCTATTGGGCCGTGTCCAGGCGGAGTTAGCCCATATTCCACATGGGCTCCCCCAACAGAGAGAACTTTAAATTTTGCATACATTTGTTCTGCTTCCCTATCCAAAGGACAGGATTTTGTGTTATAATGATTGATATGAAGTGGGTTCTACAAAAATAATTATGAAGTATAACAATAACAGAACAATATAAATAAGTACATGAAGCATTATTGCTAAGGACAACAAATAAAGGTCATCGTGGAAAGCTTGCTGACAACAAAATCTCCTCTTCCATGGTGTATTGTCTGCTTGCTTCGTTATTTGCTCGTTCAGTTGACATGTACTGAGCCATAGTATTATCCGCATCATGACTCCTTTGGGTATTTCCAACCTGCATCTTTTTAACAAGGAAATTTTGGAGTATCATCTCTACTTCCCTCATTGTAGGCCTGTCCTCTCCCTTCAATTTTGTACACACTGATGCTAGTGTGGCCACTTCTTGGACTTCTCTATCCTTATCCTCTGCTAAGACTTGAGGATCCATTATGACATGTAATTTTCCTTCCTCCAGAAGTGAGACAAAATGTGAAACAAGACCGCCATCATCAATAGTTTGATAGTCATATGGCTTTTTCCGAGTAATCAATTCTACAAGAAGAACACCAAAACTGAAAACATCACTCTTGTCTGTTAACCGATCCGTGTAATAATGCATTGGATCCAAATAACCCATTGTTCCTTGAACTGCTGTAGTGATTCCTGTCTCACCAATAGGTACATATCTAGAAGCTCCAAAATCTGAAACCTTTGCAGTTAAAGCATCATCAAGAAGTATGTTTGCCGACTTAATATCTCTATGAAATATTGGCATTGAAGCAGCTGAATGCAGATAGGATAGAGCTTTTGCAACTTCAACTGCTATCCTCATTCGATCATCCCATGGTAGTGATATGGGTCCATCAATGTGAAGGTGATGACAAAGTGTTCCATTTGAAATGAAATCATAAGCTAGCAATGGGACTTCTGTCTCAAGGCAACATCCTAAGAGCTTGACCACGTTTCTATGGTTCACTTGAGAAAGAACTGCAACTTCATTGATGAATTCACTGATTTCTCTTTGTACTACTATCTTTGATTTTTTGACTGCCACAACTTGCAGATCTAGAATTCCCTTAAATATGACACCATGCCCTCCACCACCAATGATGCGAGCTCTGTCAAAATTATTTGTTGCCTTCTGTATATCACTTAGGGTAATTATCATCCTTTCACTAATATCAGTGTTGTGTGATATTAATTGTTGTAAAAGTAGCCCACGATTTTGCTTAAAGAACCTTTGTTTCATTTTCTTCACCTTCTGAAGCTTGATTTTGCGCATTATGTAGGGTCCACCAAGGGCAAGAAGCAAAAGACCTGTCCCACCACCAACTCCTAGCCCAATGCTTAAACCTAAGAAAAAACAGTATATAACAGAACTTGTTCATTATTTTAGAATAAAATAATATATCAAACTACAAATTTGTTTTGCGTGTGAGGTTGGAAATTAAGGATTATATTGTGAGATAATATGATGCCAATAGTGACTTGTAACCTGTGAATGAATTCTTGATTGTAGTGCATCCCCCTTTTATAGAAGAATTTCCATAGCTTCCTTCAGGACATTGGCAGTGAAAACTTCCCGGAAAATTCTGGCATATCCCATAGCATGAGTTTGCTTCCTTGTGCTTGCACTCATCAATGTCTAGGAAAATTTATAGCGAAAGGAGTTTAAGGTCGTGTTATATTGTCCAATATGTATATAGCGAGCCTTTGTAACTTTAGAGGAAGTAGTCATATATTATGACAACCAAATGTATTAACAATTTCCAACACATACCTGTGCATGCATTTCGGACATAAGCATTGCCTGCATAGCCAGTGTTGCATTGGCAAATAAAACTTCCTGGTGTATTCTTGCAAACACCATAGCAAGCATATTGTTTCGGGTATTTGCATTCATCAATATCTATAGAAAACAAGGGTATTTGTTAGGAGCACAAACGGATGTTCGCAAATTCTAATTAAGATAAGACAGTCCAGGAAATAATAGAATTCAAAATTTTGCTCCACGTACCTTGCAATCCACCGTGAACATAAGGATTACCCTTGTAACCTTCTGCGCATTGACATGTATACCCACCATGGCCCAAGGAAGAGGAATTCTGGCAATAGCTGTGGGTACTGAGACATTCGGGGGCGGTCATATTTGTTCGACATGTGGAAGTACTAATTATCCAATCTAGTGTGGCCGTAAGCGGATATACAGGAACACGGGTTCCATTCGAATCTATATCGATATAGTTGATATGGTTATGGTTATCCTGGTCCATTATGAATACATAAGTGGGCTCGTTCCAGAACGAGCTAGACATGTGGTCAATCTGGACTGTGTAGGAAGAGTAGCCTAGAAGGATGCTCGCCTGACAGCAACCAATGCCAGTGCCAGTGCAGTTGCCAATACTTCGACTTCCAGGCATGTTTCTAAAACTACCATCTTTGGACCAAATAACAGGGCAGATAGCAGTGCAAGAACTCACCAGGCTGTTATTCAGCCCCCCTAGGATGCTGACCTGGGCGCCGCACCCTATCACCACGAGAATGCCAGTCGACTCCGACAGGAAGTAGGGTCCTCTCTCGGGGAGCCCGAGGCCCCATATCCCATTAGCGGATCCGGAGTAGCTACGGCCATCATACTGCAACTGCACGTTGGGGCTGTTGATGCTCAACGTGTTGTCCTCAACAGAGATGCCCAGCACCTGAATGGTGCCGTTGCCGAGGAACAGCTTGGGTGGCTGACGGCGGGAGTGCGGCTTGCAGTAGAGGTTGAATCCGGTGGCGTGGAAGCAGCCGTTCTCGATGCCGAACGGGTATGGGATGCTGATGTTGCCGCATCTCCTTGTGCAGTTGCTGCCCAGCCCAGTTGCTGTCGCAGCTGTTGCCGCACCGCCAAACACTGGGAGCATCAGCAGCGTCGTGACTACAGCAGCAAGTGCTACAACAGTTTTACTCACGGCTACTAAATTCGTCTTCTTGTGTGCCTGCGCATATGGATCGGAAGCACTACCCATGTCGTCCTCTTCAGTTTCGTTCCTCACCATAAATAGGGCAGCAGGCCATACACAGTTTCTCCAGTGAAAATAAATTCATAAGTAGCACGACGTGCACCAAGGACGAAGACGAACTAAAAGTTAAGTTAATTTCGCCGTCCATGAAGCAAGAGCAAAAGCAACGCACACGCACGGTGACTTGACTTGCTGACTGATTTATGGTGGTCCTAACATGTTTTGCCATTTTATTTCTTCAATTTACAGAGAAGTTCAGTAGTGCTCAAGTTGGTTGCTGTCTACTTTATCAGCGGCTAGCCATGCATCCCTGTTGTAATTGTGCTTTGTTAGGCAGCCTTAGCTTTCAGCTTTGTCAGTCAGTCGTCCTTTGTTTAGGACCGTACGTGTCTCCAAGACAATGACTTAGCTTGACTTGAGAGGTCGATCGGTCTAGAGCTTTGTCAATTTTTCAAATTCAAACTTTTAGATTTTAGGGACCATGTCTCCAAGACCATGACTTAGCTTGACTTGAGAGGTCGATCGGTCTAGAGCTTTGTCAGATTTTCAAATTCAAACCTTCAGATTTTTCAAACTCAGGTGGAGCCATCGGTACATAAAGTTGTAGTAGTGCTTGATAAAATCTAAAAAACCATGTCTAGGCGTAGTGGTGAGGCAATGAACGCTCGCGAGCAAAGGTTGACTAACCAGCAGCTAGTGGTGCAAATAATGTTACAAGCCCCATGTCGTCCTCTTCAGTTCTTCACCATAAATAGCGAATGATACACAGTTTAAAGTAGCACTACACGACACCAAGGACAACAAAAACGAACTAAGTTGTTATAGTAATTTCGTCCATCAAAGCAAAAACAATGCAGGGGGAATTGGTTTGACTGATCCAATCATGGTGATAATTAAGACATTTTATTATCACTTCCACTACCAGAGAAGCTCAGTATAGTAGTGCGCACAATCGTTGTTTGGTTTTTCTTTGAAGGACATAATTATTGGTTGCTGTGTGCCTGTGTTTATGGGTAGCCAACTAATCAACCTTGTCGTTCTTCCTTTGCTTTGAGCAATTGATCGGCTTTGTCACTTGTCAGTCAGCCTTTTGTTTACGCCTAGACCATGGATATGTTGGTTAAGAGATCAAGAGGTGAATAATTGTCTCCTTAGCTCAAGCACAGAACAGGGCAATTAGGGGCTCCGAACATGTTGATGACATCACTCATGAACTCCACGGCGTGTTCAGACTTGAGGTTGGTGATGGGTCAGGATTCGAACCATTTGGTGAACATGTTAATGGGTGGGTGGGCGAAGCCCCTGGGTGCTTTCCTGAAATTGACGACCAAGTCGTGTCCACTAGGCTCAACGCCACTAGGCTCAACGCCAGGCTCAGCGACGCGTATCACTCGGTGACGGTGGGCATCGGCACGCCGCCGCAGCCGCACACGCTCATCGTGGACTCGGGCAGCGACCTCATCTGGACGCAGTGCGCACGCTGTTCCCGGGCCACACGGTGAAGCAGCGTGAGCCGCTCTACGACCCCGCCAAGTCCTCCTCCTTCGTTTTCGTCCCCTGCAGCAGCCGGCTGTGCCAGGACGGCCAATTCAACACCAAGAATTGCACCGCCAGGAACATGTGCCTCTATGCCAACTTTTACGGTGACGGCAGCACCCAAGCGTACGGCGTCCTCGCCTCCGATACTTTCACGTCCTTGGGCGTGCACAGGCCAGGCCCTGGGGGCAGGCCTGGGCATTCGGTTCTAACCGAACCGATCGGTTCGGTTCCTCGGTTGTCAATCAAATTCGGTTCCTCAGAATCAAGAACCGTTCGGTTCCTAAAATTTCTTGGAACCGAGCTATTCGGTTTCGGTTCTTTTCGGTTCGGTTCGGTTATAAACCGAACTAACCGAATTCCATCTCAAACACAGAGAAAAAGGATGAGTTGGTGACCTGGTATGCCATGAGCGCCGCCGATGGGGAGCCAGGCCGCCGTCACTGGAGGCCTCGGCGCCGCGCGCTGCTTGGTGCTGGGGCGGAACCGCCGCCGCCGCCACCGATTGAGGTTGAGGAACCGCCGCCGCCGCCGCATCTTGAGGAACCGCCGCCGCCGCATCTTGAACAACCGCCGCCGCGGCCTTCCCAAAGCAGGAGCCAGGAGGGAGGCAGGGCACCTGGCGCCATGCCGGGTCGCGCGTGCATGGCGAGGTGGAGGCCTGGAGGGGGCGGACCGCCGGAGGGAAGGGGATGTGGGGGCGGGCGGCGCTGCGGTGGGTCGCGCGTGGCCGCGTGCCCGCGTGCTCGTGCGGCGCCCTCGGGGTCGGGGTGGGGGCTCGGGGTGAGGAAGTTAGGGTTAGGGAGTGGGAGTGCCGGAGGGGTGAGTTTCATGGGCTGGGCCGATGTGTGAGGGAGCGAGGGGTGAGTTTGGGTCACCTGCTGCCTTATTGGGCCATGCTGGGTTGTAATGTATTGTGGGCTGCACATAATTCGGTTCCTACGGGTTATTTCGGTTAATCGAGGCCCAGAACCGAATTGACCCGGGTTATTTCGGTTCCTGGATTTCTGGAACCGAATTAGGAACCGAAACCGATCAGTTCGGTTTTTTCGGTTCGGTTCTCGGTTTTTTCGGTTCGGTTCCTCGGTTTCGGTTTTTCGTGCCCACCCTGACCTGGGGGGTTCGAGGGGGCTGCCGAACAGCACCCTCGAGGCCAGGGGGCCCAACCCAATATACATACGTACGTGTAGTATTCAGCCCAAGAGAAAACATCTCACGTCTCCGCGTCGATACGTCTTTCCGCAATTCCGCGTCAGCCGCCCTTCCGCCGCGCGGCGCCGCGACCGGAGTCTGCAACTCCCGTGCGACGGTGCGAGCGAGGCAGTGGTGCTGGTGCGAGCGATCAACACGATCTTGGCGAATCGGCGAGTGGCAACTCCAGGCCGCCGGCCTGTGTTCCTGCATCCTGCTACCATTCTTCAATCTTCATTCACGAACGTAAGAATGGCCCTAACTTGCCCCTAATTTTTTTTGTTTATTTATTTACTTATTTGGATTTCGGTTCTAGGAATCCCCAATCCTATATGGTGCAGCAATCATTGAATCGTGTTGAATTTAGTGTGGCATATATAATATAATTTATTTAATTACTTGCTACTTTTATACACATACTCGTACAGTGAACTCATATTGCCGAAAAAGCATGCATCTGGAGGTGAGAAAAGGAAAAAAAAAAGAATAGAGGGCATAAATATTTTAAGAGCAATACTAGCACTACAACAAATCCAGACGAGTGGGCAATAGTTTCTAATATTTGTATTGCTTATCGGATCCTATTCACTATTCTTGTGACTGTGGGCTCAGCTGAAAGAACCTTTTCAAAGCTGAATTTTTTGAAAAATTATATAAGGTCTGTAATGTCCCAATAAAGATTAAATGGTTTAGCAACTTTATATGCATCGAGAAGAAATTATTAGATTAAATTGATATTGACATCATCATCAATGACTTTGCAGCAGTAAATGTTAGAAGAAAATTTTAAGGTAAGATAAGATGTATTACTTGTTTCGTAACTCAAAAATGTTTTTTATGCATTACTTATTACAAACGTTATTATATCATATTATTAGAGTTATATTAAAGGGCCCAAAGCTATAACTCAGCTCCAGGCCTATAATTGGACAGGACGGGGCTGGGCGTGCAGCACACCAAGGTTTCCATCCCTCTTGGTATGCTATGCGGTAGGCCAGACGAGGCAATGCAAAAGTACGAGGGCTAGTAGCTGTTTGTTTTTGGCCTTGTTTCATCGGATGACAGGAAGTTAGCAAATTGCTTCACGTAAGCTAAGGAAAGAAGCTACTCCGTACTAGTATACTCCCTCCGTTACTGTAAAAAATGACGTTTAGAACATGATTTAGGATACCAAGGAGTGATTAATTAGTGTAGAGTTTTCCATGTCTGCCCCTATTAAATACGGTGGCGGGTGCATTGTCTACGAGAAAATTTACTAGCTCAATTGGTTAGTGCAGCGCGGTGTTGTGCCAGAGGTGCGAGGTTCGAAACCTGGTGACCGCAATTTTTAGCGTGGCCTGCATGGAGCTTTTTTTTTTTTTTTTTTTTTGCATGGCATTGTTTGCATGGCCGGTGGCGCCTTTTTTGGGCGGTGAATGGATGAACGGAGGCGCGCTAATTTCGCTGGTTTCGCTGTTTTGGCAAACTTTTCCGAATGGCGCGCGTAGGAGGTGCATGGCGCCATGATTTGTTGGACCGAAATTTTTGAAGACCGACGTTTGGGTTGCCCGGCTCTCTATTAAAGCGCCACTTCACTGCTGCTGCTCTTCACTTCTTCTCTTTCACTGCTGCTGTTCTTCACTGGTTGTTCTTCCAGCAGCTCAAGCAATGTCTGATGTTGGGTTTGATCTCAACGTTCGACTAGAAGATGACGACAGCGACGCTGCGTTTGATCTCAATGAGCCTCCGTTGGAGCATGACAACGGTAACTTGTTCTTCTCTTGTCCATTTGCTACCGTGCTTTCTCTTCTCAATCGTTTCTCATATTAAAAGGACTATTTTCACAGGAATTGATTTAAACTTGCCGGTAGATGAATTTGGTGCAGTCGATTCCCATTATCTACAAAATCCCGCTGGTACGTACCCACACTAGAAGATGCATTTTTATTTTTTCCATGTTATTTAGAATGTGCAGTCGATTCCCATGTTATTTTTTTCCATGTGCTTGCATTTTTCACTAAAAATAGAACATGTATTTTCTCACTATAAACAGAACATGCAGTCGATTCCCATGTTATTTTTTTCCATGTGCTTGCATTTTTCACTAACAATAGAACATGTTGTCCACAACTAATGCATGTTTTTTTGACTATAAATAGAACATGCCCCCGTTCAAGCAGCTCGGCAACGAAGGAAAGACATGACCGAAGAAGAGAGAAAGCAAGTTTACCAAGCTTTGTTGGCAAGAAGCAAGAATGGAAAGCTAGGCAAGAATGATACAAAAGAAGTTGCTACTCAGTTTGGTCATGACCTACGTGCAGTTCAGCGCCTGTGGCAGCGAGGTAAAATAGCACTTGCAAATAACATTCCAGTTGATCTTGGTAGTCGAAAGAGGGGTAGAGTTGGTCGTAAGGCATCTACTGTTAATTTGGAACTATTGCGTAACATTCCTTTGAAGGAAAGAATGACCATCGAAGATGTATGTGCTAAACTTAACATGAGCAAAGCTACTATTATAAAGTATTTGAAAAAAGGTTTGCTTCGACGCCATTCTAGTAGCATCAAACCATATCTCACACAAGCTAACAAGAAGTCTAGATTACAGTGGTGTGTTGACATGGTTAAGAGGGATTTGGTTGCTGATCCAAGGTTTAAGGATTTGTATGACTATGTGTTCATTGATGAAAAGTGGTTCTTTCTCTATCAAAAATCTGAAAAGTATTATTTGCTACCCGATGAAGAAGATGAATATCGGACTTGTAAGAACAAGAACTACATCCCTAAGATCATGTTCTTGTGTGTTGTTGCTCGGCCAAGATTTAGGGATGGGACATGTATTTTTGATGGTAGAATTGGCTGTTTTCCTCTTGTTCGGTATGAGCCAGCAATGAGAGGTAATGAGAGAACCGGGCGTGTTCGTGGAGACATGATTATGAAGCCCATAACTAAGATCACAAGAGAAGTTATTAGAGAATTCATGATCAACAAAGTGCTGCCCGCCATTCGTGCCAAATGGCCAAGAGAAGATGTGAGCAAACCAATATTCATTCAACAAGATAATGCACCTACCCATTTGAAATTGGATGATCCGGAATTTTGTGAGGCAGCTAAGGAAGAAGGATTCGATATTCGCCTAGTTTGCCAACCACCCAATTCACCGGATTTCAACATTCTTGACTTGGGTTTTTTTCGAGCAATTCAAGCAATTCAATACAAGAAGAACGCAAAAACATTAGAAACTCTAGTTCCAGCAGTTCAGCAGGTAATTTAATCGAATTGTTCACACATGTTCATTGTTTTCTGAACTACAGATTTGCTAACTCAATCATTTGTTGCATTCTTGATTTGTAGGCATTTGGAGAGTACTCGGTAGTGCTTACTAACCGGATCTTTGTAACACTACAAAGCGTTTACATTGAAGCCATGAAGATAAAAGGATGCAACAAGTTCAAGATCCCTCACATGAACAAAGACAAATTAGAAAGAGAAGACCGATTGCCAACTTCTATCACTTGTGAACCATCTTTGCTTGCTGAATGCATTGCTAGTCTCCCTGTAGCAAATTAGAAAATGCAAGCCTATTAGCAAACTAGGAGATGCAAGCTAGTTAGCTTTTGTTAGCCGAATGAGACATGTACGTACCTTAATGTTCTTCTTCTACATCTTGCTTCTTTGCATCAAGTTCGCGCTTCTTCTCGTCGATCATCTTGAGCACCTCTTGAGGTAGTACAATCCACCAATTGTCTTCCATCACGATATTGTTGACATCGGGAATGAAAAGCTTGCAGTCGAAGTCCTCTTTGACTCCATGCAGGAACGCGAAGATGTCGTAGTCACGGTGCACCAAACCACAGCGAGAGCATGGATAGAACCGCGGATAGTGCGCACGGTGCCAGGATTCGCGGTCCTCATGGAGGAGATGACATCTACCACATATAAAAGCGCCCGACGGCAAGGAATCTGGCATGGAGTCCGGCACCACCTCGATGGAGTCCGGCACCATCTCGATGGAGTCCGGCACCATCTCCGACTCCGGCGAAGGCTGCTGCGACTCCTGCATGGAGTCCGGCACCACCTCGATGGAGTCCGGCACCATCTCCGACTCCGGCGAAGGCTGCTGCGACTCCGGCATGGAGTCCGGCACCACCTCGATGGAGTCCGGCACCATCACCGACTCCGCCGAAGGCTGCTGCAACTCCGGCATGGAGTCCGGCACC
The DNA here is from genome assembly GCA_018135685.1 of Themeda triandra. NCBI lineage: Eukaryota > Viridiplantae > Streptophyta > Magnoliopsida > Poales > Poaceae > Themeda > Themeda triandra. Next base: position 345,678 of record JAENPR010000309.1, on the reverse strand, counting down.
ACCTCGATGGAGTCGCGAGCAGCGGTGAGCGCGAGCAGTGGCGAGCGCGAGCGGCGAGCACGAGCAGCGAGGAGCGCGAGCGGTGGCGAGCGCGAGCGGCGACGTGCTGGATCCATGGCGAGCGCGAGCGTCGGCGGCAACGAGGGGCTCTGCTATGGCACTAAGCAAGAAGGCCTCGAGGGCGTCGCTGCGCTCGCCGGCGTTGCAGATTGTGACAGCGTCATGAGTCGCACCACGCAGCACTTGTAGTTAGCCAACGCGGCGGCGGTGTGGCCAGCGAGCGGCCAACGGCATGGATGGGAATCGAGGAGATGAGTTATTGCGGCATCGAGGAACGAACGGTTCCGTCATCAATTCACGCTGCATGGAGTACGATGGGGCGGGGGTATTAGCGTCCACAAAACGTAGTTGGACCCATAACGACGTTTTTTTGTATCTTTGGGTATAGGAGCTAGAACGACGTTTATTTGAGTAATGGAGGGAGTACGTGGAGATGGCTCAAATGAAATTATTACCTACGACAAAGTGCTTCAATCCTTTGGCTTCAATCCTTTCTTCATCCCTAAAACTTTTTATTATGTAATCATATCCACGTACGAGCGTTGTTGACTATGGGTTTCGGTCATCTCTGGATTATCGTTTTCGCATAGTTTTGTAACAGAACATTTCATTCCTCTGCTTAATGAAAAACATGCAACGGCATGATTCTGAAAAAAATCTTTAAAAAATGAAGCTATATATTGACACCAACTCACTACCAATGCTCAATTACTTCTCGTCAAATGTGTTTTTATCAGCCGAAGTCACACCAATGTTTCGCTAGAATAATTGCACGCATAAGAAAATTAATTAATTATTGTGATGTGGGCCAATAATGTCATAAAGCACATAATTCTAGAAGCTGTGACACAGTGAAGGAGGGTGAATGGAAACGGGCCAATTTCAAGACATGCACTGTTTTTCATGTCGTTTCTCCTTTTTCTGGTGACGGGATATATCACAGCTACTGCTGTTTCCACTCCTTCCTTGCTGATTTTAATGGCACTACTTTTCTTCGTCGGAGATAAGAGCATCTCCAACAGTTTGCTAAAACTTATTTGACAAATCTATAGTTTTGCCAAGTCTCAAAATCAAATGCCAAGTGAAAAAAGAGGCCTTCTCCAACAGTTTGCTATTTGGGCTTGGCAAAAGAACTTGGCATCCTAGGAATTTTTGCCAAAATCACAAAATTGAGCCCCCAATAAGTTGGGAAAACTAGTTGGCAAATTGGGTAACACGTGATGCCAAGCGACGGAGGACTTGGCTTATTTGTCAAGTGAAGGGGGAATTTTGCCAAGCTCACAGAATTGCCAAGTAGTTTTACCAACTTGTTGGAGGTCGTTTTCTGTGGTTTTCGCAAAAATCCTAGGATGTCAAGTGCTTTTAGCAAATTGTTAGAGTTGCTCTAAGGGGTGGCTAATGCCTAGTTTCGCCTCCAGGGCACTCCGCCCCTTATTACAGGATATCTGTGGTCCTGCAGGTCTGATGAGAGCCCAAAATTTACATTTTTACTATGAATTAGGCACATGAGAAGTTAGATAATTCTGAGTTTTTATTATCGTTTGACCTGACTTTACCCCTGTCACAGCTCATGGGACCAAACCCGTATCAAATTAACTTCAAACGGACCCAAACTTTGCAGAACCCTTCTAAAGGCTTAGAATAGGCAATCCACCTAAGATGGGGTCGATTGGGCCCAGTTGAGGGACGCCCGGCCCCCTGCTGGAGCGCCTCGGGCCCAACTTTGGAAGGTCGGCTGTGGCAGGGTCCCTCGAGCTGTGATAGGCTGTGGCATGGTACTTGTGGTCCTGCAGGTGTGATCAGAGCCCACGGTCTGCATTTTTAAGGTTACCGCGGGGTGGCAGCGGTGGATCCAAAGGGCCAGGGGCTGGCGGGGCTACAACCCTCCATTGAATGTGATTTCTTCATTAAACCAGTGTTAGTTAGCCTCAAATTACCATTAATCTCTAGTTCTAGTCCTAAATCGTATCTTTATTATTTAGCCCCCTGTTCCCATCCCGCATCTGTCACTGGGAGTAGGAGATAATAGTGGCAGGAGAGGGAAGGGTAGGGTCTCACCGGAGCTCCGTGGCCGCATCTGGGGCAAGATCTGACTGCTCCACGGTGAGGCGGTAGTTGACCGGGCGATGGCCATCGGTGGAAGGTGCACTTGGGGAGGAGAGTCGAGTGCAGAAAGAACATGGGAGACAAATGCGACCGCGCGGGCATGCGTCCAACAAGTGCTAGCAGGCCGTATGGTTGCTGGATCATAGTGTCCAAAGCAACCAGTTCCGTGAAGCCAGCAAGCAAAATCAAGCGATTGGCATTGTGCCTGTCCTCAGTGTCGATGGCGCAGAGGGCATAACATATGGATTGAGCTAAGTACACGAACATCCAAACAAGCTCTTAGTCATCATCTAATATAATGTAAAGACGAGGCAGATGCTTCCCAGGAGGGAACGGCCTGAGCGTGTGCTTGCCAGCGGGCACAGGGGCGGATGCACGGGGGGGGGGGGGGCGGGGGGCTGCCGGGGCTGCAGCCCCCTCGCGGCCCAAATTCTCTAGAAAGAGCAACTCTTGTATAATGAAGTCTTCATGAAAAAAAAACAAAGTCTATTTTTGGATAAAGTCTTCATGCAAAAAGTTCTACTTTTATATAAAGACTTCTTGTAAAAAATCATAGCCACACAATTAAGATTTTTTCAAGCTTACAAAGATTGCATGTCTAGTAAAAATTCTAGCATTCTATAATTTAGGCGCATTTGGATGATGTCTTGACAGTGCGCTTTTAGCAAAGTTTGGGCAGCAAAAAAGAACTAGACGACCACGGCGACGGCGCGGCATGCCACAACTACTGCAGCGAAATGAAAACTGCGGCTCGGCGTCTTCACCGATCACCATCCAAACACGTCTTAGCCCCCCTCCTAACCTATTTCTGGATCCGCCACTGAGCGGACACGAAGAGATCCATGTTCAGAGTTGAAACTTCGAACTGGAGCACGTTAGCACATATATACTTGGCAAAACTGGAGCATGTTTTACCGGAGACGGTTGTCTGTAACGCGCGTAGTAGGAGTGTAGGACCTTAGTACATACCCTTGTTGACTCGCCAAGGTCTGTGACAAAGGGTCATGGCAGACGGGTGTTGGTGTTATTGCAAACACGCTCGTGCGCATCTGTGATGTGCTTAACAGGCGTCTGTAATGTGCTTTTCTACGTGGTGAGAGGCCAAAGCAGGTGGCCGGCTTGTCAGATATAGCAGTAAGCAAGTGAACTGATGAAATAATTTAGGGTAACCAATGCAAAGAGGCTCATGGTGCAGTGACAAAGGCCACCGGGCACCGGCTGGGAGCTCCCGCCCAGGGTTGGGTGATATACCAAGTGTGCGTGCGTGTTGAGCGTCTGCGTTGTGTACTGTGTAATCTTAAAAAAAATGTTGTAGGGGTGTAAACCCCTCCAGATTCTCTCAAAAAAAAATTAGGGTAACCAATGCAAGAGGAAATGCTTGAATAATTGTCAGGCTAGTCGCTGCCGACGTGCACAGCACGGTATATGTGATCATGTGAGATGTCATACTCACGCGGCTGGCATAGAAGACGCATGATTTGGATTCACGTCGTCATAAGAACGATATATACACTATTCCGCAGACCAACGAGCAAGCGAACGAGGCGAGGTTTTGCACTATTTCACTTGGCTTTTATTGTGCATATTTCCATTCATAAAAGTAACAATAAAGAGCTTTTATAGTCCTTATGCTTATCAAGAAAGGAAATGCAGCTTATTACAAAGTACATTTGGAGACAGTAAATTTGTCATTTGCAAACTCAAAGGTCCAATATGCAACCGAGAAAAGAAATAATGAAAGGCTGCCTAATGGACGATCGTGCAGCAGGCTTCCCACCCACAATTGTTTATTAGGCATGCACACTGTGTCTTTTTGTTGAGTCCTTTTTCTCCGAAAACTACCAATGCGCTAATGACTGTAATCAAGGGACCTCCACATCTCAACTGGGCATTGTCTCAATGTGTCCCCAAGTGGCCATTGTTTCATTGGTAGTTTCCAGGTTACACGCACACAAATAACGAACGCCGGGGGAGTGTTGGAGTCACAGCATTCGCGGCTGCAGTTGTTGCCACTGCCACGCTACTGCTGCCGCCGCCGTTCGGCTCCGAGGCAACACCGGGCGGCAGCAGCTGAACAAGGACCTGCGGGAACATCAGCATCCCCTACCGGTTCGGCCTGGAACCTGGCTGCTACCACTATACTATGGTCATCCGGTGCAGTGGCTTCATGCAGCTGTTGGTACGGGGCAGGCTCACCTGAGCTGTTGACGGCATGGTGCAAGTGCTCCACATCTCACGGAGTCACGGTGCGGATCAACAGCACCGGCCTGGTGCTCCGGTACGACGACTCCGGACGCACCACGAACGGAACATGTGGGAGCGGCCTCCGATCCCAAGGAGCTAGCGGGCCGTACTTCCTGTCGGAGTCGATCAACAAGCTGCTGGTGTTAGGATGAAACACGCAGGTCAATTAACCTAGTCAGTTCCTGCACTGCCTTCTGCCCATCCTCAGGATTCACAACAGGCCGTCCTTTGTTTTTTCCTTCACAAAATAGTGACTGCACCGGCGGCACCGGCACAATAGTTAATTAACCCTATAGTATTTCATTCTGATGTACGTGCATCCAAATCATGGATCTTTCTAGGCTGGCCGCCTGAGGATGACATCCCACATAATCACATATAACACGCTGTCCACGCCGGCAGCGACTAGTCTGACAATAATTATTCGAGCATTTCCGTGCATTTCCTCTTTGGTTATGTTTGACAGCGCCACTGTGAGCCGCAAGAATGGAAACTGGAAGGTGGGGTGATAACTGAATGCGACGCCGTCTGAAGTCTGTTGCCAGGAAGCAGTGTAGACGTCAGGCTATTGTCATAGTTAGAGTTAGCGGCTGGGCTGTTTTTTTTTTTTTTTTTGAGAAACCGGGCGTGCATATATATTACATATAACTGTTAAAGTTTACATTCTCACAAAGGCACCATTGGGAAATAGAAAAATTACAACACAACCCTTGCAAGAACGTCCCGGTCGTTGTCGTCACCGGCGAACGAGCAGCTTGAAGCCGTTCCCCTATCCGACGATGAAACATCACAGTTTTTGATTGCCTCCACCAGTAGTATGCCAATAACAGGAACGTATTGTACACAAGCTGAACGCCCTGGCATGAGATGGCCGTCAGCCATCACCTCGCCGAAAGAATAGAGAGCTGGCACCTCAAGGATCACCAAGCGCCCCAAATCTCCGGCCGACGAGACAACCCGACGGGGAACAGAAACACCTTGACAGGTGGGAAGCAAAATCCAACCCGATTTCTCAGTAGCGAGTTGGTAGGCATACCTCCCTAGAGCATCGCCGGAGAGGGCATCATCCATGCCGGACCCGAAGAAGCCAAGAGAGGGACAAAAGACTTCACCAAAGAGATCTGAAGCTTCAAAGGAATCTCCAGATCTGGCGAAGCAGCAGTCGCCCAGCCCTTCCTCGCTGCCACAGCAAAGACTGACGAGGCGGAGGAGCGGTCGGCGAAGATTATTCCGTGTCGGCGGCGTCGCCTCCACCACTCGCACGCCGTGAGGACTTGAAACTCGAAAGCTAGAAAGAAATATGTACAACGGCCACCTCAATCCTCGTTCCCCATCCTCACCGGCGCCGATCCGGCCGCCGGAGCGGAGGGGAAACGGAGGAAAGCGGCGCCGGAACGCTGTCGCCTCCCTTTCGCCCTCTCTCACCTGTAGCGCCTAGAAGGGTCGAGAGGTGCTCAGCTGTCAGGCTCGTAGCTATCCGTAGCTAGCGGCTGGGCTGTTAGTAAGCCGTTTATGTGGTCTGAGTTGGCCCATATAGAGTGTAGAAATAAAAGGAGTTGTGACGTTTGAACTCTGAACGTGGATTCCGTCGATACGAACGTGCTCGGTCGCCGTCCGTTCACTCCTGGTAAGCACCTGGCTCGTCACTACCACAGTACCACTGCACCTGCTACATTTGATTTCCCAATTGTAGATTGTGCTTGTAGAAGCCTAGTTTGCTCTCATTTAGGCCATCAGCGCTGGCAAGCGCCTACCTCTCCATTGGTCAATAGCACCGCTAGCCACCTCAAGCTAGTTTTCAAAGAAAAAGAACATAACTCACACATTGGCAGCAAAAACCATAATCTGAATGGGTGAGTTGGTTTAAGAGATAGTTTGCTTCACATGATCGTCCATCTAGCAAGTTTCATTTCTTTCCTTGATTGCAGAATGGGTTTGTGAGTTTGACAATGACAAATTTTCAGTGCCTGCACATATACTTTGCAAGCTAAATTTCTTTTCTCAACTACAGATTGTGCTAGCTTGTAGATGCCCCGTTTCAGGACCAAATGTACATTGCTATTACATTTTTGCAATTGTGCTGCATTTACCTCAAGAAAGAAATTTGCTTAATAATGTAGATAAATGTTGAACACTGTTGTTTCAACAAATAGTTAAGTCTGCAAATTAGGAAAAGTGTCTCACATATGTTCATTTAAGTCTTATAGTAGAAATATGCACGACCAAACCAAGAAAATGTATTAAATTATAAATGTCAACATATAAATTTGAATGACAACAAAGATGTGAAGTTTTTTTATTGGCTTGCTATGCTTTGCAGAAATTAGAAATGACTATATCAAGTACTTGTTCATAGCTGTAATAAACGTTCACCGGGGATAGCTTGCTGATAACCAAATTTCCTCTTCCATAGTATATTGCCTGCTAGCTTCCTTACAATCACGACCAACTGCCATGTAATGAGCTGTAGCTTCATCCCCACCATTCCTCATAGGTGTGATATTATAGTGAACCTGCCTTTTCTTAACTAGCAAGCTTTCAAGGGTCATCTCCACTTCCCTCATTGTAGGCCTATCTTCTCCCTTTAATTTTGTGCACATTGCTGCTAGTGTGGCTACTTCTTGGATTTCTCCACCTTCCTCCATAACTTGAGGATCAATTATGTCAGCTAGTTTGCCTTCTACAAGTAGTGAGACAAAATGTGAAACAAGACCATCATTGTCAGTTGACCTATAGACATATGGTTTCTTCCGAGTAAGCAATTCTACAAGAAGAACACCAAAACTGAAAACATCACTCTTGTCTGTTAACCGGCCCGTGTAATAATACATTGGATCCAAATATCCCATTGTTCCCTGAACTGCAGTAGTCACTCCTGTCTGATCAGTTGGGATATACCTAGAAGCTCCAAAATCTGAAACCTTTGCTGTTAAAGCTTCATCAAGAAGTATGTTTGCAGACTTAATATCTCTATGAAATATTGGCATTGAAGCAGCTGAATGCAGATAGGATAGAGCTTTGGCAACTTCAACTGCTATCCTCATTCGATCATCCCATGGTAGCGATATGGGTCCATCAATGTGAAGGTGATGACAAAGGGTTCCACTTGAAATGAACTCATAAACTAGCAATGGGACTTCTGTCTCAAGGCAACATCCTAAGAGCTTCACCACGTTTCTATGGTTCACTTGAGAAAGAACTGCAACTTCATTGATGAATTCATTGATTTCTCTTTGTACTACTATCTTTGATTTTTTGACTGCCACAACCTGCAGATCAAGAATTCCCTTATACACGACACCATGCCCTCCACCACCAATGATGCGAGCTCTGTCAAAATTATTTGTTGCCTTCTGTATGTCACTTAGGGTAATTATCATCCTTTCACTAATATCAGTCTTGTGTGATATTAACTGTTGTAAAAGTAGCCCGCGATTTTGCTTAAAGAACCTTTGTTTCATTTTCTTCACCTTTTGAAGCTTGATTTTGCGCATTATGTAGGGTCCACCAAGGGCAAGAATCAAAAGAATTGTCCCACCACCGACTCCTAGCCCAATGCTTAAACCTAAGAAAAAAGACATAACACGGAACATGTTCTTGGGTGAGGTGAGAAAGGATTAGTTTGTGGGATAACATGATGCACATAGTGACTTAAAACCTGTGAAGGAATTCTTGATTGTAATGCATCCCCCTTTTATGGAATAATTTCCAGAGCTTCCTTCAGGACATTGGCAGTGAAAACTTCCCGGGAAATTTTGGCATATCCCATAGCATAAGTATGCTTCCATGTGCTTGCACTCATCAATGTCTATGAAGTTTAGAACAGTTAAGCATGCTTTAAGGTCATGTCATATATAGTGCCATGTAACTCTAGAACAAATAGGCGTAAATGTATATATTCATGATTTCCATCTTATTATACCTCTGCATCCATTTGGGATGGAAGCATTGCCTGTGTAGCCCGTGTTGCATTGGCAAATAAAACTTCCTGGTGTATTCTTGCAAACACCATAGCAAGGATATTGTTCCGGATATTTGCATTCGTCGATATCTGTAGCAAAAGGGTGTTTGGCTATTTGTTCGGAGCGCCGACAGGTGTTCTCTAAAAGAGAGGCTGAGCCAAAAAAAGAAAATGACGCACTGCGTAACGTAATTTACGTACCTTGGCATCCACCTTGAACATAAGGATTACCCTGATAGCCATGTGCGCATTGACACGTATACCCACCATGGACTAGGGAAGACGAGTTTTGGCAATAACTGTGGTTACTGACACACTCGGGTGCGTTCTTATTTGTTGGACATGCTGATGAATTACTGCTACTAATTATCCAGTCTAGTGTTGCCGGAAGCTTAAGCGCTTCAGGATTAGTACTATTTTCGTCATTCCAATTATTGTAACTCTGGTCGAGTATGAATATAGAAATAGGAAAGTCCACGACCGAGGCAGGAATCGGGCTAGTCTGGATGGTGTAGAAAGAGTAGCCTACAACGATGCTGGCCTGACAGCAACCAATGCCAGTGCATCTGCCATTTCCTTTTGTACCGCTCACACCGGTCATACCGCCATCTTTGGACAAAATGACCGGGCAGATAGTAGTGCAAGAACTCACCAAGGTGTTACTGAATCCCCCTAGGATGCTGACCTGGGTGCCGCACCCTATCGCCTCGAGAATGCTAGTCGACTCCGACAGGAAGTACGGTCCGCTCTTGGGGAGCTCGAGCCCCCATGTGCCGATAGCTTTGCCGATGCTTTCGTCGTACCCCACCGGTATGTTGGTGCTGTAGATGCGCACCGTGCTGTGTTCAACAGAGATATCCAGCACCTGCACGGTGCCGTCGCCGAGGAACAGCTTGGGTGGCTCCTCATAGTGGGAGTCCTGCTTGCAGGTGAGGTTGAAGCCGGCGGCGTGGTAGCAGCCGGGCTCGATGCCGAACGGGTACGGGATGCTCATGTTGCCGCAGCTCCTGGTGCAGTTACTGCCCAGACCAGTGGCTTTTGCAGTTGCAGCTGGTGGTGCCGCGGCACCAGCCAACGGCGGGAGCAGCAGCAGCAGCGTCGCGACTACAGCAGCAAGTGCTACAACTGCTTTGCTAGCCACTACTACTGCATTCGTCGTCATGTGTGCCTGTTTGTGTGGATCGGAAGCACTACCCATATGTCGTCCTCCTCAGTTACGTTCCTCACCATAAATAGGGTATGCAAGCCACAGTTTCTCCAGTGAAATGAAATTACGTAGCACGTCGTGCGCCAAAGACGAAGACGATCTAAATTAAGTGAATTTCGTTGTCCATGAAAGCAAAAACAACGCGCACGCGCTGACTTGACTTGCTGACTAATTTATGGTCGTGGGTGCTAACATATTTTATCTCTTCCACTACCAGAGAAGATCAGTGGTGCTCACAATTTGGTTGATGTCTTTATCAGCGGCTAGCCATGCATCCATGCATGTGGTAACTGTGCTTTGTCACAGCTATGCTTTGAGCTTTTTGCCAGTCAGTCATCCTTTGTTTATGTCTCGAAGACTATGACTTTACTTGAGAGAGGTCGGTCAGATTTTGAAATAAAAACTTTTAGATTTTCAGGTGGAGATGACATCCTTATATAAAGTTGTAGTAGTGCTTGATGAGATCTAAAATCTTATAATTTTAAAAATCTAGTGCGGGAGTCTCGTTAGCAATCTTGTTTCTAGAAACTGATTTTAAGAGACAGGGTGTCCGGTTGTCCCTACTAATTTATTCTAACTAAGTGCTACAAAGCTGAAATAATCTAATAATTAAGACAAATGAAAAACAGAAGTACAATTAGCCTACTTAATTTGATCCATTTTCGATTTATGCATTGGAACTTTTGAACAATTCAGTCAGTTTTAGCATTGCAAAAATTAATCTACGTGCACAAAGGCTGACGGTACAACAAAATTGCAGTATAGCATCAACAATTTTGATAGAGTTCAAAATCAAACGACAAGAATAATTAAGATAGTTACGACATAAATTTATTAGATGGTACGTAGCTAGCTCCTTGCTAGTCACTTAGACAATAAGCACTTAACCTTGCAATTCTAGGACAGACTGTTATACTTTACACCCCAAACAAATATGAAGCGTCCATTCTCCTTTAGCAAATGGCTAAGATCATGATTCAGTCTTAGTGCTAAAGGTGTGTTTAGGTTAAAAACCACCAGCTTAGTGGCCTCATACATGACCAGGATGGTGACTAGATTAGACTTGTAGTATGTTACTTTAGACTAACGAACATATTTTGTTAGGAAGCAGATCTTATATAGGGGTAAGGTATCTGCCAATCTTTCGCGTGTGAAAGCATCAACATTTAGATCTATGCTACACTATTATAAAAATAATTTTAGGGAACATCTTACTTTTATTTATAGAGGTGGGTCAAAAGTGTCTCTGTATCCTGAAATAGTCATTGATTTTCAAAGGTATTAATTGTATCGATTTATAGACACAACCTAATAGCAAATGCTTCTAAAAATTAATTAAAGAGACGAATCTCTTGAAATGGTGTCTCTAAAAATTAGGATTATTGTTGGAGGAGAATTTTCATGTCGCACGCCTTAAAATAAATTTGGCCCAAGGTGGCCAAAGTCATGCTCTCAAGGTCAGACCAATCAATGCAACTCCTTCAACCAGAATAGGCTTGCTTCCCCCAACACTGTTGATCATAGCGTTAGTCTTGATCAGCTCATCGTCTGTGCTATCAAGCTTCTTGAAGGAAATGACATGTCATGCCATGCCCCACGTGTCTAGGTGCCACGGCCCAAAGTGACAGGAACCGAGATAGGATCCGGCCTTATATGTAGTGGTTAGGCAGTGAATGCTCGTGAGCAAGATTACTGACCAGCAGCTACTGTAGCGTTTTCATTGTGGGCTCTGCCTGGATAGACAATGTTGATATCCAGAATTCCGGATGAGCATGAGGCAAGTTCATCGAATCTTCTTTAACATATCAAGTTGATTTTTCTCTCCTTTCACTACAGCTAAAATTAAGCTGAGTGTTTTGTGAATTTCACATTTTCATATGCATTCGTTCGATAGTCAGTGCAGTCTCCATTGAAGAAAACAATGCCACGCGTAGAGGCTTGTAAAATCTTGCTCCAGTTGCTCCAGTTTCTGGCATGGAAAGTTCATCCGTCTTGCCAGTCTTTAGTCTCTCCCTAGCGCCTAATCAGCTGGTCACCAACCCTCTCTGATTCATTCTCGCTCACGCGACTATTTTCTGATTCGAGTATTTCCGTGCATTTCCTCTTGGTTACTACTTTTGACAGCGTCATTGTCAGGCACAAGAGGGAACCCGGAAGGTGGGGTGATAACTGAATGCGACGCCGTCTGAAGTCTGTTGCCAGGAAGTACTGTAGACATCAGTATGTTGTCATAGTTAGCGGCAGGGCTCTAGTAAGCCATTGCCATGTAACAAACTCAGGTATCAAATTGAAAAATAACAAACTCTGAATCGTTATCATGATATAACAATTAATTATGTAGCTCACTTTTTTTAGTCTCATATGACGGCGCATCTATATAACGAAATGAAGGATGTCATCTTGGACGATAGTCCCTCTGCATATTTTTTTTAGATAAAGGATAAAAATTCGGCTTCATCTACCATGGTAGAATTAGGCCAAAATTTATTACAAACTTCGGTCTTCTCACCGCACACCGTACAGTGTGATGATGCTCCACAGGGAGACCGACATCACCAGGGAACAGTACCTCCAGGTAAGTAGGAAAGTTTCGTTCTGATTCCTTCCTTGAAACATTCAATTCATCTTCTGGCATGTCACATACTTGATGTCATGCAGATGTATCCGGAGTGGTGCGACAGGCACAGGGACTGCTGAACTGCCATTGTGGACAGGTGGACCACGGACGAGGCGTACGAGAGGCGCAGAGGCCATCGGGGCTGCCGCCAGCAGATGCGAGGGGCACCACACCACCAAGGGAACCAGTCCCTCCCAGTGTACATGGAAAGATGGGTATGCTTCTGTTGATTTATTTATTCTAGCGCTCAATTGTCATTACTTGTAATCATCTTTGTATTTTCCTCGCAGGCCCAGTCCCATGGTGGGCAGGAGCACAACGAGTTCATGGGATATGCCCTGGCTCACAAGGGCAAGGCGACAGCGGTGGACAACGTCTACAACCCGGAGGATGGGCCCGACGCGTACACCAACGCGAGCGCCTACTCCAAGCACGCCGAGTACACCACCGCGGCTCGCCAGCGCCATTGGGAGGCGTTCGACACCGCCACCGAGCCCCTGGACACAGACCTCTTGATGAGGTTGGGAGGAGGGAAGCGGCACGGCCGAAACTGGATCGCCAACAGCGTCATCGAGACATCCTTAGTTCCTAGGCTGAGCGAGATTCGAGAAAGGTCCACGAGCTCCTTGTTGACGGTGGTTAACTATCAATATGAAGGGTTAAATAAAAATGAAAAGGGCTAATAAATGATCACCAACATAGGTCTAGGGGGTTGACTAACGAAATTCCACAAGTTTTGGTGAATCTATATTTTGCAGGGATTAAACAGGAAAATACAGAAAAGGATATCTTCCACGAGAAGGAACCCACATCAAACGGACTTATCTCCACGCGGGGAATACGCAAGAAGGTTCTAGAGGGCATCAGAGGACTCTACGAGGCGACACACCCCGAGGGGCTGCCAGGTAGGGCCGGCCGGCCCAAGGCCCAGGCCGGCCGGCCTGCCAACACGCGGCCTCGCCTCCTTCCTTTGCAAGTTAGGTCACCTGCCTCCAAGGACGCATCTCCACCCTACCCTTAACTCGGTTTGATCCAAAGGACACGGTTCCACGCTCCAGGCTATATAAACAGGCCCTAGGACCCCCCTCCCTCATTCAATCATACATCCAATCAAGCAATCATCAATCAGAAGGAAGAAGACCAACTAAGCAATTCCCAATTCCTTAGAGCCTCATCAGATCTAGACATAGCTAGATTAGAATTAGAAGTAGAGGAGTCAAGCAAGCCTTGGGCTCCTGATCTAGTCAAGAGGAGCTTGGTAATTCCAGTTCTTCTCTCTTGTATCAACATTTGTTCTTCAATTATTCATCTAGTTCATCATTGTTTTTCTAGTTCTTGATCCAGTTCATGTTCTAGTTCATTGTTCTAGTTGTTTATGTTCTAGTTCTTATTGTTCTAGTTCATCATTTGTCTAGTTCTAGTTCATAGATCTTGATCATTGTTCTTGATACATTAGATATGATCCTGTTCTCAATCTATATTATATCCATGATTATGACGAGATTAGTCTGCTTTGATTATATATTTGGCATAGATAGTTTATCATTATGTTTATACACATGTTTGCAAAGCGCTCACCTTATTGAGTCACGGGTGGGTGATAGACACGGTGTAAGTGTGATACTTATACAATGTTTATCTGCAAATGCACCCTACACTTCGGACCCTGTGGTAGATCGCGAGTGTGACATTCCTGTTGAGTCCTTTGTAGTCCACTCCCCAAGTGTAGATCCTAGTAGAATGCGGTCTCAATACCTAGTTGTTACTCTGTCTCTCAGCTTTGTATTGGAGATATTCCTTGTCTATGAATATGAGATAACCTAGCCAATGATTGCCTGATATAATTGCACTAATCACTATAGATTATAACTAATAGTTAATGGATAATCTAGGAGTTATTCTCTGACTTTATATTTTGATCAATGCTTTGCTCTAGTAGTAATGCTTTTAAGAATATTAATTGCTTGGTCTGATTATCATATTTCATATCACCTTTTATTTGATTGATCCATGTTTGAGAGTAAAGGATAGTGATCTCAATCATCCATATCATATGTGTAAAGTAGCCTTTTTCCATAATTATATGTCGTTCCGTTATTATCCTTTGGTGAATATAAATAACGATACCTAGGATAAACCTTGGGTGAAATGCTGCAACGGGTGTATTTATCCGTGCGCTTGCGGATATTTACTTTAATATTTTATAGAGTTAAGTGGCATGATTATAATACAACTGCACTCTTGGTGTCATGTTGGGGATGACAACCTAACGCTAGTGATGCTAAGCAGTGTCAACAAGCATTTCTGGCGCCATTGCCGGGGAGGTAACGGTACGCATGTAATACCGGTATACGCAATAGGAAGCATTCACCAAAACACACTCTCACATCTAGGAACACTTTTACACATGTGATATTTGAGACACATTGATTGAATCCTTTACTCTAACAGGCTTACCCTGTCTTTTGTCTATTTTTCATCTTATGCAGGGTGATGTATGACTGGTTTTGAACTCCCAACAAACTACGTTGAGAACCCTAAAGCTTTAATCAGAAGAACAAGAGCCAAGCTCAAGAAGGCTCCAACTACTTCATCTGAGTTCAACCAGTTGAGAAGAAGCTTAACACCTACCTTCGAAGCCATGGCTGAACGATCACTCCGTGAATTCTCCGCTCCAACTACTGCTAACATCAGGACTGGACCGACAGTAAATGTGGGAGATAACGGATTTGAACTCAAGCCTGCTTTGATCAACATGGTGCAAGCCAACTAGTTTTGTGGAAAAGCATATGAAGATGCGAGTGCTCATCTCCAACACTTCTTGGAGATCTGTAGTACTTTTACCATCAAGGGAGTCACAAGAGACGCCATATTGCTCCGCCTGTTCCCATTCTCACTCTTGGGAAAAGCAAAGCAATGGTTCTACGCCAACAAGGACAAGAACACTACCTGGTCAATCTGTGCAACTGCTTTTCTGGCAAAATTCTTTCCAGTAGGGAAGACAAATGCTCTACGTGCAAAGATTTCAAGCTTCCAAGATGAATCTATCCCTGAAGCCTGGGACCGTTTCCAAGATTACATATCAGAATGTCCTCACCATGGGATGGAGAATTGGCTACTCATGCAGGCATTCTATCATGGGCTCACTTCTAGTACCCGTGAGAATGTAGACGCAGCTGCTGGAGGATCATTCCTATCACTCAACATCACTGAAGCAACTACTCTCATTGAGAAGATGGCCTCTAACCAAGGATGGAACGAGGAACGCACTCAACCTCGCAAGAGAGGAGGAGGAATGCATCAGTTAAAGGAGATAGACATGATGTCTGCTAAGGTAGACCTGCTCATGAAGAAGTTCGATGAACGCACCACTGAGAAGAATGAAGTCATGAACATCCACGATTCTCGCATGACCTGTGAAGAGTGTGGAGGCACTGGCCACACAGGGACCAACTGCCCAGAAATACAAGAGGATTTGAACTACATCAACAACAACTTCAACAATCATCCTCAACAAAATCAAGGTTGGAATCAGCAATCAAGGCCCAATTACTCAGGTAACTACCAAGGTAATAATTTTAGTAACAGTTTTAACCAGCCACCCTTGAGAATTGATCTCTAATAAAAATAAAACTATTGATACTATGTCTAGAAAGATAGCTTCCAATGATCAATTGCTTGAAAATATTAATACTAGAATGGATAGCTTTACTTCTGCCATAAAGAACCAACATAGCTTTAATAAAATGATAGAGTCACAAATATCTCAGCTAGCAGCTTCAGTACCAATGGCCGAAAGAGGTAAGATTCCGGGAAAGCTGGAAGAATTAGAAACTGCAAACCTTGTAGACATTTATAATACAGGACAGTACTTTACCGCACCGCCGAAGCAATGGGGAACATGGGTGGACGACACCGCCCCCGTGAAGAAAGAAGACCCAGGGACCCTGTCATCCCTATTCGCATTGGACCTCACACCTTCGAAGAAGCTGTCTGTGACCTTGGAGCAAGCGTCAACATCATGCCCAGGGTAATTTATGATAAAATTCATGGTGATCCTTTATTGTATACAACTATGTGTTTGCAGCTTGCAGATCAGACACTATGCTATCCCAAGGGAATTCTTCAAGATGTCTGGCTAATAGTTGGACATTTATATGTACTGGCAGACTTTGTGATTGTAGAAACAGGTGGAGACGATAAAGCACCCATCATTTTTGGGCGACCGTTCCTTAGTACCACCAAAGCCATCATCTACGCGGATAGAGCCAAGATCTGTTTCACAATCAATGGGAGAAAAGAAAGATTCAGTTTCAAGAACCGGACACTCAACCATCAAGCTCAACCACAGACGCCGTACCTCTACGAAGATACAACTGCTGCTACCCTCTACGAAGATACAACTGCTGCTGCCCCAACAAAGAAGAAGAACAAGAATAGGAGAAGGAGAAACAAGGCTAAACAACAGACAAAAGAAACAGTGTGGATGGTCAACACTATTGACTCAGAACTTGACCACCTCCTTCCATCACCATATGTCACGAAGCTAGGAGATCCTGGAGTACCCACCATCGATTGCATGATCGAGGGAAGTACTTTCTACAAGACGTTCTGCGACATCGGCTCCAACACCAACATAATGTCTAAGCTCAAGAAGAACAAGAGGAGACACCGCTCTCAACGTCAAAAGAGAGAAGCCGTCAAAGAGAAAGAAGCTGTTCAAGAAAAGCACGTTCCAAAGGAAGAAGAAGAGATGCCTAAAAGGGAAGGATCACAAGAAGAGACCCCACAGCCCAAGAGAGTATGGAAGAGAAAGGACACATCAACAACATCATCAAGTTCTTCAACACTTGAAGAACAACCATCCAGCTCCTCAGTAAAGCTGGAAGAGACCTCTGAAGACTGAACCGACTCAAAGTCCGGGTCGACGGACTTAAATCTCCGAACCTCGACCGACAGGTATCTCGGTATTTATCTGCATATTTAAATTAGCATATTTAATTAGCATGTCATTAAAAACAAAATAAAAATAATTTCTTTTAGCATACATTATATACATGTTTAAATTTGCATTGCATTATGAAAAGAAAATAAAAATTAATTACATATAGGTAAATATGTTAAGCCCCATGTGCCATGTGGCGTGTTAACAATCCATTACTCACTGTGGAGGCATAAAATAAAAATAATAGTCTTTGGCATTTATTTATCTGCAATGAAAAAATCCAAAAGAATAAAAATCCAGTTGGACAGATTTGAAACTCCATAATAATCAAGGAATAGTTTTCCACTAACCTTTAATATGTTCCACGAGTTTTATTGTCTATTTGAAGTCCAACAGAAAAAGAAAGAAAGAAATTCCCGATGAAGCTCATGGTGTTTTCACTCCAAGAACACTGCCTTAAAATACGAAGAAGGGGTGATGAACATCTACGCAATCAAAGGCTCAAGATAATTGACTACGTCAAGATCTAGCTTGGGGGAAGAGCATCCCCAACATCCAGATAAGTATGCCTATCCCCTCACGTTCCCTTCCTGCCATTTTTCTCTTTTATTATTATTATTATTATTATTATTATTATTATTATATATATATATATGAAGGTTCACACTTAAGGGAAATCTGTTTAGAGGAGAACATGTTCAACATTTATTAATCTCTATTGTCTCCTTTATCCAGTCAAATATTTATGCTATAATAATATGTGTTAGTTAAAGTCTTTTAGTTTGCTTAATTAAAATTTATAATATTAGCTATGTAATATAGTATTAGTGTGTGAAATAAAAGATACAAGAGATTAGAACTTAAGAACTTAAAATTTGAAACATGTTGGAAATGATGAATAATTGCTCTGTCGTAATTCCTCTCAAGTGCCTAGTTTTCAACCATGAATTCTCCTGAGTTTTGGGTAGAACTGTTTTAATTTGAAGATTTACTCTGAGCCTGAAACTTGTGGGATGCATATGCTGAATCTAAAGTCTAGGTAGTTAGGGAGTATGATATGACAAAGTCTGAGCTGCTATTTATCTTGCTCCTAATGATACTAGAGTTCTGAAGAATTTATCTTTTGAAAATCTTAAAATATCATGATGAGTATTTGTATGACAAAGCTTGAAATTCCTACCACAGCCATACATAGGATAGAAAAACTTCATTCATACTTTTTACTGCTTGTATTTGCATTGAGTATTTTTGAGCTCTGTTGACCCTAGAGGCTTGTCATACTGTGAAGATCAAGATCACGCACACTCCACTCAAATATGCTGCTTCTACACTGGAGGTACGTAACAACATGCCTTTCCATTTAGATCCACCAAATATGTTTCACTCCTACACTAGGAGAGAACACCACAAACATGCCTTATAGGATTTGTTTACGTACCTAGAAATTCTGTTAGCCCCCAATTGTTTATTGCTCTAAGATTATTCATTGTTATTATCTCTCAATTATTTCATATAGACAAGAATGTTTTTGGGCTTATGTTCTAAAAAATAATAATATATAATAAAAATATATAGAGAGTAAAACATGGACAAGTGTCCTACCAAAACAAAGGGGTGCTAGACACCCGCCTCTCTAAAAAAAGACTATAGCCCAAAAATATTCCTTAGTCTAAGTTCTTCAATTCTTCAAGGGAGATTATCCCTTTTTACAGGAGCAAAAGTAGAATTAGGTCCCTTTGTTATTTATCACCACCACCATAAAAAACCCTTGCTTGATTCACACACATGCACTTCTTGATTTGATCAGGTGATTGGTTTTCTTTGGATCCACTGTTTGACTTTACAAAATATGTTTTGCAAGTATATATACGCTGTCTCCATACCTATGAGCTCCAGATAAAAGCATTATATGTAGGATGAGAGAAGGCAAAATCTTACTCTGCCTTGGAGAGAATCCAGAAATACCACATATATTGAGAGATTTGAGAGAGTCATACAAAAAGATACTCTGAGTTTTATTTTGAAAAATCTTGCAAAAATCCGGAATAATGGTTGAATGAAGAGCTTGAGACATAGTACTTGATTTAATCGTTCTGCTTTTCAACTGCTCAAGACCCAAGAGAAGGCTAATAAGCTTCATGGTTAAAGGTAATATGGGTAAGTTTGAAGATTAGAATGGTTAGACCTAATTCGGAGGAGAATTTTTGTTTGAACGCATGTGTACTTTTGAGGCGTGAAAGCATTGTAGCAACTCCTGATCCATCATAAGTATTTGCTAAGGGACTAGCAAAAGGTAAGCTTGGGGGAGTTGTTGACGGTGGTTAACTATCAATATAAAGGGTCAAATAAAAATGAAAAGGGCTAATAAATGATCACCAACATAGGTCTAGGGGGTTGACTAACGAAATTCCACAAGTTTTGGTGAATCTATATTTTGCAGAGATTAAACAGGAAAATACAGAAAAGGATATCTTCCACGAGAAGGAACCCACATCAAACGGATTTATCTCCACACGGGGAATATGCAAGAAGGTTCTAGAGGGCACCAGAGGACTCCACGAGGCGACACACCCCGAGGGGCTGCCAGTTGGGGCCGGCCGGCCTGCCAACACGCCGCCTCGCCTCCTTCCTTTGCAAGTTAGGTCACCTACCTCCAAGGACGCATCTCCACCCTACCCTTAAGTCAGTTTGATCCAAGGGACACGGTTCCACGCTCCGGGCTATATAAACAGGCCCCAGGACCTCCCTCCCTCATTCAATCATACATCCAATCAAGCAATCATCAATCAAAAGGAAGAAGACCAACTAAGCAATTCCCAATTCCTTATAGCCTCATCAGATCTAGACATAGCTAGATTAGAATTAGAAGTAGAGGAGTCAAGCAAGCCTTGGGCTCCTGATCTAGTCAGGAGGAGCTTGGTAATTCCAGTTCTTCTCTCTTGTATCAACATTTATTCTTCAATTATTCATCTAGTTCATCATTGTTCTTCTAGTTCTTGATCTAGTTCATGTTCTAGTTCTTCATTGTTCTAATTGTTTATGTTCTAGTTCTTATTGTTCTAGTTCATCATTTGTCTAGTTCTAGTTCATAGATCTTGATCATTGTTCTTGATACATTAGATATGATCTTGTTCTCAATCTATATTATATCCATGATTATGACGAGATTAGTCTGCTTTGATTATATATTTGGCATAGATAGTTTATCATTATGTTTATACACATGTTTGCAAAGCGCTCACCTTATTGAGTCATGGGTGGGTGATAGACACGGTGTAAGTGTGGTACTTATACAATGTTTATCTGTAAATGCACCCTACACTTTGGGCCATGTGGTAGATCACGGGTGTGACATTCCTGTTGAGTCCTTTGTAGTCCACTCCCCAAGTGTAGATCCTGGTAGAATGCGGTGTCAATACCTAGTTGTTACTCTGTCTCTCAGCTTTGTATTGGAGATATTCCTTGTCTATGAATATGAGATAACCTAGCCAATGATTGCCTGATATAATTGCACTAATCACTGTAGATTATAACTAATAGTTAATGGATAATATTGGAGTTATTCTCTGACTTTATATTTTGATCAATGCTTTGCTCTAGTAGTAATGCTTTTAAGAATATTAATTGCTTGGTCTGATTATCGTATTTCATATCACCTTTTATTTGATTGATCCCTGCTTGAGAGTAAAGGATAGTGATCTCAATCATCCATATCACATGTGTAAAGTAGCCTTTTCCGTAATTATATGTTGTTCCGTTATTATCCTTTGGTGAATATAAATAACGATACCTAGGATAAACCTTGGGTGAAATGCTGCAACGGGTGTATTTATCTGTGCGCTTGAGGATATTTACTTTAATATTTTATAGAGTTAAGTGGCATGATTATAATACAACCGCACTCTTGGTGTCATGTTGGGGATGACAACCTAACGCTACTGATGCTAAGCAGTGTCAACACTCCTCCGACATCCCCATAGCACCTTGGCAGCCGAGCAACACGCAGGTCATGGCTCAATTTCAGGTAAGTACAGTTTCATTCGTCGTTCACTCGTTTTACACATGTACCTTGCCTTTGCATTGTTCAAGCCTTGCGGGGTAATATTGCAGGCCCAGCTGGCAGCGTTGCAGGCCCAGCAGGCGGCCCAAGAGGAGGCCCATCAGCGGCAGGTGCAGTCCAGCAGCACTCGGCCCGTCAAATGCTGGACCCTCGATCTAGGGGAGTTGAGAGTCTCTTCCTTGGTGGACCTGAAAAGTTCCCACCACAGATGGTGGAAATACAAGTAGTTCTGCTTGAACCGGACACTACGAATGACTCCTTGCAACTGGTAGGGATGCACAAACAGGTGGAACAACATGTAGTTGGAGACCACCCTGATGTCGTCACGGACCTTGGCGCCACCGCCCTCCTCCCCCTCCTCCTCCTCTGGGCACATGGAGAGGTAAAGGTCGGTGGCGATGTGCCACACCATGATGCAACAGTCGAACTCGATCTCGTCGGCGACCCGCGTGAGATGCTCGTACATTCCTCTCTCCATGAGTATCCCATTACCTCGTGCGTTCCTCAGGCCCTGTATGCCAGCCCTCCTTCGTACCTCTGCTATCCTATGGTCCTGTATCAATATGCCCACCCTCCTTCGTATATCTGCTATCACCAAGGTCTTGATGCCATCAAAGATGGGGATGGTGCTTGAGTAATGCAGCTTCTGCCACCAAACCTGGAGACCAATCATCTTGGCAATCTTACCTCTGAGGTCGTCCTTGGCATCGGTGCAGATATCCAACAGGTTATACTGGCCAATTGAGTCCAGGCAAGCCTTCCGCCTTTCACCTGCCTTGAGAAGCCGTCGAATGCACATGGCTGCGCTGCCGAGACGGTGCCATCCCTTGGCATGGTAGGTGGCGCATGCCTAGGAGGAGCCTGCAGCCCTAAGAGATGATGCCGTCTCCAAGACCAGGGCTCCAACCAGCAAAACATAGGTGATGATGATATCAACTATGCTATAGCCATCCTTGCCACTGAACTGAAACAGTAAGAATGCGGCGACAGCGGAGAGTGGTGAGATGATCTGCAGAAACCACACCATGTATGGATATAACTGCCGCCTTGGTGTATAATATGTCATACATGAGGCCATGAGGGAGAGATGCATAGCAGTAAGCTCGAACAAGTACATGTCACCGTCCAGCTGGATGCCTTGGCTCACAATGCCTTCCTGAAAGATCTCCGCCATGGACAGATCAGCCAATAATCCCTCCCAGAAACTATGCGTGTAGTGGGCTGCCAACAGGACCTCCTCAGTGTCCAACCTCTTTCCTCCCTCCCTCCCATGGTAAGGGTTGCGATGAACACTATGTCGGTCCTGGCTGTGTTGAATGCTTGTAATAATGCTATCCATGTGGCCACACTTGAGCGCCCACGTCCTCTCCCCGTACTTGAGGCAACCAGAGATGAACATCAAGGCAGCGGCTACCAGTAGGGTGTAGGGTGTTAGAATTCATCCCAACTGTGATGAACTGGAAGAGGACGTAAGCCGCCCCGATGACCTGCACAACAAGAGTGAGCAGGTGGCGCAGCCAGAGTTGGTTGTCCTGGAAGGCGTAGGCGGTGATGGTGTCCGGGCCACCGAGGTGAAGCAGGAGGAACGGAGCCCAGAACGGCATAATTTGGTGTCCACCTGACCTGCTGCTGATGGACATGTGGCCAAGGGCATAGATCGCGGTGTAGTCGGCCATCAGGTATGCCAGCCAGAGGAGGGTCCTGAACAATCCTGAGCCTACTTCACGCCGGCGGATCCCAGCAAACAAGAGGAGTATGACTTGCAGGGTGAAGCTCAGGATCACCAGAATTTGGATGTCCCATTGCTCCCAAAAGTACACAGGCCCCCGAGCCATTATAGTGCTCCCCTGGAATTGTTTTTGGATTAAAAAATGTGTAAATTGTCTCATTTCGTGCGGAGTGAGTGAAAATTGAATACAGGAAAATTATTCAGTTGTTTTGCCTTACTATGCATGCAACCGCTACATTTGTCTTGTTACCGGTCGAGGGCCAAGGTTTTCCTCCTCAACTTGAAAACAACTAGACCTCCACAGTGGTACAAAACATAAACATGATGGTACAAAAGTGGCTAACGATACGGCTAGACATTTGCTGATATATAGCAATTACCGAGTACTTGCCAATCTTAGCAATGCCACAATTTCCAAGCTGAAACACCTGGAAAAGTCTTTGGCAATAGTATATGTGGAATGGCTACAGTTTATCGCCCTGGGAAAAAGTTAAAAGGGAGTAGTGTCATGTTAATGGAAATGAATGAAAAATAAAGTACGTTTCAAGAACCATTACTTGTAGGACCGAAACAAGCGACCAGAGGGGGGGTGAATGGGAGCCTATTTAATTTTTCTTCGAAAACAAATCTTATATCCCGAATGTTACCCAAAACACGCAGTGTGTACTATCGCCAAGATGACATGAAAGACATAAAAATCAATTTATTCGGTTGAGTACTGAGAATCTAATTGCAAGAATAATATAAAAGAGCTCACGTGAAATATGATAAACTAGCTGGTAACCCCGCGAAGCGCGGGAAAAGAAATGATGTGTTATCTGTTATGTAACAGGTAATGAAAAGTGAGAAGAAAAAAAGGAATAGTGAACAGTTATGAAACAGGTTTGTGTTGCACTCATTAATTTCTTGTAAACTGAACTTGTAAGCAAATGATCCATGGACTGTCATATACTCAAGCTATCTCCTCTCATATAAGTGGAAATCTTATTAGGTGTACAACCGTGGTGCTTACATCTTCATGTGGGCAAAATATGGCAAAGGCATTTGCATGATAAAGCACACAAAGGAAATGAGCATGCACAAACACCAAACCGAAGGTCACCTGCATTGTCTTCTATGTTGGAAACACAGTCTCCTGGAGAGTGTAGCAACATCAGGAGCGGCAACAGGTGCCTGGAAGGCAGTGGGTGGTGCAACATCGCCTATGTTGGAAGGCACCTGCAAACAAAGAACATGCATGCTGAGTCAGGCTGTCGCAAGGTGGAAAATATAAAAGACTAATATTTGTAATGGAACGATGAGCTTATAATGATCAGAGGCATTTTGTTTGCATAGAAGCAGGCAAAATCTGAGGGAAAGGTTGTGGGGTGTAGCAAGTTTTAAATGGAGAATATCACTAAGACAGAGAATGTGACATCAATGACAATACTGGATAGGTTTACCATGAAAGCCGGCGTTGCAGATAATTGAAAAGGTAGAGGTGATGAATTATGGATGCACATATTTTGTAGCCGCACCATGGAAACACAAATTGGAGCGTATGTATTAAGATAGAAAATTAAAAATAGAGAACAAATTTGTCTACCGCTACATTGAGGACAACAAAACTTGGGAAATGGTAATCAGATAATTGATGCCTTTGCATTCCATCCCCTGCAAAAGGGTGCCTGTGATAATGTATAAGGACTGGTAAGTTTTTCATGAATGTACCATTAGGAAACATGCATCTCCTACATGGCTGCATATACAGTGGATGGATGAGGCCATAGAAAAGGGGGAAAAGGAGTCGGTCCAAAAATCTTGAAACAATCGCTGAATGATTTGGAGCAATACTTTGCAGACCAGGTCTGAATTTATCTTGTATCCAATATTTGCAAGGTTATTATTATATATTAAATTACTAAGCACTCCGTGCATAACAAACTGTAATACTATTTGGCTTCATATTACGTACACTTTGGGTTGGAGGGAGTAGCTTTGAAAACGGAAATAGGTCCGTACAATGAAGATTGAATAAGCAAATCGAATGTCATAACACATTATATTACCTCTTTCTTCCTGAGTTCATACCCCCACCGAATGTGGCAAAATAGAGTCAGGTTCTGAATGAAAATCATGGACACATATGTGTAACCTCCTGTTACAACAGGGCAAAACATGTTTATTGGCAGTCATTTCGTGAGAGCCAAACTGTGGAGAGGTAACAGTGCAGTTCAATTATAGAAAACAAAAGTAAGTGCAGAGCACTGTAAACAATTTACATTGGCGTGTTGCGACGTGCCGTAACCGGAGATTGAACCTTGAATAAGTGTATCTGTGAATAAAGCAAAACCCTAAGCCTGTTGTGCATCTTTTAATCTTAAAAGTAATATATTGATCGGCCAATGTTTTGCTGGCATCAGATTGGGAACAAAAATGGACATATACTAATTCAATCAAACTGAGTAAATTAAGTGAATTGTGCTGCAACTTTGTGACAATTGCACACAAAAATCAAAAGGGACAGATAAAAACCATCAAGGAATATTCTTACTTCTTGCTGTTCAGAATGCAGGGTTGCACAGAACCATATGTAATCTGCCAGATACCCAGAACCATATGTAATCTGCCAGATACCCAGAAGGTTATGACTGAGTAGGAATTCTTACTTCTTGCTGTTCAGAATGCAGGGTTGCACAGAACCATACGTAATCTGCCAGATACCCAGAAGTTTACGACTGACCAGAAAGACTATGCTTCATTCGTTTTGGCCAAGGTATCTGGTTTGGATTCACTGACGGAGCACTTCCAGTTTCCAATTATCATGTATCCTACAAAACAAAGAACTGTGATGAAGATCAGTAGGAGTGTAGGCATTATATAGAGCCCATTGGGCATTTCATTGAGCACTTGAAGGGCACGAACCATCAAAGTAAAGGAAACAGCAGATCTGCAGATGTGGAGTTCATGGTGCTCAGGGATTATGCAGAAGCAATCGACGATTGAACCACCAAAGAAAGAATATTGAATTAGCATAAGCGTGGACATGGCTGCAATGATCAAGCAGCGGATAGGTAGGATTTCTCTTGTATCCACCGCTCCAGGAACTGGTATATATCATGGCATGGAGTAATTGACAGGGGAAAAGAGCAGCTGGTACATAAGGGAACTATTTCAGTTAGGGAGGAAACCTTTTATCTCACCAGGCTGATATCTAAGATAGCCAAAAAAAGATGATAGGTCTTAGTTCCATGAATCAGGCTTCGTATCCCCCATCTAAAAGCATGTCTGTCAATACTGGGAGCAATATCAGATAATAAGATTTTGGTTCAGTCAAGCCATTTAGGATTATTACAGTTTCCAGCTTTGCGTACCTGACATTGCGTACCTGACAATTCAAAAAAAAAAAAAAATCAAGCGTGGGGGTAGGGGGCGGCTGCAGCTGGTGGCCGTGGTCGTCATCGACGTAGTCGCCGGCGTCCTCCACTTCCGATTGGTGCTGAAGAATCCGAGAGGAGCTGTGAGGAGGGGTCCGAGAGGAGCTGTCAGGAGGCTGCGAGGGAGATGGCCGCCGTTCCGGCGAGGACAGAGGAGGGAGTGCAGAGGGTGGCGGGGGGGCTGGCCCGTCGCCGCCGCTCCCCTGGGCGCGCCCGTGCCCGCGAAGCGGCTCGCCGGCCGGAGCTCGCGTCGCTGCCGGGCATAGCCATGGGTAGAGTTAGGGACAGGCTCGACGGCGGAGAGGACGGCTGCTCGCCGGCATGTGCTCGCGACGCCGGCGGCAATGGGCATGGCTAGGGCTAGGGTTCGGCGGAGACGAAGGTTGCGTCGGCGGCGAGGGCTGAGGTGAGAGGGCGGGCTGAGCGGAGAAGACGGGTGTGCGTGCGTGCGATGGGGAGGGCCGAGGCATTTCTAGAAGGTTGAGAGGTGGGAATGCTGTGACCGTAGGTGGCAGATCCGGCGGCCAGAAAAAAGAGGGCGACGTGGCCTTTTGTAGGAGCTGTAAATGTTGTTGGATTATAAGGGTAAGGTATAGATATTTAATATATAAAATTGATTACTATTGCTTGAAAGTGACACTTCTAATAAAAGTGAATTAAAAGAAGAGAAACAGCTCACGTAGATTATTGACGTCTGGGGTCTTGTGCTCCTGTTGCATGCACTAGTGCAGTAGCATCACAGTCCTTTGTCTCCTGCATGTACTCCCTCCTGGAAATTTTTTGTGATCGATTGAAGCAGCAACAGGGACGGCGCAAATAGCAGATCGTGTTAGAGGCAGTGGCTGCACAAGCCTGAGTTGTCCTACATCAAAACAACAGATTGCTTCTCCGCCGATCCACGCCTGCAGGTCAAAGGAAAAGAAACGGCGGCGGCGACGGACAAAGGAAGAAAAGTGGCCAACAAATATATTGAACCCTAACGAGATGCACACGAACCAATATGAATGATTAATAAAAATAGTTGTTCAGTACATCTAGCCTCCACCCAATCGTCCTCCCTCTCTTAATTGGAGAGATCAAGAAAAATCCCTCACTAGGAATTGAAACCCTAGGCCAGACAAAACGGGGAGAGAGGTGGTTCCCTATTACTGTAGCGCTTGTACTGTTCACGCCCGTGAATAGTACCCGCGGCACTGTAGTAAAGAGGTCCAACCCTCTCAACCCTGGGTACCATATATTTAAGCTCTGAGGATGGCACTACCTTTTACACATAACCCCCTACGCTAAATAAATTTGACATAGGAGCGTAAATCCCAATTACGCATAATCTTCCATGGTGAATTCCGCGATGTCCGCGATCCCTCCATCTCCGCGATGTGATCGTCACGATGTCGCCGCACGACCATCCGAAATCGTATCGTGATCGCCGGAATTTCCATCTTCGGCCAACGCTCGCCGCACGAGCGTCCCGGTACGATGCATGGCTTTGTGGCTCAACCAGCGAACCCCGGATTTTGTGGCATAATCCAGAAACCTGTCTCGACGTCCTCCCGCCGTGTAGCCTGGTACAGTAGACGTACACCGCACGATCGTCTGTCCCTCGAACGCACGCCTCGATCCGCCCCAGCGGTTCTTCGGCACGACATCCTATCCTCGTTCTTCACTCGTCGCCGCATGTACCTTGTCTCCACCTGTCACCTGCAACCACAGCCTGCCAAGCGACACGTCACACGCACACCGTGTTGTCAATCACTCATCACCAAGGTGCTAGCCCACCGGCATCTCAATCTCCCCCTTGATGAGTGCATTGACAACACCACACCGCACAAATTTATTCGAACATAAGTAAAAAATAAAAAGAAAGAAAAAGAAACAATCTTGATCCCCAAAGACATGGGCCAGCGAAAAGCTAGGCTCGACACAATCAAGAAAAAATCACTTTCCCCAAAGTGAATCAAAATTCTGCAAAACTCCCCCTCAAAACAAGCATGTCAAGTCTCAGCAAAAACGAAACTCCCCCTGCAAAACGAATTTGTGCGCTACTCACTCTCCCCCTTGTTGACAAAGCACTACATCAAGATAAAATGCAAAGAACCAATTCAGAGAAATACATGTGAGAGAGCACAAGTAGAAGCTTCTGAGACATATGCCAAATACTTATAAGAGCTAACCAGCAACACTAGCTACTCAGAAACGGAACAACACAATGCCATGACCAATAGAATTTTAGAACTGAAATCTCTTTGGAAAAACCAATTAGCCAGGCAGAAACATGCATATTCCAAAATCAGTGCCAAGCTGAAGACAAAACATATAGCGAGCTCACAGGACGGATGCACAGCTTCAATCAAAGTTCACTGCAATGCCCACAAATGCATTCACTTGTCACATTTAATTCTAGCTTTTATGAGCATGACAAGCAGGGATATGGGAAGCAAGAGTTGTGCCCAGCCAGTTTGTTTAATTTTGATTATGAGCAAGAACCAACAGGGACATGGGGAGATCAGAGTTGTGCCCATATATAAATTCTCAGTAAAGCAAGCAGATCATGAGCTAAATAGCAGAGATATGGGAATTCAGAGTTTTTGCTCACAACCATACTATGCACTCCCGAGTTAAAACTTGCATTGTGAGTTACATTTGCAATGAAAAACCATTAAAAAAAGCTGACAACCGAACCATGAGCAAGATATATGTCAAGTATTCAACAAGTCACTAAATCAAGAAAAGCAAGCATAGCCCAACATAATGTTTTAACTATATATACGTTTTTTAAAAAAAATGGTCAGGCAAAGTATCTAACCCTCTCCAAAACACATCGGTCGCAAACTAGCCAAAACAAGTATAAAGCATATGTAACCGAAGCAACTTATAATGATACTAGAATGGGTAACACACCCTGAACTCACCACGCAAACGTGCAAACATGGTTTGATCGAAAGGTTTAGTCAGAATATCAACAAGTTGCTGACTAGTATCAATGTATTTAAGCTCAATATCACCCTTCTCAACATGATCCCTCAGAAAATGATGACGAACCTCAATGTGTTTCATCTTAGAATGAAGTACAGGATTCTTTGCAACACTTATAGCGCTAGTGCTGTCACACAAGAGAGGAACGCGAGAAAACGACAAACCAAAATCGCGAAGGGTAGCTAACATCCATAAAAGCTGAGAACAACAACTAGCAGCAGCAACATACTCAGCCTCCGTAGTAGATTGAGCAACATTAGATTGTTTTCTAGAGGACCAACAGACAAGCGAAGAACCCAAAAATTGGCAAGTACCCGATGTAGACTTTCTATCCAAACGACACCCAGCAAAATCAGCATCCGAATAACCACACAAACTGAGA
This sequence comes from Themeda triandra, assembly GCA_018135685.1. NCBI lineage: Eukaryota > Viridiplantae > Streptophyta > Magnoliopsida > Poales > Poaceae > Themeda > Themeda triandra. Next base: position 315,978 of record JAENPR010000309.1, on the reverse strand, counting down.
GTCGAAGCAGTAGAGTACCAAAGACCAAATTCAGGAGTAAATCGAAGATACCTCATTATGCGTTTCACCGCCTGACGGTGAGAAGTCCTGGGGGACGCCTGAAAACGAGCACACATACACACAGCAAAGTGTATATCTGGCCTCGTAGCAGTCAAGTACAGCAGCGACCCAATCATGCTTCGATATTCCTTTTGATCCACGGGCTCTCCATCCTCATAAGCATCCAAAGCTGCGCCAGTCGGCATGGGCGTAGAAATAGGCTTCGCATCATCCATCGCAAACTTCTTCAAGACATCCTTCGTGTACTTTCCTTGATGCACAAATGTACCTTCCGAAGTTTGTTTTATATGTAAGCCAAGAAAGAAATTCAACTCGCCCATCATAGACATCTCAAATTCTTTGCTCATCACATCTGCAAACTTTTTCACAAGAGCATGAGAGGAACCACTGAAAATGATATCATCCACATAAGTCTGAACTATTAAAGTGTCATTGCCTTGCCGAGGAGAAAAGAGTTTTATCAACCGAACCCATTTTGAACCCGTTTTTAAGCAGAAAAGTTTTCAATCTAGCATACCAAGCACGTGGTGCTTGCTTCAAACCATATAAAGCCTTTTTGCAACTTAAAAACACGATCAGGAAAATTGGGATGTTCAAAACCAGGCGGTTGTTTAACATAAACTTCTTGTTCTATAAACCCGTTTAGAAAAGCACTTTTCACGTCCATTTGATAAAGCTTATAACAACGTGAAGCAGCAAATGCAAGCAAAATACGAATAGCTTCTAAACGAGCAACAGGAGCAAAAGTTTCACCGTAATCAATGCCCTCTTTTTGTGAAAAACCTTGAGCAACCAACCTAGCTTTATTTCTAACAACACGACCATCTTCCCCTTGTTTGTTCTCAAAAACCCATTTAGTTCCAATTAGTTTACAAGAAGGTGGAGGATCAACCAAAACCCAAACCTGATTGCGTTCAAAATTTTCCAACTCCTCATGCATGGCATTGACCCAGTTAGAATCAGATAAAGCATGTCCAACATCTCGGGGTTCAAAAGAGGCAACAAAAGCAGTATGCGCAAAGACACAGTAATTTTTATTTTTCATACCTCTGTTCCCTGTTGTGCGCTCATCCAAATTACCTATTATGTTCTTGGGAGGAGGATGATTCTGAATGTGTCGTGGTGCTGTACGTTCTGAAATCGCCTCCCCCTCAACTGCAGCTGGTACATGATCAACAGTCGGTGAAGTTGCCGGCTCTGCTGCGGATGTACGTGTCGGTGATGGTCCATCCTCCAAAGTGGTGGAAGGCTCCTCTCATAGCCGCTGGAGCCCTTTCACTGCGAAATTCTGACGTTCGGCCGGAGGCGCGCGGACAGCGGGCCGGGCCCCCTTAACGGGGCCCGATTGGGCCCGCCGTAGGTTCAAACCCTATTTTTGTCCTCTGGACTGCCCCATAAAATTTTGGGCCCGTTTGGAGTTGATTTGGTCCGCCTCAGGTCCCGGGAGCTCTGGCAGGGTCCAGTCGGGCCAAATCGTGGTAAAAACTCAGAGTTACCCAATTTTTCGGATATATGTCTAACTCATAGAAAAATGCACACCGTTGGCTCCCATCGCACTGCGGGACCACGGGGACTGTGGACTGTCGCCGCCCCCAGGGACCCCGTCTCATCCTCTCATAGCCGCCGGAGCCCTTTCACCGCGAAATTCCGACGTTCGGCCGGAGGCGCGCCGGCGGGCGGGCCCCCTTAACGTAGCCCGATTGGGCCCGCCATAGGTTCAAACCCTATTTTTGTCCTCCGGACTGCCCCCAAAAATTTTGGGCCTGTTTGGAGTCGATTTGGTCCCCTCAGTCCCGGAGCTGGGCGAGGGTCCGGTCGGGCCAAATCGTGGTAAAACTCGGACTTACCCAATTTTTCGATATACGTCTAACTCATAGAAAAATGCACACCGTTGGCTCCCATCGCACTGCAGGACCACGGGGACTGTGACGGCCCTGCGCGCCCCGGACCCCGTCTCATCCTCTCATAGCCGCCGGAGCCCTTTCACCGCGAAATTCGACGTTCGGCGGAGGCGCGCCGGCGGGGGCCGGCCCCTTTAACGGGCCCGATTGGGCCCGCCGTAGGTTCAAACCCTATTTTTGTCCTCCGGACGCCCCATAAAATTTTGGGCCCGTTTGGAGTCGATTTGGTCCCCTCGGTCCCGGGAGCTCGGGCGAGGTCCGGTCGGGCCAAATCGTGGTAAAAACTCGACTTACCCAATTTTTCGGATATACGTCTAACTCATAGAAAAATGCACACCGTTGGCTCCCATCGCACTGCGGGGACCACGGGGACTGTGACGCTCGCCGCCGCCCCGGGACCCCGTCTCATCCTCTCATAGCCGCCGGAGCCCTTTCACCGCTGCGAAATTCCGACGTTCGGCCGGAGGCGCGCGGCTAGCCGGGCGGGCCCCCTTAACGTAGCCCGGTGGGCCCGCCATAGGTTCAAACCCTATTTTTGTCCTCGGACTGCCCCAAAAATTTTGGGCCTGTTTGGAGTCGATTTGGTCCCCTCAGTCCCGGAGCTCGCGGGGTCCAGTGGGGCCAAATCGTGGTAAAAACTCGGACTTACCCAATTTTTCGATATACGTCTAACTCATAGAAAAATGCACACCGTTGGCTCCCATCGCACTCGCAGGACCACGGGGACCTGTGACAGCCTGTCGCCGCCCCAGGGACCCTGTCTCATCCTCTCATAGCCGCTGGAGCCCTTTCACTGCGAAATTCCGACGTTCGGCCGGAGGCACGCCGGCAGGGGGCCGGGCCCCTTTAACGGGGCCCGATTGGGCCCGCCGTAGGTTCAAACCCTATTTTTGTCCTCTGGACTGCCCCATAAAATTTTGGGCCCGTTTGGAGTCGATTTGGTCCCCTCGGTCCCGGAGCTGCGGGGGTCCGGTGGGGCCAAATCGTGGTAAAAACTCGACTTACCCAATTTTTCGGATATACGTCTAACTCATAGAAAAATGCACACCGTTGGCTCCCATCGCACTGCGGGACCACGGGGACTGTGACGGCTGTCGCCGCCCTAGGGACCCCGTCTCATCCTCTCATAGCCGCCGGAGCCCTTTCACCGCGAAATTCGACGTTCGGCCGGAGGCACGCCGGCAGGGGCGGGCCCTTTAACGGGGCCCGATTGGGCCCGCCGTAGGTTCAAACCCTATTTTTGTCCTGCGGATCGCCCCATAAAATTTTGGGCCCGTTTGGAGTTGATTTGGTCCGCCTCGGTCCCGGAGCTCGGGGAGGTCCGGTCGGGCCAAATCGTGGTAAAAACTCGGACTTACCCAATTTTTCGGATATATGTCTAACTCATAGAAAAATGCACACCGTTGGCTCCCATCGCACTGCAGGGACCACGGGGACTGTGGATGACATCCCGCCCCGGGGACCCCGTCTCATCCTCTCATAGCCGGGAGCCCTTTCACCGCGAAATTCCGACGTTCGGCGGAGGCGCGCCGGCTAGCCGGGCCGGCCCCTTAACGTAGCCCGATTGGGCCCGCCATAGGTTCAAACCCTATTTTTGTCCTCTGGACTGCCCCCAAAAATTTTGGGCCTGTTTGGAGTCGATTTGGTCCCCTCAGGTCCCGGGAGCTCTGGCAGGGTCCAGTGGGGCCAAATCGTGGTAAAAACTCGACTTACCCAATTTTTCGATATACGTCTAACTCATAGAAAAATGCACACCGTTGGCTCCCATCGCACCGGGACCACGGGACTGTGATGGCTGTCGCCGCCCCTGGGACCCCGTCTCATCCTCTCATAGCCGCCGGAGCCCTTTCACCGCGAAATTCCGACGTTCGGCGGGAGGCACGCCGGCGGGGGCCGGCCCCTTTAACGGGGCCCGATTGGGCCCGCCGTAGGTTCAAACCCTATTTTTGTCCTCTGGGACCCCCCATAAAATTTTGGGCCCGTTTGGAGTCGATTTGGTCCCCTCAGTCCCGGAGCTCGCGGGGTCCAAATCGGGCCAAATCGTGGTAAAAACTCGACTTACCCAATTTTTCGGATATACGTCTAACTCATAGAAAAATGCACACCGTTGGCTCCCATCGCACTGCGGGACCACGGGACTGTGACGGCCTGTCGCCGCCCGGGACCCCGTCTCATCCTCTCATAGCCGCTGGAGCCCTTTCACTTTACGAAATTCGACGTTCGGCCGGAGGCGCGCGGCGAGGGGCCGGGCCCCTTTAACGGGGCCCGATTGGGCCCGCCGTAGGTTCAAACCCTATTTTTGTCCTCTGGACTGCCCCATAAAATTTTGGGCCCGTTTGGAGTTGATTTGGTCCGCCTCAGGTCCCGGGAGCTCTGGCAGGGTCCAGTCGGGCCAAATCGTGGTAAAAACTCAGACTTACCCAATTTTTCAGATATACGTCTAACTCATAGAAAAATGCACACCGTTGGCTCCCATCGCACCTGCAGGACCACGGGGACCTGTGACAGCCTGTCGCCGCCCCAGGGACCCTGTCTCATCCTCTCATAGCCGCTGGAGCCCTTTCACTGCGAAATTCCGACGTTCGGCCGGAGGCGCGCCGGCAGCGGGCCGGGCCCCCCTTAACGTAGCCCGATTGGGCCCGCCATAGGTTCAAACCCTATTTTTGTCCTCTGGACTGCCCCCAAAAATTTTGGGCCTGTTTGGAGTCGATTTGGTCCCCTCAGGTCCCGGGAGCTCGCGGGGGTCCGGTCGGGCCAAATCGTGGTAAAAACTCGGACTTACCCAATTTTTCGGATATATGTCTAACTCATAGAAAAATGCACACCGTTGGCTCCCATCGCACTGCGGGACCACGGGACTGTGACAGCTTTCGCCGCCCCGGGGACCCTGTCTCATCCTCTCATAGCCGCTGGAGCCCTTTCACTGCGAAATTCCGACGTTCGGCCGGAGGCGCGCCGGCAGCGGGCCGGGCCCCCCTTAACGTAGCCCGATTGGGCCCGCCATAGGTTCAAACCCTATTTTTGTCCTCTGGACTGCCCCCAAAAATTTTGGGCCTGTTTGGAGTCGATTTGGTCCCCCTCGGTCCGGGAGCTGGGCGAGGTCCGGTCGGGCCAAATCGTGGTAAAAACTCGACTTACCCAATTTTTCGGATATACGTCTAACTCATAGAAAAATGCACACCGTTGGCTCCCATCGCACCTGCGGACCACGGGGACTGTGACGGCTGTCGCCGCCCCAGGGACCCTGTCTCATCCTCTCATAGCCGCTGGAGCCCTTTCACTGCGAAATTCCGACGTTCGGCCGGAGGCACGCCGGCAGGGGGCCGGGCCCCTTTAACGGGGCCCGATTGGGCCCGCCGTAGGTTCAAACCCTATTTTTGTCCTCTGGACTGCCCCATAAAATTTTGGGCCCGTTTGGAGTCGATTTGGTCCCCTCAGGTCCCGGAGCTCCGCGGGGTCCGGTCGGGCCAAATCGTGGTAAAAACTCGACTTACCCAATTTTTCGGATATACGTCTAACTCATAGAAAAATGCACACCGTTGGCTCCCATCGCACTGCGGGACCACGGGGACTGTGACAGACTGTCGCCGCCCCGGGGACCCCGTCTCATCCTCTCATAGCCGCCGGAGCCCTTTCACTTTGCGAAATTCCGACGTTCGGCCGGAGGCGCCGGCGGGGGCCGGGCCCACTTTAACGGGGCCCGATTGGGCCCGCCGTAGGTTCAAACCCTATTTTTGTCCTCTGGACTGCCCCATAAAATTTTGGGCCCGTTTGGAGTTGATTTGGTCCGCCTCAGGTCCCGGGAGCTCTGGCAGGGTCCAGTCGGGCCAAATCGTGGTAAAAACTCAGACTTACCCAATTTTTCGGATATATGTCTAACTCATAGAAAAATGCACACCGTTGGCTCCCATCGCACTGCAGGACCACGGGGACTGTGGATGCACTGCCGCCGCCCGGGACCCCGTCTCATCCTCTCATAGCCGCCGGAGCCCTTTCACCGCGAAATTCGACGTTCGGCGGAGGCGCGCCCGCGGCGGGCGGGCCCCCTTAACGTAGCCCGATTGGGCCCGCCATAGGTTCAAACCCTATTTTTGTCCTCTGGACTGCCCCCAAAAATTTTGGGCCTGTTTGGAGTCGATTTGGTCCCCTCAGGTCCCGGGAGCTCTGGCAGGGTCCAGTCGGGCCAAATCGTGGTAAAAACTCAGACTTACCCAATTTTTCAGATATACGTCTAACTCATAGAAAAATGCACACCGTTGGCTCCCATCGCACCTGCAGGACCACAGGGACCTGTGACAGCCTGTCGCCGCCCCAGGGACCCTGTCTCATCCTCTCATAGCCGCTGGAGCCCTTTCACTGCGAAATTCCGACGTTCGGCCGGAGGCACGCCGGCAGGGGGCCGGGCCCCTTTAACGGGGCCCGATTGGGCCCGCCGTAGGTTCAAACCCTATTTTTGTCCTCTGGACTGCCCCATAAAATTTTGGGCCCGTTTGGAGTCGATTTGGTCCCCTCAGGTCCCGGGAGCTCTGGCAGGGTCCAGTCGGGCCAAATCGTGGTAAAAACTCAGACTTACCCAATTTTTCAGATATACGTCTAACTCATAGAAAAATGCACACCGTTGGCTCCCATCGCACTGCGGGACCACGGGGACTGTGACGACTGTCGCCGCCCCGGGGACCCCGTCTCATCCTCTCATAGCCGCCGGAGCCCTTTCACCGCGAAATTCCGACGTTCGGCGGGAGGCGCGCCGGCGGGGGGCCGGGCCTTTAACGGGGCCCGATTGGGCCCGCCGTAGGTTCAAACCCTATTTTTGTCCTCTGGACTGCCCCATAAAATTTTGGGCCCGTTTGGAGTTGATTTGGTCCGCCTCGGTCCCGGAGCTCGGGGCGGGTCCCGGTCGGGCCAAATCGTGGTAAAAACTCGGACTTACCCAATTTTTCGGATATATGTCTAACTCATAGAAAAATGCACACCGTTGGCTCCCATCGCACCGGGACCACGGGGACTGTGACGGCTGTCGCCGCCCTGGGACCCCGTCTCATCCTCTCATAGCCGCCGGAGCCCTTTCACCGCGAAATTCCGACGTTCGGCGGAGGCACGCCGGCGGGGGCGGCCCCTTTAACGGGGCCCGATTGGGCCCGCCGTAGGTTCAAACCCTATTTTTGTCCTCTGGGACTGCCCCATAAAATTTTGGGCCCGTTTGGAGTCGATTTGGTCCCCTCGGTCCCGGAGCTGCGGGGGTCCGGTCGGGCCAAATCGTGGTAAAAACTCGAGACTTACCCAATTTTTCGGATATACGTCTAACTCATAGAAAAATGCACACCGTTGGCTCCCATCGCACTCGGGACCACGGGGACTGTGACGGCTGTCGCCGCCCCGGGACCCCGTCTCATCCTCTCATAGCCGCCGGAGCCCTTTCACCGCGAAATTCCGACGTTCGGCGGAGGCGCGCCGGCAGGGGCGGGCCCTTTAACGGGGCCCGATTGGGCCCGCCGTAGGTTCAAACCCTATTTTTGTCCTCTCGGACTGCCCCATAAAATTTTGGGCCCGTTTGGAGTTGATTTGGTCCGCCTCGGGTCCCGGAGCTCTGCGGGGTCCGGTCGGGCCAAATCGTGGTAAAAACTCGACTTACCCAATTTTTCGGATATATGTCTAACTCATAGAAAAATGCACACCGTTGGCTCCCATCGCACTGCGGGACCACGGGGACTGTGACGGCTGTCGCCGCCCCGGGACCCCGTCTCATCCTCTCATAGCCGGGGCCGGAGCCCTTTCACCGCGAAATTCCGACGTTCGGCGGGAGCGCGCCGAGCGGGGCGGGCCCCCTTAACGTAGCCCGATTGGGCCCGCCATAGGTTCAAACCCTATTTTTGTCCTCTGGACTGCCCCCAAAAATTTTGGGCCTGTTTGGAGTCGATTTGGTCCCCTCGGTCCCGGAGCTCGCGGGGTCGGTCGGGCCAAATCGTGGTAAAAACTCGACTTACCCAATTTTTCGGATATACGTCTAACTCATAGAAAAATGCACACCGTTGGCTCCCATCGCACTCCGCAGACCACGGGGACTGTGACGGCTGTCGCCGCCCCGGGGACCCCGTCTCATCCTCTCATAGCCGCCGGAGCCCTTTCACCGCGAAATTCCGACGTTCGGCCGGAGGCGCGCCGGGGGGCGGGCCCCTTTAACGGGGCCCGATTGGGCCCGCCGTAGGTTCAAACCCTATTTTTGTCCTCCGGACTGCCCCATAAAATTTTGGGCCCGTTTGGAGTTGATTTGGTCCGCCTCGGGTCCCGGAGCTCGGCGGGGTCCGGTCGGGCCAAATCGTGGTAAAACTCGGACTTACCCAATTTTTCGGATATACGTCTAACTCATAGAAAAATGCACACCGTTGGCTCCCATCGCACTGCGGGACCACGGGGACTGTGACAGCCCGTCGCCGCCCCGGGGACCCCGTCTCATCCTCTCATAGCCGCCGGAGCCCTTTCACCGCGAAATTCCGACGTTCGGCCGGAGGCACGCGCGGCGGGGGCCGGCCCCTTTAACGGGGCCCGATTGGGCCCGCCGTAGGTTCAAACCCTATTTTTGTCCTCCGGACTGCCCCATAAAATTTTGGGCCCGTTTGGAGTCGATTTGGTCCCCTCGGTCCCGGGAGCTCGGCGGGGTCCAATCGGGCCAAATCGTGGTAAAAACTCGACTTACCCAATTTTTCGGATATACGTCTAACTCATAGAAAAATGCACACCGTTGGCTCCCATCGCACTCGCAGGGACCACGGGACCCGTGATGACTGTCGCCGCCCCCGGGGACCCCGTCTCATCCTCTCATAGCCGCTGGAGCCCTTTCACCGCGAAATTCCGACGTTCGGCGGAGGCGCGCGCCAGGGGGCCGGGCCTTTTAACGGGGCCCGATTGGGCCCGCCGTAGGTTCAAACCCTATTTTTGTCCTCTGGACTGCCCCATAAAATTTTGGGCCCGTTTGGAGTTGATTTGGTCCGCCTCGGTCCCGGAGCTCGGGCAGGGTCCGGTCGGGCCAAATCGTGGTAAAAACTCGACTTACCCAATTTTTCGGATATATGTCTAACTCATAGAAAAATGCACACCGTTGGCTCCCATCGCACCCGCGGGACCACGGGGACCCGTGACGGCTGTCGCCGCCGCCCGGGGACCCCGTCTCATCCTCTCATAGCCGCCGGAGCCCTTTCACCGCGAAATTCCGACGTTCGGCCGGAGGCGCGCGGCGGCGGGCCGGGCCCCCTTAACGTAGCCCGATTGGGCCCGCCATAGGTTCAAACCCTATTTTTGTCCTCCGGACTGCCCCCAAAAATTTTGGGCCTGTTTGGAGTCGATTTGGTCCCCTCGGGTCCCGGAGCTCGGCGGGTCCGGTCGGGCCAAATCGTGGTAAAAACTCGGACTTACCCAATTTTTCGATATACGTCTAACTCATAGAAAAATGCACACCGTTGGCTCCCATCGCACTGCGGACCACGGGGACTGTGACGGCTGTCGCCGCCCCCTGGGACCCCCGTCTCATCCTCTCATAGCCGCCGGAGCCCTTTCACCGCGAAATTCCGACGTTCGGCGGAGGCGCGCGGCTAGCCGGGCCGGCCCCCTTAACGTAGCCCGATTGGGCCCGCCGTAGGTTCAAACCCTATTTTTGTCCTCTGGACTGCCCCATAAAATTTTGGGCCTGTTTGGAGTCGATTTGGTCCGCCTCGGGTCCCGGAGCTCGCGGGGTCCAGGTCGGGCCAAATCGTGGTAAAAACTCGGACTTACCCAATTTTTCGGATATACGTCTAACTCATAGAAAAATGCACACCGTTGGCTCCCATCGCACTGCAGGACCACGGGACCCGTGACAGCTGTCGCCGCCCGGGACCCTGTCTCATCCTCTCATAGCCGCTGGAGCCCTTTCACTGCGAAATTCCGACGTTCGGCCGGAGGCGCGCCGGCAGCGGGCCGGGCCCCCCTTAACGTAGCCCGATTGGGCCCGCCGTAGGTTCAAACCCTATTTTTGTCCTCTGGACTGCCCCATAAAATTTTGGGCCTGTTTGGAGTCGATTTGGTCCGCCTCAGGTCCCGGGAGCTCTGGCAGGGTCCAGTCGGGCCAAATCGTGGTAAAAACTCAGACTTACCCAATTTTTCAGATATACGTCTAACTCATAGAAAAATGCACACCGTTGGCTCCCATCGCACTGCAGGACCACGGGACTGTGACGGCTGTCGCCGCCCCCGGGACCCCGTCTCATCCTCTCATAGCCGCCGGAGCCCTTTCACCGCGAAATTCCGACGTTCGGCCGGAGGCGCGCGCCGCGGGCCGGGCCCCCCTTAACGGGGCCCGATTGGGCCCGCCGTAGGTTCAAACCCTATTTTTGTCCTCTGGACTGCCCCATAAAATTTTGGGCCTGTTTGGAGTCGATTTGGTCCGCCTCAGGTCCCGGAGCTCGCGGGGTCCGGTCGGGCCAAATCGTGGTAAAACTCGACTTACCCAATTTTTCGGATATATGTCTAACTCATAGAAAAATGCACACCGTTGGCTCCCATCGCACCTGCAGGACCACGGGGACTGTGACAGCTGTCGCCGCCCTGGGACCCCGTCTCATCCTCTCATAGCCGCCGGAGCCCTTTCACCGCGAAATTCCGACGTTCGGCCGGAGGCGCGCGGCGGCGCGGGCCGGGCCCCCTTAACGGGCCCGATTGGGCCCGCCATAGGTTCAAACCCTATTTTTGTCCTCCGGACTGCCCCATAAAATTTTGGGCCTGTTTGGAGTCGATTTGGTCCGCCTCGGTCCCGGAGCTCGCGAGGGTCCGGTCGGGCCAAATCGTGGTAAAAACTCGACTTACCCAATTTTTCGGATATACGTCTAACTCATAGAAAAATGCACACCGTTGGCTCCCATCGCACTCGGGACCACGGGGACTGTGACGACCTGTCGCCGCCCCAGGGACCCTGTCTCATCCTCTCATAGCCGCTGGAGCCCTTTCACTGCGAAATTCCGACGTTCGGCCGGAGGCACGCCGGCAGGGGGCCGGGCCCCTTTAACGGGGCCCGATTGGGCCCGCCGTAGGTTCAAACCCTATTTTTGTCCTCTGGACTGCCCCATAAAATTTTGGGCCCGTTTGGAGTTGATTTGGTCCGCCTCAGGTCCCGGGAGCTCTGGCAGGGTCCAGTCGGGCCAAATCGTGGTAAAAACTCAGACTTACCCAATTTTTCGGATATATGTCTAACTCATAGAAAAATGCACACCGTTGGCTCCCATCGCACCTGCGCAGACCACGGGGACTCCGTGACGGCCCGTCGCCGCCCCGGGGACCCCGTCTCATCCTCTCATAGCCGCCGGAGCCCTTTCACCGCGAAATTCCGACGTTCGGCCGGAGGCGCGCCGCGGAGCGGGCCGGGCCCCCTTAACGTAGCCCGATTGGGCCCGCCATAGGTTCAAACCCTATTTTTGTCCTCTGGACTGCCCCCAAAAATTTTGGGCCTGTTTGGAGTCGATTTGGTCCCCTCAGGTCCCGGGAGCTCTGGCAGGGTCCAGTGGGGCCAAATCGTGGTAAAAACTCAGACTTACCCAATTTTTCAGATATACGTCTAACTCATAGAAAAATGCACACCGTTGGCTCCCATCGCACCTGCAGGACCACAGGGACCTGTGACAGCCTGTCGCCGCCCCAGGGACCCTGTCTCATCCTCTCATAGCCGCTGGAGCCCTTTCACTGCGAAATTCCGACGTTCGGCCGGAGGCGCGCCGGCAGGGGGCCGGGCCCCTTTAACGGGGCCCGATTGGGCCCGCCGTAGGTTCAAACCCTATTTTGTCCTCGGACTGCCCCATAAAATTTTGGGCCCGTTTGGAGTTGATTTGGTCCGCCTCGGTCCCGGGAGCTCCGAAGGTCCAAATGGCCAAATCGTGGTAAAAACTCGACTTACCCAATTTTTCGGATATATGTCTAACTCATAGAAAAATGCACACCGTTGGCTCCCATCGCACTCGCAGGACCACGGGGACCCGTGATGGCTGTCCGCCCTGGGACCCCGTCTCATCCTCTCATAGCCGCCGGAGCCCTTTCACCGCGAAATTCCGACGTTCGGCCGGAGCGCGCGTAGCGGCGGGCCGGCCCCCTTAACGTAGCCCGATTGGGCCCGCCATAGGTTCAAACCCTATTTTTGTCCTCCGGACTGCCCCCAAAAATTTTGGGCCTGTTTGGAGTCGATTTGGTCCCCTCGGGTCCCGGAGCTCGCGGGGTCCGGTCGGGCCAAATCGTGGTAAAAACTCGAGACTTACCCAATTTTTCGATATACGTCTAACTCATAGAAAAATGCACACCGTTGGCTCCCATCGCACTCGCAGACCACGGGGACTGTGACAGCCTGTCGCCGCCGCCCGGGGACCCCGTCTCATCCTCTCATAGCCGCTCGGAGCCCTTTCACCGCGAAATTCCGACGTTCGGCCGGAGGCACGCCGGCGGGGGCCGGGCCTTTTAACGGGGCCCGATTGGGCCCGCCGTAGGTTCAAACCCTATTTTTGTCCTCTCGGACTGCCCCATAAAATTTTGGGCCCGTTTGGAGTTGATTTGGTCCGCCTCGGGTCCCGGAGCTCCGCGGGGTCCACGGGCCAAATCGTGGTAAAAACTCGGACTTACCCAATTTTTCGGATATATGTCTAACTCATAGAAAAATGCACACCGTTGGCTCCCATCGCACCCGCAGGACCACGGGGACTGTGGATGCCGTCGCCGCCCCGGACCCCGTCTCATCCTCTCATAGCCGCCGGAGCCCTTTCACCGCGAAATTCCGACGTTCGGCGGAGGCGCGCCGCTAGCGGCCGGCCCCTTAACGTAGCCCGATTGGGCCCGCCATAGGTTCAAACCCTATTTTTGTCCTCCGGACTCGCCCCCAAAAATTTTGGGCTGTTTGGAGTCGATTTGGTCCCCTCGGGTCCCGGAGCTGCGCGGGGTCCGGTGGGGCCAAATCGTGGTAAAAACTCGGACTTACCCAATTTTTCGGATATACGTCTAACTCATAGAAAAATGCACACCGTTGGCTCCCATCGCACTGCGGGACCACGGGGACTGTGACGGCGTCGCCGCCCGGGGACCCCTGTCTCATCCTCTCATAGCCGCTGGAGCCCTTTCACTGCGAAATTCGACGTTCGGCCGGAGGCGCGCCGTGGGGCCGGGCCCCTTAACGGGGCCCGATGGGCCCGCCGTAGGTTCAAACCCTATTTTTGTCCTCGGACTGCCCCATAAAATTTTGGGCCCGTTTGGAGTTGATTTGGTCCGCCTCGAGTCCCGGAGCTCGCGGCGGGTCCGGTCGGGCCAAATCGTGGTAAAAACTCGGACTTACCCAATTTTTCGGATATATGTCTAACTCATAGAAAAATGCACACCGTTGGCTCCCATCGCACCTGCAGGACCACGGGGACTGTGACAGCCTGTCGCCGCCCAGGGACCCCGTCTCATCCTCTCATAGCCGCCGGAGCCCTTTCACCGCGAAATTCCGACGTTCGGCGGAGGCGCGCCGCGCCGGGCCCCCTTAACGTAGCCCGATTGGGCCCGCCATAGGTTCAAACCCTATTTTTGTCCTCTGGACTGCCCCCAAAAATTTTGGGCTGTTTGGAGTCGATTTGGTCCCCTCAGTCCCGGGAGCTCCGGGGGTCCGGTCGGGCCAAATCGTGGTAAAAACTCGCACTTACCCAATTTTTCGATATACGTCTAACTCATAGAAAAATGCACACCGTTGGCTCCCATCGCACTGCTGACAGGACCACGGGGACACAGTGACGCCGCCCCGGGGACCCCGTCTCATCCTCTCATAGCCGCCGGAGCCCTTTCACCGCGAAATTCCGACGTTCGGCCGGAGCACTCCGCACGCCGGCGAGGGGGCGGGCCTTTAACGGGGCCCGATTGGGCCCGCCGTAGGTTCAAACCCTATTTTTGTCCTCTCGGACTGCCCCATAAAATTTTGGGCCCGTTTGGAGTTGATTTGGTCCGCCTCGGTCCCGGAGCTCGCGGGGTCCGTCGGGCCAAATCGTGGTAAAACTCGACTTACCCAATTTTTCGGATATATGTCTAACTCATAGAAAAATGCACACCGTTGGCTCCCATCGCACCTGCGGGACCACGGGGACTGTGATGCTGTCGCCGCCCCGGGGACCCCGTCTCATCCTCTCATAGCCGCTGGAGCCCTTTCACTTTGCGAAATTCCGACGTTCGGCCCGGAGAGGCGCGCCGGCCGCGGGCGGGCCCCCTTAACGTAGCCCGATTGGGCCCGCCATAGGTTCAAACCCTATTTTTGTCCTCCGGACTGCCCCCAAAAATTTTGGGCCTGTTTGGAGTCGATTTGGTCCCCTCGGTCCCGGAGCTCGCGGCGGGGTCCGGTGGGGCCAAATCGTGGTAAAAACTCGGACTTACCCAATTTTTCGATATACGTCTAACTCATAGAAAAATGCACACCGTTGGCTCCCATCGCACTCGCAGACCACGGGGACACGTGACGACTGTCGCCGCCCCGGACCCTGTCTCATCCTCTCATAGCCGCTCGGAGCCCTTTCACTGCGAAATTCGACGTTCGGCCGGAGGCGCGCCGGCGGGGGCCGGGCCCCTTTAACGGGGCCCGTTGGGCCCGCCGTAGGTTCAAACCCTATTTTTGTCCTCCGGACTGCCCCATAAAATTTTGGGCCCGTTTGGAGTTGATTTGGTCCGCCTCGAGGTCCCGGAGCTCGCGGGGTCCGGTCGGGCCAAATCGTGGTAAAAACTCGAGACTTACCCAATTTTTCGGATATATGTCTAACTCATAGAAAAATGCACACCGTTGGCTCCCATCGCACTCGGGACCACGGGGACTGTGACGGCTGTCGCCGCCCTGGGACCCCGTCTCATCCTCTCATAGCCGCCGGAGCCCTTTCACCGCGAAATTCCGACGTTCGGCGGAGGCGCGCCGGGCAGCGGGGCCGGCCCCCTTAACGTAGCCCGATTGGGCCCGCCATAGGTTCAAACCCTATTTTTGTCCTCCTGGACTGCCCCCAAAAATTTTGGGCCTGTTTGGAGTCGATTTGGTCCCCTCGGGTCCCGGAGCTCGCGGGGGTCCGTCGGGCCAAATCGTGGTAAAAACTCGACTTACCCAATTTTTCGGATATACGTCTAACTCATAGAAAAATGCACACCGTTGGCTCCCATCGCACTCCGCGGGACCACGGGGACCCGTGATGACTGTCGCCGCCCCGGGACCCCGTCTCATCCTCTCATAGCCGCCGGAGCCCTTTCACCGCGAAATTCCGACGTTCGGCCGGAGGCGCGCGGCAGCGGGCCGGGCCCCTTAACGTAGCCCGATTGGGCCCGCCGTAGGTTCAAACCCTATTTTTGTCCTCCGGACTGCCCCATAAAATTTTGGGCCTGTTTGGAGTCGATTTGGTCCGCCTCGAGGTCCCGGAGCTCGGGCGGGGTCCGGTCGGGCCAAATCGTGGTAAAAACTCGGACTTACCCAATTTTTCGGATATACGTCTAACTCATAGAAAAATGCACACCGTTGGCTCCCATCGCACTCACGGGACCACGGGGACTGTGATGCTGTCGCCGCCCCGGGGACCCCGTCTCATCCTCTCATAGCCGCCGGAGCCCTTTCACTTTGCGAAATTCCGACGTTCGGCGGAGGCGCGCGGCGCCGGGCCGGCCCCCCTTAACGTAGCCCGATTGGGCCCGCCGTAGGTTCAAACCCTATTTTTGTCCTCTGGACTGCCCCATAAAATTTTGGGCCTGTTTGGAGTCGATTTGGTCCGCCTCAGGTCCCGGGAGCTCTGGCAGGGTCCAGTCGGGCCAAATCGTGGTAAAAACTCAGACTTACCCAATTTTTCGGATATACGTCTAACTCATAGAAAAATGCACACCGTTGGCTCCCATCGCACCTGCAGGACCACGGGGACCTGTGACAGCCTGTCGCCGCCCCAGGGACCCCGTCTCATCCTCTCATAGCCGCCGGAGCCCTTTCACCGCGAAATTCCGACGTTCGGCCGGGCGCGCCGGCGGCGGGCCGGGCCCCTTAACGGGGCCCGATTGGGCCCGCCGTAGGTTCAAACCCTATTTTTGTCCTCCGACTGCCCCATAAAATTTTGGGCCTGTTTGGAGTCGATTTGGTCCGCCTCGGTCCGGGAGCTACGCGGGGTCCGGTCGGGCCAAATCGTGGTAAAACTCGGACTTACCCAATTTTTCGGATATACGTCTAACTCATAGAAAAATGCACACCGTTGGCTCCCATCGCACTGCGGGACCACGGGGACTGTGACGGCTGTCGCCGCCCCGGGGACCCCGTCTCATCCTCTCATAGCCGCCGGAGCCCTTTCACCGCGAAATTCCGACGTTCGGCCGGAGGCACGCCGGCGGGGGCGGGCCCCTTTAACGGGGCCCGATTGGGCCCGCCGTAGGTTCAAACCCTATTTTTGTCCTCCGGACTGCCCCATAAAATTTTGGGCCCGTTTGGAGTTGATTTGGTCCGCCTCGGGTCCCGGAGCTCGCGGGTCCATCGGGCCAAATCGTGGTAAAACTCGGACTTACCCAATTTTTCGGATATATGTCTAACTCATAGAAAAATGCACACCGTTGGCTCCCATCGCACTGCGGGACCACGGGGACTGTGGCGGCTGTCGCCGCCCGGGGACCCCGTCTCATCCTCTCATAGCCGCCGGAGCCCTTTCACCGCGAAATTCCGACGTTCGGCCGGAGGCGCGCGGCGGGCCGGCCCCCTTAACGTAGCCCGATTGGGCCCGCCGTAGGTTCAAACCCTATTTTTGTCCTCCTGGACTGCCCCATAAAATTTTGGGCTGTTTGGAGTCGATTTGGTCCGCCTCGGGTCCCGGGAGCTCGGGGGGTCCGGTCGGGCCAAATCGTGGTAAAAACTCGGACTTACCCAATTTTTCGGATATACGTCTAACTCATAGAAAAATGCACACCGTTGGCTCCCATCGCACTGCGGGACCACGGGGACCCGTGACCGACTGTCGCCGCCCCGGGGACCCCGTCTCATCCTCTCATAGCCGCCGGAGCCCTTTCACCGCGAAATTCCGACGTTCGGCCGGAGGCGCGCCGGCCGGGCCGGCCCCCTTTAACGTAGCCCGATGGGCCCGCCGTAGGTTCAAACCCTATTTTTGTCCTCCGGACTGCCCCATAAAATTTTGGGCTGTTTGGAGTCGATTTGGTCCGCCTCGAGGTCCGGGAGCTGCGCGGGGGTCCGGTCGGGCCAAATCGTGGTAAAAACTCGGACTTACCCAATTTTTTCGGATATACGTCTAACTCATAGAAAAATGCACACCGTTGGCTCCCATCGCACCTGCGCAGACCACGGGGACCTGTGACGACTGTCGCCGCCCCGGGGACCCCGTCTCATCCTCTCATAGCCGCCGGAGCCCTTTCACCGCGAAATTCGACGTTCGGCCGGAGGCGCGCCGGCCGGGCCGGGCCCCCTTAACGGGGCCCGATTGGGCCCGCCGTAGGTTCAAACCCTATTTTTGTCCTCTGGACTGCCCCATAAAATTTTGGGCTGTTTGGAGTCGATTTGGTCCGCCTCGTCCCGGAGCTCGGCGGGGTCCATCGGGCCAAATCGTGGTAAAAACTCGGACTTACCCAATTTTTCGGATATACGTCTAACTCATAGAAAAATGCACACCGTTGGCTCCCATCGCACTGCGGGACCACGGGACTGTGACAGCTGTCGCCGCCCCGGGACCCCGTCTCATCCTCTCATAGCCGCCGGAGCCCTTTCACCGCGAAATTCCGACGTTCGGCCGGAGGCACGCCGGGGGCCGGCCCCTTTAACGGGGCCCGATTGGGCCCGCCGTAGGTTCAAACCCTATTTTTGTCCTCTGGACTGCCCCATAAAATTTTGGGCCCGTTTGGAGTTGATTTGGTCCGCCTCAGGTCCCGGGAGCTCTGGCAGGGTCCAGTCGGGCCAAATCGTGGTAAAAACTCAGACTTACCCAATTTTTCGGATATATGTCTAACTCATAGAAAAATGCACACCGTTGGCTCCCATCGCACCTGCAGGACCACGGGGACTGTGACGATGCCTGTCGCCGCCCCGGGGACCCCGTCTCATCCTCTCATAGCCGCCGGAGCCCTTTCACCGCGAAATTCGACGTTCGGCCGGAGGCGCGCCGGCGGCGGGCCGGGCCCCCCCTAACGTAGCCCGATTGGGCCCGCCATAGGTTCAAACCCTATTTTTGTCCTCTGGACTGCCCCCAAAAATTTTGGGCCTGTTTGGAGTCGATTTGGTCCCCTCAGGTCCCGGGAGCTCTGGCAGGGTCCAGTGGGGCCAAATCGTGGTAAAAACTCAGACTTACCCAATTTTTCAGATATACGTCTAACTCATAGAAAAATGCACACCGTTGGCTCCCATCGCACTGCGGGACCACGGGGACTGTGACGCCCGTCGCCGCCCCAGGGACCCTGTCTCATCCTCTCATAGCCGCTGGAGCCCTTTCACTGCGAAATTCCGACGTTCGGCCGGAGGCACGCCGGCAGGGGGCCGGGCCCCTTTAACGGGGCCCGATTGGGCCCGCCGTAGGTTCAAACCCTATTTTTGTCCTCTCGGACTGCCCCATAAAATTTTGGGCCCGTTTGGAGTCGATTTGGTCCCCTCGGTCCCGGAGCTCGGGGGGTCCAATCGGGCCAAATCGTGGTAAAAACTCGAGACTTACCCAATTTTTCGATATACGTCTAACTCATAGAAAAATGCACACCGTTGGCTCCCATCGCACTGCGGGACCACGGGACTGTGACGGCTGTCGCCGCCCCCGGACCTGTCTCATCCTCTCATAGCCGCCGGAGCCCTTTCACCGCGAAATTCCGACGTTCGGCGGAGCGCGCGGCGGGGGCCGGGCCCCTTTAACGGGGCCCGATTGGGCCCGCCGTAGGTTCAAACCCTATTTTTGTCCTCTGGACTGCCCCATAAAATTTTGGGCCCGTTTGGAGTTGATTTGGTCCGCCTCGGGTCCCGGAGCTCGCGGGGTCCAGGTCGGGCCAAATCGTGGTAAAAACTCGACTTACCCAATTTTTCGGATATATGTCTAACTCATAGAAAAATGCACACCGTTGGCTCCCATCGCACTGCGGGACCACGGGGACTGTGACGGCCGTCGCCGCCCCGGGGACCCCGTCTCATCCTCTCATAGCCGCTGGAGCCCTTTCACTGCGAAATTCCGACGTTCGGCCGGAGGCGCGCCGGCAGCGGGCCGGGCCCCCCTTAACGTAGCCCGATTGGGCCCGCCATAGGTTCAAACCCTATTTTTGTCCTCTGGACTGCCCCCAAAAATTTTGGGCCTGTTTGGAGTCGATTTGGTCCCCTCAGGTCCCGGGAGCTCTGGCAGGGTCCAGTCGGGCCAAATCGTGGTAAAAACTCAGACTTACCCAATTTTTCAGATATACGTCTAACTCATAGAAAAATGCACACCGTTGGCTCCCATCGCACCTGCGGGACCACGGGGACTGTGACGGCTGTCGCCGCCCCGGGGACCCCGTCTCATCCTCTCATAGCCGCCGGAGCCCTTTCACTGCGAAATTCCGACGTTCGGCCGGAGGCGCGGGCCGGCGGGCCGGCCCCCTTAACGTAGCCCGATTGGGCCCGCCGTAGGTTCAAACCCTATTTTTGTCCTCTGGACTGCCCCATAAAATTTTGGGCCTGTTTGGAGTCGATTTGGTCCGCCTCAGGTCCCGGGAGCTCTGGCAGGGTCCAGTCGGGCCAAATCGTGGTAAAAACTCAGACTTACCCAATTTTTCAGATATACGTCTAACTCATAGAAAAATGCACACCGTTGGCTCCCATCGCACCTGCGGGACCACGGGGACTGTGACGGCTGTCGCCGCCCCGGGGACCCCGTCTCATCCTCTCATAGCCGCCGGAGCCCTTTCACCGCGAAATTCCGACGTTCGGCCGGAGGCGCGCCGCGGCGGCGGGCGGGCCCCCTTAACGGGGCCCGATTGGGCCCGCCGTAGGTTCAAACCCTATTTTTGTCCTCTGGACTGCCCCATAAAATTTTGGGCCTGTTTGGAGTCGATTTGGTCCGCCTCGGTCCGGGAGCTCGCGCGCAGGTCCGGTCGGGCCAAATCGTGGTAAAAACTCGGACTTACCCAATTTTTCGATATACGTCTAACTCATAGAAAAATGCACACCGTTGGCTCCCATCGCACTGCGGGACCACGGGGACTGTGACGGCCTGTCGCCGCCCCGGGGACCCCGTCTCATCCTCTCATAGCCGCCGGAGCCCTTTCACCGCGAAATTCCGACGTTCGGCGGAGGCACGCCGGCGGGGGCCGGGCCCCTTTAACGGGCCCGATTGGGCCCGCCGTAGGTTCAAACCCTATTTTTGTCCTCGGGACTGCCCCATAAAATTTTGGGCCCGTTTGGAGTTGATTTGGTCCGCCTCGGGTCCCGGGAGCTCGCGGGGTCCGGTCGGGCCAAATCGTGGTAAAAACTCGGACTTACCCAATTTTTCGGATATATGTCTAACTCATAGAAAAATGCACACCGTTGGCTCCCATCGCACTGCGGGACCACGGGGACTGTGACGGCTGTCGCCGCCCCGGGACCCCTGTCTCATCCTCTCATAGCCGCTGGAGCCCTTTCCCGCGAAATTCCGACGTTCGGCCGGAGGCGCGCCGGCGGCGGGCCGGGCCCCCTTAACGTAGCCCGATTGGGCCCGCCATAGGTTCAAACCCTATTTTTGTCCTCTGGACTGCCCCCAAAAATTTTGGGCCTGTTTGGAGTCGATTTGGTCCCCTCGGTCCCGGAGCTCGCGGGTCCGGTGGGGCCAAATCGTGGTAAAAACTCGACTTACCCAATTTTTCGGATATACGTCTAACTCATAGAAAAATGCACACCGTTGGCTCCCATCGCACTGCGCAGGACCACGGGGACTGTGATGACTGTCGCCGCCCCGGGGACCCTGTCTCATCCTCTCATAGCCGCCGGAGCCCTTTCACCGCGAAATTCCGACGTTCGGCCGGAGGCACGCCGGCGGGGGGCCGGGCCCTTTAACGGGGCCCGATTGGGCCCGCCGTAGGTTCAAACCCTATTTTTGTCCTCTGGACTGCCCCATAAAATTTTGGGCCCGTTTGGAGTCGATTTGGTCCCCTCAGGTCCCGGGAGCTCTGGCAGGGTCCAGTCGGGCCAAATCGTGGTAAAAACTCAGACTTACCCAATTTTTCAGATATACGTCTAACTCATAGAAAAATGCACACCGTTGGCTCCCATCGCACTGCGGGACCACGGGGACTGTGACGGCTGCCGCCGCCCCGGGGACCCTGTCTCATCCTCTCATAGCCGCCGGAGCCCTTTCACCGCGAAATTCCGACGTTCGGCCGGAGGCGCGCCGCAGGGGGCCGGGCCTTTTAACGGGGCCCGATTGGGCCCGCCGTAGGTTCAAACCCTATTTTTGTCCTCCTGGACTGCCCCATAAAATTTTGGGCCCGTTTGGAGTTGATTTGGTCCGCCTCGGGTCCCGGAGCTCGCGGGGGTCCAGTCGGGCCAAATCGTGGTAAAAACTCAGACTTACCCAATTTTTCGGATATATGTCTAACTCATAGAAAAATGCACACCGTTGGCTCCCATCGCACCTGCAGGACCACGGGGACCTGTGACAGCCTGTCGCCGCCCCAGGGACCCTGTCTCATCCTCTCATAGCCGCTGGAGCCCTTTCACTGCGAAATTCCGACGTTCGGCCGGAGGCGCGCCGGCAGCGGGCCGGGCCCCCCTTAACGTAGCCCGATTGGGCCCGCCATAGGTTCAAACCCTATTTTTGTCCTCGGACTGCCCCCAAAAATTTTGGGCCTGTTTGGAGTCGATTTGGTCCCCTCGGTCCCGGAGCTCGCGGGTCCGGTCGGGCCAAATCGTGGTAAAAACTCGGACTTACCCAATTTTTCGGATATACGTCTAACTCATAGAAAAATGCACACCGTTGGCTCCCATCGCACTGCGGGACCACGGGGACTGTGACGACTGTCGCCGCCCCGGGGACCCCCGTCTCATCCTCTCATAGCCGCTGGAGCCCTTTCACTTTACGAAATTCCGACGTTCGGCGGAGGCGCGCCGGCGCGGGCCGGGCCCCCCTTAACGTAGCCCGATTGGGCCCGCCGTAGGTTCAAACCCTATTTTTGTCCTCTGGACTGCCCCATAAAATTTTGGGCCTGTTTGGAGTCGATTTGGTCCGCCTCAGGTCCCGGGAGCTCGCGGGGGTCCGGTCGGGCCAAATCGTGGTAAAAACTCGGACTTACCCAATTTTTCGGATATACGTCTAACTCATAGAAAAATGCACACCGTTGG
The DNA here is from genome assembly GCA_018135685.1 of Themeda triandra. Lineage (NCBI taxonomy): Eukaryota > Viridiplantae > Streptophyta > Magnoliopsida > Poales > Poaceae > Themeda > Themeda triandra. The sequence continues at coordinate 293,724 of JAENPR010000309.1, read as the reverse complement.
CTCCCATCGCACTGCGGGACCACGGGACTGTGACGGCTGTCGCCGCCCGGGGACCCCGTCTCATCCTCTCATAGCCGCCGGAGCCCTTTCACTGCGAAATTCCGACGTTCGGCGGAGGCGCGCCGGCGGCCGGGCCGGCCCCCTTAACGTAGCCCGATTGGGCCCGCCGTAGGTTCAAACCCTATTTTTGTCCTCTGGACTGCCCCATAAAATTTTGGGCCTGTTTGGAGTCGATTTGGTCCGCCTCGGGTCCGGGAGCTCGCGGGGTCCGGTCGGGCCAAATCGTGGTAAAAACTCGGACTTACCCAATTTTTCGGATATACGTCTAACTCATAGAAAAATGCACACCGTTGGCTCCCATCGCACTGCGGGACCACGGGGACTGTGACGACTGTCGCCGCCCCGGGGACCCTGTCTCATCCTCTCATAGCCGCCGGAGCCCTTTCACCGCGAAATTCCGACGTTCGGCCGGAGGCGCGCCGGCGCGGGCGGCCCCCTTAACGGGGCCCGATTGGGCCCGCCGTAGGTTCAAACCCTATTTTTGTCCTGCGGACTGCCCCATAAAATTTTGGGCCTGTTTGGAGTCGATTTGGTCCGCCTCGGGTCCGGGAGCTCGGCGGGGTCCGGTCGGGCCAAATCGTGGTAAAAACTCGAGACTTACCCAATTTTTCGGATATACGTCTAACTCATAGAAAAATGCACACCGTTGGCTCCCATCGCACTGCGGACCACGGGGACCCGTGACAGCCTGTCGCCGCCCCAGGGACCCTGTCTCATCCTCTCATAGCCGCTGGAGCCCTTTCACTGCGAAATTCCGACGTTCGGCCGGAGGCGCGCCGGCAGCGGGCCGGGCCCCCCTTAACGTAGCCCGATTGGGCCCGCCGTAGGTTCAAACCCTATTTTTGTCCTCTGGACTGCCCCATAAAATTTTGGGCCTGTTTGGAGTCGATTTGGTCCGCCTCAGGTCCCGGGAGCTCTGGCAGGGTCCAGTCGGGCCAAATCGTGGTAAAAACTCAGACTTACCCAATTTTTCGGATATATGTCTAACTCATAGAAAAATGCACACCGTTGGCTCCCATCGCACCTGCAGGACCACAGGGACCTGTGACAGCCTGTCGCCGCCCCAGGGACCCTGTCTCATCCTCTCATAGCCGCTGGAGCCCTTTCACTGCGAAATTCCGACGTTCGGCCGGAGGCGCGCCGGCAGCGGGCCGGGCCCCCTTTAACGGGGCCCGATTGGGCCCGCCGTAGGTTCAAACCCTATTTTTGTCCTCTGGACTGCCCCATAAAATTTTGGGCCCGTTTGGAGTTGATTTGGTCCGCCTCGTCCCGGAGCTCGCGGGTCCAGTCGGGCCAAATCGTGGTAAAAACTCGACTTACCCAATTTTTCGGATATATGTCTAACTCATAGAAAAATGCACACCGTTGGCTCCCATCGCACTGCTTGGACCACGGGGACCTGTGACAGCCTGTCGCCGCCCGGGGACCCCTGTCTCATCCTCTCATAGCCGTTGGAGTCCTTTCACTGCGAAATTCTGACGTTCGGCCGGAGGCACGCCGGCAGCGGGCCGGGCCCCCTTAACGGGGCCCGATTGGGCCCGCCGTAGGTTCAAACCCTATTTTGGTCCTCTGGACTGCCCCTAAAACCCGGACTTCGTCGTCGGGGAGGTAAACTAATCTTCTAATTTTGTTGTTTCTCTGTCGTACGTAAAAGTCGTACAATCAGCAAATTTTGTTTTACTATTTTTATCCCTGATACCTGTATATATTATTATTATTATAGTATTTCTATCCCTAATACTATATATATTAGAGTTTTCTCCAGACTACAGTTTCTTCTACCCTCTCTAGGCTGCTATTTTTTCCTGAATACTCTAGACTGGTATTTCTAAATGTGGAACCCACATAAAAAGCCTGCCCTTGATTAAAATTAAAAACCTCAAGTTTACACTAAAATTTTGAGTGAAACTGAGCTAAAAGTTTTGAGTCATCAGTTTGACATCGAAGAGTTACTTGTTACTCATAGGGAGCGTATGCTATGGAAGGAGATATAGAAACTATAGTAACTTGAATCAAGACCATGGCTTTCTAATACGATGGCTAGATGTAAAGGTAGGTTAATTTGCTGATTATTGTGGTAAACTTAACTTCATATTATCCGATCCACACCCAACCTTTATACTAATAATTAAATGACTAATTGAGCTAAAGGCTCATCCATACATAGATAATCCACTCCTTACACCCTCTCGATAAAAAAAAAAAAAAAATTATCCATACCAAGGTATGAATATGGAGTATGGGTACCCACCAGCTCTAAACTCGGCTAACGTACCCCTCAAAGACAGTAGCGTTGATGCACCCGTAGCCCGTCAACAAGTCCCGACGAAGCCCATCCATCGCCGTAGTTGAGAGCGACCCAGTCCGTCAGACGACGTTGATAGGTACTTACAATGTACTGGTCCTCAGGACACCACACAAGAGCATCTGCTATGTGTGCATGAGTCACTCGACACCACACAAGCGGGTGGTCCTTAAGCGCCACGTGACGGGGTTCCCCAGCGAGGACGATATGGAGGTGGTCACCGGAACCGCGAGCCTGGCCGTGCCGCCGGGATCCCCGACGGCCATGGTGGTCAAGAACCTCTACGTGTCCTGCGACCCTTACATGCGCGGCCGTATGACCAAGCACGACAAGCCCAGCTACGCCCCGGACTTTGTCGTGGGGGAGGTAACTTAATTATAACAACAGCACATATATAGGACAGATCAATAAAAAAGTCATACAATCTGCGAATTTTAATCTGCATCCCTAGTTACTATTTTCTCTATCATAGTTATTTTGGAAACGAATCATGGCAAAATGATTGTCCACATTCGTTCCTAAAACAATGTCCAGATTCTTCTAAAACATTAGTTTTTTTTGTCTGAGTATTTAGGATGATCAAAATCCCACATATTATTTATTTTACTATTTCTGTCTCAAAAATTCACTTTGTTTCTTTCTTTGTTTCGTTCTCTCTCTCTCTCTCTCTCCAGTTCATTTTTTTCTTGGTCTTGCTTTTTTTTTTTCTCACAACACCTCCGCTTCTCTGTCCGTTTTTCTGTAGGCGGTGAAACCGAAAGTAACGAAGCAAATATGGCAAAAAAAAAAAACAAGTTATATAATATAATATACAAACAGGGTGAAATAGAAAATTTCAATAGAAAAGGTGGGAACTAAATTCATGATCTTATTTTTTGATGGAAAGAATGCACCACCGTAATATTGTTGTGTGTGTGAGTTTTGTGCAAGAGTCATCTACTTCAGTTTTAGCTAGCAATTCAACATGCGCAATAATTACAAAATAAATGAAACAGCTAAACGATAAATCAAATGTTTTTCTTTCCTATATAAATGTGTCTTACCATCTCCACATCGTGCCCGTGCTAACACCACGGTTTCATTTCATAAAGAAAAGTTTCCAAAAAAAATAGACCAAAAGAAAAGGGAATTTATTTGCACCATGCTCGTATAGCCCACAAAACTATATAATCGTGGACACTGAATAATGGTGCTTTTCACTTTATTAGAGGGGTCCTTTAGCAAACCTGACAGAGCACTTCAGCAGTCATTTATAAACAAACGAAAAGGTTACTTACCGCTCCATTTATAAACAAACGAAAAGGTTACTTACCGCTCCATTTATAAACAAACGAAAAGGTTACTTACCACTTTAGCAAACCTGACAGAGCACAGCAGCAGTAGCACCCTTATGGATCAGTGGAGGCTGGAGCCGTCCGTAGCAGTAGCGGCGGTTTGAAAACTCTGACCTCTGAAAGTCAATAGGCAAGCAGCAGTGCGGACGGGAGTTCGCAGGACGGCAGGAGCCCGTCGTCGTGGCCGCTCCTTGCTCACCGGCCACCGCCTGCCGTGGCCGCCCGCAGATGCTGCCCGCAGATTTGCCTAAGCCGCCGGCCGATTCGCCGAGAAGCAGCTGCCCACCGTGGGCATCTGTTGCATCCGTACCTGTGCACAGTGCAGGCATCGCAGAGCCACACCTCAGCGGCCTTATTACCACGTCCCCGGTCAGCGACGCACCTGCCACGGACTTGGACTCGCCTTGCCCGGCGGCAACCCGCACGGCCTCGACGGCTCCCCCATGCCTGCATGACGTGCACCGCGTTCGCCTTGTCCGCCCCACGCCGCCGTGTCCATCCCGTGCCGTCGGCGATCTGATCAGCCATGGGCATAGCGGCCGAACACCCTAGCCGCGTCGGAACCAGGATACAGCGACGGTGTGGTATATTTTCTCGAGCGAGTGGGAAAAATAAAGAAGACAACCTGAGGACCTGAGGAATCGAACCGTGGGGGCCTAAGCCGGCGAGCGGGGGGCCGGGAGCGGGCGTGAGAGATGCGAGTGATGAGGGGATGATACACCCACTGCTGACCGTTAGATATAAGTGAGTAAAGAGAGAGAATAGTGACAAGTAATCTAGATGGTTGATTTTTATGTAGTTGTTTTTTTTTATTACAATTTTTGGGGTGCATGGAGGGAGGCCATCTCAGTGGGAGACGTCTTTTTAGGTAGACTTAGAAAAAAAAAAGACGGTGAATTAATAGGGTGGATAGATAGAAGAGTGAGTAGAGCTAGCTAGTCACCAAGGATTAGTAAGTCTGAAGAGATTCAAAGCGAATGGTTGGTTTTATTTCCTTGGTCTTTACCTGTGAACCTTTGTGTTCCCTGAACTGTACTTGCAAAAAATGAATTATTCGGCTGACAGTTTTCTAGCTGATATAAACACTGTTTCAGCTGATTTATTTCCACGGCTGAAAATTATGGCTAATTCTGACCGATAAGATGGAGCAAATAGGGTTATAATCATTTTGCGTGAGGCAAATAGCTCAGCAAACAGCCGCAACCCTGTCGACAACACCGTATTTTAATGTTTGAACAGCACATGTTGACTCAAAACACAAGATTGATTGTGTAGTTTTATCCTAATGAACATGTGGGAGGTCTCTGTACTATGTTCTATGTTCAGCCTGTGCAGGGGTGATAGTGATAGGTCCACTTTCCTTTCCATTTATTTACCTCTCCGTTTTTTCAACTAGGGACCTTATAGTTATAGTTCATCCCTACCCTGGTACAAATCGTGCAGGCTTTGGCGAACTTTGGTGTCTGCATGGTAATAGCATCTGGGCACCCGAATTTCAAGGTTGGCGATCTTGTGTGGGGGATAACCGGATGGGAGGAGTACACTCTCGTCAATAATCCTGAGTCATTTTTCAAGGTCAATCATCCAGAATTGCCCCTGTCGTACTACACAGGTGTTCTTGGTGAGTTCAATGTCTAGCAAAGTGCCTTTTCTATTCAATCAAATTGTTAACCCCTCAACACAACGCTTTCCTTCAAAATCTTTTGTTGCCTTTATCCAACTTACAAATCATTTTCTTTGGTTGGCAGTCTTTCACATTTTCACTGAATCCAAATGTTTCCGTGTTCCTCTGAAACGATCCCATCTGAACTTCCATTCTTACACTGCTGTTCAAAGTGTTTCTACCCTAACTTTATGGTAAATATCATACTGTTCAGGCATGCCCGGCCTTACTGCTTGGGCTGGTTTCTTCGATGTGGGCAAGCCCAATAAAGGCGAATATGTCTTCGTCTCAGCAGCATCAGGCGCCGTTGGTCAGCTTGTTGGGCAGTTTGCTAAACTCACAGGCTGTTATGTGGTTGGCAGTGCTGGATCTGACGAGAAGGTTTGTGAAATCTTCTCCTCCATCTTCTGACAACGATTTGCCATTTGTATCCTTTTATGGCTGCTTCAATTTCTTTTCATGTCAGTAATAATAATAGATACAACATTTCATTGTTAATAATAGATACAAGATTCTATTATTAGTTTTATTGTTAGTGCAAATACATTTCATTGTTAATAATTACCGACTCTTCTTAATTCAGGTCAATCTTTTGAAAACAAAGTTTGGCTTCGATGAAGCATTCAACTACACGAAAGAGCAGGACCTCGATGCCACCTTGACGAGGTTATTGGCCAGCTCTTCTTTAGTGCATTGTACAGTTCACTTTCAGCATCGACAGACATGGACTCATTTCCCAGCTGTATTACCATTTACCATTGCTCAGGTACTTCCCAGAGGGCATTGACATCTACTTCGAGAACGTGGGCGGCCGCACACTGGAGGCCGTGCTGAACAACATGCGCATCCGTGGGCGCATCCCTACCTGCGGAATGATCTCGCAGTACAACCTGGAGCAGCCAGAGGGCGTGCACAATCTGATGCAAATCGTCGCCAAGCGCGTGCGCATGGAGGGCTTCATGGTCTTCGACTACTACGGCCAGTACCACAAGTTCGAGGAGGAGATGGCCGGGTACCTCAAGGAAGGGAAGATCACCTACGTCGAGGACATCGCTGACGGGCTGGAGAAAGCGCCGGCGGCGCTCATCGGGCTCTTCACCGGGCGCAACGTCGGCAAGCAACTGGTCGCCGTCGCTCGGGAGTGAGTGCTAGCTAGACCTAGACATCCATGTGATGAGTACGACGGTGACGGCGGGCATAATATCTAGCTAGCTTGAGCGTGTTGAGAATAACGCCATATGATGCGCGCGTTGGATTTCAGAGATGTGTTGGGAATTGATGGTTTCCTAGTGCTTGTATGTAGTTTTAGCGTTGGAGTTTTCAGTGATGTGTTGAGAATTGATGGTTCGTACTGCTTGTATGTAGTTTTATCCTGCTCGTGTGAAAAGTTTCGTTTTTTTTCTTTTGTTTATTTCGTCTACTACCACTACGGGAAAACCGGACGCTGCCGAGTGCCTGGGCCTTTGCCGAGTGCCAAATATCGGGCACTCGGCAAAGGCCCTCTTTGCCGAGTGTCGCACTCGGCAAAGAGGGGCACTCGGCAAAGACCTCTTTGCCGAGTGCAAGACACTCGGTAAATAGAGGCACTCGGCAAAGGTGTCCTTTGCCGAGTGCCGGGCACTCGGCAAAGCCCGGCACTCGGCAAAGATGTCCTTTGCCGAGTGCCTGGCACTTGGCAAAGGCTGGCACTCGGCAAAGAGGGGCCAGCGACGTTAGACTCCGGCGCCGTCCACTTTGCCGAGTGCCTGCCGTCTGGCACTCGGCAAAATCTGGCCTTTGCCGAGTGCCAGGGCTTGGCACTCGGCAAAGAAATTCTTTGCCGAGTGCCAAATCCGGGCACTCGGCAAAACAAATTTTTTTTTTGGCCCCAAATTTTTTTAAAACCCTTAGGACACTACCAGCAACAACATGTTCAAAATGGGAAGATTTTCAAAGCTTTTTGTTATATTTTGTTAGTTCTTTATGTTTTCTTGAATTTTTCCGCATATGGTCGTTTTGAACTGCAGGTGCATTAAATATTCGATTTCCTTGGTTCGAAAAATGTTATCCTTGTTTCTTAGGGTAAGTGTAGGCTAGATCCATGAACTGTCGCGAAGTTTGAAGTATCGTGCTCACGTGGCAACGCCTCCAACTTGCGTGAGAGCGACTTTTTAATTATATAAAATGCAAACGAATTCCGAAAATCATGAAACTTCTAGGTTGATCCTTATATCGTATGTAGATGCCATGGTAAAAAAATTATAACGTTTCGAGCACTTTGTCACGTGTGTTGACACAAACCAGGACATCATCACATGTGATCTGATTTTCGGAATTCGTTTGCATTTTATATAATTAAAAAGCCGCTCTCACGCAAGTTGGAGGCGTTGCCACGTGAGCACGATACTTCAAACTTCGCGACAGTTCATGGATCTAGCCTACACTTACCCTAAGAAACAAGGATAATATTTTTCGAACCAAGGAAATCGAATATTTGATGCACCTGCAGTTCAAACCGACCATATGCGGAAAAGTTCAAGAAAACAAAAAGAACTAACAAAATATAACAAAAAGCTTTGAAAATCTTCCCATTTTGAACATGTTGTTGCTGGTAGTGTCCTAAGGGTTTAAAAAAATTTGGGGCCAAAAAAACAAAAAAAATAGTTTTGCCGAGTGCCAGGATTTAGCACTCGGCAAAGAATTTCTTTGCCGAGTGCCAAGCCTTGGCACTCGGCAAAGGGCCACGCAGGATTTTTTTTTTGTTTTTTCTTTGCCGAGTGCCAGATCCGCGGCACTCGGCAAAGATGAATCCTTTGCCGAGTGCCCCTGATTCGGCACTCGGGAAAGACGTTTGACCGGTCAAAAATAAGGACTTTGCCGAGTGCCGGATCAAGTGTGGCACTCGGCAAAGAGCCGGCAACGTTCAAAAAGAATAGACTTGGCCGATTCGGCCAAGTCTTTCTCTCACGCGCCCGCTCCGGCCGCCCGTTCTCCTCCCGCGCCGCCGCCGCCCCTCGCGCCGCTCCGGCCCCCGCCGCCTCCCCGCACAGCCGCCGCCTCCCCGCGGCGCCCCGCCCCGGCCCCCACGCCGCGCCGGCCACCACAGCGGCCCCCGCCCGCCCGCGCCCGCCGTGCCGGCCGGCCCGGCCCCCGCACGCCGCGCCCGCCCGGCCGGCCACCCCGGCCCCCGGGCGCCCCGGCCCCCGGCGCCCGCGCCGCCGGCCCCGAGCCCCGGCGCCCGAGCCCCAGCGCCCCGGCGCCCGCCCCCCGGCCGGCCGGATCGGACTGCCCCGCCCTGCCCGCCGGCCTCATCCTGCAGAGAGAGGAGGAGGAAGAAGAGAACGAAGGAGAAAGGGAGAAGAAGGAAAGGAGAAGAAGAGAAGGACCCGCCGGCCTCGCCCCGTCGACCCTCACGCCGCTGTGGTCGTCCCCGCCGTCGTCACTCGCTCTTGCCGAAGGTATATACCCTAGACTTTTAGTGTTAGTAGAAGTAGTTAGTAGTAATTAGTAAGTAGTAGTCTTAGTAGTTAGTAAGTAGTAGTAGTAGTTAGTAAGTAGTAGTGTTAGTAGTAGTAGTGTTAGTAGTATTTAGTAGTGTTAGTAGTAGTATTAGTGTTAGTAGTATTTTGTAGTAGTTGTAGTACTACTTTGATACATTCATATGCATGCAAATAGAACTAAAGTGCATGGCTCGTCATGGTATATATGTGATTGTTGGCCTTCGTGCCTATGTCTGGTATATATGTGTTGTAGGCCTTCGTGCCTATGTTTTTTTTGCAGGTTTTGCGACCCTCCCCGTGTAGGGGAGGTTCTGCCGAAATTTTTAGTTCACACTAACCATTTTGCTTTTTTGCAGGACAGGACACGTGGGAGGGACTCGTCTACCCTCGGCACCGCACCGACTTGCCACCGCCCCGCTAGGCCGACTCCACCGCCACCCTAGGTATAACCCACTCCTCCTTTGCATGCATGTTTTATGTGTTCGCGCAACCCAGTTAGGCGTCTCCCGTTCGAAAGAGATACGGTTCGACCGTATCTCTTTCGGATTGTCCACGTTTCTTGGACAGCCCGTGGATGCGTAGATGAGGCTAGTTCCCATGTTCTGCTCGGATCCGAGACGGGGTTTTGGCACCACCTCCCTGTTGTTCTCCGGATACACACTCTCCCTTCCGGGACGTGTATCGGGAGAACAACGGGGAGGTGCTGCCGAAATTCCGGCTGGGATCGGAGCGGAGCATGGGAACTGGCTTCATCTACGCATCCGCGGGTGGGATTAGGACCTATCCTCACCTATTAGATGCTAGGAATGCCGTGCAGATGCATTTGCTGTATATATTAGTCGCTTATATATGTATATGCCAGAGGATGGAGAATCGTGATTGGATGTACACGTGCCATGCAAGTCTGTCAGACGAATGGATGAATAAAACTAGCGCTTTCTTGGAGCATGCATTTGGCGAGGCTGCTAAAGGGACGAAACGGATGCCTTGTCCCTGCGCCAAATGTAAAAACAAAGTTAGAAAGGTCAAGTTTGAAGTGTGGAAGCATCTTTGCCGGAATGGATTCACGCCGGACTATCACACGTGGATCCACCATGGGGAAGCCGGCCGTACTAGAGAGGTGGTGGTGAGACCAGGCCTCGAGGCTTTTGATGGAGATGCCGGGGTAGCAGACTGGATGGATGACTTTAGGGAGGGACAGTTCGTTGAAGGATTGGAGGAGGAGCCAGAGGAAACCGCAAAGGCGTACTACGATATGCTGTCTTCGGCACAGAAGGCCCTTCACGAAAAGACAATGGTTTCCCAACTGGATGCCATTGGACGCCTGATGGCGTTCAAGTCGCAGTGTGCCATGAGTCAAGACAACTTCGACGCTATGTTGGCAATTGTTGCATCCCTGCTTCCGGAGGGTCACATTCTACCGAAGAACTTGTACGAGTCGCAGAAGCTTCTCCGTGCACTTAAGATGCCGTATGAGAACATCCATGCATGTCCGAAGGGGTGCGTCCTGTTTAGGAAAGATCACGAGAAAGCAACGCACTGTCCGGAGTGCAAAGCCTCTAGGTATCTGGAGGTCAACACTAGTGATGGCAAGAAGGAACAGCTGAGTATCCCTACTGCGGTCCTACGGTACCTTCCTTTCATACCGAGGATCCAAAGGATATACATGACAGAGGAGTCCGCGAAGCAGATGACATGACACAAACACGGCAAAAGATACAATCCTGACAAGATGGTACACCCATCGGACGGCGAGGCATGGCAGTATTTCGATGGCAGAAACCCTGGTAAAGCTATGGATGCTCGGAATGTACGTGTCGCGATAGCTACGGATGGGTTCAACCCCTATGGATTGCTGTCGGCCCCGTACACTTGTTGGCCCGTGTTCGTGATCCCCCTCAACCTCCCCCTTGGCGTCATGTTTCAACCCAAGTACGTATTTTTGTCGCTCATAATTCCTGGACACCCGGGGAAAAAGATGGGTGTGTTCATGGAGCCCCTCATCGATGAATTGATCCTTGCTTGGGACAAAGGGGTACTGACATACGACCGAGCTACAAAGAAGAACTTCATAATGCATGTGTGGTACCAGTACTCCCTGCATGACTACCTCGCTTATGGCATATTTTGCGGGTGGTGTGTCCAAGGGAAGTTCCCATGCCCGGTATGCAAGGCAGCTTTGAGGTTCATTTGGCTGAAGAAGGGTGGCAAGTATTCTTCCTTCGATAAACATCGTCAATTCCTCCCTCTTGACCATGCATTCAGACGAGACGTGAAGCACTTCAGGAAAGGCGTTCAAGTCACGGACCCTAAACCTCGTATGATGACCGCTTCCGAGGTCCGTGCTCAAGTAGAGGCTCTCAAATATGACAAAAGGAGCGGCAAATTTTGTGGATATGGTGAAGAACACATGTGGACTCATAAATCGGGCTTGACTAGGCTCCCCTACTACGATGACCTTCTACTTCCGCACAACATTGATTTAATGCACACAGAAAAGAATATCGCTGAAGCGCTTTTTGCTACACTCATGGACTTTCCTGATAAGTCAAAGGACAATGTTAAGGCTACACTGGACCTGGCAGCGCTTTGCGATAGACCAAAGGAGGTGATGAAGCTTCCCGCACCCGGCAAGCAATGGAGGAGGACTCCGGTCGATTGGGTCTTAAAAAAGGACCACAGAAAGGAAGTGCTTCAGTGGATGAAGACATTAATGTTTCCTGATGGCCATGCGGCGACTTTGAGTAGGGGAGTGAACTTGTCCACTATGCGAGTCTTAGGGATGAAGAGTCATGACTTTCACATATGGATCGAGCGGCTCCTCCCTGCGATGACCAGGGGGTTCGTCCCCGACCGTGTGTGGCGCGTGCTGGCAGAGTTAAGCTTTTTCTTCCGCCAGCTTTGCGCCAAGGAGTTATCTCGGGAGGTGGTTGCTGACTTGGAGAAAGTGGCACATGTGTTGCTCTGCAAGCTCGAGAGAATCTTCCCACCAGGCTTCTTTCTGCCGATGCAGCATCTGATTGTGCACCTACCGTACGAGGCACGAATGGGGGGGCCCGTGCAGTTCCGTTGGTGTTATACAGTCGAGAGAACCATAAAGATCCTTCGGAAGAAATATAGAAACAAAGCCAAAATTGAGGCCTCCGTGGCAGAGGCATCCATTCTGGAGGAGGTGTCGAACTTCACAACAACATACTATAACGAGGGTATTCCAAGCGCGCACAATCGTGCCCCTCGTTACAACGTTGCCGAGAGTTCGTCGAACCTCAGCCTTTTCAGAGGGCAAGGGGGAACGGCAAGCTCATTTACATCCAAGACATTGCCGCATGGTGAGTGGCGCATCATCATGTTCTATATGCTGTTGAGCCTTGATGAGGTGCAGCCTTATGTGCAGTAAGTTCTCAATGAGCTTTTTACATACATCCTTGCCACTATCATCCACCTATGCAACCCCCTTATCTCTTGCTTTTTTAGGGAATTTCTGAATACATACTGGAAAGGTAGTAGGGCCCCTTCCCCTCAAGAAGAAGAAAGTCTTCTAAAAGAGGGTAGGCCTGATTTCATTGCCTGGTTCTCTGCGAAGGTACCGTCCAATTTACCTCGTTCAATCTTTGACATTCCACTTTGCTCCTTCCCGCGATTAATGTCACAAACTATTCGGACTCTCCTTGCAGGCCCGCAAAGATCGGGAAATGGATGCTGAGTTGAAAGGGCTCGCACATGGCTTCGCCCTCAAGGTCAAGTCATACACCGTTCATGATGTCAATGGGTATCGCTTTCACACAAGAGAGCACGAGCGGAGTCGGCCCAACCAGAAAACCACGAATACCGGAGTTCGTACGCCTGGCACCGATGGGCTCGACTACTACGGCGTGGTAGATGCAATCTACGAGCTCTATTTTCTGGGTCGCACAGGTTTCAAGCCAGTCATATTCAAATGCCATTGGTTTGATCCTAATGTCACGAGAAGGACCCCTGAGCTTGGACTAGTCGAAATTCGACAGGATTCTGTCTATCAAGGAGAGGATGTCTATATTATGGCTCAAGAGGCCACGCAAGTTTATTATCTCCCATGGGCATGCCAGAAAGACACAAATCTTAGGGGTTGGTACCTTGCGCAGTTGGTATCGCCGCACTCCAAACTGCCTGTCCCAATCGATGCGGATTACAATGTCGACCAAAACGCACGGACTTCTATCAACCAGATGGGCTAGAAGGAAGGTTTGACATAGACATTTTTGAGCTAATGGGCATGGAAGTAGACAATGATATTGATGAGGACGACGGAGATGAGGACGAGGGAGAAGAGGTGCAAAATGCCAAGGACTTAGAATTGCTTGAGCGTTTACGCGTAGGAGATGACACTGATCTGAGCAGTGAGGAGGAGCCTGAGGACCCTACACTGGTCGATAATATTGATAGTGACCACGAGAACTATGATCCATCCGCTGCCGATCGTGAAGATTATTTCTAATTCATGTAATACCATATTTTTATTATTACTATTTTGCATCTATTTCAATTGTTATTATTATTACTTGTAATTTAACTGTGCTAATTGGTTTACTGTTTTAATTTGCAGGCACTTGACAAGATGCCAGGAGGCAGGCAGCGACGAAATGTCGCCTCGTTGTACGCCAGGACCTCCGAGGGCACCGAGCCCCCCCGCCGCCGTGGCCGTCCTAGGAGGGTGCAGCAGCAGCACCAGGAGGAGGAGCAGCAGCAGCAACAGGAGCAGCAGGAGGAGGAGGAGCAGCAGCAGGAGGAGGAGCAGCTGGAGGAGGCGGCTGGGGGTTCCACCTCCAGTGGCTCTGCCTCGTCGGGAGTCTACTTGCGTGGGCCCATGCGCCTACCGGACTTCATCCAACCTCACAAGCGCCCTGTGCTTCGACCCAGGGGCCCCGGGTAAGTAACAATTGAGGTTACCATTACTACTTGAAATGACATGCTGAGATTTGAACTTGACACTAACAATCCGTCTTAATGACTCTTGCTTGCAGTAACTGGCTGGTTGTGCGCAATCCGGGCCGGCATCCAAACCAGACACTGGGCAGTCTGGTTCGCATGTACTACCCTGGCATGGTTGTACATGCTGGGCAACGGACGCCGCCCTACACGTGGGCCCACTTCTACTCTGCCGAGGACGAGCAGTACACCACAGTGGCCCAGAAGATCAAACGCCGGTTCTGGGTGAGTCTTCGTGCCACTAAATTGGTCAATACTACAAATTCATTGCTCAATACATGATGTCTATATGCAGGACTACTTCACGTGCGACGAGGGGTACGAGGAGGAGGCGGACTCGTCCTGCAGGAAAATTGTGTCGGACTTGCACCATGAGCAGCGGCTGCAGTGCATCATCTACCACGAGGCCGAGGTGAACGGGTTGCCGTGCAACAAGGGAAGGGCCAGGGACATCGTGCTCACCAAGGAGCAGTTTATGGACCGGTGCCCTGATTGGTGCAAGCACGACTTGGAGTGCTGGGAGGCCATTGTGGACAGGTGGCTCTCGGAGGACTGGGTGCAGCAGCGCGAGGTCCGTCGGGACTGCCGCCTGCAGATGCAAGGGGCGCCACACCACCAAGGCAACCTGTGCCTCGACGCCTACGCCGAGAGATGGGTAACGATCTTTGTGTCTTTATCTTTGTTTATTTATTCTAACACTCAATTCTATTCTCATTTATTGCAATCATCTGTGTGTTTTCCACGCAGGGCCAGGCGCATGGTAACCAGCCGTGCAACGAGTACATGGCGTACGCCCTTGCACACAAAGGCAAGGCGACGGCCCCGGACAACACCTACAGCTCGGCGGATGGGCCCGAGGCGTACTCCAACGCGAGCGTCCACAGCAAGCTCAGCGAGTACACCTCGGCGGCTCGCGAGCGCCATGGCGAGGACTTCGCCGGTACTGGATGGCGAACAGCATGATCGACCCCGCCTCGGTTCCCAGCCTCGCCCAGATTCGAGCGCAGAGCACGAGCTCCTCACTCCCCATTCGACCTCGGTAGCCTAGCTCATGGCAGCAGATGGCGGAAATGAAGGTTACTCATTTTATTCATCGTTACTTTCTTTTACACGTACACCTTGCATTTGCCTTGTTTAAACATTGGTGGTGGAATGTTGCAGGCCCAGTTGCAGGCGTTGCAAGAAGCAGAAGCACAAAGGGTGGCCGAGAGAGCAGAAGAGAGGACTGCTTTGCAGGACGTGTTCATGTTCGTGGCGAGCCTTCAGAACGTGCCAGGTGTGGTCGTGCCCCCGTCGCTGCTCGCTCGTGCTTTGGCTCCTCCTCCTCCTCCTGTAGGGACTCCGGTAAGTATATATATGTATGGTTGTTTATTTCACTAACTTTCCATGTAATTCTGAAGTTACTAATGACTTTGCTTCTCCTTTGTGCAGCCACAGTCCTTTGGTTCGAACCCGACTCCTGACGGTGGCCCTTCTCCGCAGTCCGGGTCTGGGTGGCCAAGTGGCCATGTTCCACCGCCCGGGTGGCCTCCATACGGTTGGCGGGGGCTCCGCGTGGGGACCGTGGGGTGGGCCAGGTGGCTTCGGGCTCCGGGCTGCACTAGGTACTTTCTACTAGTTTCGTTGCATGGAGTTGTGATGGATGGACTTGTGTCGGACAAGTGATGTGATTGTGGACATCGGTCGATATATGTGGCTTTGTGATGGACTTGTGATGGACTTTTGATGGATATTGTGATGGATAATTGAGATATTGTGGTTGTGGATGATATATGTGGCCTGTGGATGTTATTTGTGGCCTGTTGAATGATATGTATGTGTTTTTTGTCTCTGTGTTGATGGAAAGAGAAAAACAAAAAAAAAATAGGGGATCTGGGGTCTTTGCCGAGTGCCGACACTCGGCAAAGACCCCCTTTGCAGTGCAATGGCAATTGCACTCGGCAAAGCCGGGAAAATTGGCCAAACCGAGGCCCAAGGTTTCCCGGCTTTGCCGAGTGCAATTGCCATTGCACTCGGCAAAGAAAATAATTTTTTTTCATTTTTTTTGGAAAATATCTTTACCGAGTGCTTTGGCACTCGGCAAAGAAAATAAATTTTTTTTATTTTTTTTGGAAAATATCTTTTACCGAGTCTTTGGCACTCGGCGAAGAAAATAAATATTTTTTTATTTTTTTTGGAAAATATCTTTACCGAGTCTTGGCACTCGGCAAAGAAAAAATAATTTTTTTTTATTTTTTTTGGAAAATATCTTTACCGAGTGCTTGGCACTCGGCAAATTAAATATTTTTTTAAAATTTTTGGAAAAAATATTTACCGAGTCTTGACACTTTCGGCAAAGAAAAACGGCTTTGCCGAGTGCCGGATGTGCCGGCACTCGGCAAAGCTGCCGTCGAGCCCGACGGCGTAGATTTTTGCCGACGGCCCGGTAGCACTCGGCAAAGCCTTTGCCGAGTGCCCATTTTGGCACTCGGCAAAGACGGCCTTTGCCGAGTGCGCTATGCCGAGTGCGGCACTCGGCAAAAGCTTTGCCGAGTGCTTTTCGCCTTTGCCGAGTGCTGCGGGCACTCGGCAAAGAAATTGTTTTCAGTAGTGTACTGGGCAATATTTTTTTAACAAACTGCTATTGTCGAATGCAACTGGCACGCTAACACTACAGGAATCTGGCGCTTTGCCGAGTGTTAAACCCTTTGCCGAGTGCCAAATATCGGGCACTTGGCAAAGGGAGGCTTCGCCGAGTGCCAGATGGAGCACTCGGCAAAGACCTCTTTGCCGAGTGCCAGGCACTCGGTAACGTGGGGCACTCGACAAAGGGCCTATTTGCCGAGTGCCGAGCACTCGGCAAAGGCCGCCACTCGGCAAAGCTAGCCCAGGCCGAACGGCATCCGTGGCCGTCGGCTTTGCCGAGTGTGGGACGTTAGGCACTCGGCAAATATTTTTTTAATTATTTTTTACAAAACCCTTTGCCGAGTGCCACGTCGGCGGGCACTTGGCAAAGGCCTCTTTGCCGAGTGTCAACCATGGCACTCGGCAAAGTGCCAATTTTTTTTTGTTTTTTTCATCCTAAATTTTTCTAGAACCTTGGTACAACAAATACATGTTAATTTTGAAATTAGGAAAGTTTTGAGTTTTTTTGCTATATTTCCCTAGTTATTTTTGTTTCTTTGGATTTTTCCGGCGACTCCTAGTTTGAACTGCAGGTACATGAAATAATGGTACTTGGCCATTCAAAAAATGTTATTCATGTTTCTTGGAGCATTTTGAGGCCGTATCCAGGAGCACGCATGAAGTTAGGACCATGTTGGTGTCGTAGCATGTCGAGTTACGTGCGGGAAAAGTGTTTTTTAATTATAAAAAATCCAGACGAAGTCCGAAAATGACAAAACTTCATGATGTGTCATTTCATTGCATGTGGACGCTACGAAAAAAATGAGACGATTTTGAGCAACTTGTGACATTGGATGCCCAAAACCCAGACATCTCCACATGTTAATTCACTTGTGGAGAAGTCCGGGTTTTGGGCATCCAACGTCGCAAGTTGCTCAAAATCGTCTCTTTTTTCGTAGCGTCCACATGCAATGAAATGACACATCATGAAGTTTTGTCATTTTTGGACTTTGTCTGGATTTTTTATAATTAAAAAAACACTTTTCCCGCACGTAACTCGACATGCTACGACACTAACATGGTCCTAACTTCATGCGAGCTCCTGGATATGTCCTCAAAATGCTCCAAGAAACATGAATAACATTTTTTGAATGGCCAAGTACCATTATTTCATGTACCTGCAGTTCAAATTGGGAGTCGCTGAAAAATTCCAAAGAAACAAAAATAAATAGGGAAATATAGCAAAAAAACTCAAAACTTTCCCCAATTTCAAAATTAACATGTATTTGTTGTACCAAGGTTCTAGAAAAATTTGGGATGAAAAAACAAAAAAAATTTGCACTTTCCCGAGTGCCATGGTTGACACTCGGCAAAGAGGCCTTTGCCGAGTGCTCGCCGACGTGGCACTCGGCAAAGATTTTTGAAAAAAATAAAAAAGGCTTTGCCGAGTGCCCCGCTCGGCACTCGGCAAAGGACCGGCCTGGGGATAAGGACCGGCCCAAGTCAAACCTTATCCTCTAACCCTATCCACCCGCACGCCGCCCGCCGGCCTCCGCGCGCCCGCCTGCCGTCGCCCGCCGCCACCCGCTCCTCCCTCTCGCGCCCTCCGCCGTCACGCCTGTCGCCGCCAGCCTCCCCGCCGACTCCGGCGGCGACCCGCGCCTCTCTCCCGCGCGCGCTCCCCGCTGGCGGCCTTACCCGCGCGCCCCCGCCGGCAGCCTTGCCCGCGTGCCTCGCCGGCCGGCCGCCGCGCCACCCTCGCCCCTCGCCCTCCCCCTCGCCCCCTCGCCCTCCCCGCGCTCATCGGCGCCTCTCTCCCGCGCGCGCTCCCCGCCGGTGGCCTTGCTGCGCGCCTCGCCGTGCCTCTGCCGCTGCCTCTGCCGCCGCCCCACATTTGGAGAAGAAAGGAGAAGGAGGAGAAGGAGGAGGGGGAAGGAAGAAGGAAAGGAGGAGAAGGAGGAGGGGGAAGAAAGAAGAAGGGAGAAGGAAGGAAGGAGAAGGGAGAAGGAGGAGGCTGGTCGCCCTCGCCGTTCGCCCCCGTGTAGTCGTGCCCGTGCGTCTCCGGAGAAGAAGGTGACCGCAGCACCGCTTCGCTCGACTCCACCACCACCCAAGGTATAAAACTTCCCCTCGGTTGTCCGCCTTCGTGCCATGTATGTCATTGAAGGCGTTTGTGCCGTATGGGTCGTTGACGGTCTTCGTGCCATGTATGTCATTGATGTGTGGGCCATCGTGCCCCAAATGTGTACGTCGGTCTTCGTGCCGACTTTTCTTGCAGGTTTTGAAAACCTCCCCGTACAGGGGAGGTTCTGCCGAATTTTTCAACTAATAGTGATGTTTTTCTTCTTTTGTAGAGCAGGACGTGTTGGAGGGGACCCGGAGCTACACCGACTCGCCACTACACCGACTCGCCACTGCGCCACCACCTTAGGTATAATTGAGCTCTCTCTCTTACCGTTGTTGTCGTAACCAAGTTAGGTGTCTCCTGTCCAAAAGGGATACGGTCATTGTTATGTGCATCAGTGCATATCTGCGACGGTATCTCTTTTAGATTGTCCACGTTTTTTGGACAGCCCGTGGATGCGTAGATGGGTTAGCTTCCATGTTCTGCTCCCGTTGGAGTCGGAGTTTCGGCAGTACCTCCCCGTTGTTCTCCGGATACACACTCTCCCCTCCAGGATGTGTATCGGGAGAACAGCGGGGAGGTAGACACCGATGATGAAGACATATAGAACCTAAACCACCTGATCTACAAGCTAAGGCCAATTTGTTGTTATGTTCTTGGACAAAGCCAATGATGTAGACATGTGTTTAAATGTTAGGTGGCTGTCAAGATGTTTTATATCTCATGGTAGTCATCAAACCGTGAGAGACATCCATTCCCAGCAACACTTGGGCCTGGTTTCATGTGATGGCTGGGATGGATGTGTCTCGCGCTTCCATGGCTGCCATGAACTTATCTTGTTGCGTTTATATGGCTACCACCAATGATACATTTTCCAATTGATAGAGAAACACATGTCACAAACTGAGGCTGCTGGTTGTTAGACTTACTGTACTACTACGACTTACTCTAAAATGGCCATTTTTAGGGTACTAATTAGATTGCTTCTCGTTTGTGCAGGCACAGTCGGCGGGTTCGAACTCGACTCCTCCAGGTGGACCTTCTCCACAGTACCCGCCTCCACAGTACCTTGGCCTGACTCCACAGTACCCGCCTCCAGGTGCCGTTCCTCCGCAGCACGGGTACTCCGGGTGGATAGGCGGCCCTCAGCTTCCGCCGCCGGGGTGGACGTTCCAAGGTGCCCCTCCGCAGCCAGGGTACTCTTCATGGCCTGGGCAGCAGGGGCCTGGGAGCTCTTCACACTCAGAGGGCCCTGGGGGCGGCGCCACGTCTTAGGTATGGATTTATGTATAGACTTGGGCAGCATGGATTATTTATGTATGGACTTGCGTGGATGACTTTATGTTGTGGATGGACTTGCGCCTTCGACCATTATGTTGGATTATGCTTGGATGTGCGGATGGACTTGCGTATGCACTTGCAAATTGACCTTGAGGAGGAAATGTGAGATATTTGTGCCTTTATGTGAGATTATGTGATATTGGATGCATATTTGTGATAATGGATGCATATATGTGATGTTTGTTGAATATATGTGATATTGGATGAATGAAATGAGAGAAAACAGGAGAAAACGGCAAAAAAAATTCTGTTTCCCAGCTTTGCCGAGTGCGGCACTCGGCAAAGCTGAATCATGTCCCAGTCACCAGCTTTGCCGAGTGCCAGGCCGGCACTCGGCAAAGGTCTTTTCGAATAAAAATAAAAAAAAATAAAAAACCACTTTGCCGAGTGCCTTCCGGGTCAGCACTCGGCAAATAATTTTTGAAAAAATAAAAATCCCTTTGTCGAGTCTTGACTGGCGGGCACTCGGCAAAGATTTTTTGAAAAAAAACAATAAAAGTCTTTGCCGAGTGCCGACCACGTCGCAAGACTCGGCAAAGATGGCCTGGGGATTGACGGCGGCCGTTAGGTTTGCCGAGTGCTGACATGGCACTCGGCAAAGGCTTTGCCGAGTGCCCGACACCTGGCACTCGGCAAAGAAAACGTCGGCAAAGGGATCTTTGCCGAGTGCCGTTTGCCGAGTGCGGCACTCGGCAAAGCCTTTGCCGAGTGTAAAACGGTCTTTGCCGAGTCCGCCAGCCACACACCAAACGCAAGGAAAGCAACATTGTTGAGCCCCACCTACGGTAGCCCAGCATCGAACATTCCTTTTTCACCTATGCACGACTGACCCTATTCCAAAAATAAAGTGTTATAGTAGACGTCTCAGTCGCAAGTTTCAAGGTATTGTTTCTAAGACTATTATGTTATATAAAATAAAATAAAAAATGAAACTCTCCCACTTAATAGAAAATTTTATTCTATTTTGCTCAAAAAAATAGAAAATTTTTATTATACGAAAATTTCCAACGACTACTTCAACACTCAGTGCTCACTGAACAATGTCGACTACTTCAACGGCATGATTAGTTTTCTTTTTTTTTCTTCTATTAAAATTGCTTGATTTAACTTGATGGAATACTGTATCTGTTCAAAAAT
This sequence comes from Themeda triandra, assembly GCA_018135685.1. NCBI lineage: Eukaryota > Viridiplantae > Streptophyta > Magnoliopsida > Poales > Poaceae > Themeda > Themeda triandra. The sequence goes on along the minus strand of JAENPR010000309.1, from coordinate 272,711 downwards.
AAATCAACATATAGACTGTTCTAAGGCAACCTATTTTAAATTTAGTTAATTTTATAATGAAATATCAACATCTATAACACCAAACGAGTACACTATGATTTAATGACACTATTTTCATATCATAAATATGTGCGCTATATAAATCTGGTCAGACTTAGGATATTTGGACTTTTGATAACTCTAGTCTAGAAGTTGATTTATATGGGACAGCTGGAGTAAGTAACAATTTTTTGCTAAGTGTACGTGCCGCACACATGTAAACCGCAGCAACTTGTACGTGGAGTAAGTAACAATTGTGGAGTCACTTTTATTCTCCTTGTTTGGTTCCTTTGAATTGCAAGGAACTGAAAAGTGTCACACCTGGCCCATTTGGCCCGTAGTGGCCCATATGTGTGTTATGAGATATTGTGGAGAGTTTAGTCCCACCTTGGTTGTTTAGAGTGGGATAGACCAACATATAAGGCTTCTAGAGTCCATCCCATCATCCTCGGGTTAATCCTTTTAAGCGAAGCGAGGACGAAAGCTTAAGTGGAGGAGTAAGGGTATTTCCAGATTACTAATCATAGTTGTGCTGATGTTCTGTCATACTCTTTCTCCCTAGCTAGGCAACACAGTTTAGATATCCCCAACATATAACCCCCTCATTCCTCTCCTCTCCTCGATCTCCCTCCCTCCCTCTGCTTACTAGTGCTAGCCGCAGCTGCCTCCTGGCTCCTTGTTTCTAGGGCGGCATGGATGCCGTTGTGGGCTTGTGGCTGCGCAGGGTGGATGCAATGCTGTGTACCGTGAATTTGTGCTAGAAGCTTGCAGCATCCTAAGTGGAATGAAATGTAGGTCCTGTGTGCCCTTGTTCTCCATGGATGTGAGCTCTTGTTCTCCATGGATACTTAACATCAGGTCACTTTCCCTTGCTTGGAACAGCGGTTGAATGGCACCCGCAGCAGATGAACCGATGAATCCAGTAGTCTTCTGCATGGATGGAGCTCTTCATCGACATCGCCTCCAAGACTTCCAGTAATAGCCTAAACTCTCCACTAGTCAATAGTCATAACTCATAACCTTGGTCGTATTTGTTTCATTATTCTAACACTGATATGTTTGGCTGTTGTGCCTTCAATAGATGCCTAATCGTGTTGCTTTGTTGGTTTCAGGCAATTCTGCACTATGAGAACAGGTAAGAGACTTCTGGCTATTGGTTATTTTCCTGGCTGTGGGTTTATACTGGTTACTGAGGCTAATTCTGCTAAACTTGCTCCATAATAATATTAAACCAATTATCCTACTTTGCTAAGTTAATGGTTGGTTCGAAGTTGAATTTATAGGAAGATGTTTTCTGGAACTTGGGTCTCTTGAGTTTACAGACCTATCATAAGTTACTCCTGCACCTCTTTATCAAAAAAAAAAAAGTTACTCCTGCACCTTCATGTTTACATAAACTGTTGCTGGGGCGATGCAAGGGTATGGGTTTGGGTCTCTAGAAATGTGCATAAGGGCATGGGGCCATCCCACTGCTTTGGGACTATGAAGAATATTTTTCTGTGGGTGCAATTTATTGCATTTCCAAAGCTCTAACGGCGAGCTAGTTAGTGTGACTGACATCGGAGTGTGAATTGGTTTAGGAAGTTTTTTCTGTATTTATTAGCTGGTGGTGGTTATTGTTTGATTAGTGACTTGATGAGGATTCAAGAACAAAGTTGTTACAACAATAATGATATTATTCTGTAGAACCCAACATGAGCCTGAGGACATGAACCCTGACATTCTACCATGATGGGTTTTGGTAGGTTTGGTTCCTCAAAGAAGTGAGTGCTCAGCGTTGGTGGCATCTCTTTGGTGACCTTCACCCCCTGAAGATATTGTTCAACACCTTAAACATGTGGCATCTCTTTGGCTACATTGGTCCTTGAAGGCATGGTCCAACACCATAAACACATGCCACAAAAGTACTCATGTTTTATAGATCCATGGTAAGATTTGTATGTGCAGGATGCAAGGATGCTGCACTGGATCCGTGATAAACTAAAAAATTCCTTTGTGTTCATTGTCAAATTGAGCATCTTGAGTGTTTTGTATGTTACTTATGATATTTGTCATAGAAACCTATAGGCTGTAGAAACATCGGAGTGTACCTTTCCGTAAACCGTGATATGAAAAGGAATGGGGAGCATCTATATAATTTCTTGTTAATGATGTTTTTTTTTTTTTGTGGTTTTGGTTTGCACTCTACTTGTCATGATTATTTTGTACTATAAGGGTGCCAATTTTGAACGTCTAAATGGGAAACTTTCTGACGGACACAAATGACATTGTATATATTGTGCAGTAAAAGTCTTCTCTACGTTGGACAGAAGTCAATGACGATAAATACGCTTGATAGGCACTGCGAACAGTTTCCTGTTACTGTCAGGCCTTTGTTTTTCCGATTTTTATCATGATGTGGACATTTCTGCTATGATGCAATTTCATTCAAATGCTGTAAAATTAGTCTTTCCTTATTTTGTCATTGCTGCCCTAATTTAAGCAGCGATGATAATATTTGCCCATAAACACTTGTTACATGCATATACGTCAAATTAGTTGTCTGTTTGAACCAAGAATGGTCGTTGTCAGTCAACTGGTTGAAAATCGTTGTCCCCTGCTTTGTTTAAATCAGCGTCACACTCACCCTTCCATTAGGATGACACTGAGCACAGAAAAATTTCTGTAACTCACGATTCTATATGCATAGATAAATTTAAGAAACACCAGTGTAATAGACCAGATATGCTCCTGGGCAGATACCAGATCCTAGTTTTTTTTTTTTTTCCTCTCTCTCTCCCTTTTCAGTTCATCATAAGAAACAATGTTAAAAAAAGACCAATTTATCAGAAAGGTTGGCGTGGTTGAACCAGGAGAGGCTCAGGCTTTCATTCAGGCGACATTTAGGGAGGAAGCAGAACGTTTTCTGGTAGTAAATACTAAGTAGTCCACTCTAGCTCCAATCCTGACAAGTACAGTTACATCCAGACAACTTTACTTTTTTTCCATTTTAAGAATTGCACACATGTAATTGACTGCACGCTTGTCTTCCGTTGTTCTAAAGCATCTAGGAGTATGCGTACATATGATTTTTCAGAACCATCCAGATCTCTCTGAAACTCTTTCTTCAGCAAATATGAGCATAACATATATCTTTGTATTTTTTTTTCTTAACAACATCATTCTACACCTTCCAGATCCACCCGAAATATGGTTACAGCAAAACATCTATCTTATGCTTTTCCTATCCATATGGACCTACATGGTGTGGCGTAGCCTGCACATCATTTTTAAAATGTGAAGATATCCACAATCTTGAGTACGTTGCACAAGGAGACAAGAATATGATGGCATCACGGCAACATCAACATCATCACTAATGATTACGGATCTTAGAATGCCATTAGTGAATTAATGTACAGATCTTAGCATGTCAATTACACATTCTGTACCAAAGGAATGAGGGCAAGAAATGAAGAAAACGGCCGATGAATCAGCCAAATAGTAGTCAGCGTAGGTAGGAACAACTGAACGAAGCGCACATTCACAAAAAATTAAGACCACCACAGATCCGTACATCCAAAACGAATTGGCTCTCAGGACAGAAATAAACATTGCAAGGCACCTCCAGGTGCGTGTGCTTCAGGTGAATTAACTGAAGAAGACTGGACCATGGGAATACCGAGTCCAAATGCACAAATGAGCTGCAATAGCTGAGTTTGAACCAATTTAACACAGTTCAACACTTCGAATGCACACGAAAAGAAAAACACCTGCGATAACAGAATTTGAAGTAACGGGGGCATGAGGTAGTCCAAGTAATTCAAAGTATGCATTTTAGTGGTGCAGTGTTTGAATAAATTTGCTTGGGCATCACCAAATTAACAGTAACAGAGCCAACCAGAGTATGCATTGTGCTTCTTCTGAAAACCACTTGGACCCAGCAAAGTATGCAACACCATGGCACCGCATAGCCACTTGCAAAGTCAATGCAACATATGTTACTGTACATATAAAAAGTTTACTTAAATTCGACAACACTTAGAACAAGCATCATGAGTCATAAATTAAAGAGGACCAACTCAGTGCAAGCATACATATATAGATTATATGTGCAGTTAATTTACATATGTGCAGTTCATTTACATATAATCCTTATTCTTCATTGAGCTCATCCATCCTCTCCCTCATCTTCATCAGTGTCGTTCTCACTCTCACCACCACCACCACCACCACCTTCCTCGAGGCAGAGTTGATCCATCATGGCTCTAATTTGGGGCCATTCTCGGTCGATCACCGCCTGCGCCTCGGCCTTGCGCCTGAACCAATCATCCCCGACCTCGACGTAGCCCTTCTCCTGGAGCTCACGGCGCACCCAGGCCTGGAGCTTGGGGAACTTCTCCTGCAGGTCGTAGAACCCCCTGGCCACGAGGTAGAGCCCCACCAGGTCCTCGTCGCTCTCCTCCTCCGGCCGCGGCACAAGGTCCGGGTTCCAGCGCTTCAGGGCCGCGTAGGTGGCCGGCGGCGCCCTCGGCTCCTGCGCTAGGATCCACCGGACATCCTTCATGGGCAACCGGCGCTTCTGGGGCTTCACCCCCGCCGCCGCCTCCACAGGGGCTGTGTCCTCCTTGGCCTTGGGCTTGCTTCGTGCGGCGCGCCGACGGGGCGTCCGACCAGACGCCGCCGCCGCCGCCTCCTTCCCTGGCGCCTTTCTCTTGGTGGTGGTGGTGGAGCAGCTCGTCAACGGAGAGCCTGCGGCCCCGCCGCCGCGGCCTCCACGCTTTTGGCGGCGCCGCGCCGCCTGCGGGGACCCTCCACGGCTGCCATACGCACGAATCGCCGCCGGGTAGACCTCGAAAACGAAAGCCTGGAGCGATTGCAGGTGGGATCTAGCAACCCTACGGCGGCGGCGCGTGATCTTTGGTTTGGATCTATATGGGCGCGGGTGGAGGCGAACCGTTTTTCTAGTTCTACTTTACTGTTCCAGGAATCGGAATCGGACGAAATAGAGGGAGGCTGCCGCGTCGGAGTCGATCGCGCCAGTTGGGCCGGCCCAAAGTGGTACTTGACCAAAATCAATCGTGCGTTATTAGTTAAAATAAAAAAAGTACAAAAAAAAGAAGGGCATTGTGTGTGTGTTTTTTAAATCGTATGTGTTGGGGAAAAAAGGAAGAGAGAGAGAGAAAATACAGTGTCATGGCTCATGACACTTTCTTTTGTTCGAGGAGCGGGATTCAACCCTTTGCTAGCTTTGTGTTTTTTAAATCATGTGTGTTGGGGAAAAAGGAAGAGAGAGAAATACAGTGTCATGACTCATGACACTTTCTTTTGTTCGAGGAGCGGGATTCAACCCTTTGCTAGCTTGATTTCCAGTATCATCGATGATGTGGTAACGATGATAACATACGAGAAGAAGGTTTGTTTCCAGCTTTCTGCTACGACTGATTTTTTTTTTGTGTACTCTTATTTTTATAGGTTATTTCGTGCCTAATTATCCACCTTCTATATTATCCTTTATTTTTATTGATATATATCAGATTTAAGACGCTCATTTGAGTGTCGTTATCAAAAGAGAACCACTTATTTTGATTTACGTGGCCGAATGTGCATAGAAGTGGAAGGTATGCTAGTATATATTTCTATCGGGTGTTACTATTATCAAGTTTCGAGGCAGTAGGCATTGGTTTTCAACATTCTAAATACACTACCTTATCTTTTATTTGTTTATTCCTATTATTACTACCTTATTTGTACTACTTTTTTTTGACAAAATAGGAGATATGGCTGTTGTATCGTGGCATATAGTGTCACTACCCTTTTTTTTTATATTCAAGGGACTAAACCAGAATCACACTTAAATGAAGAGCTCTGCAAGAATATCTGATGCATGTAATTACCTTATATGGCTACTATATCATGGCATATGAAGTGGTAAGGTGATGAAAACATAGAGGAAGTTATTTAAAGTTGTGCCGGGGCTAGAATGAAAATTTGGATGGAAAAACTGAGCCGTACTATAAGTTTGGTCAATCACGAAACTGGGCAGTTAGGGTGATAACTGAGTTTGATTATTTGAAGGAGAAAAATCCAAATCCTGGGCAGTATCAGCATGGTGATTAGTGCAAAAAGTTCAAGAAACCATAGATGCATGCATGACTGCATTTTCCATTTTTTTTATTTAAACTACATCTGAAGACAATTTCCTTAGTACTACTGTACCAGCTAGCAGTGATCATGAGCTATGCATGCCAGCAGTCCTCCTTGAGGATTGTAAAAGTGGTATTTTGAGATGAGCAACAGGAAAACGAAAAGTAGCAGCACAAGGGACAATAATTTATCTCCCACTATTTTTTTTGACAAAAAAAAATTATCTCCCACTGTGTTGAACATAGTCCTGTGCAAGCTCATCAGTTTATCCTTGTGCATTCCGAAAACGAGGCACGAGAGGAAAGGAGTCCAGCCGACCGGTTGGTTGAGTGAGCCGCCACCGCTCTGGGCCTGCTGGATCGAGCAAGGTCCTGTTGTGCTCACCTTGCATCGAAAAAACAATGATGGAACTATGGAAGTGCCCATGCAGCGGCGATTCGCAATGACGACGGAGGCAGACAGGGTCCCGTCCTTGGCTGATGGGCCGGCTGCTGGCCCAAGAGAATAGCTGGTTTCAGAACTCCATGGAGTCACGGACTCACGGTTGGATCCGAAATAGATGGCTCAGAGACAAGTCGATACGCCCAACTTTAGAGGATCTCATTCCCACGTAGACACGTGGCAGCCATCCAAACCTGCGCGTAGCCACCACATTTCACCGCCGTTAGCCCGTTAGCCGGCCGTAGCCCATAGTTCTAGACACCACCCGGCCGTATAGATACGTAAATATAGATTTGTGATACCACCCGAGATACGTAAATATAGATTATTTGTGATTGTTCAGGTTCGGGAAAGCCATTGAAATGAACCTTGGGGAAGAATGCCAGGAGAGAGCAGGCCAGATGAGTCAACCACTGTGCTCAACTGAACTCATCGACGAAACACAGGAGGGTAGTTAAGAACTCAACCGTAAATTTTTGTTTCCATTAAATTTTTTTTTAAAGTTCTAATAATATTACCCTCTATAAACTAGCAAATATGCCTGTGCGACATGACGGTAAAAAATTATAAACAAAACATGTAAAACAACATATATTGTGAATTGTATATATCTATTTATGTTTTACTATTTCTCTATAAAACTGTAATTTATTTTAGGATAATCATAACATCTAATTTAAGCTAAGGTTTGGTAATGATATGACAGCGCCGTATTAAGTATCAAATTTAAAATTTAAAATATAGTCTTGATAATTTTTCTTTGGTTACAGCATAAACATGAGGAATGTATTCATGATGCATGGTCCCGTTTAGACTAGAGTGATTCCTAGAAAACGACTCAATAATACATCCTAGTAGGTTTTAAATATCAGAGTACTAGTGTAAGTTGGACACAAACGGACTCAAGCGTTCCTGACGAGCTGTTCTATAAAAGCACCTACAACCAACACAAATAATGCCGCCTCCGCCTCGCAAAAAAAGGAAAAGATAGGACGAACATTATCTTCTCATGACACTCATCAAGATTGCTATGGGAAGAGTTGTGTACTTGATGGCATGTTCTTTCTTGCTTCTTGTGATCTTCTCTTCGAACTGTGCAACCAGCCAATCGTGTAGGCAGCCCTACTTTTAGTCCCACACTACGTTTTTTTTTTCTTTGACATTTTTAGGACGTTACGTTTATTTATCCGACAATATTCTTTACTGACAATGCGTCGCATGTGTGTAGGTATCGGCCGCCTCTGTCCACCTTGCTTCGAGTGTCCTGACATAGCAAAGTGCAATGCGAAGAACTGTGGCTTCATCTGTGCTTATAATATGAGAGCGAAGGATCATGCCTTCTGCAACAGACTTTCATATCCTTGGAAGTGTTTTTTTTTTTTTTTTTGAAATTAACTGGAGGGGTTTGCACCCCTACAGTGGCTTTATTGAGACTTGAAACAGTTCAGAGCAAAAAGTTACAAAAAAAAGGAGAGGTAGAAGGAACTAAGAGAAAAGTGCAACACTAGTAGCTAATTCAGGAGACAAAGAAAAGAAAAACAGCATAGCTGTTACTGAAAGCCAACTAGCTATTGAATTCCTGCAATCCATTGTTCAATTTGAGGGAAGTACTTTCTTTTTGCTCTTAGAAGCAGTAGTTTCCATTCAATACTAAAATTTTCTTTTGCTTGCTGCATTGATGGGTTGATTTGCCTGAAGATCAGATCATTCCTGGCTTTCCAAATGATCCAAGTGACCAAGATTATGATTTCCATAAAGAAAGGAACACTCAACTGAGCTTTCAAATTTTCCAATGCAACAAGAGGGTCTAGATTATTCAGAGCTTGAATACCAACCATTTCCCAGCACTGTACTGCAAATGGACAAAGAAGTAGTAGATGCTCCCTCGTTTCCTCTGTTCCTTGATTACAGAGGACACAAAAATATGAAGGCAGATGCATGTTTTTCCTTCTGAGTAGGTTTCTTGTACTAATTCTGTCTTTTAATACCAACCAAAAAAATACCTTGTGTTTGTTCTGACAAGAGCTATTCCATAGCCATTTAAAGGCACAGTGAGTGTTTCGGTGACCCTTTAACTGCCTGTAAGCTCTTTTTACTGAGAAACTTGGACTATTCCAAATGTAAGTCCACTGATCTTTGTGCTCTGGGTTTGCTGATTGCATTAGCAATTCAGACAGCTGAGAGAGAGTTGGGTATGGGCCTGATGTGATAAAGGCAACTGGAATAAAGTGTGTAGAGGGTTCTGCTGCTTGGCTTGAGCTAGTGTTAGCCTTTTGTCAGTTGCAAAAGAGTACAGTTCTGGAAACTTTTGAAACAAAATTTCTTGGGACCAAAGATCTTCCCAGATTAGGCAGGTTTCTCCATTTCCAACAGTTAACTTTGCCATCCCTTTGTATTTACTTAATAGTTTTATAATGTCTTTCCACCGAAAGACCCTTTTTTGTTTTCACCAGGTAACTTTCTATTACTGTAGTATTTTTCCCACACTAGAGATACCCAGGGTATGTCCTCTTTGTTGAAGAACTTGTGTAGATGTTTTAGCAGAAGGGCCTCATTTTGTGCAGTGATATAGGCCACCCTCATTCTTTTCTACACAAACCATTTCCCAAGCTGCTTTTGGTTTCTTTTTTGCATTTATGTCAGCCCCTCTCCACAGGCAAAGCTTTCTTAGCTTGTCAATCTGTTCTATAACCCCTTGATGTAACAAAAAGGTGCTCATGCAAAAGGTTGCCAATGCTGTGAGTACTGAGTTTGTTATCTGCAGTCTTCCTGCCTGGTTCAGTAGTATCGAAGTGGCTACCAGTCTTCTTTCGCACTTAGTCACTAATGGTGAGAAATCCACAACTTTAGGTTTTGTCAGGCTTAGAGGTAAGCCCAGATATGTGAAAGGTAGACTGCCAGTGGCACAGCCAAAAGTTCTTGCTAGATGCTGCAATTTATCTTGTTTGGTGTTGATGGGCACCATAATTGACTTGTTATAATTTACTTTCAAACCGGTAGATTCACCAAAGGAATGTAAAAGTGCCTTGAGTGCTAACAGTTGCCTGCTACAAGCTTCCATGACTAAGAGAGTGTCATCGGCATATTGCAAAATTGGAAAGTCTTGAGTATAGAGTAGGGGTATTGGCTGGTTGAGTAGATTCCTGTTCTTTGCCTCATTCACCACCGACTGCAGTAAATCGGCTGCAAGGACAAAGATCAAAGGTGACAGCGGATCCCCTTGTCTGAGTCCTCTTTTACAGTGAAACACTTTTCCTGGTACGCCATTCAACAAAACCGAAGATGTGCCCGACCCCAAAATTTGCTTGATCCATTGCAGCCACTTACTTCCACAACCTTTGGCTTGCATTATCTTGATGATTGCATCGTGCTCAATCTTGTCAAATGCTTTTTCGAAGTCTAGTTTTAGGATGATCAGTTCTTTCCTGGACTTATGGCAGTTGTAAAGATATTCTAGAGCCCATGCCAAACAATCCTGGATTGTTCTGCTTTTGATGAATCCATACTGATTCTTATGTACAAGTAATTTGATTTTCCCTTGTAGCCTGTTGGCCAGAATCTTTGTGATTACCTTTACGGAGGTATTTAGCAATGAGATTGGCCTATAATCTGTAGAATTCAGTGGGTTGTCCTTTTTTGGGATCAGTACTATGTATGAGTTATTTATGCTTCTGAGACAAATGTTGTTATTCTGAAAACCAGTACACAACTGCCAGAAATCATTTGATAGCAATGACCAACACCCCTTGATAAACTCATTTGTGAAGCCATCGGGTCCCGGGGACTTATTGCTTTTTAGCTCCTTAATTACTGATTCCACTTCCTGTCTGGAGAAATCTTCTTCTAGCTGTTGTAAGCCATCAATTGGATGCAGGAGTTCTTCCAAGTTAAAGACAATCCCTTCATGTTCAGATTGTCCCATCCTCTTCCTGAAATCATTCCACAGTAGTTCTGCTCTCTGTTCATGACCGCTAAGAGGGTTTCCGAGTCATCATGTATAGTTGTTATTCTATTTGCTCTATGTTTTATTGTGGCATGGGCATGAAAGTACTTTGTTGCTGCATCCCCTTCTTTTACCCATTTCATTTTTCCCCTTTGGATCCAATAAATTTTCTGTTTCTTCGAGAGAGCTGAGGTTATCGCCACCAAATTTTCTAAAGTTCCACGCAGGCAAAGACAGGTCTCTGAATATTTCTATTGTTTCTAGGAAGTAGAGTACCAACTTGATGTTTTCAATTGCTAAAGCCAGCTTGGGTAGTGTTTTTTCCCAGTCTTTGATCGTCCTTCTTAAATTCTTGAACTTTGCAGTTAAGCTTTTTGCTGGGTCAATAATGCTTTGCTGACAGTACCACCCATTGCTAACTATCTCGAATAAAGTCATCGTGCTATAACCGAGTGATTCTCAAATCTGAAGATTTTGCTTTAGGTATTGTTGTTGAGATTTCTATTACACAAGGCCAATGGTCCGAGGTTTCCATAACTAAAGTTTTTACCACCGTGTCCGGAAACTTGTTAGTCCAATTGATTGTGGTGAAGAACCAATCCAATCTTTCAAGCGTGGCAGGAATTGTTTGTTTGTCCGGGTGAACCGCACGCCATGCAAGTGGTATCTCAATAAGATTCAGCTTGTTAATAGCTTCATTGAACAAAAAGATTTCATTCAAGTCTGCTCCTTCTCTATTTCTATCTTCAGGCTTTCTCAGAAGGTTAAAGTCACCAACAATTATACATTCCATGTTTGAGGGCATTTCATACTCTCTGAACCACTGTAGAAATTACCTTTTTCTTACTGGTGTGCATGGTGCATAAATAGAAGTCAGGAGGAAGGGGTCATCATTCAGCCTTGACCTAAGCTTGACTGCTAGAGCATATTGGTTTCTGAAAACCAGTTCACCAGTGAAGGCTAAGTTTTTCCAGATGATCACCATTCCACCTGAAGCTCCCACAGAAGGGAGCACTTCGAAAGAGTCAAAATCAGGTGGGCAGATATTTTTTATGAAAGCCAGGTCGAAAGAATCTTTCTTTGTTTCTTGTGGACAGACGATTTCACATCTACTTTCTATCACCTTATCTCTAATTGAATTCCACTTTGTGTCACTATTGATGCCTCGACATTCCAATCTAGGATCTTCCAATTTCTTTTGTTTTGCATTGTGGAACTAGAAGGATAAACGACAGTTGACTACCAAGTAGCCCACAAACAGAAGCAGGTAAAGCCACAAACGATAAAAAACTCCCCTCCCACAAGAGTTTTGAAAGAAAACCAATAAGAAGGAACCGGGGACAAGCGATCTGAAGTTGACTGGAAAGAAAGTCTTACAAAACAAAGTAGAGCACCAGTAATTGAAATTGGGCCACACACCCAGCGAACAGATAAAAAATAAAGGAGGTTCGACAGTAAAATAAAAAACAGATAGAGTGACCGAAACTTCAGTCAACTTGGGTGCATCGGTCCAGGCTTCATTCATTGTCATTGTCGGGTTGGGCCCTCTTCTCTTCTTTATCATCATCTCGCATCTTCCTTCTTATCTTTCTTATTTTTCTTTCCTTTTATCCCCACTTGGTTCTATTGTTGTTCTCCCATCGAACCTCCTCACGATCTCATTCTCCTTCATTTGGCAAAGGCCGACACCCATCTTTTTTAGAGCCGATGGAGAAAGGGTTGGAGGCTTGTTTGTACAAGCTGGGAAATTCTTGGTGCGGGAGTTCATTCTAATCCATTGCTATTTGCTCTAACCCTTTCACTTCTTCTCACCATAGTGTCCACTACGGAGTTGACACTTTCTCCTTTCTTCCCCTTTTTTGAGACAAGTTCGGGTTCATTAAGCGAAATTGACACTCCTCGGAACTCGAAACATCGGTCACCGAAATGGGCATGCTGCCTTGTGGGCCCAGCTGCAAAGTTTCAAGTAAGCCTGCCTGGAGTAATTTTTTGGCCCAAGACTGTTGAGCTGGATTTTGTAAGAGGGCCTTGAAAAAGCCAGCCCACTCAGCTGGAACCTCAAAAGTATCAGCTTTCTGTTTTTTAGTGGGCTGCATTTGAACCGAGTTTGGCGCCAAAGGAGAACTGGTGTTGTGCTGGTTGTAGAACACAAACCTAACAATCCCAATTTGAATCTTTTCTTCCACTACCACACCTTGACGCAAGTTTGGTTGTTGGGCTTGATTAGTGATCTCATTGTCTTGCAAGATTATCACATTCGATTGACACCGGTTCCTAGAACTTCCTGTTGCTGAACAGGTGTTCCTATATTCGTTTCTTGAAAGTGCTCTCCATGATTGACTCCCTCTTGAGTTCCTTCAATCAAGTTGTTCTGCTGCTGCTCCCCTCAATCAAATTAGGTTGAAAAAGCTGCTGTAAATCTTGCTCAATCAGGTCTACCACTTCATTCTGAATTGAATCTTCTTCAATCCCTTGATTACCCCCGGGATCATCTCTTGCTGGATCACCAATTGTTCTTCAACATTTAGGGGAGGAGGCTGAGCTTGCTGTTGTACCCAGTTGTCATTTTGAGGCCAATCTTGTTGCTCTTGAAAGACCTCAACCTCATTCTGTTGGGGAACTAAGTCTGGTATCTCATCATTCTGTGCACCAAACTGTTCAATCTGAGCTATAGCTTGCTGAGGTGGATTCCCAATCTGCTCCTCTATGTTGATTGGATCTTGTTCTTGTGCCAGTTGGGCAGCCACTTCCTCAGGTTGTAAAGGCTCCTCTTCATGAACCTGTAGTACTGGAAAATGCAAAGGGATTGGGTGATGCTCAATTGCAGGTGGTACAGCTGGTCCCTGAACTGGTTCCTGAGCAGGATCAGGTAGAGCAATCTGAAGAACCATTTCTTGTTCAAATCCAATCGCAGGATCAATGACCATCTCAAGTGGATCTTCATCTAATGGCTCCTCATTGAGATCTTGCTGTAAAGGTAGCTGCTGCTGGTTTCCTTGATTCTCAGGCCAGTCCCCCCAACCTGGCATCTGTACATCCTCATCATCAACTTGTTCTTGTGGGTTGTCTTGTTCTACCGGTTCAGCTTCTTCCTCAGCATGCTCCGGCTGAGGAGCAATAACTTGTTGACCCAAACCAAAGAAGTCAAATATCATTGGGGCACCATTGTCCGGCAGTTGAGGAACTGCCTCTTCCTGAGGTGGCTGTGGTCCAAGATTCTCCTGCTGCAGAATGTCACATTGCACCGTCCAGGAGTGCCCATTCTGTCCCAGGCCATCTGAGAACACAGAGAAATGTGGTATGTCCTCTAAATCTACCACTCGAGCTTTAACTATCAGCCTTGTCAGAACATTGTATTCCTGCTCTGTTGATTCTTTATACCAAGTGATTACTTTCGCAAAAGGCCCAAGCACTGCATCTATAAAGTCATCCTCCCAATAATCCTCTGGTAACCCCATTAACATGATCCAGCATTCATGATTAAAGTTCAGACTTCTCCAGTTTCTACCCTGGTCATGCTTAAAGAAGTTGAAAAAAGCCCCTTGAAACAGATGAGGGCTTTCATTCACAAACTTGTCCCTATCAAAGTCATTGCCAAATCTAACAAAAGCCTGCCCCAAGTGAGTTCTTTGCACCTCCTTAATACGGACTCTTCTATTCAAACCAAAATCTCTGATGACTTCTTCTACTGCTGGGAAATAAAGGACATTACCCGGTAGAGGCTGTATGGTGACGATCGCCAGATCTTCGTTTCTTGGTCTGGGCCTTCGTGGTGCCATTGTCCTCACCATAACCGGCCTGTTGGGGATGTCGAGGATGTTTGTACCTCGTGGCTTGAAAGGGTTTGGATCTGCGCGTTGATATGCCATGATCTTGGAAGAGCTTAGTTCAGTGTTGGAAAGAATGGCGAGGGTTTCTTGGAGGGTAGAAGCAGGGGCGAGTTCCAGCTGAGTGAAGTGGGGTTTTCTTGTACTGTTACCGTGTTTATCAGCTAAAGTAAAACCAGCGGGGTCGGGAGAGTCACCCAATATCGTATCATCTGGAGCTGTGTCTGACTGGTGGGCCCTTACTTTGCTTGTCCCACAGTTCAGCGAGAGATCAAGGTCTAAGAAATTAACCATTGGCTCCCCGTGCGGCCGGCTCTGATCGATGGAGGGACCTGCCCCGGCCCAACCGTCTAGAGCGTTTCGTGGGCTGTGCACCGGCCCACTGCTCATTGATTCAGTCCAAACCACATTTAAGTCAAAAGATTTCCTCTCTCCCTGAATCCTGCTGCCCTCGCTCTTTTTCCCTCCAAAACCGGGTTCCCCTGCAATTGACTGCCACATGACCCTTTCCCAAGCAAGTATAGCATCTAATTGCATATTTGCACTTATTTCTAACGTGTCCCGTGGACAGGCAGCGAGAGCAAATCTCGGGAAACAGGGGCTCTGAAGGATTGCGTTCAGACATAAGTTGACTTTGCCTTGCTCTCTCTCCCAAATTCAAATTAGAACTTGATGGCCCGCTGCCATCAAGAACTCGACCAATAGGCTGCTTTCCTTTCTCTATGGCAAGCACACAACCCTTCCATGCCGATTGCTGATCAAAGAAGGGGAAGGAAAGACGCTGGTTAATCGGAACTCTGTTAGCACCAGTGAGGGGAACTGATTTGACTACCTCAGCAAAAGACTATCTACAGAAGGATTTTTAGGTGCAGCAGTGGGAACTGATTTTTGAACTCGGGTCCAAGAAGCTTCTTCCTCATCACAGAAATTAAGCCATTCATGACGCCAATTAGGACCACCCGCACCCCACAGATGAAAGAAGACTTTATAATCGGAACACTCAAAAGAACGAAGATTAACGATATGAAAACCCACCCATTTAGAAGCAACAGAAAACCGAAAAACTCTGTCAGAGAGCTGAAACACATCGAAATCGAGAGCCACCCCTCCAATGGTGGCTTGGAGGATCGCTCCCACCGAGAGAGCAGAGAGCTTGAACTTACAACGACCAAACGATGCCACCAAGAAGAAGGGTTTCCCTTTAGCGACCGGGGTCACCGTGACGCCAAACTTGTTCTTGATGACTTTCTGGATGTTGACGCCCGGGCGCTTGTTGATTGCAAGGGCATCCATCTTGATCAACGTCAAGGAGAAGGCGCCTCAACCTTGTTTCCGGCTAGAAGCAGGAGGCATCAGTGCATCGGGGCAGCGACGGCGCCGCCGCTGCGGCAGCGCGAGAGGGGCTCTCCAACAGTGATTGTAAGAGAATTATATTATACTTCTATATACACACACACACCATCCTTGGAAGTGTTGCTGCCCAGGAAAACTTGTGTAAAGAAAGATTAATCATGTCTGATGGAAATTAAATAAAACTAGTAAAAGGTATCTCGTGCGTTGCAATGGAGAAGAAATAAATCCTTGTACATCGAAATTATATAAAATAAGAAAATTATTGGCTTGTGTGAATCCATGTTGTAATAGAAGTCATTTTGTACATGGTTTGAGTTAAACCTTGGGAATACAAATCTTGAATAATTCTCAAGTTGTTGATTTGAAAAATATGAAGATTAGATGATTAGATTTGTCTTAAAAATACTTTCATAAAAGTATACTTATATCACTTTTTGATTAAAAAATTTATAGAGTAAAGAAGTCAAAGTTGTGTTTTTGAAGACCGTGTCGCTGCCCAAAACGACTTCTTGTCACTGCCGCTGCCTCCTCCTCCACATCTTTTTTTTTTCGAAAGATCCGTTACCGGCTTTCATTGATAAGTAAGAGTTAGCAAAATTTGTTACAAACATTGCACGAGAAGCGCCCACACCTTTTGCTGGCAAATCACCCTAGCTGATTGCCACGCCACCCCTAAAAATTAGCTAGACTAATTTACATTGTTATCAGATGATACAACCATCAGTGCTGAGCCTAACTGAAATGGAGGCGGCAGTATAGCCTCCAGGCAACTGAAACCGGCACGTAGCCAAACTTTTGCTTCATCTTGTATGCTTCTGAACAGCTGCATCCTTGACCTCGTGCGATTACTGAAGATTCTGTTGTTTCTTTCTTTCCAAATCTCCCAGAGGGTTAGCATGACAACTGAGCGTACACCATCTGCCTTCTCACCTTGACCTGCATTTCCCAGGTCCAAGAACCACTGTTCCAAATTTATCGGAGTCCTCCAGTGAGCTGGCTTCAGCGCCGGTGTGTGTATCCAGTCCCCAATGTTGTCCCAAATCTCCCTGGAGAACGGACATTCCTGGAATAGGTGATTTACTGTTTCTAAATTTCTGAGGCATAGCTGACAGAAATATTCGTTTGGCCATTCTCTGATTAGTAGCCTCGCCGCTGTCCATATCCTGTTTTGCAACATCAGCCAGGTGAAAAATTTGCACTTTGGAGGAGCCTTCGTCTTCCAGATTGATGGCGCCGAAATAGAAGGGATTCTGCCCTTGAACTGTAGTTGATATGCAGAGTTTGCTGTGTATTCCCCGTCCCGTGTATGTAGCCACTTGATCGAATCTCTAACATTTGGTTGCAGTTGTATCAGATTGATGCGCTCAGACAATGATAGGAATTCTCCAAGTAGTCTTTCAGTCAAATTGTAATCGACATCTCTTATCCAGTTGTCATTTTGCAATGCTGCCTTAACTGATCTGTTCTTTCTCTTGCTGTGTGTGAAGAGTCCTGGGAAGAGGGTGGCCGGGGCTTCACCCTGCAGCCAACGTGATGTCCAGAAAATTGCCCTTTTGCCGTTGCCCAGCTGTACTTTCGTCGCCGCATTGAAAAGTGCCATGTCTTCTTTGTCTACTGGAATCTCCAGACCTCTCCAAGGTCTGTCTCTATTGTCCCAGGAAAACCAGAGCCATCGGAGCCGTAACGCTCTACTGAATTTTCCTAATTCCAGAATCCCCAGGCCCCCATAAGTTGTTGGAGCACACACCTTGGTCCATGCCACCTTGCACTTGCCACCTGAGAGCTCCTTGTCGCTTGCCCATAAGAATCGCTTCTGCAGTTTGTCCAGTTCCTTGAGGAAATTTTTTGGCGCTTTGATTACAGTGTGCAGGTATACCGGCATGGAGCTGATTACCGAACGCACTAGCTGCCTTCTTCCTGCTATGTTCAGCATCTTTCCTTGCCACCCAGAGACCCTCGCCTTAGCTTTGTCTTGTATGTATTGAAGGTGCACCATTTTCATCCTTCCAAGAGTTAACGGTAGCCCCAGATATTGGATAGGGAAATTTAGTCTGAGACCATGAAAGTCCTGCAGGATCTCCTCCATGTCTAGACCTGCACACCTGATTGTGGCTATGGAGCTTTTTTGCATGTTTATTTTTAGTCCAGTGGCCTCTCCAAAAGCCGCCATGATCTCCATTATGTTCTTGATATCATCTCAGATCGGGTTGGCGAAGATAACAGCATCATCAGCATACACTGAGATCCTAATTGATGCGTGTCTGCCCTTGAGTCTTGATAGGAAGCCATTCTCTGTAGCCCAATTGAGGATGTTGTTGAGAGAGTCGATTGCGCGTGTCTGCCCTTGAGTCTTGATAGGAAGCCATTCTCTGTAGCCCAATTGAGGATGTTGTTGAGAGAGTCGATTGCCAATATGAATAGGTATGGTGATAGTGGGTCCCCTTGTCTTAGTCCCCTCCGATGGTGAATAGCATCCCCCGGGCATCCATTTAACATAACCGATGATGAAGATGTACTGAGCAGCACTGCCAGCCAATCCAGCCACCTAGTAGGGAATCCCCTTTGACTAAGCATTTCGAAGAGATATTCCCATGAGACGGAGTCGAAAGCTTTTGTGATGTCAAGCTTGATTAGGCATGCTGGAGTTTTTGTTCTGTGATAATGTCTCGCCAGCCCCCTGACGTACATGTAGTTGTCTTGGATGCATCTCTTCTTAATGAAGGCACTTTGTGACGGCGAGATGAGTTTGTCAATATAAGTGGCCAGCCGGATTGAAAGCACCTTGGTCAATAGTTTTGCAAAGGAGTGGATCAGACTAATTGGTCTGAAATCTTTTGGAGACGTCGCAACTTCCACTTTTGGAATCAGGACCACTCTCGCCTTGTTCAAGTGTCTCAAGGCCCCATTGTGATGAATGTAGAAGGCTTGGAAAGCATTGATCACCTCTGATTTGATGATGTCCCAGCAATTCTTGTAGAAATCATTAGTGAAGCCATCGGGGCCTGGTGCCTTTTCATTTGGGAGGTACTTCACAGCTTGTTGAATCTCATCTTCACTGAAAGGCCTATCCAGTTCCAAACCAGGGAGTTGCTGCAGCATCGTTGGGTTGAGGTTCTCCCAGTTTAGACTCCTGGTTCTAGTCCTCTTAGTGCCCAGCAGGTCCTGAAAGTATTGTTGCAGGATCTGTTGCTTCTCCTCATGATTCCATACTAGGTTGCCTTCTTGGTTTTTTAATGATGTGTCTTCTTTTTCTTGCTGCCATTTTCATGTGGAAGAATCTTGTACATGCATCACCTGATCTGATATATGTAATTCTGGAGGCCCGCCTTCTTCTACTTCGCTCAAGAGCTGCCAGGCCTAGTAAACGTATCTTCAGATCCTGTCGAAGTGATATTTCTTCAGTTGTCATCTCTCTAAAATCCTGGGCCATGTCCAGTCTCCATATGACCTCTTTGGCAATGTGGAGCTGCAGCCGAGCATTGCTGAAAAGTGGCTTGCTCCATGCCTTTAAAGCTGCCGCTGTCTCAACAAGTTTTTTGCTTAAAATGGTTTGTGCTGACCCAACCTGTTCTTTACTCCAGGCTTCCAGCACAGTTTCTCTGAAACCTGCTATACGTAGCCAATGATTTTCAAATCTGAAGGTTGCTTTCCTTGGTATGTTTTCCCGCTTCGTGAGGAAGAGGGGGCAATGATCTGAAGCACCAGTAGATAGCCCAGCCAGTGTGAAGTTTGGGAAGGCCTCTTCCCATTCAGAGTTACAGAAAGCTCTGTCCAGCCTGACCAACGTTGGGCTTGCTCTTTCATTTGACCATGTGTATCTTCTATTTTGCAACACGATTTCCATGAGTTCACTGTCATCAAGTGCCCTACGGAATTTGCCCATTAGTCTTCTGTTAAGATTGAGGTTATTCTTGTCGCTGGCTTGATAAATTAGATTGAAGTCACCCATGATAATCCATGGTATATTGCTGGCAGGTTTGATTGCTCTGATCTCTGCAAGGAACTCCTCTTTTCTGTTGTCATCTGCGGGGCCATAACATGTTGTTAACAGGAAAGGTGTAGGAGAGGAGGCAACAATGATTATCGTTGAGATTGAGAAAGTTCTATTGACTGCATTTGACACTGTGATTTGGTCTTTATTCCAAGCAAGCAGAATTCCTCCTCTAGTTCCCTGTGCTCCTAATTCCAAATAGGAATCCAGGTGCTGTCCAAGAGTTTCAAGAGCTAGTATAGGGGATGTGTTGGCCAATTTTGTTTCCTGCAGGCATACAATACTAGGTTTTGCACAAATGACTGTTTCCCTTACAAGTTCTCTGTGGGCTGCATCATTTAGGCCCCTCACATTCCAGCTTAGAATTGTGAGGTCGTTGTTATCCATAACTAACAATAGATTCACCTTTAAATAAGCAGAGCCAGTACAAAGCCCCAAAGGGCTGACTCTCCTTATCTAAACACCTGCCACTACTGACTCTCATAGCTTGTTGAGTCATAACATCGAACACTACTTGAGGCCAACTCACTCCCTGATACTGCATCACACCTAACATAAGAAACGACCCAAACACAGAGCTAGAATTCGACTGCCGACTACTAACACGCCTGACACTCTCCAGCACAACTTCACCATGGATGGTACTCATTCTGTAACCAGAAGGCAGCCTGCAAGCCCACTGTCATCGTCAGACTGCATCATCAAAAGAGGCCATCTCTCCCTCAGCAGCCAGTGCAGCAGATGCCGCCATGACTGTGCCGCTGTCAAGTGATGTCAGCTTCCGCACCGCCTCGATTTGTGCCTGACTGAGTGGAGTGGAAAAGGTCTTGGCGAGAGCCATCAGTGCGTCGTCGCCAACCGCCTCCCCCGGTCCAACAAGCTCGAAAGCCTTGAGCAGCCTGTGAGTGGCACGCTTGGAGACCGGGACGGAGCATGTCTTCGCCATCTGTCTGGTGCTCCTCCTCACAGCCATCGTCTTCGTCGTCTTGTTTCGTGCCGCTGCCTTCCCCTTCTGCTGCTGCTGCTGCACCGGTGTCTCCAGGATAACTGGCTCGCAGGGAACGAAGAGTCCCTGAACCATGGCGCTCTCGCACTCCTCCAACCTCATGTCAGCCACCTGCTCAGTGATGGCCGCGGCCATCTCGTTGCCAGTCATGCCCTGCTGCAGCTGAGTGCCGGGGCCGAAGAGGATCTCGGCATTTGCGTCATTTGGCCTGTAGACTGGGGAAAGGATCTATACTGCCGCCTCCATTTCAGTTAGGCTCAGCACTGATGGTTGTATCATCTGATAACAATGTAAATTAGTCTAGCTAATTTTTAGGGGTGGCGTGGCAATCAGCTAGGGTGATTTGCCAGCAAAAGGTGTGGGCGCTTCTCGCGCAATGTTTGTAACAAATTTTGCTAACTCTTACTTATCAATGAAAGCCGGTAACGGATCTTTCGAAAAAAAAAAATTATCGAAAAGCATCTGGCCTTCCCTGGGGTGGCACGCGGACGTGGCATCCGACAGGACGCCGGAGGATCCTTCACCGCCTTCCTCTTGTTGGAGGATCCGTTCGACGAAACATGAGGTCCGGTGGCCGGCGCTTCTTCCTTCTTCATCTTCCTCTTGCTGGGATCCCTCTTCAACGGGCCTGTTGTCCGGTCGCAGTCGCCGCCACTGCGCTCTTGGTCTTGGTGGTGCCCCGGCTCAGCAAACCTTCCCCGCCTGCCATCGGCTGCCAACTGGAACCTTCTCGCCAGGAAACCTCGAAGCTTGTAGCGATAGGAAGTCAGACCTGGCAACACTACTACACTAGCTCTCGATGGCTTGGCTGAAGGATGCGGCGGCGGGGTGGCTGGATCTATATGGGTGGAAGCCATCCGGCGAGCCCTACCAGCATGATCAGGTCGGATTCGGGGAGGAAGACCAAGACGGAATAGTACAGAATGGAGGCTAGCCATAGTCGGCCCTGGTCTACAGTCCGTGTCGTTGGAGTCGACTCTTCCGCGGCTGTTGGGCTTGGGCCAGGCCGAACGTGTGACGTAACGAAAAAGGCCCCATTTCATTTAACACTTTCTTGTATGACGAATTTTAACATAGTGCCTGCACATTTTTTCAATATAAATTTGTTCACATTTTTTTCTTATTGACATTGATGTAACGTTGCCATAATAATATTTAGTTTCATGGCAAGAAAATTTGTATTTAATGTTTTAAAAACATGCTGAAACATTCATTATAGTATTTTCAAAATATCTATTTAATTTTCTTGAACAAATCATATTTTTGTACGCTTCAAGATATATTGTAAGAAATCCAAATATATATGTTCTCCTATATATGTGAAGTGTCCCCCAATAAATCTCATTAGGTATTTATTATATTTCCTTTTACCTATACAAATGATGAAATCATCTAATGTATGTCGGTGTCAATTCGTTGTATTTCGAGTAGAAAAACTCAGCTAGTAGCTACCAATTTGTGGCCTCCTTTCCTTTCCAGCCTTTCTGGACAGCCCGCAAGGGTGCAAGGCCTAGTGGCCCACTAAGCCACACGGGCACACACCCGTGCTCCTCCATCCACATCTGTTCGGCTAAATTCCCAATCCCGCCTCCATTGCCTTCTCTGTTTATTCAGACTCCAGCTCCAACGAGCGGTAGTGGTGCTCCAGTCCCGGCAAGCGGCGACAGGACAAGTGCGGGGACACGGTCACGTTGGGGCGGCAGCCGGGGCTTTTGCCAGCCTGAGGCTCCTTGCTGCAAGCAGTGGCGGCGACGGCTGCATTTGGCCACCTAGGCCCTAGGTGCTAGTTGCTACGAGTCCAGCTTGCAGGCCATCGTACCAGGCCACCAAGACAGTAGGACGACCGACGGAGAGGGATTTAACCGAATACTGATAAGGATTTACAATGTGAATGTGTGCTAGTGGTAGTGATTTTTAGTTAATATAGTGTGCATATATTTTTCTTGTACACTAATTTCTATTGCATAAATTCTTATATTATTGGAATTTTCTGGACTGGAATACCTAACTTCAAGATCCTGACTCCACCACTGATTGCCGCCTGCAAAGAGGCCGAGGTTCCCACACCATCGCTCCCCGGCGGGATCTCGGTCGCGGACGGCCATCCCGTCTCTGGTGTTGGGCTGCCTTGCCTTGGGTCGGCGTGGTGAAGCTTGCAAGGAGCAGCTTGGCCTCGTTGCCACCCTGGCACCACGTACGTGGCCTGCTGATCGCCTCTAAAAACGCTATTGTCCCAATCAGCAGGTGTGCCCCGCTGTAGTGCGGATGAATCGGACATTCATTTACTCGCACATATTGACGCTACAGCCTCCGAATTTGGAATGTCGTGCGTGCTTGGACAAGCGGTAACTTGCCATCCACTTCGCAGTGGGACAATCTTCGCAGTGCGTACACATAGCAACCTGCAACATGCAAAAACATAGCAACCTGCTCCTCAACAGTTGCATGAATGCTGTCTTTCAACAACTGTCTACTACGAAAGAGGTCACACAAACTGAAAAACGGCGCCCTCCTCATTCTAAGCAAGTTAATACAATGAACATCGCCACACTCATAGATATATCTGAGGTTGTTCATCCTCTGTTTGTCCCTTTCTGCCATGGGGCCATAGGTAACAGACCGTGCATCTTCAGCTCTCCTCCTAAACCACATGAAAAACCAAGCAGCCACTGCAACAACCACAGAAGCGGCTGCCCTGCGCCTAGACTCGAGGGACATTTCTATGAAAATGATGAAGACATGAATGAGATAGCTATTCAGCACTTGTGGTTGGTACTCAGTTGCAAGCAAATATTCATAGCATGACCCTGTGCAATAGACGCGGCTGCCACACCAAGAGGTGCTCCTCCAGCGCCTAGGGTTACAAGTAATCTAATCATGGACCTATGCACTGTGCTCAGTACGAATCGGCCTGAATAGCCCAATTAAATTTGCCTCATCACAGATCTAAGCAAATAACAAGGGGGAAACAAGTGCGAACATGTAGATCAGGCATAAGAAGTAACAGATCTGCGAATCAATGCTCACAAACCATTGCACAACAGAAGCAAAATCGGATGAAACCAACAAATAATCGCCTTGCAGATAGGAAGGGGAGACGGGAATGGAGAGCTGTATACCGTCCAGGCAACGGAGGACCACCGCGCACCACCGGTGGCGGTCGACACCGGCGGTCAACCGAGATCGAGAGGGAGTAGGTAGGAGCGCACCAGAGCCAAGGAGGGAGGAGTGGCGAGAAGAACCGGGGGCGGTAACCCTAGCCACCGCGGACAGGGAAATCTCCCGCGCGACGCGCCTCCTTCCCGCCAAGCGTCGCGCCGTCCCGGACCAAGAGCGAAGCTCGTTCCCCAGCAGACGGCGTGGTCCGGGATGGAGGGGGGAAGAGGAATGGCAGGGAGCAGGGAAACGGTGCACGGGGGGCAACCCAACACGCCGAGTGCACGGTCTCAAGCAGGGAAACGGTTCGGGGAGGTGGTGCTCCTGGCTACCAATCACACCCTAACCATTTTAGTAGCATGGAAGATTTGGAAAGAGAGAAATGCAAGAATTTTCAATCGACGTCATTGTTCAGCGGAAGCACTCATTAGTAAAATAAAGGAGGCAAGACTCTGGTGTGCAGCACTCATTAGTAAGAAGGCAAGACTCTGATGTGCAGTAGGAGCTAAAAAACTTAGTGAGATCATCCCTATTTTCCTTGGCTGAGGCTTAGTGCATTTATATGGAGTTTGTTGTTCAATCGACGTCATTGCTCAGCGGAAGCACTCATTAGTAAGATAAAGGAGGCAAGACTCTGGTGTGCAGCACTCATTAGCAAGGAGGCAAGACTCTGGTGTGCAGTAGGAGCTAAAAAACTTAGTGAGATCATCCCTACATTCCTTGGCTGAGGCTTAGTGTATTTATATGGAGTTTGTTGTTCAATCGACGTCATTGCTCAGCGGAAGCACTCATTAGTAGGATAAACGAGGAGGCAAGACTATGGTGTGCAACACTCATTAGTAAGATAAAGGAGGAGGCAAGACTCTGGTGTGCAGTAGGAGCCAAAAAACTTAGTGAGATTATCCCTACTTTCCTTGGCCGAGGCTTAGTGCATTTATATGGAGTTTGTTGTTTCTTTGTACTAGGATCGTGCCCGTGCGTTGCAACGGGAAAAAAATAATACCATAATAACTAAAATTTCAGTGTGTTTGTACTATTAAAAAATGATAATCATGAACTCTTCGTCCTCCACCTGGATGGAGGTCATAGCAGCTGCACCTTTCTTTTCAGCCTCTAGTTGAAGGCCCTTTTTGTCAATGAAGCTCAACGTCTCCTTAAGTGACTTCATTTCTTGCTATATGCAAGACAGCAAATTCAGTATAACAAATTCAGTATAAATATTTAGAATAGGTTACATCCAAAATATAACATGGAGACTGAGGCTGAGTACATATAAAATTAAAATATGAGTTGATGTACCTGAATTTTTTGCCTAAGAATTTGAATGTCTTGACTTCAAACAAATCTTTTTTCCTGTGTTAACAAAATGGGTTCATCAATTTTGTTTCTTTCTTTTTCAACGCAAGTGCTTCAGTCTCCAGATCCACTTTACTTTGGGCTTCCTTCAAGGAATGGAGCTTCAAGACTTCAAGTCAATATCTAACTCAGAGCCATGGAATCTGGAGACCACTGCACTGAGCCACTGATTCTTTCTTGAACTTCATGGATCCAGGCATTGTTTTCAGCTACCTCTGCTTCTTTCAACATCCCAACTCTTGAAGCTCTGTTGACTCCCCAGACACCAACAGAAGCATGAGCCTGTTTCATATCACAATACTGCCGAATTCTGCTGCAGTAGTGTAAAAACAAACTGCAAAGCTCCAATGTGCATGATGCTGACAGGAACAGATAGGAAGTTGCGTCCTGTGACGCGTTGGTGGCAGGCTCATGCCAACAACCCAGGAGTGTGATCCCTAACTGGCATCCTGTCTTTTCCTGTAAGCCTTGTTCTGGCCATTCCAGTGCATACCACAAAAAAGACGAAGATCAGACATGCATGACAGATCACTACAGAATTAAGCCATCGAATTCTTGCTATCAGGCATCAGGTAAAACTACCATGCTTGCATGCAAATCACAGATATCTTAAATCAACTACAAGGGCACAGAGCCTTAATATTTACTCAGATGACTAAAATGCTTGTGCGGATCCAGGTATTGTGTAACTTTCAGAGGTCTTCAATGATATACCCCAAAACGGATCACTTTGTAATGTCTATGCTACTTTTCATTTTTAATGCAGCATTTACAGAATAGAAAAACAGTGTAATATTTTCTGACAAAGCAAAGGTGTAGACAAAGAATTCCAAAGACTGAATTGACGGTTATGAAACATGCCTTTAAGTGAAACTGTTATCCTAGTTTAGGGATCAAAGACAAATCATAGCAGTGAAGCTCAGAAGGACAGGTGTAGAGTAATCTATGCAAAAGACCGTCAGGGTTTTGAAGCTGACGTTTTGGATTCAAAAAGTGTTCCTGAACCTGCTACCAACTTGCTTAGGAAAACCATTCAGACAAGCACATCGTCAGACAACTAATTGATGTCTGAAAACATACCTGAAACAGTGGCCACTTATTCAAATTTCCTACTGAAAACTTGCTGCCACTTTGCCCAATCAAATCTCGACACTACCACAGTTGGTACTTGGTAGATCCCCTGATCAGTTGACATAACTGCTAATTTAAATTTGGCAAATTACAGAAAATTTGGACCGTTTTTGGATTCTAAATTTTTGCATGGCTGCACCAAACAAAATCTGAACAAACCATACAAAATTATTTACATATTATATATATGTAAACTGAAATTCACCGAGATAATTAATGACTGCAAAATGTGAAATGGCAATGGTTCATTTACCGCTTCTGAAATCTGAAACCATTCTGAAAGGGAACTACCCCTTCTTCCCAGCCTGAAATCTGAAACTACAGTAACTATGATACTAATTGGATGCAACTGGAAAGGAACCATGCCGAGAGAATCTAATTTATCGTGCACACATTTTGCAAGGCAAGGGTTGGAGAAAATCAAATCTGAATACAAATGACTACAGGGTTTGTGTTCTCCGTTTCGCACAGCACGAAGGGAAGCAACGGGTGGGCATACCTGTCGTCTCCTCGTCGCCGGCGAAGTGCACACCTTGCATGCCGGCATCTTCTCCTCAGTGATCCGGTCTAGGAGGAGGGAATGACAGGTGTGGATCGGGCATGGGCGAGGCGGCGGCACGGGTTGGGTATGGCCTTACGCAGGCGGCGCGGCAAAGCGGAACGGAGCACGCCGGGATTGGCGACGTGCGGCGGTGTAGATAGGCACCCCAGCCCAATTTTCCGCGGGCGAGGGCGATAGCGAGGACGCTGGCGCAGGCGCAGCGCGAGGGCAAGGGGAGGGAAGAGGGATAGAATCCAGGGGCTGCAGGAAAAAAGGCCGAGGGCGCGCGGCCAGGTTACCGCATGGCCGGGCGTGCTCTGAAGGTGTCCCGAGGCGGAGGTGACCCGAGCATCGGAGGCGGCTCGCGGCGGCGGCTTGTGGCGGCGAAGCGCGGCCGGCCTGCCCGCGCGAGCGGCGGCGGAGGGCGGCGCTGCGAGCTCTCCGGCCGCGGTCTTTATCTTCCTTGGCGGCTCTCCGGCCGCGGTCTCCTGCGAGGCCAAGGCGCCCGTGCCACCCCCTGCTCCACCGGCGAGGTGCCCGCGCCGCCCCCTCACCTCTCTCTCTTCGGCTCCGGTGGCCTACGGAGAAGAGGACGGCCCGTTCGTCCGCCTCCAGCTCTATCCCCTCCCTTCCGCTGCTCCGGCTCCGGCTGGCCTCGCTGGCCTCGACGCGTCTCCATGGCCGCCGGCGGCCCCAAGCTCGATGCGGTAAAAGGGGGCCCTTCCTCCGCCGCGTCGCCACCGTACGCTACGCCCGGTCCTTCTTCCTCCACGCGCCGGCAGGCCTCGGAGCTCACGCGGCGGTGGCGGCCCCCTCGGAGCTCGCACGGCGTCTCCTCTGGGCCGCGGCGGCGGTCCCCCGGCTCGCGGCGGCGTCTCCTCCGGGATGCGACGTCCGGCAGCGGAGCAGAGGTGCGAGCGAGCGAGAGGCGCCCTGGAAGCCGGGCGTGGCAGCGAGCGAGCGGTGGCCTTGGGGCGTGGCGGCGAGCGAGCGAACGGTTGCCCAATCAACGATTCTTTTGAAACTTCTTAGGGGTAGAGATTTGTTTTTTTTTTGTACAGTGCTGATTCCCTTGTTTATTAATACAAGTTCAGCAGAACTCCTGCTGACCCTTTCAAAAAAATGTCTCAACAAATATCTATGGGAGGGACCCATGAGAGGGATCTTTGTACCTATTCGCGCGATGCTGTTTGCACGCCTGGTTTTGGTGAGCCCTGGGGGCAGGTGAGGTGACGACGACGCGACGACTAGAGAAGTTTGACTTACTAGTGAAGGTTCCACATTTTTTCCACCTGGACTTTGTCACTCAAAACACACACATTTTGATTGGCTATCAGCTTCTCCACTCTGGATTTCTGTCCTGCTGATTGCAACTGGCAGCGCCCAGTGCAGTAAGATATCAATAGCGTGGCAACACATATTCCATAGCTCAATAGTGCAGGTCCAGTACAGAGACGTACAGACATCAGATAGGATCGCAATCACAAGTGAATTTAAGTATCAACAAAACAAATAAAAACTAACAGATACATCTTGATGTTATAGTATAAAAGGAAACACTACAGGAAACAAATTCTTTGCCGAATGCCCGCAGCACTCGGCAAAGCAGAAAAGCACTTCGGCAAAGGCTTTGCGAAGTCTTTTCAGACTCGCAAAGCCCACTCTGGCACGGGCTCTACTCGGCAAAGCGCAGGCTTTGCCGAGTGCCATCGGCACTCGGCAAAGGCTTTGCCGAGTGCTTTTCCGCCTTTGCCGAGTGCTACCGAGCCGGCCGGCAAAAAATCTACGCCGTCGGCCTGGGCTCGACGGCTTTGCCGAGTGCCGACACCGGCACTCTAAAAAGCCTCCTTCTTTGCCGAGTGTCGGCGACTCGGTAAAGATTTTTTCCAAACATTTTCAAAAAAATATTTTCTTTG
Source organism: Themeda triandra (assembly GCA_018135685.1). Taxonomy (NCBI): domain Eukaryota; kingdom Viridiplantae; phylum Streptophyta; class Magnoliopsida; order Poales; family Poaceae; genus Themeda; species Themeda triandra. The sequence goes on along the minus strand of JAENPR010000309.1, from coordinate 243,885 downwards.
CCGAGTGTCAAATTATTTTCTTTGCCGAGTGCCAAGACTCAAAAGATATTTTCCAAAAAAAAAATAAAAAAAATATTTTCTTTGCCGAGTGTCAAATTATTTTCTTTGCCGTGCCAAAGACTCGGTAAAAGATATTTTCCAAAAAAATAAAAAATTTATTTTCTTTGCCGAGTGTCAAATTATTTTCTTTGCCGAGCCAAAGACTCGGTAAAGATATTTTCCAAAAAAAATAAAAAAAAATTTATTTTCTTTGCCGAGCGCAATGGCACCGCACTCGGCAAAGCCGGGAAGCTTGGAAACGCGTGCCAAAGTGCTCGAAACGTTTTGAGTTTTTTACCACGGCATCCACATACGATATAAGGACCAACCAAGAAGTTTCATGATTTTCGGAATTCGTTTGCATTTTATATAATTAAAAACCGCTCTCACGCAAGTTGGAGGCGTTGCCACGTGAGCACGATACTTCAAACTTCGCGACAGTTCATGGATCTAGCCTACACTTACCCTAAGAAACAAGGACAATATTTTTCGGACCATGGAAATCGAATATTTTATGCATCTCAGCTCAAACCGACGATATGCGGAAAAATTCAAGAAAACAAAAAAACTAACTAAATATACCAAAAAGCTTTGAAAATCTCCCCATTTTGGACATATTGTTGCTGGTAGTGTCCTAAGGCTGCACAAAAATTTTGGAGCCAAAAAAACAAAAAAAAAAACTTTGCCGAGTGCCGGAATATGGCACTCGGCAAAGAAATTCTTTGCCGAGTGCCTGGTCCTAGCACTCGGCAAAGATATGTCTTTGCCGAGTGCCAGACCGAGGGCACTCGGCAAAGGCGACGGCGCTAGGTGTTAACGTCGGCTGGCCCAACTTTGCCGAGTGCCGCGGTCCTGGCACTCGGCAAAGGGTTTCTTTGCCGAGTGTCGACCTTTGCCGAGTGCGAGGCACTCGGAAAAGGGAGCCTTTGCCGAGTGCCGGCAAAGGCCTCTTTGCCGAGTGCCCTGCTTCGCCGAGTGCGGCACTCGGCAAAGAGGGCCTTTGCCGAGTGCCCGATATTTGGCACTCGGCAAAGGCCTGTGCACTCGGCAAAGTGGCGGTTTCCCGTAGTGAAACGGTAGACCATATTAAACAACAAAGGGAAAAAAGAAACAGAAAACGTCCTCAACACATTAGAAAGAGACCTTGGGTTTCTATCCCATTAATTGATTGCCTATGCGTGTATTGTTCATGGCGTATGACTTTATGCGTGCTGATGATTTCAACGAAATTTCGACGATGCCGTCTGGATAATTTACTTTTAGCCCCCCCCCCCCCCCCCCCCCCCCCCACACACACACACACTTGCTTCGACGAAATTTCGACGATGCCTTGCGGATAATTTATGCGCCAAATCACCGATTATATAAGCCGAGTTCATAGAAGCAACAATAACCATACACAGCCACAACGGCAACCATTACAGAGAGCTCACTAGCTAGCTTGATTACGTGAGTAGGGGCTGCAGTGCGCATTCATGGCGTTATCTGTGGAGAAGTGGGTAGGGTTCGGGTCGGCCATGGCTGGCTTCGGTTTGCTTTGGTCGAGGATGCCGGAGCACGTCCATGATGAGGCTAGGCACATCATCAGTAGCTTGGTTCCCATGGCGATATCCTACTTCAACCCCTATGAGCAGATTACCATCTCCGAGTACGGTGAAGAGCGGTTCCGTCGGAACAAAATGTTCGACGCCGTCTCCGCCTACCTGAATCGGCAGTGCTTGCATCATGCAAGCAAGCTCAAGGCCGAGCTCGGCAAGAGCAGCGAGGACGACCCGCTTATCAGTCTGGACGTGAACCAGGAGGTCGTCGACAACTTCGAAGGAGCCCGCATGTGGTGGAAGCTGTGCCCGGCCAAATCCGCCAAGAACAAGGGGGGCACCGTCATCAGCTTGTTGCCTGGTGACCCCGACGAGCCTCGGTGCTTCAGGTTGGTGTTTCACAAGCGCCACCGCACACTTGTGCTTGACTCCTACCTGCCCAGCATCGTCCGGCAGTGGCGCGAGCTACTTGCCGCGAACCGGCAGAGGCTACTTTTCACCAACCACTCCCAAGATGGGAAGAGCACGTGGATCAATGTCCCTTACAATCCCCCGGCGAAGTTCGACATGCTCGCCATGGAGCACAGCAAGAAGGTCGAGATCATGGAGGATCTCACGGCATTCCGTAAGGCGAAGGAGTACCACTCCAAGGTCGGCAAGGCGTGGAAGCGGGCACAGGCAAGTCCACCATGATCGGGGCTATGGCCAACTTCCTCGAGTACGATGTCTACGACCTCGACCTAACATCCATCAAGGACAACGCCGATCTGCGGAAGCTCTTCCTTGATACGACAGACAAATCCATCATCGTCATCGAGGACATCGACGCGATCGAGGTCGAACTCACCACCAAGCGCAAGGGCAAGGAGGCAGCCAACGAGAAGGACGACAACCACGTGGTGATAGAGCTGTCCGATAAGACTAAGGACAAAGGCAAAGTCACGCTGTCGGGGCTGCTCAGCTTCGTCGACGGGCTGTGGTCAGCCTGTGGCAGCGAGCGGGTCTTCGTGTTCACCACGAACCACGTTGATCGGCTAGACCAGGCGCTGATCCGGCGGGGTAGGATGGACAGGCACATCGAGATGTCCTACTGCCGGTTCGAGGCCTTCAAGATGCTCGCCAAGACCTATCTTGACATCACTGAGCATTCACTGTTCGGTGAGATCGGGCAACTGCTAAATGAGGTCGACACAACTCCGGCAGACGTGGCTGATAACCTCATGCGGCGGGGCAAGAGGCATGGTGAGATAGATCAATTGCTCGATGAGATGGATGGGGCACCGACAGATGGGGCCCGTAACCTCATGCTGCGGGTGAAGAGGAGAAGAGAAGCAGATGCCTGCTTGGCAGGTTTAGTGCAAACACTGAAGAAGGCCAAGATGGAATCTGCAACACCACCTCCTATGGATTCAGTGGAAGAGGCGAAATAGGAATAACCTAACGCACAAGAACTTAGACATGGGGCCATATATATAAAGGGTTGCTCTAGATCTTTGTCTTGTGCTATTTTACATAATTAATTTTCGTATTATTTGGGTTATATATACGTCATGACCTCATCTGCAACTTATGTTTGGTACAATTTGTCCTGTCAACCTTTCAGTATTTGATAAATAATATGTTTGCCATATATTTGGGTTTATCATGAATTCTTTTATAGTACTGTCATTTCATCGTTATACATAATCCAAATTGTATGTAAAAAAATAGTTGAAGTCATATCTTTAAGACTTGGAAAAAAAAACTAAAATAAATCAAGCAAGAAAGAGGTGTCAGAACTACATATAGCAATCCTCCGGGGACGCCTGAAGATGACGACGGCCGACGACGAGCAGCGGGCCTGGGAGCGTGGATCCATGCCATCCGCCACCAGATCTGGCGATTTCCGGCCTTGATCCGGCGGTGGGTGGGCGCCGCAGCGCGAGGAGCCTCAGCTCCTGCCGACCACCGTCCCTAGTGACGACCAGCTCCTTTAAGGGCTGCCACCGACGGTGGCGGCGCGCTAGCTGGGGGCCTCGGAGCGCAAATCTGCACCCCCTGCCCCCAGATCCGGCCCCGGAACGGTGACGCCGGGCGGCGGCGGCGGTACGGCGGGCTCGTCGCGGGTTTCCACCTCGTGAGGCCTCCGTGCTGTGGCTGGGCACGACTCCAGCCGACCGGCCCTCTACTGCAATGGACGGGGAGGGACCCGGCGAGTGGTTGACCCCGGATCTGGATCGGGGCAGCTGCCCCCTCCACCGGCCGTCGGCGCCCACCCTAACGCGTTTGGCCAGCAGGCCCTGTTGCAGCAGTGAATGTTGGCGTCTCAGGTCGCATTTGGATCTCTGAGACCGACCACGCTGCTCCCAGGCGACCTGCAAGCCTGCTTCGATGTCCACATCAAAGGACGCCGTGCTCGGATCACCTGCCGTCCACATCAAAGGTTGCCTCACTGCAGCTGGTGAAGACCCTGCTGATCATCTCCGGCATCTCGTCGTCTGCAGGTTCGGCTTGGATGTGCATTTGCAGGAACTTGGAATGCGGGTGAAAACCCTGTCTGGCTGGCTCTGGGCCGGCGGCGATGACGAATTCGGCGTCATTTTCACCCTTGGAGGCGTCGTTGTAATTTCCTTCCTTGCGAAAGCCTCTCTGAGCCCCTGCACTATGGCATTCGGGACTCCGCTGCGGCGTGAGGAGCAAGCCAAGGATGCCCTCTCGTTGATCAAATAGAGGGTAGAAGCATTTATATCGTTTTGTTGTATTGTCCTGGTCGATGTATAAGACTATGACTTTTCTCTCCTTTGTTTTTTCTATCTTTTTTTTTTAACTTTTGGCTGTGTACATATGATTTAATTATCCTTTGTCGAAAAAAAACATATAGCAATCCTCCGTTGACAAAATACTCCCTCTTCTCTAAAAGAATCAATTTCTGGTATTGCTAAGTCAAGCTTTTGAGCTTTGACCGAATTTTTAGAAAAAAACTGTTAAGATTTATGTTATCCAATTAGCATCACTAGATTTACCATATAATATATTTTGATAAGATGCTCATTTTATGTTATTGATAATGATATTTTTTCATAAAATTTGTCAAAGTTAAAAAAAGTTTAATTCAGGGACGGAGGAGGTACAAACATTGCTTGTCAGAGATTAAGATTAAGAAAAAACAAAGTGCCACTCATTAAATGGGCGTGCATGCTCGCGTCACGGTGGGGCCCGGGTGTCAGCAGCAGTGAAGAAGCACAAAAGTTGCTGCGCTGTGGGCAAGGGATGGAATCGTGTCAGGGATCAGTATCCAACGGTTGCTGGCCGCGGCCCGCTGTCCGCTGTGCTAGAGCAGGAAGGAGCACGGACGCGTTGATATTTTCCAAAGCGCGATGCTGCCGCTGCCGCTTCCTTTAATCGATCGTGTTGGACGTGCATTATGCAACGCGGGGACCGCGCATGGGAGGCAGACGCAGGCATCTGGTCGGCAGCGCCGTTTCATTTCTGTGCAGGCGCATGCGTGGCCGCGCGTTTGCCGTAGAGCGGATGGGGGGGGAACGGCGGCGCCGTTTCCTGCCGTTTTCAGTCTTGCGATATGTTTCTTGTATAGTCCTTTTCTTAATAGATATATTTTAATAATAACCGCTTTGAAAAAAAAAAGAAATTGCAGGATTATTCTCTTGGCACAACCAAAGCACTCGGTCGTGCCAAACGGTCTGGCACGACAACAGCTCCACAGTGGCATTGCCCACAGACATCGGCTGTCGTTGCGGCCGGCGGGGCCCACCCTGTCACGCCGCTGTAGGTGGCAGGGCCGGTGCACTTCCTCTCTCTCCTCACCCTCTCGTTCGGCGACTTAGGTGCCGCCGCCGCCTTTAGGCGCCTACTGCCCCGTCACAGGCGACGAGCAGGTGGGGTCCTCCGGCGACCATCCCCCACACCAGGTACCTCCATTCTCATGCTCTTCCCCTGGATATGTTGATTTGGTGGTTGATGAGTACATGGCTAGGGTTAGGAGTGTTGATGATTTTCTACGATTTTTAGGATTTGTTCTTAGTATTGTTCCCGTGCATTACGTTTAGGACACACTTTAGGACACACTCTGCCCGCAAAAGAAGCGGTTGCATGAACCCTAGTCAGTTGATTCACAGAGCATTTAGATAGTGTCGAATATCAATATTCGGGATACCCACTTAAGGCAGCAAAGCAACGCGTGGTGTACTGGTGTTGAACGCACAACCCTAGTAAGAGTATTTAGTTCAATTTTCTTTGTACGTGTAGTGTATATATATACATGTATATATTAACATAAGGTACGTAAAAGTAGAACCACTACAACACGTCATTGAATTAAAGGCATTTTATTAAAGGCTTTTTTTTTAAATTGCCTTAAATTTCTTTTATTTGAAGGCATCTCTTCAAAAAAGCCTTTGAAACTATTTTTCTAGAGGCATTTTTATGAAAATGCCTTAATTAGCTATACCATTTGGAGGCATTTTTTGAAAAATGCCTTCTATAGTCATGCATTTGGAGGCATTTTCTAAAAATGCCTTCTATAATCATGTACTAATAGTAAGTAATAAGGCACGGAAGGCAGGAGATCATTTGGGCCTTATACTTTAATGCCGAGAATCATTTGCACATATTTTGTACTACTACTCGCGCAACGAGCCAACGACACGCACCCACTGAATCGTTCCCCAAAGTTTGCGATTCAGGGACCGGTGGATGCGGCAGCCGCAATACGGAGTCGCGCTGGAATGAGGCGGCTGCGACGGCTCCGGAGCTCGCCGGCGAGGAGGTCCTCCTCTACGGAGTACGTCCCAGCCTGAGGCGGCCGCTAGGGCTTGCGATTGGGAGTCGCGCCGGCCTGAGGCGGCTGTGACAGCTCCCGAGCTCGCCGACGAGTGGGTTCTCCACTACATCCTGGCTGAGGCGTCCGCAAGCTCGTCGACGAGGAGTTTGTCCACTGCGCCTCGCTCCCCCGCGCCTCGCACCCTGAGTCCCGGTGCCCCCCATCGCTTCGACGTCGAACGCAAGCCACATCCACGCCGTCCCCGGCGACGCCGGCTCCACGCTCTCCATTTGATGCCGCCAGATCATCCCGCTCGGGTCTCTGTGGCGCCGCGCTCCGTGGATCTCAGCTGCTAGATCCAGGCCGGCCTCGCGCTTGGGCATCTCCTGCCCTACCTGCAGCGCGCCAAGGAGCGCTTCTCCCTCCTCTTCGGTTCGTTCCTATTCACATCATATCGGTTAGGGTTTTGATTCAATTTTCGGTTTGGGTTTGGGCAGGTCAGCTCTACGCGATGGAGAAGGGGCTGCGGATGCCGCAGATACCGCAAAAGGATCGCACGAAGACCACAAACTTCATCATCATGGGCCTCATGAACCAGCTCGAGAAGGTATGTGCCTACATCCGGGTCTCCTATCTCGTCCAGTTGGATTGGATTAAACAATTGCAGTGGTTAATTTTTCATTCTACATCTATCTATAGTTGGCTCTTGTGGTGGCAATCACAAATGTATTTTGGATCCTGTCTTAATAAAACGTTTCTAAGCTTTCTGTATCTATTAAAATGGATTTTCCATCAATATAGAATTGCAGATTCTGTTTGGATGATACATATGTTGAGCCAAACAATGTGTGCAATGAGGGCAGTAGGGTGGGGACAGATTTCACCAATGTTAACCAGGCATGATGCAAAGCATGTCCAGAACTAGCCCATTAATCAGCCATACTAGTCCTCTTTTCCTCTCTGTTCTAGATGTCAATTAACTAAAGGAATGGCTCCTTGAATGATAATCTTCTACTACGAAATTTTATGGTTGCATGCTGACAATACAGATTCTCCAATGCTTTGAGAATTTTTAGGCTCAATATGCTTAGTTCAGTATTTTTCTCAAATTGTATTCCCCCATGCTTTCCTTTTCCAACCATTTCCTTCTCTGCAGTTTATATTGTTAGGGGAAACCATTCTCAGACTGGAGTTGGTATGAAAACCTAGCAGTGAGAAGCAAATAAGGTTTAGTCATTATTGCTTCAGTGTGGACGGCTCCCTTTGCAATATCAGCGGCGGGGATATAATCATCATTGCTCTACCATTGGGAGCCACCAAATATCATTTTTCGCCAATGACCTCAGAGGTCAGTGGTGAGTCATCTTGCTTGCTCCAGTGCTTTATTTTTCATTTGTGTCGATAAAGCTCTATCTAATATCTACATTCCATAGATAATGTCTAGGAGCAAATTTACCACATGTAACCTGACATATATCAGTGGTCCAATGTTTGGTGAGATTGTGTTTTATGTGTAGTAGTCTTCACAATTTCATTAAAAACATGTGCAGTTCTGTAGCCTTTTAAAGATATTGCCATTGACTTTGTTCGATAGTGACCACAAGCATTTTAACATGAGACAAATTTGTGATGAATATGACACAGACTGTGGTGCACTGTCAGGTATTTATGGGTTCGTTGAAATAAATTTAGCAAATGTGGAATTTGCTAAATATGACAAAGCTTTTCCATTCAGTTAAAATGGGTCTTCTGTTAGATCCACGCTGATTGTTCTTCAACTGTTAAGTCATGCAATTTGAAAACAGCCTCCTAATCTGACTGTGCTGGCAGATTTCAGCAGGTTTATACAAATTCACTATGTTTTATCCACCACTATCGTATTGGCAATGGGAGAGAACAAAAGGTACTGCTACGGAATTCTTCTGTTCCTTTCCATTTATTCTATGTTCTATTGTCGTTAGTTACTTTGGCTTATTAGTTATTACACTGAATTGGGCAGTTTCCTGTAGGTTCACGTTACCTCTGATGCTTTTTATTTTAGGCAGCAAGTGCAGCCATGTGCACACTGGATGATGCCAAGGCAATATTTAGGCCGTATGCAGAGATGAGAGAAGGTGATTCCTTTAGTAATTTTATTCCAACTGTAGTTTAGTTTCACACTTTCACCTATTAATGTGGCAGCTATTCTTTGGTTATGGAGCAAACTTTTTCTTTCATATAGTTGTTTTCTTGTGGAATCTGGACATTACTCTGCAACTGTTCTCAAAGAAATCTGTGTCCATAATCTCACACTCTATCACAACTTAGACACATCAGAGTAACACCTTAGTTTTCAAAATTTTATTACTTTGATCTGTCTATGCAGTATGCATTTACTGATTGTTGTGGTCTTTTTTTTTTATGAATGAATGCTGATATTTATTGGGATATGTTCATTTGGTTGTAAACAGGAGCAATCGTCAATCGCCAAGTGAAGACAGTAAGAAGGCCGGCAATGGGGCGATATCTATTCAGTTGGATTTATACTAGCATATGTATATAATTTTGATGTGAGCCTGTCAAGCTTTTTATCTTTTAAAATGGAACAGAAACATTGATAAATGAGAACCCAAATAGACAATAGGACTAATACTTCATCATTCATTGATGAGAACCTAAACTACTGAGGATCATGTTTTTCTTTTTCTATCTTAAAGACATTTCGAGAAAGAAACTTATGTGTGTATGAAAGATTGTAATCTTTGGATGGATACATTGTTTATTTGTGCTCTCTCGAATGGTCTATGCTAACTTACCTTAGTTTTGGAGGCATTTTTAATAATGCCTTTATCAATTTTTGAAGGCTAATATATAATGCCTTTAAAACGTATTATAGGCATTTTAAAAATGCCTTTATATGTTAATATTGGAAGGCATTTTGAAAAAATGCCTCAAAAGACCTTTTGAGTCAGGTTATAGAAGGCATTTTCAAATATGCCTAAAAAAGGTCTTTGAAGGCATTTTTGCCACTTTTAAAGGCATTTTTAAATGCCTTGTATAAACAACCATGCTGTAGTGAACTGAAATGGCAATGTATTCACGTTGAGTCCAAAAGGAAGGCGCCGCATTCGATTCTCTCTTCCATGACCTCAGGATTTAATGATGTTTTTCCTCTTGTCTTATATAAATTCATTAAATTGTTGTTAACTAAAAAAATCTTAAAATCAACTGCTCAGATCCATTTGAAATATTACCTACTAATGAGTAAAGAGGGTACCATAGCATTAGCCACTTACGGCATGTTATATTTGAGTCTTTAACATGTATTACTCTGATCGAGATCATCAATGCAAATACCAAAGAGTGAGTGGTTGATCCCCCAAACCGTTTGACCTACGTCTCCTCTCCGTGCTTCCTTGGTTTGCTTCTGAGATGTCCCCCAGCTCTCGGTCCACTATGGTCCTACCTTGTCCGTCTCGCCAGCAACTCCGTGACGTGCTCACTAGAAAACATTCTTATGATGTTTGTTGCGAGTAAATGTAAATGGACGAGAGACTCAGAGATAATGAAACTTCGTTATCTTTCCTTTATTGATCATGCTATTTATACACGGTACAAGGGGAAAGGAAACGTTCCCCGCATGCACACACGCACGGTACGGGACGTGGGGAGCCTTTCCGAGAAAGACTCGGTCTTCGCGGGAAGTGGGGACCCACGTGCCGCCTTCCTCCGGAAATAACCGAAGGGTATCCGAGGAGTGGTTGAGATCACCTCTCCTAGATATTTGTAACACTCCCCCTTGATCGAAACCTGCACTTGAAGATAATAAATTGTATTGTTCCTGCAAAAATTCCTGTAGGATAAAAACGAGGAAAATACATGTGGATATGCTATATAAAACTCCTTAAAACCACATGTGAAAAGAAGGAGAAGGTTATAGCACATATCATGGTTTTAAATAGCCCGCTATTTTTGCCGCTATAGCCCGAAATAGCTTGAAACAAATTGTGCCGCTATTTGTGTTTATGCACAATTTTGCCGCTATATGTTTTGCCGCTAAAGTCCGCTAATTATGGTATATAAAACGCTAAACACTTTAGCCTTAGCTCGCTATTTAAAACCATGGCACATATTAATAATTGCCTCATTGTAGACTAATATGAGAAAACCTTTTCAGGAGAAAACTCATTTTGAAGCCTAGAGAGCAATTTATGTCTTTGAAATTACTTTAAAAACCCCAGTGGGGAAAACAAGGAATATGACATATGTTATGTCTTGGGTACCCCTTACAAAAACCCCGGTGGGAAAAACAAGAGATATGACATATGGACTTATGTTGATATTGCCTCATTAAAAACCTTATATGAGGAAACCTATTTAGGGTAAAACTCATAGGGAAAAAGAGTACAATATGATGGTTTGAATAGGTCATAGTATCAGGGAGAGTCTCCCCTGAACCTTGCAATTCTCAAATCATCGCATACCAATCTCATCACACATTGGCAAATATGGGAATTGGTAGGGACTTTATGAGAATAAATCATGTGGAGGTGTCACTGTATTTAGTTTGCAAGGTGTTTATCTTCTCACTCTCATGAGAATAAAACAATTGTAGAAAGCAATATAATGATACTGCTCTTATCGAACCTGTTTAAATCCAAGCAACACAAGTTGCATTATCTTGAGGATAATGGCTAGTGATTCAATGGAATTGGAATTGGCCATTCAAGGAAATCATGAATATTCATGTAATACTTCAGAATGGGAAGTGGAAGTAACCATTAGAGTCAAGTGTGATGACTCCCATGATTTGTTTACCACTATAACATCAGTATATGATCTGGCGCCAAAGGGATTAAATTGCCAGTATATTGATACTCCACATAGTCATGTCTTAATTTACATAATGATAAATCAAGATCCTTTGTGCCACGTTGATATCTGTGGATATCCTTTTGACTCCCACCTTTCGGTGTTATAGAAGTTGCACTCTTTCAAGCTATAGCAAGTATCTGCAAGTGCAATATCAGGCCTGTTGCGATATGCAAGATACATGAGCGCTTTGATGGCACTAAAGTTGTTATCCCAAGGGTCATAATGGACATTGATCCATATTTAGGGATTGAATGACCATCATTGTTGGAAGTATGACTTTTCAATATTATATGGATATTGGTAACAAAATATCAATTGAATATTGGAAGATTGATGGCCATGCTTAAGCTATAGACTTAAGCGTAATTTAGTTTTACCCAAATGATACATCTCGTTCCGTCTTATAGGATGACTACCTATTTTGATATGTTCCATAGGAGATGTATAAAATCCATTGGGATTTTACTATGGTCACACAGGTGGAAATCATCAAGATGGGAGACATCCTTCTATGGAAGGAACTCACCTAGTCAGTTGTACCATAATCAACTTGACCAATTCAAGTCATTTAGTGACTTGATCTATACACAATGTGTGTTGCGATTTGTGTTTTGATTCAGAGTACAAAGTCCATTGGGACTCATAATCCAAATCTATCTTAATCAGATCTGATCTGCCAATTATTGATATTGGAACATATTTTCCACATATACCAATGGGTACAGTATGCTTGGTCTCTGCATGAACCCATGTGCTACAAGCTCTCACAATTTCACCACCGTATGGATTTGAGAATCCATAATGCTTTCATGGGGAAAGCATTGTGAGGAGGAATCAAAGGACTTCTCACTTTTGAGTGAAAGCAATTCTCCTTAGTTGCCACCTTTGATTGACCCGATGTGAGTGTATGAGACACTCTTCTGCCTAGGACTTGTGGTCTAGATCCAGATAAGGTGTATGGCAATTTAGAGGAGTATGTCAACAATATGTAGCTTTTTGTATGATTGATTCAATGGAACCAATTAAGCATGTGGAAACATTATGGACCCCTTTGAACTCCATGTCACTTCCCATAATCACAGAGTTAGGGCGTTCCATTAACTCGGCGCCTAAATTTGTGCACAAGCTGGTCTTTTGGATGTTAAACATCCATAGGCTTTGGATAGTAAATATCCATAGTGTTTATCAACTTGATGTTGATATGCATGTACTGTCGTTGGAGGATTCTCTGCCCCTAATCCGAGCATGCTTGCAAGAAGCTAGATCCCATGTGGCCATACTTCTCCCCCTCCTATATATAGATTCAGGAGTTGAGTGGTTTTGATTGGTACCTCCACTCTTTCTGGCACATTCAGTGGGAGTCAGATTTTGGTGACACCATCATGACAAGTAAATGCATTTGGCAGACAATTTGCAATGTGTTGCAAATGTAAGATATCTTGAACTGAGGTTCAGATTCTTTGGTACATGGATATGAGGATCGAACATCAGTGATATTCTTTTTCTGATTCCTGGCATTCTATGTGTGGTAAGTGTCTCCCCCTAATGCCTGGAATCTTCCTCAAAAATATGTCCAGCATACGGGCAGTGAATGAATCCCCCAATTTAGAGATATGAGGTATTATTGAGTGATAGATATGATACCCAATATTGATCTCTAAAATGCCCATTGATGTACGCTGCAGTGGTGATATCGGTACGTGCAAAACATTACCAAGTCGCAGATGGGAAATGTTTTGGCTATTGGGCCAAATTTCCACGTACTAACTACTACGGGGGGAGCCGTATAATTGGAGTTTGATGAATTTGGATTTTTGATGCGTTGTGTAAGTCCGCATGCCACCAACTTGATGTTGGTAAATTACAATTCTATTTTTGGTCATCAATTAACAAGCAGGTTCTCTCAATGAGAGATTCACTTGAGCCATTATGTGTATGAACATAAGATACTTAATGTTTGAGTCCCTAGAAGCCAAACAATATCCAGTGAATGGATTAGATCTCATGTCCAGGATCGTTTGCTCTAAAATTGATGAATTTGAGCAAAGAGTTTGGCAAATTTGCGGTACCTTATGAGTAAGGCACACGTTTAGGATGACATTGCAGATGCATGATGTGCATTACATTGTATCTTTATGGTTCATAGGATGGCAAGTGGAGTCACATGTATGTTCTTGAATTTCTTCAAGAAATTTGGTGACACACATTGATGTTGTGACCAATAGAATTGACAATAATTTCTCGTCATTCCAAATGTAGAATGATCAAGGCAAATGTGCCAAATCTTGATGGATTCTGTTGACACCGGATTTTGGTTCGGAGGGGAACGATGACAAGTAGGGCCAACATTCATCAGATGCAGGTGTTCGGTAGATATTCAAGTGGCCGGTTAACACTTGAGATTCGGCAAGTGCTTTTGCGGTCGGCTATTCCACGAGATGTCGAGTCCGTTCGGGAAATCAGATAAGGCAAAGAAGACCGACTTGCGCAAGAGGACACGCGACAACGAAGGACATGAGGAGGAAACTAGGAATAGAACTTGTATTTTTCCATATATCTTCATGTAATTCGTGGTCCATCAGGACACATGCCACGCCCAGGGTATAAATATACACCCTCGGCCATTGTAAAGAACAACACAATACAATACAACAACCGGCCCCGTGCCGTCTTTTTCTTTTCGAGTCCTTTTAGTCGAGTCGTCGAGTTCGTGCGAGGGGAATCATCGATCCGTCGACCTCCGTAAGTACCGACAACCCTGTTATCATGTCTAGTATCGTGCGGCAGATTTAGATATGGTGCAGGTAGTCTTGTTTGTCTCGACTGGGTGGCCGTGCGGCAGGTACCTGCTTGACAGCAAGAGGTCTTCGCTTTGTTAAGTTAGTCTCGACTGGGTGGCCGTGCGGCAGGTACCTGCTTGGTTAGCTTGATGGAGCAAGATAGTTATCGGCTCTATTAGATTTGGCAAGATCTAATAGATTCATTAAGTTACCCTGTGTTATATGATCTTTTATTTGTTTTACTTACTGTATAACACTTTATTGCCCAATCTAGATTGATACGATTCGGCTGTTGCTCTTTTCCACTTCAAAGTGAGGAGGCCGAGTCAGATCAATCTAGGTTGTCACGTGTTGCGGGTTCAATGCAGACTAGGGTGCGTTTGATCTTAGTAGGACTGGGTGTCATGCGGCAGGCGCAGGCTTTGTTAGGATTAGATCATGCTAGTTTGCTTTGTTCCTTCTTCATGGACCCCAATTCGGCAAAGTTGCCGAATATGGTTATGCTTACACGAGTAACAAGTTTTTACTGATCTTTTTAGATATATGCATGCTTTTAACTTCTTATTGTTAGATCATATCATGCGGTGGATTAATCTAGCAGTTTGGAGGAGTTTAGATCCGAGTAAGTGGTATCATGCGGTGGATTAGCTTGCTTAGGTTTAGGCCTGACGGGTTTTTGAAGGTTGGACGTGCGGCAGATCAACTGGATTGGCCTATGCATGTGTTGTTTGATTAGATCTATAATTACGAGTTGCTACCTTTGATAATCTTGTTCTAAACATCACTGTAAACCTGAGATCATGTCGTGATAGCAGAGAGCGATCATTCTTTTATTTTGTTCAGACATGTCTCTTCGTTTACATTCATTCGGCAACTGTTACGTTACAGACTCTGTTTCTTTGAATTAGCCGAATGACTCATGATCTGGTGACAGATAGCTTCTATAGCTATATGTCGTTGCAACTGGCTTCGAAAGCCGCACATTGTGGAACTGCCTGGTCTCACCCAGCATGTTCCCGTATTGATCTTACGGTTTCTTCTTTGTCGGTTTTCTCAGGTCAAAATCGACTGGCACGCCTCCGGATTCATCAGCCCGGGTGATAGAGATCTTGGAAGCCAGCAAGTTCGGCCTCCCAAGCGTGTTCCGGCGCGAAGCGACGAATTTTGCGTCAACAGATTCAAGATAGAAAATTATTGTGTACGTAACATGTAATGTGGGATTGATGTATGTGTAATACATCCAGATGATATGGAAGGAATTTGCACAATTATTTAGTTTTCATATATGTTGCGCTAAGGTGAGTGAAGATTTTCATCATCACTCATTAGTATTGGATTTCTGTAGGGAAACCAGCAACTATGTAACATGAAAACACCATGGGGTATTTATAGAATCAAGATACATAGATGTATCCACGAATAATTGAATACCCATAGAGAGCATTATATCTCATAATTGTGTTAGCAGTACTATGGTCCACTAAACAAGATTCCATTCCATTTGGTTGAATCCCAAATTATTCTATACATAGTGAGGCAGTATTCGAGAATGAATTTGCACTCATATAGAATATGTATACCATGTATGAGGTACATGATATTATTTGGTAATGGACAACATACTACATGTGGTAGTATGACACTAGGCTCCACTGGAAATATGGAGACTTGTGCAAGCATTTGCTTGTTGGAATGAAGTGATCTTCAAATTATTCCAAAGAACTCGCTTGCCTCCAACGAGTTGGAGGTATAGTTGAGCCAAATAAGTGATTTGGCATTTTCTCTGTACAGAGATTGTACAATCACATTTTTGTGAAAATGTGAGATTTTTCATGCTTTATCACTTTCCTGATGGAAAATGACATTTTCATTCAAGAGAATCCATTATGTTATAATTGCCATGGATCAAAAAATTCTTGATTGGGCAATATGACATCCCTTGTTGGAATCCCAATGAGGATTTGCAAAAGGTAGATGGATATCTCTCCTTTGAATACTCTGATTTGTAGAAATCCAAGTATTGGAGTAGAATGCAAATGTAAAAACACAAGTGTGGCAATATCCAGAATGGATTGAGCATTCGGATTGAGATAGCAGTGTGGTCGGAGACCAGCTGGGGGCAACAACCAGATGCCAGAAAGTTTTTCTGGCCAGCCAGAGTGCACCAGCATGCCCTCCGCATCGGCGTCGGAGAGCCAGACTTCGGTTGGAGACCAGTTGGACCCGACGTCCGACCAGCTGGGCGCCAACCACAGATGCCTTGCGGATTGAGGAACGCGGCTTCCTCTTATTCCGGGATGCTGGCTAAGCGGATGGATCCGCAATCGTCGAACCAGGCTCTGGATCCCGATCTCATTTTATTCGATTTCAGCGATAGCCCGCACCTTACGATCGGCACGATCGCAACCACTCCGATCGCAATGCCATCTACGCCGACTGCGCTCCTGTCCAACGACAGCTTGAGGATCACAGGATTGACGACTACGTCCCTATCAGATCTAGGGTCGGGAAGCCTTCCTACCCTCGAGTTGTCGGACCCGCAAGACGAGGCCAACAATAGCGACGCGCCCATTGAATCTCGGGAGGTGACATCTCCAGAAACAATGGAGGAATTTCCTGAATTCCCCCCGGCTTCGGCGGACGCATCTTCAACGTCAGCAACGACGAACCACCAGCCCAGGGGGAGGATGAGGCTGCTCGGACAGCCAGAGAAGGGCGCAACGCTGACCGAGCACGTCGCCGCGCCGAAGAAGTTGCTCGCAACGCCGGAGGCAACGGCCAGCAGGGCGGCGCCGCGCCTCCAAACCCTCGGGTAGCTCGCAATCTTCAGGTCAACTTCGACATGGTTGGAAATCGGCCAGTTCACAAGACACCGAGCGCCAACATCGCAGTCACTCTACGCACCCTGCGAAACCTGCAACCGACCCCGAAAGTCAAAGAAGCTGTCAATCTCCTCATGGCAGCTGAGGTGCAGGTCAACGAACTGCGTGACAATGTTACTCAGTCAGCTCGCTCTCGCCGATCACGTAGCCGTCTAAGATCTCCCCCCTCCTCTCGAAGGGGGTGGCGATAACGACGACCAGGAGAGCAACCAAGGCGGCAACCCACCACCTCGCGATGCTGGAGGCAATAGAGGTGGCGGCGACCATGACAACCGCGGCGGTGGCAATAACCACGATGCCGGAGGCAATCGTGGTGTTGCCAATAACCGTAACGCCGGAGGCAACCGCGGAAATGATGGCAACCGCCAAGCCAATAGAGGCTGTGGTAACCACGCCGATCGCGCCAGAGCCCGCCGCTATGACGACCAGGAGGTCAGCCAGGACCAGGACCTGAGGGACATCCTCGATGCCAGATTCCGAGATCGCTATGGCAGGCCCGGTCCCCGTGCTTTCTTTATGACAAAAAAAACACTACGCATCGTTTGCCAAGACTTCTTTATGTGGTTTCACTATCCTAGCTTCTCTCCACTGGGATTTCTCCCGTGAAGCTATTTTTGAGCTAGTGTTTCATAGGTCTTGACTCGAGAAGCTAGAAAAAAAAGAGACCAAAATACCTTAATAGTATCAACATTACCAACTGTAACAACCCAGGTTTTCAACAACCCGAAAATGCGAACTTTTTAAAAAATTTCTTGTGTTTGTGTGAGGCATGTAATTGATAGCCCAAACTAAAAACAATTTATAAATAAATTGTTGCATGCATATAGATTTGTTTGTAGGAGTTTGCCGGAGCTTTCTCTTTGTCTAGTGTGTCTTGTTGGAGAGCACAAATCCCTAGACAAATTCGCACAATAAATTCCGTCTGAATCTCTCCAAAAATTACCAATAATTTTTGGAGACCTCTCATGCTCCTGTTGCACTCGTCTCAAGATCCACGACACCGGGAGGAGGAAAAGCCTTCTCTTCCATTCCATAGTATACCTCTATCGTGAAGCTACCTTTCGAAACCCTTCAGTCAAAAGACCGTCAACTGGAGCCTGTATCGCCGACGCCGTTCCTCGTTCCCAGCGCCGAACAACAGCAGCGTCTCGTCACCGCCGGAGACCGGCAACCCGCGTCACCCTTCTTCCTGCACCGTTCGAGCCTCGATGGCCTGACCTCGTCGGCATCCTCCAGCCACAGGCCTCGTCTTCTCCAGCGCGTCCCTGCCATGGCCCTCGTTGCAGTGGCAGCACCTGCCGGCGTTGATGCACCAGCAGCCAGCCCCGATGGGCACCAAGCAGCCAAGGCCCGCCTTCTTTTCCTTCCGATTGCCGATCTTTTCTGAACTTCCACCTTGTTGACGGTCGTTAAGTATCAATTTTATACCGTCAACGCAGCAAGAGAAAGGAACAATATGAGTTCAACTGTTAGATATAGGGGTTACACTCGACATTCCACGAGTTTTGGTGATTGTCTATTTCTGCGGGGGTTATCGAAGAGAACCAAAGGAGGCCCACATGTCAAGATTACATAGAGATAAAGACCGAACGGGTAAAATTGTATAATCTTGAAGACTCCGAGGGCAACACCCGACAAGCGGGGGCCCACAGGCAGGGGCGCCGGTCGGCCGCCCAAGGGGGAGTCGGCCGACTCCCCACCCCAGCAATCACGTTGAGTCTCGCGGATCCCGCCTCCACCGCCTTTGAGGATGAATAATTATCGTCCATTTAGGTCGGTTTGATCCGAGTGCTGTGGTTCATCCTAGGGGGCTATATATTCGAGCCCCCGGCCCCCGGGTAAAACCCTAATTCATTCTCTCTTCATTCATCGAGAGGATTCGGAGAAGCTTGAGCCACCATCTCAATTAGAGCTCCATAGTTTAGTAGCATAGCTACATAGGAATAGATCTAGAGGGAATCAAGCCTAGCTTGGAGTTCGGATCTGTCGGAGTTCTTGGTAATTCCCCTCTACATTCTTGTAATATTCATCATTGTTCGTGATACTATGAGTAGTACTTTATTCTATTCTATTATATCAGACTTGACTTTGCTCTACTTGATTATGTTCTCAATTATATCGTTCTTAGTTTACTTTGATTATATGTTTAGCATAGTTGGACTAGAATTATGTTTATGCATAGGATCGTATAGCGCTTGCTCATTAGGCCAATGGGTGAGTGATAGATATTGTGTGGGCATGGTGCCTATATCGTATTTATCTGCGATTGCACCCTATATTCCGGATCGTGAGGTAGATCGCGGGAGTGACAGTCCTGTTGAGTCCTTTGTAGCCCTTCTCCCGAGTATAGGTCTAGCGAACAAACCTATTACATTGAAGTCATTGCTATGTCTCTTGTCTTCTCGGTAATATCACTATGCATAGATGTAACCTTTTTCCGCCATGATTGCTAGATGTTCTTGCACTAATCATTGTATGCTTTGACTTTATAGTTAGAATAACATAGGATTATACCCTAGATCGTCCTAGTCCATGCTAGTGTTATAAGCTTAGAGTGCTAAGTTGAGATGTCTTATTACTATTATTTTATGTGGCTAAATGCTCTCATTTATCTTATGTCCTTTATCATTCATTCCTATATTTTATGTGACACTTACCCCGTATGAGATGATCGATACGGACAAGGTTGAGCTCTCCATTATTGCATGTGCATTGCTCATCACTCATTATCCAAGTGCATTCCCTTCCCGGGTAAAATTATAAATAACGATAACTGGATTACTCCCGGTTAAAATGCTACGATGATATATTCTCAGGCGCTTGCGGAACCCCTCTTTATTTCGAGTTGCACTTAATAGACATCAACAAGCATTCTTGGCGCGCCGTTGCCGGGAAGGTTGAAAGCCAATGGATAATGAGCAGCATTGCACTACATAATGAGATTGAGCACTCACCATTCTCTACTCATACTGACCTTACCCTTGTCTTTCGTTTATTTTATATCTTATGCGGGGTAATGTATGAAAAAGACTACTCTTCCCGATAACTATATTGACAATCCGAAGCTTTAATCGGGAAGGCGGAAGCAAGTTGAAGAAAACCAATCAATCATCATCATCAACTCAACTTGGAAGTTTGTCAGAAGCAGAAAGTCAACCTTTCGTTCGAGACTTGACACCAGCGTTTGAAGCCATGGCGAACAAGTCACTCCGCGAGTTCTCAGCTCCAACTACGGACAACATTCGTACTGGACCAGCTGCGGACATCGAGGGAGCTTTTGAGCTCAAGCCTGCGCGCGATCAACATGGTGCAAGCAAGCCGGTTACGTGGAAGGCCCATGAAGATGCTAGTGCTCATCTCCAACACTTCACGGAGATTTGTAGCACATTCACTATCAAGGACGTCCCCGGAGATGCTATACTACTTCGCCTCTTCCCATTCTCACTCTTGGGGAGAGCGAAGCGGTGGTTCTACGCCAATAAGGAGAAGAATACTACGTGGGCATTATGTTCCACCAATTTCTTGGCGAAGTTCTTCCCCATGGGCAAGACAAATGCTCTTCGTGGGAAGATATCAAGTTTTCAACAACACCATGATGAGACTGTTCTAGAAGCTTGGGAGCGCTTTCAAGATTACATCCTCGAGTGTCCTCATCATGGCATGGAGAATTGGCTGCTTATGCAGACATTCTACCATGGGCTCAGCAACAGCACACATGAGACGATGGATGCTGCTGTTGGTGGTGCATTCTTATCACTTACTATTCCTCAAGCCACAGCTCTTGTGGAGAAGATGGCATCCAACCAAGGTTGGAGTGAAGAAAGAACGCAGACCCGCAAGAGAGGAGGAGGAATGCACCAGCTGAAGGAGGTAGACAAGCTGTCTGCCAAAATGGATCTGCTAATGAAGAGGCTCGATGAGAGAGCCACAGAAAAGAAAGAAGTCATGCATATACATGATGCTCGCATGACAAGTGAAGAGTGTGGAGACCGGGCACACAGTGCTAACGCCCGAGTGAAGGAGGACGTGAACTACCTCAACAACAACAACAACAATAATTACTACCGTCCTCGCGGAATCAAGGTTGGAATCGGCAGCGAGGCCTAACTACTCGGGCAATTATTCGGGCAACTATCAAGGTAACAACTCCTCCTACAATAATTACAACCAAAATAGCCTTTAAGAGAGTTAGTGCTGACCCAAGGCAAGATAATGGACAATCTGTCCAAGAAGCCGACATCAAATGACAAGGTCTTAGAGACACTCGGCAACGAGAATGGATGGCTTTTCCAATGCCATCAAGAGTCGCTCGCTTCAACAAGATACTTGAGTCGCAGGTACAACTTGTTAACCTTGCTCCCTCCACGGCCAAGGTAAACTGGCAGGACAACCCGAAGAGCTCGAGACTGCAAATCTTGTTGATATATTCAATGTAGA
The DNA here is from genome assembly GCA_018135685.1 of Themeda triandra. Classification (NCBI taxonomy): domain Eukaryota; kingdom Viridiplantae; phylum Streptophyta; class Magnoliopsida; order Poales; family Poaceae; genus Themeda; species Themeda triandra. The sequence goes on along the minus strand of JAENPR010000309.1, from coordinate 222,596 downwards.
AGATAGCCGGAGTGATCCATTGAAGGGATCATGGATTGACTCAACTCTGCCAATCAAGAAGGGCGATCCAGGGAGACCAGTCATTCCGATCTCCATTGGAAGTACTAACTTTAATGAGGCAATCTGTGACTTCGGTGCAAGCATCAACATCATGCCAATGATATATGAGAAGCTATTCAGATGCCCCTTAGCATACACAACCATGTGCTTACAGCTTGCAGATCAGTCACTCCGTGTCCCTTTGGGGATACTTGAAGATATATGTGTACGAGTGGGCAACTCGTATGTCCCTGCAGACTTCGTGGTAGTGGATATAGGCAGTGATGAAAGGTCCCCTATCATTTTGGGACGACCATTCTTGAACACTGCTGGAGCCATCATGTATGCCAACACTGCCAAGATCATCTTCAACATCAAGGGCAAGAGAGAAACCTTCTTCTTCAAGAACAGTGCTTTGCGGTTCCCAAAGACACCCTCATCACGAACAGTGAGAAGAAGAAGAATCCGGCTAAGAAGAGCAAGAACAAGAATAAGAAGACCAAGAAGACGGAGACAGTGAGGATGGTCACTGCAGTCCATAAGGAGCATGACCACTTACTCGGTCCCCACGTCGATCAAGAAGGATGATCCGGTGTCCCAACCATTCAATGCTCCATCAACGAAGCTCTTTCAATAAAGGCATGCAGTGACACCGGATCGGCGTCAACATTATGGCCAAGGTATATGGCACTATGCCTTTGGAGCCCACCTATGCACAAACAGGCGATGGCGGATCGGACATTCCGCTTCGTCGAAGGAGAAGTGAAGGATGTGCTCGTCCGGATAGATGACCATTATGTCCCTACGAGACTTCCTAGTCATTGACATGGGAGATAACTATGATCCTCCAATCATCCTAGGAAGACCATTCCTGAACACCACCAAAGCTATCATCTATATTGGGACGGGGAGAGATTCACTTCCACTTTCCCACCGAGAAGGTACGCCGCTACTTCAACAATAATTATATAATCACCGAAGAGCCCAAGAAGAACGAGCAAGGAGAAGGCGGCGTACCCGTCGCGGAACAAGAAGAACATCACTACAGATGGATGGGCTAACTATGAGGGAGAAGTGTCAAGATACGAAGACCGATACCCAGAAGAGAAGAACATTGTAGAAGAAGAGGTGCTACCAACAGAAGAGAAACAAGTGATCCAAGAAGCTTCCTCCTCAAGGTCATCCTCTCCAACAAAGAAGGTGTGGAAGGTAAAAGCAAAATCAGAATCAATTCCTACACAAGAGGCGACATCATCAGAGGCGACGGCCAATGCGCCCCTTGAAAAATGAGCGAACATGACAAGTCCTGTTCGGAGGACTTAAAACCACCGAACGCCGCACCGAGAGGTAACTTGGTATTTATCGGCTATTCCCTTTCAGCATTGCATTTTTACCTTAGTATATTTGTTTTCCTATTGGCATCTTAGTTGCATCTTTACTCTTTTATCTACGCATTAGAAAAAAATTTAAAGATGTTGTGCATTTGCATCCAGAAAAACTTTAAGCCCCATGTGGATAATCATTCACCGTGGTGGCACAAAAATAATTTCTCGGCATATTTATCTTTCCCCGTCTGCATTCCTTAAATAATAAAAAGATAAAAATATTTCTTGTGATCTGTTAGAATGAGTTTTAAGTTAGGGAAGTTCTAGACAACCAAGGCCTAGAGGTTTTTGTCACTAACGCTTAAGCGGTTCCACAAGCTTTGTTGTCTATTTGAGCTTCACGAGAACATCAAGGATCAAGAAGAGCCAACGAGCGAAGGACATCCAGTCCCCGTCGGAGTCTTTGTCCGCTACAATTGAACGCTCTCTCCAACGGCAACTATCTACGACACTCCTAGAGGACTAGAACGTCTTCAGTGCCTGGCAGCAACATCAGCAGACTATGTCAACATCCAGCTTGGGGGAGAGCATCCCCCGTGTACCAAGCTAAGTGTTTCCAACGTATCTATTTATACCTTGTAAAAGTATGCTTTGTTAAAACAACTAAAAAAAAGATGCATAACCATGGAAACCCAGAAAGATTTCCTTATTTATCTTTTCTACTTTTGGAGAGCTCTTGCAATCTTTGTCTTTAAGTTATCCCTTAGAATAAACTCTACATGGAGATGATGAATAGTCGCTCTGCCGTAATTCCTTTCAAGTACCTAGTTTTCAACCTTGCACTCTTCGAGTTTTGGACACAACTGTTTAGATTTGAGAATTGCTCGAACTCGAAACTTGTGGGTAGCAAACACTTGATCTAAGTCTAGGTGGTTGACGGGTATGATATGGGAAGGTTTTGAGCTGCTTTGTCGATCTTGTTCCAAGAGATACTAGAGTTCTAGAATTTATCTTTGAAAATATTAAATTCCTGCATGATGAGTTCCTTTATGATGAGAGTTCAAATTCCTACCACACCATATATTCATGCTTACTAGATTAGGAAAACCCATCTGTTTATATAGATCATATTGCGGGTTTGAGTATAGACTTTATAGGCATTGAGTGTGGTTATCTTTGTGGACCCATAAGGAATTAGTTATGCGGTTAAAGTCAACACTATGTGCTCTCCATCCATTGATCTATGCTACTTACGTCCTCGAAGCATACACCCATTTTATAAATGTTACATTCATTACTGTGCTACTTCTTCCTCAAGTACCACCCACATATAGATCCACATCCACCACATATTGTGCTATCTCTATCCTGGAGATACGCACTTATGCTACTCCTACCCTGGGAGTACGCATTCCCCACATATTACGCTATCTCTACCCTGGAGATACGCACCTATGCTGCTCCTACCCTGGGAGTACGCATCTATCCATCCATCCATCCACATATACATACGCCATTCATTTCACTTCATCCAGAAAGGTACTATTCCTATCCTGGGAGTGAACATCTAGAAATAATCATCGCCGTTTCATTGCCTACATAAAAGCTCCAGTCATTATCATTTCAAGTTATATGAATCCCCATTGCTAAAGTTCGTTTTCAGAGGATTGGTTGCTCTAAAAAAAAGAGAGAAAGAAAAGAGAAAGAAAAAAAAAGAAGAAGAAGAAAGAAAAGAGTAGCCAAGTCCTTCCCTTCAAGTTTCAAGGTTTCCAAATAAAGGGAGTCATGTTATCCTAGAAGGAGCAAGTGTAGAAGTAGATGTTCACCAGTTGAGTACCCCTCATAATCATTTTCTTATCACCATCATCCCATTATCATCCTATCATCATCTTATCATCCATTCCATTTCCTCATTCACATGCACATATGACTTTATTATTATTTTAGTTCCTATTGGATCCATGTCTTAAGCTGTGCAATATATGCAAGTGACTTTGAGTGTCTCCCCACCTATGAGCTCCACATAAGCCTATTAGAAAGTAGGGAGAGAGAGAGAAGGCACTTTCCATTATGCCTTAGTCCCACAAATACCACATATTCTGAGAGAAGAGAGAAGGCATACACTATTCAAGCCTTAGAGAGGATCCAGAAATACCACAAATGAGAGACCTGAAAGGTTCATACAAGGAACTCTGAGTTTTATTTCAAAACCTTGCAAAACTCCGGGATAATAGTTGATCAAAGAGCGAGAAACATGGCGCTTGACTTGACTGTTCTATCTTTCAACTACTCAAGACCCAAGTGACGGTTACAAGCCCCATGGTGAAAGGTAATATGAGTGAGTTTTTGAGTCAGGATAGTTCACTCTAATCCGGAGGAGAGTTCTTGTTTGAACACATGTGTACTTGTGAGGAGTGAAAGCATTGTAGCAACTTCTGATCCATCACTGAGTCTATCTTTGCTCAGGGACGGGCATAAGGTAAGCTTGGGGGAGTTTGTTGACGGTCGTTAAGTATCAATTTTATACCGTCAACGCAGCAAGAGAAAGGACTAATATGAGTTCAACTGTTAGATATAGGGGTTACACTTGACGAATTCCACGAGTTTTGGTGATTGTCTATTTACGGGGGGTTATCGAGAAGAGAACCAAAGGAGGCCCACATGTCATGATTACATAGAGATAAAGACCGAACGGGTAAAATTGTATTATCTAGAAGACTCCGAGAAGGCAACACACTGAAAGCGGGGGCCCACACAGCGGCGGCGGTCGGCCGCCCAAGGGGAGTCGGCCGACTCCCCACCCCACCAATCACGTTGAGTCTCGCGGATCCCGCCTCCACCGCCTTTGAGGATGAATAATTATCGTCCATTTAGGTCGGTTTGATCCGAGGGCTGTGGTTCATCCTAGGGGGCTATATATTGAGCCCCCGGCCCCCGGGTAAAACCCTAATTCATTCTCTCTTCATTCATCGAGAGGATTCGGAGAAGCGAGCCACCATCTCAATTAGAGCTCCATAGTTTAGTAGCATAGCTACATAGGAATAGATCTAGAGGGAATCAAGCCTAGCTTGGAGTACGGATCTGTCGGAGTTCTTGGTAATTCCCCTCTACATTCTTGTAATATTCATCATTGTTCGTGATACTATGAGTAGTACTTTATTCTATTCTATTATATCAGACTTGACTTTGCTCTACTTGATTATGTTCTCAATTATATCGTTCTTAGTTTACTTTGATTATATATTTAGCATAGTTGGACTAGAATTATGTTTATGCATAGGATCGTATAGTGCTTGCTCATTAGGCCAATGGGTGAGTGATAGATATTGTGTGGGCATGGTGCCTATATCGTATTTATCTGCGATTGCACCCTATATTCCGGATCGTGAGGTAGATCGCGGGAGTGACAGTCCTGTTGAGTCCTTTGTAGCCCTTCTCCCGAGTATAGGTCTAGCAGAACAAACCTATTACATTGAAGTCATTGCTATGTCTCTTGTCTTCTCTGGTAATATCACTATGCATAGATGTAACCTTTTTCCGCCATGATTGCTAGATGTTCTTGCACTAATCATTGTATGCTTTGACTTTATAGTTAGAATAACATAGGATTATACCCTAGATCGTCCTAGTCCATGCTAGTGTTATAAGCTTAGAGTGCTAAGTTGAGATGGCTTATTACTATTATTTTATGTGGCTAAATGCTCTCATTTATCTTATGTCCTTTATCATTCATTCCTATATTTTATGTGACACTTACCCCGTATGAGATGATCGATACGAGACAAGGTTGAGCTCTCCATTATTGCATGTGCATTGCTCATCACTCATTATCCAGTGCATTCCCTTCCCAGTGGTAAAATTATAAATAACGATACCTGGATTACTCCCAGTTAAAATGCTACGATGATATATTCTGTGCGCTTGCGGAACCCCTCTTTATTTCAGTTGCACTTAATAGACATCAACACACCTTCGCAGGGAAGCCAGGCCGTGTCATGCCCTCTACCGGAGCCCTGGCCACTTGCTGCTGGGTCCAACCAGCTACCGGCCGCTTGTAGCCATGACCGGCCAACCGTAGCCAGCTACAGCCGGCAGCAGCCAGCAACAGCAAGCCCGCAGGTGACCATGGCCGGCCAGAGGAGGCTGCAGCCGGCCAGATCCGGCCACAGCTGGCCAAACTTGGCCAACAGTGAGCTGCAACCATCCACCGCGGGCCACGACCCTCCTGCAACCACCGGCATCGCTCCACCACAATTCAACCACCTCCGGTGACGCCCGCGGCAAGGTTTGACCCCGATCTACAACTTTGACCTACGACCACCAACCCGAAGCCCGAACCGCGAGCACGGCCAACCCCTACTACGCCTACGGCAAGCCTCGAACCGAACCTCGACAACGACTACAACGTAGCCGTGCTGCCGGCATCGAGCCCTACCCGCGTCAAGCGACCTGTCGTTCGCAAGCCCACGGTGAGCCACCGCCGTGCCCCTTTTTCCAACCTCGACTTGCTTGCCAGCCATGGTGTTCCAACAATGGAACGCATAGGCCGAGGCCATCTCCGGCCTTTGGGCACACAAGCACACACACACATGACTGACTCGAGCCAAATCGAACCATCGGAGTTCGCCATAGATCGGGTTCGCCGGGGCCTACTTCGCTCCGTTGCCGTGCTAGATCTCATCGGAGCCTACTTTGCTCCGGTGTGTATAGGACACCGCCTTGTCTTCGCCATGGCCACTTGCCACGGTGGGGCCACCGATCCGCCACCCTTGCAGCTCGACTTGAGCCATGAGCTCGCCACCGCGTTTACCCTACTTTGGCAAACACGATGCGCGTGCTAGCCACCTCGAAGGACCTTGTTTTCGCCATGCTGTGACCTCACCTTTGAACCCTTGCGCCGTTGCTTTGGAAACGCCGTTCTCGCCAAACCGGCCATCTCGCAAGACGAGAAAGGGCTATGGAGCATCGCCTTGATGTATGGGGACTAGCCGTGTTGACCTATGAAGCCGTAGCCACCTGTGGCACCGTCTTCCATGCTCGTTGGACCTGGGCGGAGCGCCGCTGTTGACGGTCGTTAAGTATCAATTTTATACCGTCAACGCAGCAAGAGAAAGGACTAATATGAGTTCACCTGTTAGATATAGGGGTTACACGACGAATTCCACGAGTTTTGGTGATTGTCTATTTCTGCGGGGGGTTATCGAAAAGAGAACCAAAAGAGGCCCACATGTCGTGATTACATAGAGATAAAGACCGAACGGGTAAAATTGTATAATCTAGAAGACTCCAGAAGGCGACCCCTGAAGGCTGGGCCCCACCTGGCAGGGTGGCCAGTCGGCCGACCCAGGGGGGGAGTCGGCCGACTCCCCATCTCCACCAATCAGGTGGAGTCTCGTGGATCCTGCCTCCACCGCCTTTGAGGATGAATAATTATCGTCCATTTAGGTCGGTTTGATCCGAGGGCTGTGGTTAATCCTAGGGGACTATATATTCAGAGCCCCTGGCCCCTGGGTAAAACCCTAATTCATTCAAGAGTTCATTCTCTCATCAGAATTCAGAGAAGCCAGAGCCACCATCTCAATTAGAGCTCCATAGTTTAGTAGCATAGCTACATAGGAATAGATCTAGAGGGAATCAAGCCTAGCTTGGAGTCCGGATCTGTCGGAGTTCTTGGTAATTCCCCTCTACATTCTTGTAATATTCATCATTGTTCGTGATACTATGAGTAGTACTTTATTCTATTCTATTATATCAGACTTTACTTTGCTCTATTTGATTATGTTCTCAATTATATTGTTCTTAGTTTACTTTGATTATATGTTTAGCATAGTTGGACTAGAATTATGTTTATGCATAGGATCGTATAGCGCTTGCTCATTAGATCGATGGGTGAGTGGTAAATATTGTGTAGGCATGGTGCCTAGACCGTATTTATCTGCGATTGCACCCTATATTCCGCATCGTGAGGTAGATCGCGGGAGTGACAGTCTGTTGAGTCCTTTGTAGCCCTTCTCCTCGAGTATAGGTCTAGCAGAGAACAAACCTATTACATTGAAGTCATTGCTATGTCTCTTGTCTTCTCTGGTAATATCACTATGCATAGATGTAACCTTTTCCCGCCATGATTGCTAGATGTTCTTGCACTAATCATTGTATGCTTTGACTTTATAGTTAGAATAACATAGGATTATACCCTAGATCGTCCTAGTCCATGCTAGTGTTATAAGCTTAGAGTGCTAAGTTGAGATGGCTTATTACTATTATTTTATGTGGCTAAATGCTCTCATTTATCTTATGTCATTTATCATTCATTCCTATATTTTATGTGACACTTACCCCGTATGAGATGATCGATACGAGACAAGGTTAAGCTCTCCATTATCGCATGTGCATTGCTCATCACTCATTATCCAGTGCATTCCCTTCCCGAGTGGTAAAAATATAAATAACGATACCTGGATTACTCCTGGTTAAAATGCTACGATGATATATTACGTAAGCTTGCGGAACCCTTCTTTATTTCGGTTGCACTTAATAGACATCAACAAGCATTTTGGCGCCGTTGCCGGGGAAGGTTGAAAGCCAATGGATAATGAGCAGCATTGCACTAGATAATGTGATTGAGTTGTCTTTGTCATACTAACCCATCTCTACAGGATTACCCTTGTTTTGTCTACTTGTGTATCTTATGCAGGGTAATCAAGACTACTCTTCCTGATAACTATATTGACAATCCAGAAGCTTTAATCAGGAAGGCCAGAAGCAAGTTGACGAAGACCAATCAATCATCATCATCATCAACTCAACTTGGAAGTTTGTCAGAAGCAGAAAGTCAACCTTTCGTGCGAGACTTGACACCGCGTTTGAAGCCATGGCGAACAAGTCACTCCGCGAGTTCTCGGCTCCAACTACGGACAACATTCGTCTTGGACCGGGCGGACATCGAAGGAGCTTTTGAGCTCAAGCCTGCGATCAACATGGTGCAAGCAAGCCGGTTACGTAGGAAGGCCCATGAAGATGCTAGTGCTCATCTCCAACACTTTACGGGAGATTTGTAGCACATTCACTATCAAGGATGTCCCCGAGAGATGCTATACTACTTCGCCTCTTCCCATTCTCACTCTTGGGGAGAGCGAAGCGGGTTCTACGCCAATAAGGAGAAGAATACTACGTGGGCATTATGTTCCACCAATTTCTTGGCGAAGTTCTTCCCCATGGGCAAGACAAATGCTCTTCGAGGGAAGATATCAAGCTTTCAAGCAACACCATGATGAGACTGTCCCGAAGCTTGGGAGCGCTTTCAAGATTACATCCTCGAGTGTCCTCATCATGGCATGGAGAATTGGTGCTTATGCGGACATTCTACCATGGGCTCAAGAACAAGACACACGTGAGACGATGGATGCTGCGGAGGTGCATTCTTATCACTCACTATTCCTCGGGCCCACGCTCTTGTGGAGAAGATGGCATCCAACCAAGGTTGGAGTGAAGAAAGAACGCAGACCCGCAAGAGAGGTGGAGGAATGCACCAATGAAAGAGGTAGACATGCTTTATCGCCAAAATGGATCTGCTAATGAAGAGGCTCGATGAGAGAGTCCCGAGAAGAAAGAAGTCATGCATATACATGATGCTCGCATGACATGTGAAGAGTGTGGAGAGACTGGGCACACAGGTGCTAACTGCCCAGAGCTAAAGGAGGACGTGAACTACCTCAATAACAACAACAACAATAATTACTACCGTCCTCAGCAGAATCAAGGTTGGAATCAATAGCCGAGGCCTAACTACTTAGGCAATTATTCAGGCAACTATCAAGGTAACAACTCCTCCTACAATATTTACAACCGGCCGCCTTTGAGAGAGTTAGTGCTTGAACCAAGGCAAGATGATGGAAAATTTGTCCAAGAAGCCGACATCAAATGACAAGGTCCTAGAAACACTCGGCAACAGAATGGATGGCTTTTCCAATGCCATCAAGAGTCGGCTCGCTTCAACAAGATACTTGAGTCGCGGTACAACAGCTTGTTAACCTTGCTCCCTCCACCGGCCAAGGTAAACCGGCGGGACAACCCGAAGAGCTCGAGGCTCGCAAATCTTGTTGATATATTCAATGTAGAAGATAGCCGGAGTGATCCATCGAAGGGGTCATGGATTGACTCAACTCGCCAATCAAGAAGGGCGATCCGGGAGACCAGTCATTCCGATCTCCATTGGAAGTACTAACTTTAATGAGGCAATGTGTGACTTCGGTGCAAGCATCAACATCATGCCAAGAGTGATATACGAGAAGCTATTCGGATGCCCCTTAGCATACACAACCATGTGCTTACGGCTTACACGACCCGGTCACTCCGTGTTCCTTTGGGAATACTTGAAGACATTTGTGTACGAGTAGGCAACTCGTATGTCCCTGCAGACTTCGTGGTAGTGGATACGGCGGTGATGAAAGGTCCCCCGTCATGCAGGACGACCATTCTTAAACACCTGCTGGAGCCATCATGTATGCCAACACCGCCAAGATCATCTTCAACATCAAGGGCAAGAGAGAAACCTTCTTCTTCAAGAACAATCTTGCGGTTCCCGCACACCCTCATCAACGAACGGTGAGAAGAAGAAGAATCCAGCTAAGAAGAGCAAGAACAAGAATAAGAAGACCAAGAAGACGGAGACGGTAAGGATGGTCACTGCGGTCCACAAGGAGCATGACCACTTACTCGGATCCCCACGTCTAATCAAGAAGGATGACCCGGTGTCCCAACCATTCAATGCTCCATCAACGAAGCTCTTTCAATAAAGGCATGCGTGACAACTGGATCGAGGCGTCAACATTATGGCCAAGGTAACTTATGAGTATCTATATGGCACTATGCCTTTGGAGCCCACCTATGCACTGACTACAAATGGCGGATCGGACATTCCGCTTCGTCGAAGGAGAAGTGAAGGATGTCCTCATCCGGATAGATGACCATTATGTCCCTACGAGGCTTCCTAGTCATTGACATGGGAGATGACTACGATCCTCCAATCATCCTAGGAAGACCATTCCCGAACACCACGAGCTATCATCTATATTGGGACGGGAGAGATTCACTTCCACTTTCCCACCGAGAAGGTACACCGCTACTTCAATAATAATTATATAATCACCGAGGAGCCCAAGAAGAACAGAGCAAGGAGAAGGCAGCGTACCCGTCGCGAAACAAGAAGAACATCACTACGAGATGGATGGGCTGACTATGAGGGAGAAGTGTCAAGATATGAAGATCGGTACCCAGAAGAGAAGAACATTGTAAAAGAAGAAGAGGTGCTACCAGAAGAGAAACAAGTGGTCCAAGAAGCTTCCTCCTCAAGGTCATCCTCTCCAACAAAGAAGGTGTGGAAGGTAAAAGTAAAATCAGAATCAATTCCTACACACGAGGCGACATCATCCGAGGCGCCAGCCGATGCGCCCCTTGAAAAATGAGCGAACATGACAAGTCCTGTTCGGAGGACTTAAAACCACCGAACGCCGCGCCAAGAGGTAACTTAGTATTTATCAGCATTACTTTTCAGCATTATATTTTTACCTTAGTATATTTATTTCCCTACTTGCATCTTAGTTGCATCTTTACTCTTTTATCTCTGCATTAGAAAAGAAAATAAAGATGTTGTGCATTTGCATCCAGAAAATCGTCAAGCCCCATGTGAATAGTCATTCACTGTGGTGGCACAAAAATAATTTCTCAGCATATTTATTTCCCCTGTCTGCATTCCTTAAATAATAAAAAGATAAAAATAATTCTTGTGATCCTGTTAGAACAAGTCTAAGTTAAGAAAGTTCTAGACAACCAAGGCCTAGAGGTTTTATCACTAACGCTTAATTAGTTCCACAAGCTTTGTTGTCTATTTTGAGCTTCATAGAACATCAAGGATCAAGAAGAGCTAACAAGCAGAAGGACATCCAGTCCCCGTCGGAGTGCTTTGCCGCGACAATTGAATGCTTTGTCTCCAACGGCAACTATCTACAACACTCCTGGAGGACTAGAACGTCTTCGGTGCACATCGGCAACATCGCGAGACTATGTCAACATCCGGCTTGGGGAGAGCATCCCCGTGTACCAAGCTAAGTGTCTCCGGCTTATCTAATTATGCTTTATTAAAGTATGCTTTCTTGTTAAAACCACTAAAAAAGATGCATAACCATAGAAACCTAGAAAAATTCCTTATTTATCTTTTCTATTTTTGGAGAGCTCTTGCAATCTGTCTTTAAAAGTGATCCCTAGAATAAACTCTACATGGAGATGATGAATAGTTGCTCTGCCGTAATTCCTTTCAAGTACCTAGTTTTCAACCTTGCACTCTCCCGAGTTTTGGACACAAGCTGTTTAGATTTGAGATTTGCTCGAACACGAAACTTGTGGGTAGCGAACACTTGATCTAAGTCTAGGAGGTTGACGGGTATGATATGGGAAGGTTTTGAGCTGCTATCTATCTTGTTCCTAGAGATACTAGAGTTCTGGAGAATTTATCTGTGAAAATATTAAATTCCTGCATGATGAGTTCCTTTATGATGAGAGTTCAAATTCCTACCACACCATATATTCATGCTTACTAGATTAGGAAAACCCATCTTTTTATATAGATCATATTGTAGGTTTGAGTGTAGACTTTATAGGCATTGAGTGTGGTTATCTTTGTGGACCCATAAGGAATTAGTCACGTAGATAAAGTCAATACTATGTGCTCTCCATCCATTGATCTATGCTACTTCTGTCCTCGAAGCATGCACCCATTTTATAAATGTTACATTCATTACGTGCTACTTCTGTCCCTAGAAGTACCACCCACATATAGATCCATACCCACCACATATTGTGCTATCTCTACCCTGGAGATACGCACTTATGCTACTCCTATCCTGGGAGTACGCATTCCCTACATATTGTGCTGTCTCTACCCTGGAGATACGCACTTATGCTGCTCCTACACTGGGAGTACGCATCCATCCATTCATCCATCCACATATACATGCGCCATTCCTTTCACAGCATCCAGAAAAGGTTCTACTCCTATTCTGGGAGTGAACATCTAGACATAATCATCGCAGTTCTATTTGCCTACATAAAAGCTCCAGTTATTATCATTTCAAGTTATATGAATCCCCGTTGCTAAAGTTTTGTTTCCAGAGGATTGGTTGCTCTAAAAAAAAAAGAGAGAAAAGAAGAAAGAAAGAAAAAGAAAGAGTAGCCAAGTCCTTCCATTCAAGAAGTTTCAAGGTTTCCGAATAAAGGGAGTCATGTTATCCTCGAAGGAGCAAGTGTACAAGTAGATGTTCACCAGTTGAGTACCCCTCATAATCATTTCCTTATCACCATCATCCTATCATCTTTTCATCCATTCCATTTCCTCATTCACATGCACATATGACTTTATTATTATTTTAGTTCCTATCGGATCCATGTCTTAACTGTGCAATATATGCAAGTGAGTTTGAGTGTCTCTCCACCTATGAGCTCCACATAAGCCTATTAGAAAGTAGGGTGAGAGAGAGAAGGCACTTTTCACTATGCCTTAGTTCCACAAATACCACATATTTTGAGAGAAGAGAGAAGGCATACACTACTCATGCCTTGGAGAGGATCCGAAATACCACAAATGAGAGACTGAAAGGTTCATACAAGGAACTCGAGTTTTATTTCAAAACTTTGCAAAAACTCCGGGATAATAGTTGATCAAAGAGCGAAAACGTGGTGCTTGACTTGACCGTTCTATCTTTCAACTACTCAAGACCCAAGTGACAGAGTTACAAGCCCCATGGTGAAAGGTAATATGAGTGAGTTTTGAGTCGGGATAGTTCACTCTAATCCGGAGGAGAGTTCTTGTTTGAACGCATGTGTACTTGTGAGGAGTGAAGGCATTGTAGCAACTCCCGATCCATCACTGAGTCTATCTTTGCTCAGGGACGAGCAAAAGGTAAGCTTGGGGGAGTTTGTTGACGGTCGTTAAGTATCAATTTTATACCGTCAACGCAGCAAGAGAAAGGACTAATATAAGTTCACCTATTAGATATAGGGGTTACACCGACAAATTCCACGAGTTTTGGTGATTGTCTATTTACTGGGGGGTATCGAAAGAGAACCAAAAGAGGCCCACATGTCATGATTACATAGAGATAAAGACCGAACGGGTAAAATTGTATAATCTAGAAGACTCCGAGAAGGCGACCCCCCGAAGGCCGGGCCCCACAGCGGGGTGGCGGTCGGCCGACCCGGGGGGAGTCGGCCGACTCCCCATCTCCACCAATCGGGTGGAGTCTCGTGGATCCCGCCTCCACCGCCTTTGAGGATGAATAATTATCGTCCATTTAGGTCGGTTTGATCCGAGGGCTGTGGTTAATCCTAGGGGACTATATATTCGAGAGCCCTATTTTGGGTAAAACCTAATTCATTCAAGAGTTCATTCTCTCATCGGAATTCAGAGAAGCCGAGCCACCATCTCAATTAGAGCTCCATAGTTTAGTAGCATAGCTACATAGGAATAGATCTAGAGGGAATCAAGCCTAGCTTGGAGTCCGGATCTGTCGGAGTTCTTGGTAATTCCCCTCTACATTCTTGTAATATTCATCATTGTTCGTGATACTATGAGTAGTACTTTATTCTATTCTATTATATCGAGACTTGACTTTGCTCTATTTGATTATGTTCTCAATTATATTGTTCTTAGTTTACTTTGATTATATGTTTAGCATAGTTGGACTAGAATTATGTTTATGCATAGGATCGTATAGCGCTTGCTCATTAGATCGATGGGTGAGTGGTAAATATTGTGTAGGCATGGTGCCTAGACCGTATTTATCTGCGATTGCACCCTATATTCCGCATCGTGAGGTAGATCGCGGGAGTGACAGTCTGTTGAGTCCTTTGTAGCCCTTCTCCCGAGTATAGGTCTAGCGAGAACAAACCTATTACATTGAAGTCATTGCTATGTCTCTTGTCTTCTACGGTAATATCACTATGCATAGATGTAACCTTTTCCCGCCATGATTGCTAGATGTTCTTGCACTAATCATTGTATGCTTTGACTTTATAGTTAGAATAACATAGGATTATACCCTAGATCGTCCTAGTCCATGCTAGTGTTATAAGCTTAGAGTGCTAAGTTGAGATGGCTTATTACTATTATTTTATGTGGCTAAATGCTCTCATTTATCTTATGTCATTTATCATTCATTCCTATATTTTATGTGACACTTACCCTGTATGAGATGATCGATACAGACAAGGTTAAGCTCTCCATTATCGCATGTGCATTGCTCATCACTCATTATCCAGTGCATTCCCTTCCCAGTGGTAAAAATATAAATAACGATACCTGGATTACTCCTGGTTAAAATGCTACGATGATATATTCTGTGCGCTTGCGGAACCCTTCTTTATTTCAGTTGCACTTAATAGACATCAACAGCCGCCGTGCGCCAGAGCTGCACGTGGACTCCGCCGTGATGCTTGGTCATCGCCGCAGCCTTTTCCGAGCCGCTGTCGTGCACAAGCTGTGCACTGGGACCCTGTCGCCATCGCTCCAGCTACCTCGAGTTACGAGAGCATGCCGTCAAGATCTATTGGGACCCACCTGTCGTACACGGGTGCCGTTGGACTAGTCACGTTGTTGCACAAAGCACGGACCAACTCTGGATGCCCGTATGCCTTGCCTTGCCGTGTTAGATACTTGAGCCAAGCATCTGACATCTATAACCAACCTCTGGCCACCTGTGGCCAAGCTCGGCCAACCATAGCCAGCTGAGGCCAAACGTAGCCTCACGAGACTGGCTGACCGAAGCCGTGACAAGCCATAGCTGGCCACTGTTGGCCAGGAGCAAGCCATGACCCTCTGAGATGAGCCACGTCATCCTCTGCACTTCCATGATCATGACATGGATGTGCCTAGCTAACTCACATGCCCTTTCTGTTTTCTACTACCTTCTTCTCGGCTGCCGACGTTATCGTGTCGTGTGGATCAAGAAGATTGTAGTTGTCCAAGCTCCTTATGCTACCACTCTCTAATATAGCGGGCAAGCCAAAGTACATTGGAGCCAAGTCACAATAGTGTTGTTCGTTCTTGTTGCTTCTCGTGCCCAATTGTGACTTGCGGGATAAGGCTACAAGTGCCAAACCCCATCGTTCTTCCTTCGCTGGGCCTGTCCTTCGTTTCCCGTCCTCTCCATGACGTCTGGATCAAAGGTCGTGAGCCGTGGTGTTTGCTATGGATAATCTGGCTTGGCCATGACCTAAGCTTGCGCGTAGCAAACCACCACCCTTATTCCTTGGCCCAAGGAATCGGACATCCACCGAGAGGGATAAGTCGTGTGTCTTTTAGAGTCTCATTGGTGTTTGTTGTTCTTCCTGCGTCATCCTTTTGGGGGCCGTGTGTTCTCTTGCCTTGCGTGTCGCTTCGCGGAGTAGCTGACAATCGGACCAAGGGAACGTGGACGACGACAAGGATTGTGGAGTAGACCTAGGAGGGGGAGACCCCGTTGATCGACTACACCAACAGATGGAGAATTGTACCGCTACTACCACTACAGTGCAGGTGTCATGGCAGCACCCTCGTTTAGAGAATCCTATTAGACATTGCATAATAATTAGAACTGCTAGCGCTTTATATTTATTCCTTTGCTAGTATATTGATGCATGCTTTGCCTGAGCCATTATTATCTTGATTGCAGCCCACTCTACCATATCACCCACGTTTGCGCTCTCGCTCACTTATATACATGATTACCTACCTGCTTTCTTGCACATTACACCACTATACTTATTATACTCCACTTTGCATTGTGTCTGGGATGTGATGTGGGTGGTGAACCCCTGGGAATGGTTTGGCTTGGGATGCCAGACTTGGTGGTGTGTGAGCGTGTTGCGTGTGTCTTGGGTGCGTTGAAGGGTGAGGGTTGTGTCGACCGAGCTGGAATAACGACAAGCCTGGGGCGAGTCTGGCGTGTGATGCGACCTGGGCATCCTATTATGTGATTACCTGTGGCAGGTAAATATTTTTGGTAAGGTGGTTTTGGGTGTGAACCTCGGAGAGGTGGAGCCCAGAATGGAGGTGCTGTGGTGGCACGTTAAATGGAAACCCTTTTGGAAGACATTTTGGCTTGGTCAATCCTAAGGACTTACTAGCTCTCAGTTACGTCAGGACCCCTTACATCCCACTCGCTCTATATGGTGTCGAGACGGTTGGACTACTTGGTGGAACGATGCCATTACTGCTAGGTTGTGAGGTGATAGGGTGGGCAGTATGAATGATGGAATGCCTGTACCATCCTAGTTGACAGCACCACTTATTTTGGATTGGATACCACAGAGCTGGACACCACTTGGGCCCGGTGCTGCCTCTCCCAGTCTCAGCATAGCCGGCTCGCCGAAGCGCCCCAGGGCTGAGTGGCAGGATGGTATCGTTTCCGCCTAGCAAGCAACCAGAATTCTGCCTAGGAGATTCGTGGCTCCGAGGATGGCTAATCTTGTGGGTATGTAAAACCTCTACAGAGTGTATGGTTGATCGATTGATACATATGCCGACTTGTTGGCTATGGACCTGTCATGTGTTTTGCCCACTAGAATCGGAGATGAGTCCTTCTTTTCTCCCCTGGGAATGTGGGTTTTCCGGTCATGAGCCATAGGGCTGCGGGCCGTTGAGACAGGCCGAGTGGGAGTTGGCCTGCTGACACGAGTGTGAGAGGAGGTGAGGTGGTGGTGGTGTGGAGATGGTATGGAAAGGATGGGTTGGTGGTTGGGTGTGGATGTGTGGTTTGGGAATATGTTAAACTGGATAATTATATTACTATTACTGTTATTTACTTGATGATACTTTGCAAGCGCTAAGGATGCAAACCACAGCCAAATATTAGGATCGCCAGATCCCTTGTTTTATCTTTCCACTAAAGCTCGTCGGTGCTGACCATGGCCCGCACATATCTGGCGGTGTGCAGATTTTCTGTTTCTCAGGGATGCTGACTCTAGAAGGATTAGGAGGTCTCGTGCCTACGCTCAAGTTTGGTTCGAAGGATGGACTCTACGCCAACTCGGGTGACACCATGAAGGAGGAGCCTTCACTCGATAGACTTCCGCTAGATTAACTCTGTAATAGGTTGGATCACCAGTGATGTAATTTCTTTTAAAACTTGTAACCTTACGATGTATGACTGTGATATCAACTTATATATGATAATATGATGGAATCAACTCTTGGATTTGTCATATTATAACTCAGGATTTTTCCTTCGAGGAAAATCGAGGATGTTTCAGGTGGTATCAAAGCCATAGTTGACCTTAGGACGAGACCTTTAATACCAAACACTATTATAGAAGCCAAACAGACTATCTGTAGAAGAGTTATAGCTACTGACACTTGATTCCTCGTCTTTGCCTTGAATTCTACCACTAACAGATTGTCCCCGTCCTAGAAAGTTGACCTCTAGGAAATGATTCCCTTTTTACTGCCCACGCAAGATCGATAGACGTGTGAGACTCAAGGTTTAGGAGTCGCCTTAAGTCAACACTATGCATTTAGGAGTTGTAATGCTGCTTGATTGCTTGGATCTTGTTGCTTATTTTTGCTTCTTGTGTTTAAATTGTCTCGAGTGTAGACTATAAAAGTACTTTATATATATGTGACTCCAGGCTAAAACCAAGGCCGTGTTATGACTAAACAAGTTCAACAAACTAGGCCGAGTCATCATATCTTTACTCATCCATTTCAAAGTGAAATTTGATTTTCAACCATGCATTCAAAATGCTCTCTCCTATTTGGTTGAAAACGTCTCTCGTTTTTAAAAGCAAATCCATCTTGGACAAAAATGGTTTTAAAACCTGCTAAAATTTTCAAATGTAAACAGTTTTGGCCCCTTTTCGACCCACTTTCACTTTCAAAAGCTACTAAAAACCAATTTTCAAACTAGCCTCTAATAAAAAGTTGTTACAAACTCATTTATGAAAAACAAAAGTTTTGTTTGGCACCAACACCTTCAAAAAGTTTGTATTTATAATGTTAAAAAAATGTTGAACTCTATTTTGATTTAAAAGTCTTTGATTCACTCGTTAAGCCAAAAACTTTTCTAATAAGCCCCGTCTTCAAATTGGATTGCAAACGATTTACTAAATAAAAGGCACGAACCAAATTGTTTGTAACTCTTTCAAAAGAAATTTAGAAGAGTCAAAAACAGCTTACCAAAACCTCGATTTCAAAAGTGTTAATTTAAAAAGGTGGGATTTTGAAAATCAATTTGATCGCAAAAGCCATGCAATTCAAATAAGAAATGACTTGAAAACCCTTTCCAAGACTAGCATTGTTTTGTTCAAACAAAAAGCAAAGAACAGTTTTGTTTTGAAAACAAAATTATTCAAAAGGTATTGTTTTGAAAACTTGCAAATAATTTCAAATCACTTTCAAAACCCCTCCTAGATTGAAAAGTGTCGAAAAATGCTCTTATTCAATTTTAAACGGGATTTTGAATTAACCGTCTTGAAAACTATTGAAGCTTGCAAAAGTGTTTTCATCAAATGGTTTGAAACTTCACTACTCGTCCTTTTCAAAATACTCGTGTTCAAAAATCCTATTGAAAAAGGTTTATGAAATGATCTAATTCCAAGAAAAGTTTCCTTCCTCATTCACTTGGGATATCGAGTCGATGCTATGGTTAGAGTTGTGATCATGACCTACGGTGTCGCTATGAAACTTGGGGCCCCATGTGTGATGCATCCGCATGGCTTGTCGCCGGGCGTATGCAGGTATCGTGGTTATGATCGTGACCACCCAAAAAAGGGTACTTCGATACGACTTCTATTCCAAGCCAAGACTCTATTGAAAACTCTTTTACAAAAAGAGAAAAGCTGAATTTAAGAAAAAGGAAATGGAATCTTATTTCGAAAGATTGCAAACGCAACTTTACCCTGCTTAAAAATAAAAGATTTATGCAAAACACCCTTAATGGTTCTTGAAATGTTTCACGAAAAAAAATGGTTTTGGCTTTAAAGATTCAAAGTGTGATTTCAAAAGAATTTCTACCAAAGGGTTATAAAAAAAGCTTGAAAAAAGGACTTTTGGAAAAAGCATTACTAAAAATTCATTGAAAACCTTGCATCTATTTCAAATGGCATGCAAAAAGTATTTCAAAACTCTCATGTGAGTCCCCAAAGGCTTCAAGAAAACATACTTCTTCAAATGGTATTTCCAAGGAGATTTACGAAAAATATTGTCAAATGTTCTTAAAATATGCTGCGAAAAGACATTTCAAACCCTTTGTGTAAACTCTTGAAAATGTTGAGAAAACGATTTCAGACTACTTACAAGGCCTTTGAGATTTAAAACCAAAATGGGGTACAACCTATTTCAAAACAATTTGTGTTGATTTCAAACCCTAGAGGTTGTATCCTTCTTGCTTACGAAAGTTATGAAACAAATGGCGTTGAACAATGTCTCAAAGAGTCTTTGCTACAGTTTCAAGTGCTATTTCAAAAGATATTTTGAAACCTCCACGAGTTTACTTAACGAAGAATCTTAAGAAAAGTCCTTTTCCAAATTAAAACTTGGACAAACACCGATTCGATCCTTCAAAAGATCTCTCCCCTCATTTATAAAGTAAGAGTTTCTTCGTTAAAAAAAGAGAGAGAAGAGTCTTGTGTGAACAACCTTTTCAAAAAGCCTCTCTTTCAAAAGCTCCATTTGTAAAACAAATGCATTGGTGCATATGACATAACAACGAAGACTATCCATCACACTAACACTAACTCCTAAATCTTGAGGACGAGATTCCTGTAAGGGGGTGGAATGTAACAACCCGGGTTTTCAACAACCCGAAAATGCGAACTTTTTAAATTTTTTTTTGTGTTTGTGTGAGGCATGTAGTTGATAGCCCAAACTAAAAACAATTTATAAATAAATTGTTGCATGCATATAGATTTGTCTATAGGAGTTTGCCGGAGCTTTCTTTTTGTCCAGTGTGCCTTGTTGGAGAGCACAAATCCGTAGCAAATTCGCACAATAAATTCCATCTGAATCTCTCCAAAAATTCCCAATAATTTTTGGAGACCTCTCATGCTCCTGTTGCACTCGTCTCAAGTTCCATTACACCGGGAGGAGGAAAAGCCTTCTCTTCTATTCCATCATATACCTGTATCGTGAAGCTACCTTTCGAAACCCTTAAGTCAAAAGACCGTCAACTGGAGCCTGTATCGCCGACGCCGTTCCTCGAACCCGGCGCCGAACAGCAGCAGCATCTCGTCACCGCCGGAGACCGGCAACCCGCGTCACCCTTCTTCCTGCGCCGTTCGAGCCTCGACGGCCTGACCTCGTTGGCATCCTCCAGCCACCGGCCTCGTCTTCTTGCTCCAGCGCGCCACTGCCATCGCCCTCGTTGCAGTAGCAGCACCTGCCAGCGTTGATGCACCAGCAGCCAGCCCCGGTGAGCACCAAGCAGCCAAGGCCCGCCTTCTTTTCCTTCCGATTGCCGATCTTTTTTGAACTGGGCTTTTGTGCCACTGTTTCCACCTTCGCAGGGAAGCCACGGCCGTGTCATGCCCTCTGCCGGAGCCCTAGCCACTTGCCGCTGGGTCCAGCCAGCTACCGGCCGCTTGCAGCAATGACCGGCCAACCGTAGCCAGCTAGAGCCGGTAGCAGCGAGCCACAGCTAGCCCGCAGGCGGCCACGGCCGGCCAGAGAAGGCTGCAGCCGGCCAGATCCGGCCACAGCTTGCCAAGCTTGGCCAACAGCAAGCCGCAACCGTCCACCGCGGGCCACGACCCTCCTGCAACCACCGGCACCGCTCCACCACAACTCAACCACCTTCGGTGACGCCCGCGACAAACTTTGACCTCGATCTACGACTTCAACCTACGGCCACCAACCCGAAGCCCGAACCGCGAGCACGGCCAACCCCTACTACACCTATGGCAAGCCTCGAACCAAACCTCGACAATGACTACAACGTAGCCGTGCTGCCGGCATCGAGCCCTACCCACGTCAAGCGACCTGCCGTCCGCAAGCCCACGGTGAACCACCACCGTGCCCCTTTTTCCATCCTCGACTTGCTTTTCGGCCATGGTGTTCCAACAATGGAACGCGTAGACCGAGGCCGTCTCCGGCCTTTAGGCACACAAGCACACACACACATGACTGACCCGAGCCAAATCGAACCATCGGAGTTCGCCATAGATCGGGTTCGCCGGAGCCTACTTCGCTCCGTTGCCGCGCTAGATCTCATCGGAGCCTACTTTGCTCCGGTGTGTATAGGACACCGCCTTGTCTTCGTTGTGGCCATACTTGCCACGGTGGGGCCACCGATCCACCAGCTTTGCAGCTTGACTTGAGCCATGAGCTTGCCACCGCGTTCGCCCTACTTTAGCAAACACGATGTGCATGCTAGCCACCTCGGAGGACCTTGTTTTCGCCACGCCGTGACCTCGCCTTTGAACCCTTGCGCCGTCGCCTTGGAAACGCCATTCTCGCCAAACCAGCCATCTCACAAGACGAGAAAGGGCCGTGGAGCATCGCCTTGACGTCTGGAGACTAGTCGTGTTGACCTACAAAGCCGTAGCCGCCTGTGGCACCGTCTTCCATGCTCGTCGGACCTGGGCGGAGCACTGGCGTGCGCCAGAGCCGCACGTGGAGTCCGCCGTGATGCTTGGTCATCGCCGCAGCCTTTTTCGAGCCGCTGTCGTGCACAAGCTGTGCAGTGGGACCCTGTCGCCATCGCTCTAGCTACCTCGAGTTACGAGAGCATGCCGTCAAGATCTATTGGCACCCACCTGTCGTACATGGGTGTCGTTGGACTAGTCGCGTTGTTGCACAAAGCACGGACCAGCTCTGGATGCCCGTATGCCTTGCCTTGCCGTGTTAGATACTTGAGCCAAGCATCCGATGTCTATGACCAACCTCTGGCCACCTGTGGCCAAGCTAGGCCAACCATAGCCAGCCGAGGCCAAACATAGCCTCACGAGACTGGCCGATCGAAGCCGTGACAAGCCATACTAGCCACTGCTGGCCAGGAGCGAGCCGTGACCCTCTGAGATGAGCCATGTTATCCTCTGGACTTCTATGTCCTTCCCACCTGATCGAATCTTAGTCGACATCTTACCGAGACAATGGAAAGCCCTTCCTTTACCTTTCTTATATACATTCCTACACTGTTGTTGTACTCCATCCTTATGATGTGTTTGTATCTATCTATCATACAAGATCTCTCTTTTATCAAGCTATGGAAATGTGCTACTCCGCTGTCGTGTTGAGTCATTGAGTCTTTTGGTCGCGTCTTGGTTCTTTCGCTGGTTGTTTGTGACTTGTCTACGTGCCGTGCCTTCGAGCCGACTGAGGGATCGTACCTTGTTCGGATGTTGCGATCGTGGGATTCGTCTCGCCATGGCCATGATGCCGAGTGTTACTCGACCCTCGCTTTTTGGTTGATTCCTTAGTACTACGAGCGTTAGCTCCTATCTTCCGCCCTAGGACGTGGTCATGATGGATTCGATATCGATATCAATATCGATGCGGATATTACCCGCTCGCATTGAGCCTTTGGTCACCTAGCCTATGGGAGATGACCTAGGAGATAACAGAAGTGGAACGATGGATGCCAACTCGTGTAGGTGTAGCTTGTGGCCGCGAGTTTGCCTCGCCATGACCACGGGGCTATGCTTGTCTTTTTGCTGTTCCTGCTCTTGTCGCCCCGTTAGCCCGCTCTGTTCAATCCCATCTTGCCCGTGATGATTGGATCAAAGATCGGACTAATCCCTTTTGTTAGCAAAGCCATGGTCTATGCCATGCCTTGGACTCACGTGTGCAACCTTCTTTCCCAAAGAGGTGTCCAAGATCATGACATGGATGTGCCTAGCTAACTCCCCTGCCCTTTCTGTTTTGTACTACCTTCTTCTTGGCTCCCGACATTATCGTGTCGTGTGGATCAAGAAGATTGTAGTTGTCCAATCTCCTTGTGCTACGGCCCTCTACCATAGCGAGCAAGCCAAAGTACATTGGAGCCAAGTCACAATAGTGTTGTTCGTTCTTGTTGCTTCTCGTGTCCAATTGTGACTTGCGGGATAAGGCTACAAGAGCCAAACCCCGTCGTTCTTCCTTTGCTGGGCCCGTCCTTCGTTTCCCGCCCTCTCCATGACGTCTGGATCGAAGATCGTGAGCCGTCGTGTTTGCTATGGATAAATTTTGGCTTGGCCATGACCTAAGCTTGCGCGTAGCAAACCACCACTCTTATTCCTTGGCCCAAGGAATCGAACATCCGCCGAGAGGGCTAAGTCGTGTGTCTTTCAGAGTCTCGTTGGTGTTTATGGTTCTTCCTGCGTCGTCCTTTCAGGGGTCGTGTGTTCTCTTGCCTTGCGTGTCGTTTCGCAGAGCAGCTGACAATCGGACCAAGAGAACGTGGACGACGACAAGGATTGTGTAGTAGACCCAGGAGGAGGAGACCCGTTGATCGACTACACCAACAGAAGAAGAATTGTACCACTACTAGCACTACAGCGTAGGTGTCATGGCAGCACCCTCTTTTAGAGAATCCTAATAGAAATTGCACAATAATTAGAACTACTAGCGCTTTATATTTATTCCTTTGCTAGTATAATGATGCATGCTTTGCCTAAGCCATTGTTATCTTGATTGCAACCCACTCTACCATATCACCAAGCTTTGCACTCTCGCTCACTTATATACATGATTACCTGCCTGCCTGCTTGCACATTATACCACTATACTTATTATACTCCACTTTGCATTGTGTCTGGGATGTGATGCGGGTGGTGAACCCCTGGGAATGGTTTGGCTTGGGATGCCACACTTGGTCGTGTGTGAGCATGCTGCGTGTGTCTTGGGTGCGTTGGAGGGTGAGGGTTGTGTCAACGGAGCTGGAATAACGATGAGCCTGGGGCGAGTCATGCCGTGTGATGTGACCTGGGCATCCTATGATGTGATTACCTATGGCGGGTAAATATTTGTGGTAAGGTGGTTCTGGGTGTGAACCTCGGAGAGGTGGAGCCCTGAATGGAGGTGCTGTGGTGGCACGTTAAATGGAAACCCTTTTGGAAGACATTCTGGCTTGGTCGATCCAAAGGACTTACTAGCTCTCAGTTACATCAGGACCCCTTACATCCCACTCGCTCAATATGGTGTCGAGACGGCTGGACTACTTGGTGGAACGATGCCATTCCTGCTAGGTTGTGAGGTGATAGGGTGGGCGGTATGGATGATGGAATGCCTGTACCGTCCTAGTCGGCAGCACCACTTATTTTGGATTGGATGCCACTGAGCTGGACACCACTTGGGCCCGGTGCTGCCTCTCCCAGTCTCAGCGTAGCCGGCTCGCCGGAGCGCCCTAGGGCTGAGTGGCAGGATGGTATCGTTTCGGCCTAGCAAGCAGCCGGAATTCTGCCTAGGAGATTCGCGGCTCCGAGGATGGCTAATCTTGTGGGTATGTAAAACCTCTGCAGAGTGTATGGTTGATCGATCGATACATATGCCGACTTGTCGGCTATGGACCTGTCCTGTGTTCTGCCCGCTAGAATAGGAGATGAGTCCTTTTCTCCCCCTGGGTATGTGGGTTTTCCGGTCTGAGCCGTAGGGCTGCGGGCCGTCGAGACAGGCCGAGTGGGAGTTGGCTGCCGACACGAATGTGAGAGGTGATGAGGTGGTGGTGGAGTGGAGATGGTATGGAAAGGATGGGTTGGTTGGGTGTGGATGTGTGGTTTGGGAATGTGTTAAACTGGATAATTATATTACTATTATTGTTATTTACTTGATGATACTTCGCAAGCGCAAAGGATGCAAACCACAGCCAAATATTAGGATCGCCAGATCCCTTGTTTTGTCTTTCCACTAAAGCTCATCGGTGCTGACCATGGCCTGCACACATCTGGCGGTGTGCAGATTTCCTATTTCTCGGGGATGCTGACTTTAGAAGGATTAGGAGGTCTCGTGCCTACGCTCAAGTTTGGTTTGAAGGATGGACTCTACGCCAACTCGGGTGACGCCGTGAAGGAGGAGCCTTCACTCGATAGACTTCTGCTAGATGAATTCTGTAATAGGTTGGATCACCAGTGATGTGATTTCTTTTAAAACTTGTAACCTTACGATGTATGACTGTGATATCTACTGATATATGATAATATGATGGAATCAACTCTTGGTTTTGTCATATTATAACTCATTCTGTGGATTTTTCCTTCGAGGAAAATAGAGGATGTTTCACCAACTACAGTAGAAAAGTAAACCTTAAATATATTTTGCAATAAATTTATTTGATATCATAAATATTATTATTCTTCCATGCAAAAAAGTATTAGTTTTTATATAAATTTTATTGAGCTTAGGATAGTGTAAGAGAATAAGATGAACAGTGCTACTCCCTTCATCCTAAATTATAAGTTATTTTAATTTTTCTTTTGAGATTCCAATTATTATATATTAAAGTAGCATTTTTATATTCAAATAAGTATCGTTGCATTTTTCATTTATTATATTCATAGAGTATATTTAATTGATGTCATAAATTTTTGTAATTCTCTCTAATTTTGATCAAACTTAAGATGTTTTTGTCTCTTGAAAAAAGTTAGAATGACTTATAGTTTGGAATGGAGGGTGCACTTTAGAACAAATGTAGTATATATGTAGTACTATCTCTGGTCATTAAAATACATCATTTAGGATAACTTTCATATTTCTCAGCTCGAAAATGTGTCAGTTAATCCCTCCAGTCATTAAACAGATCATTAGGAGAAGATTTAGCTAAACCTTACAAACTAAAGAACACAAATAACTTCTATCCACGGATGGCGGGAGTATATTTGTGTAGAAGTATAATGAAAAACATTTGTACAATATCATAACTGAAGGATGTGCGTGCCCTTCTTCGGTCTCATTTCCCACTATCGTTGCCTCCTTGGATAACATGTCCAGATAACATCACCTCCTCCTACTTGTTGAGTGCAATGCTCGTTGCCTGCCGCCTGCTCGAACTATATCCGCAGCATGAGCCTGATGACCTTGTCCCTATTGTGAGTTTGTGCCTTCTTTTGTCGAATACGCACAAGCAATGCGTATATTTGTATTATAGGTAGGAACAGAGTTTGAACGTAAAGTGTTGTACATTATGCATCTAAACATCATTAATTTGTTGGACGTTATACCATCCTACGGACGAGGTAAAGCTTCCGGTCCCTTTGCACCGACTTCAATCCAGTAGTCAGTCAAGAACTCCTCTGGGCTTTGGGGTGCTCTCGTCACAAGGATTGGCACGTTGTACATTGTAGCCACAGGCCAAGCGGCCTGCCTCATCGGACTGACAGTAGAGTCTCATCCACCGCAACACCACATTCCGCCACGCTGAACCATTTCTGCCAACAGGACAAAAGGTAGTTCACCTCCACTAAGATTTATCAATTTCAAAAACTATTTGATAATCAAACTAGGAAAGAGGTCAAATACTATACATAACAGTTCATAACCTTCTACTCACTTTCTGATAACAATAGGTTTAATCAATAAATGCCCATCTATGCTCTCACAGCGAGAACATTAGAAGACATTGCTTCGATTGAAATCTTACAACATTGTGTTTAGTCCAGGCATACTAAAGTAGTAGCCAAGAACATTATATAAAAGAAAGCATCATATCAGAAATTTGCAAGATTTTCAATTAAAGGCGTACTCTCGCCATAAGTCTGATGTAATCATTTACAGCTTCAGAGGCTGCCTTTTTAGAGACTGCCATCTTGATCTGATACCCAAAAATCTCATCATACAAGTTCGCCAACTCCTTGTTTTTGCAATTTATTGGTGTGAATTCTGACTTATAAATTGGCCCAGTGTAGACTACCTTTATACATGTAGAAACTCAATATTAAATATTTTACACAAATGATTAAATGTAAGAATAAAAGGACCCATAAATAGATAGACCGATAAAATAATTTTACATATCATGAACAACTATCTATATATATTAGACATTCAGCTAAATGAACAACTAAATCAGATAAAACTTAACCTTTCACACAAAACTAAACCAGATGAAACGTAATCTTTCACACATAACTAAAGCATCATTTTGGACTTCAGGAAGATCTTGATGACATCTCATCGATGGGAGGCCATCTCTACTCCTAAAATGGTGAAACAAGACCTGTTCACTCTCGGTGGTGAAGCTGGTCACTCTCAGTGGCATGATTAAACTAGAAAGACTATTGTTTCACCAATACGATTAGAAGTTTGCAAGATCTTAACCTAAAAAACAATAAGTTTAATGTTGGAATATTCAACTACTGTGTTTTAGACAAGAAATTACACAAAAAGAAGAAAGATCTGATCAAAGATTTATGAGACTTATAACATAAATGATTACACTTTTTTGTTTTCCTAGTAACTTATGATATCACTGTAGCCTTAGAGACTCTTTTCTAAACAAAATCCCCACAATAGGAAAGAATGAAAACATCCCCTCCCACCTCCGCTATAAAAAGAGGTGAGGAGGTGTAGCCCTAAGAGACTTTTCTCTAAATATTGGCCTCACCATGGAAACAAATGAAAGATTCCTTCGCACCTCCCCAATAAAAAGAGGGGAAGAGGAAGTTGGAGAGGGAGGTTATTACTTATTTCATTTGTCACTCTGTCACTTGCTCTTTACTCGCACCTCTTACTATGGGTTCTAGACCCACATACTTCATCAACATCAGACTATAAAACCATAAAGATTAGCCCTCCGTCATCCTGAAACACTTAATTCATGCATCTATGTTTGAAAATATTGATTTCTCCCTAACTTGATCTCTGATAGTGTCTGCTCTGCAGGTCAAACTCTCCCTTTCAAAATATTTGTCAATTTGTCGACTTTCAATGTTAAAGGTCTGGACAATTTTAATGATGACTAAATGCCTAAGATATGCAAGGTGAATGATTTTTCTAAGTGTCTAACAATTAAAAGAATTTAAGTTAGCAATTTCTTGACTATTTCCCAAAACTTCTTACACTCTTCCATAGCATGTGTCGCTACCTATCTTTAGACGGCCCCTGTGATCACAAGCTTGTAGTCTTTAACGCTTGTCGTAACTGCTTGTTCTTTATCTTGGTTGATGTGTATCTAAAGTTGAATATACTTTCTGTGTATACAACTTATACAAACAAAATTAAGAAACTTGGCACTTCTATTATATATGCATGAGAACAGATGAGATAAGTAAGCGACACCACCGTACCTTCTTCTCCACCATTTTGATCCCTTTACAATCTGTGATGTGCATAATAACGAAATTAATTTATAAATTTTATTCATCAAAATAATATCCAAAAATTGTAAAATGACCTATATGCATCTTGTTGAGATATCAACACCAAAAACATGCCATATAGATAGACAAGCTATGTTGGTTGGCATAAAAAAATCGAAATGCAGCACAATGGTTACAAGTCCACAAGCAGAAACACAAAATCCAAAATCGATTGTTTGCACATTTTCATAACAGCCGTGGAAGCACGATTTGGCCTCAATAATTAAAAGGAACTTCTTACCAACTACTGAAGTTGAAATAGGACAGTACAATATAGTCGAGGCCTTCACAAACAATTGAAATCTTACAGTTTGAGGTTTTCATGCACAACAATGGCTTTGATTTTGTCTCTCCTAATTCATGAAGGGGTTGAAACATGAGATTCGAACTGTTTTGCAATCTCAAATCCCAAAATCAATGCATAGAGCTATCGTGCTCGGTAAGTTTCTTCAATGACTCTTACACACTCGAAAAACAGATTTCCTAAACACCTCGCACCAAGCAAATCCACCTCTACTTTTGGCCCTAAAGCCGATGACAATATGCTCATTTAGTCTTCAATGTTGTGAGAAGAACGACAGCTCTATCACAATGCCCGGCACATCTCCGACACCCATGTTTTGGCAGACCTCGCGCCCCCCATCCACTTAGTCGACCATCCAATCGGTCAGGATGCATCACTCTCCTAACGAATAACAGGCGTATGGGCTTGGGTTCATGACGTGCCAATACAACTTGATCGATGGGAGTGGCTGGTGGTAGTGGGATGCGTTGGTCGGCGTTGGCCGTGAGGGCAGTGCAAAACTGGCACAACAGAAAAGGACATCAGCAGTGAGGTAATGCACAACCGTAGGTCGATGAAATGAATGAGCATGCAATTTTACGTTTGGCTTCAACTGTCAACTGTGTTGTCGTTGGAGCTAGTAGTAGTTGCACTCTTTTGTAGCTCTCTAGTTGTGTAGCTAGTAGCTCTATGTGGTGTTGTGCTTTAGACTAGAATTCAATTGCTACTAGTCTCGTGTAGAGGCTTGCTTGGGTGAATTAGAGCTAGTGCTAAGTAGTAGCTGTTAGGGCTTACTATTTTATTAATCTTCTTTCCTACGCTTGTGATGTTCGTAGAGCAACTTTTATAGGCTATTTATCTCCTCTAGCCATCTAAATCCTATCATCGTCCACGAAGCCACCCTTAGTTGTGGCCTATGCCTATACTCTGCCTAGACAAGGCAAAAGGGGTCCGAGCACATATTGTGGCTGCAAAAAATGGAGTCCCAGGTGAGCAGCAGATTGATTTCCTACTGGTTGGTTAAAAAACAGTGCTCCCAGTGTCAAACCGGCTCTACTATACAAGCTTTATTCATCATATACTATACAAGCTCTGCTAATTGCAAGCATATTACATAGATAAGGCATACACACTTTTTTTTAGCTTTTCAACCACAGCAGGAAGGAGAACAGAAATGTGAGAGCTGCTCTTCTCAAAAACAAATGGATTCAGGATATCGCCCACGATTTGAATGTTGACCTTCTAAGGGGCTTCCTTCAGTTGGCACAGCTCATACGCTCTCTCCATCTTTACCTCTCAAGTGGGGAACCAGACCTTATCATTTTGTAAATATTTGGCAAAGTCAGCTTATGAAATCCAGTTCTATGGTCAGATCTTGTCAAACTTCCCTACCTTAGTATGGAAAACATGGGCAACTCCACGATGCAAGTTCTTCCTCTGGCTGGCCTTGCAGAATCGAGTCTGGACGGCGGCCAGGTTGCAGCTAAGAGGGTGGATCAACAATTACTTTTGCGCGTTATGTGAAAGGAACCTGGAAGCGGCCACCCATCTCTTCATAGAATGCCCATATACCAGGAGGGTGTGGTGCCGAATTGCAACTTGGAGTGGCTGCTCGAGTCTACAGCCAACGAACTGGACACAAAAGGACGAGATCGAGGAATGGTTCCACGGTATGGTCCAGCAAGGAAGCCGTGAAGCACATTCGTTAGCTATAGCGACCCTTTGGCATGTTCGGAAAGAGAGGAACGCTCAGGTTTTCAACGGACTTGTCAGCTCGGAAGAGGCTGTCTGCTCCAGGATCAAAGACGAGATATCCAATGAGCAGCAGCAGGTACAAGGCAACTTAGGGGGGTGTTTGGTTCCGGGACTTAAAAATAAGTCTCTATCAAATCGAATATTGCGGCACACGCATGAAGCATTAAATAAAGATTAATTAAAAACTAATTTGTCAGCCGGAGACTAATTGACGAGACGAATCTATTAATCCTAATTAATTCATGATTTGATACTGTCATGCTACAGTAAACATTTGCTAATGATGTATTAATTATACTTAATTAATTCGTCTCGTTAATTACTGTATGGCGGTGTAATTAGTTTTCTCGTTGGTATCCGAATACCCCTTCCGACATCCTCCAACGCATCCGATGTGACACGGACTTATGAAAAGTCCTTGAAACCAAACACCCCCTTAGCAACCTCTTGATAGGCCACCACAGCGTGAGTAGTGTAGACTAGGCTATCTCCCCACCTCATGCGGCGGTGTGCCATATGAGCTG
Organism: Themeda triandra; assembly: GCA_018135685.1. Lineage (NCBI taxonomy): Eukaryota > Viridiplantae > Streptophyta > Magnoliopsida > Poales > Poaceae > Themeda > Themeda triandra. The sequence goes on along the minus strand of JAENPR010000309.1, from coordinate 191,379 downwards.
TATGATTGAATTCTCTTCTAGGAGTACTTATTAATATAAAGCTGGGCAACTGGATCTTTCAAAAAAAATATTTTACTTTTTTAGATGCATTTATTTTTTTTCTATGTATCTATACCAATACTAAATTGGCTAAATTTCTGGCCAAATTTTTTTGCCCTTTTTTTCCTTCTGTCGAGCGTCTTCTGACCGATTCAAGGACCAACTCGATCTCCCTGTTTCCCCGGAAAAAAAAACAAGAACAGAAGTAGGGAAGAAAATATAAAAAAAAATACAAGGTTCCAGCCGTAAAGATACCAGAGAGGGAAAATGTGAAAGGACATTAATAGCTTTTCTAAATAATTGGGGTTCCTGATGCAAATGTCTAGATCCGAGTGGGTCTCTTTTAGTGGGCTTTTTAACTGGGCTGAATCCTTGGAGTTGGGCATGCATCGTTTAGATCTTGCAAAATTCGCAAAAATCATAGAAAATTCAGAAAAATACTAAATCAGTTTTGTTAGCTCCATAAAAATGTGAACCATCCATATATGTTATAATTGTTGTTATAGATTGTGCTTTTGTCTATATGTGTTTTAAATCACTGTTATATATGTTGCATGCATATTGGTTTGTTGGGGACCGAGAACGTGCCATCGTGCGAACCTCACATTCTAGCCCTGCCTTCGCGTGCTGAGCTCCGGTGCATGATGGGAACCTGTTGCGTAAACCAAGCTCTAAGTAAAATAAGTTGGCCTAAACTACACAATTCCATCACCATACTTGATTGAGTATTTTTAATAGAAGTAACAATCAATAACAATGCATATGTATAGTACTAGCTATTTTTTCAAATATTGAAGTAACAATCTTTTCTGTGATCCTATATTTTTTAAGCTTGTACGAGTTAAATTAGTGTGGCCAAAATATATCTTAGGAGTCAAATGAGAAACATGATGTAATAATTGATCAATGAGCTTCTCATGTTCAGTGTGTTAGAATAACATATATCAAAGGATAAGACACAATATGAATTTTGGAACCAAGATGCTAGAACATATAACATGATGTTTAAATTTCCGAGCTATAAATCATCGAGTCATAGATTCTAAACCCCGTTGCACTGCATGGGCATTTTTGCTAGTCTAAACATAGTATATCTAAGTACATAGCAAAATCCATGTATGTATAAAAGCCAAAATGTATTATAATTTATACTGGAGAGAATATTAATTAAGAGTCTGTTTGAGTCCGTTAGCTACTAGTAGTAGTTACTAGCTGATAACTTGATAGCTAATATTAGCTAGGGGCTGTTTCCACCTACAACATGTAAATCATTTCTATCACTATTAGAGGCTATTAGCCAGGTTGGCTCAAGTCGGGAGATAGTTGTTAAATGAGAATCATCTAACAGTTAACTAATTATGAACACCGAAGCATATTAGCTCTATGGATATAATAGGGCTCAATAGTCAACAATTATATATTATAAACTATGAGGCATAAGCCTCATTGCATTGCAGACCACCTCCTCAACTTCACTTTGTCAGCTTCTTCCTCTTCACCCTTACCAGAATCGCTCAATGTACATCCCCTAGTAGCAGTGTACGATTCATCATCTTCTTCGTCTTCGTCTTCATCATCGGAGCCTGTTATGAACGACGTATAATAATACGAAGTAAATGAAATCAAGCACAATGGAGACACACGATTTAATGTGGAAAACCCCGCCAATGGAAAGGGGAAAAACCACGGGCACCAGCCAGCAACAATCTCACTATCTCAAGAGTTTGGGTTACGCCTTCGGCGGCTTACAAGAGAATCGAGTCTCCACGAAACCCTAGCAGTTGTGCTTCCGGCCCAAGCCTCCGGCGAGGGGCCTCCGCTTCGCTCCGTCAGAAGCCCGGCCAATATCTTGAAGTGAATTTGGAACCAATCCAACAAACTCCACCTTGCGACAAATTCATCTTGCATCATAAAATCAACCATCCTGAACATAACAGATATAGAAAACCACTGGTGCCAACAATAGTCTCTTGGACTATTCAATTAAACCAACTATGCTTGAGCACAACTCAAACTTAGCAATAGGAACAGACTTTGTTAACATATCAGCAGGATTATCATGAGTACTAATCTTGCATACCTTCAGCTTACCTTCTTCAATCACATCACGCACAAAATGATACTTGATATCTATGTGCTTAGTTCTCCCATGGAACATCTGATCTTTAGTGAGATAAATTGCACTCTGACTGTCACAATGCAAACTTATGCAAGATTCAACTCCACTCAGCTCAGCGTACAAACCTTTTAGCCAAATTAATTCTTTGCACACTTCACAAATAGCCATATATTCTGCTTCAGTAGTAGACAAAGCAACAACAACTGTAAAGTAGCCCTCCAACTCACAGCACAACTACCAACAGTAAACACATAACCAGTAAGTCATCTTCGCCTGTCCAAATCACCAAAGATAATCGGGAATCCACATAACCGCAAAGTCCCTTATCGCTTCTTCCAAATTTTAAACAGAATCCGTGCCTCCGAGGTACCCGAGAATCCACCGAACTGCCTCCAATGTTCTTTGCCAGATTAGACATATATCTACTAACAAGTCTCATAGCTTATGACAACTGACGAGAGCAAACCATGGCATACATCAAAGACCCAACAAAGACTAGAATAAGGAACCATTGACATGTACTCAATCTCTGTATTTGTACTAGGACACTGATCGGTGACAACTTAAAGTGAGGTGCAATAGTGTACTAACAGCCTTAGCATTTTGCATGTTGAAACGCTGAAGAACTTTCTTGACATAATTTTGTTGACTAAGAAATAGCAAACCAGATTTTCTGTCTCTACTAATTTCTATACCAAGAATTTTCTTAGCACTACCAAGATCCTTCATGTCAAACTCACTACTCAATAAATTCTTTAGCTTAGTGATTTCAATCTTACTCTTGGGAGCAATCAGCATATCATCAACATATAACAGCAAATATATAGGTGATCCATTGACATGCTTGATGTAAACACAGCTATCATACTTAGATCTTTTAAAACTGTGTGAAACATAAATGAATCAAACGTCTTGTTCCACTGACGAGGGGACTGTTTCAAACCATACAAGGATCGCTTCAGCTTGCACACAAAGTTTTCCTTGCCAGGTACTATGAACCCTTCCGGTTGGTCCATGTATATGTCCTCCTCAAATTCTCCATGCAAAAACGTAGTCTTCACATCTAACTGCTCAAGCTCAAGATTATTTGAAGCAACAATAATAAGAAAAGTACGAATTGAACTGTGTTTTATCACTGGAGAGAAAACATCATTATAGTCAACACCCGGAATTTGACTGTAGCCTTTTAGCAACTAACCTTGCCTTATACTTTGGAGGCTCACTTGGAGATAAACTCTCCTTTCTCTTGAAGATCCATTTGCAGCTGATGGTCTTCTTTTTCTTAGGCAAAGGTACAACCTCGCATGTACTGTTCTTCTTAAGAGACTGCATCTCCTCATGCATAGCAGAAATCCAATTCTCACTATCACCACAACGAACAGCATCTTTATAGGTTGCTGGCTCATGAACAATCTCCACCTGTTCAGCACAACTCAAAGCATAGTAAGACAAATTACATTCTTCAATGAGACGTTTAGGAGGTTTAGCTGTCCTTTTTTCTTTGAGTTAAGCAATAGGTAAATCCTCCTCTAGCTGCAAAATAGGAGGAGTTTGCTGAACATCATCATGAGCATCATCATCAGCAACATCATTAGCATGGTCATCATGCTCATCAACAGGCTCCAACTGCACACCTGTATCATCACCAACATGCTCCACCTGCATGCGCATACGCTGCAACTCTGTTTCTGGAACATGATCTAAAGGCAAACTGTTAGTAAACATCACAGATTCATTGAAAACAACACTCCTGCTCATAAAAGTCTTTCCTGTTTCAGGATTCCATAATTTATAGCCTTTGACTCCCAAACCATAACCAAGGAAAAGACACTTAACAGCTCTAGGCTCTAATTTTCCATTATCAACTTGAGCATAAGCAGTGCATTCAAATACTTTCAATTGTGAATAATCAGCAGGCGTACCAGACCATACCTCCATGGGAGTTTCCTTATTTAGTGGAATAGAAGGTGACATGTTTATCAAGTAACAGGCAGTATTAGCAGCTTCAGCCCAAAAACGCTTGCTCATCCCTGCATTAGACACATGCAACGGGCCTTGGATATGATGGTTCTGTTCATACGTTCGGCCACACCATTTTGTTGTGGAGTATGGGGTATGGTGTGATGCCTAACAATGCCTTCCAGTCTGCAGTAATCATTAAAAGCATGCGAACAAAATTCTCCACCATTATCGATTTAAGCAATTTTACCTTCCTTTCAGTTTGCCTTTCTATCATTACTTTTCAGCTTCTTAAAAGCGTAAAAGTATCATCTTTATATTTCAAAAATAAGTCCAAACCTTTCTAGAGTAATCATCAATAATTGTAAGCATGTAACGAGCACCACCAAGCGAGGGCTTACGAGAAGGACCCCATAAATCAGCATGAATATAATCAAGAGTACCTTTGGTGGTGTGAACAGAAGTGTTGAACTGTACCCTTTTATGCTTCCCGAAAATGCAATGCTCACAAAACTTGATTTTACTCAAAGTGCAGCTCTTCAGCAGGTTTCTCTTCATCAATTCTGCCATACCATGGTGACTCATATGTCTCAAACGCATGTGCCAAAGGTTAGTTTCACTAGGTTCGTCATTAGTAACAGCGCAACAGCGGAATCAGAACCAAGTAAAGTACACCCTCTAAGGGCATATAACTTTGCAGAATTAAGATCACCTTTCAAGCAGACAAGAGAACCTTTTGATACCTTTAGAATGCCATCTGAACCGGAATATTTGTAACCTTCTGCATCAAGCGTGCTCAATGAGATGAGATTTCTGGACATCCCTGGTATATACCTGACATTTTTCAGTGTACGTGTCATGCCATCATCAGTCTTGATCTGAACTAATCCAATCCCCACGATATCACATGGGTTATCATCTCCCATCCGCACAACACCCCCTTTCAAGACAGCTTCAATGAACTAAACGAATTTTTGTTAGTGCAAATATGAAATGAACATGCGGAATCAAGAATCCATTCATCATGACCAGCGACACAACCAGCAAATACTACCAGACAATCTCCAGAATCATCATCAGAAGCAGCAGCAGCAACAGAGACCTTACCAGCCGACTTGTTTTTCCTCTTCTCCTTATTTTGTACTTTTCTGCAATCCTCAACATTATGATTTGTCATCTTGCAATAAACACAGAACTTTTTATTACCAGGCGGCTTGGACTTTGAATGGCCTCTCTTCTCGTAGTTCTTTCTACCATCATTGCCATCATTGGAGGATCTATTTTCAGTTCTACCTGTCACATGCAAAGCTTCGCCCTTGGAGGACGATGTTCCGTCATTCTGCACCATGCCTCTCATCTTCTCCCTGGACTAGAGAGCCCCATAAACTTCCTTTAAGGTTAGTTCATCACGGCTTAAAAGTATGGTGTCACGAAAATTTGTATACGAATTTGGCAAAGAACATAGCAAAGAAAAGGCCTAAGTCCTGATCCTCATACTTCACCTCCATCGACACTAGGTCGGCAACGAGCTTCTTGAATTCAGCGATGTGGGACATCACCGAATCCTCCTCCTTCATCTTCAAAGTGAACAACTTCGTCTTCATATGCATCTTACAGGTTAGATCCTTGGACATACAGATCGACTCTAGTTTTAGCCATAGTTCTGCAGCAGTTTTCTCATTCAAACACTCCTGCAAAATATCATTATGAAGATGCAAGTGAATTAGGGCGAGCGCCTTCTGATCCTTGCGCTTCTCCTCCGGAGTCCACTCGGACTTCCTCTTGCCGAAGTTATCCAGCGCCTCATCATAGTCATCAGTCTGCGCCAGAATCCCCCTCATCTTGACTTGCCATAGCGAGAACCGCGTGTCGTAGTTCAGCAGCGGAAGATCGAACTTCATCGACGTCGTCATGGGCCCTAACAGCAACCAAAGCTCTGGTACCACTTGTTATGAACGACGTATAATAATTTGAAGTAAATAAAATCAAGCACAACGAAGACACACGATTTAACGTGGAAAACCCCTCCAATGCAAAGGGGAAAAACCACGGGCACCAGCCAGCAACAATCTCACTATCTCAAGAGTTTGGGTTACACGCCTTCGGCGGCTTACAAGAGAATCGAGTCTCCGGCGACGGGCCTCCGCTTCGCTCCGTCAGAAGCCCGGCCAATATCTTGAAGTGAATTTGGAACAAATCCAACAGAGCCTTAATCCTCATCTGAATCGCCCCACCACCTTGCTTCTTCTTTCCAGAGAGGACGAGGGATTTCATTAGTTCCTCGAGTGCCGGGCAATCTCGACCGGTCGATCACAGCCTGCACGGCTGCACCTCGGCCCTGCCCTTGGCCCGCTCCACGTCGACCTAGACATAGCCCTTCTCATCTAGCTCGCTGCGCACCCATGCCTGCGTCGCACGGAGATTCTCCTCCAGCTCGAAGAACAGCTTGGCCATGCGGTAGAGCCTCAGCTTGTCCTCGTCCGCCTCCTCGCCCAGCCGTAGCGTCAGTTCCGGGTTGCTCCGCTTCAGTGCCGCGTAGCGGGCTGGGGGCTTCATCGGCTTCAGAGCCAGCAGCCACAGCCAGCGGATGTCCTCATCTAATAGGAACAGGTACTTCTCTTCTTCTCCTGGCGCCACCATGGCCACCGTCGCCGTCGCTGCCTCCTCCTCTTTGGGTGGCGTGCGGACGCATCTGACAGGACGCCGGAGGGTCCTTCGCCGCCTTCCTCTTGGCCGAGGACGATTAACCGTGGAGCAGGTGTAACAACCCGAGTTTTACAACAACCAAAAATGCGAACTTTTTAAAATTTTTCCTGTATTGTATGAAGTATGTAGTTGCTAGTCCAAACTACGATCAATTTATAAATAAATTGTTGCATACTTATAGAATTGCTTGTAGAGGTTTGCCGGAGTTCCTTAGTAAGTTAGGGTTTTGTGTTGGAGTGCACAAATCCGTTGCAACTTCCTTTCTATCCCTTGCGGGATTATGTCAGATCTCCAAGTTCCATCTGAGATCACTCCAAAAATTCCCCAATAATTTCTGGAGATCTATCCTGTCCTTTATACATCGTCCCCAAGTTCCATGACCGTAAACCCGTAGTATCAAGCGTGGGAAGAATATCCCTCCCTTCTCATACTCTCTACTGTGAAAACTCTTCTCGAAACCCCTGAGTCAAATGGCCGATGACTGGTAATCGTGTTGCCCACCATTGGACTGGAATCCCTACCCTAGGTGACCCTTAGTGGACTCCCACAAGGTGTAAATGTGATAGCAAAATCCCTTCTAAATAGCCTATATATTTAACCATGCATGTTCTCGTGTCACAACACCTCTCGCACCTATAGGCTAATGAAGCTGCAAGCTGCATGCTCCTGTACACGTACATGCTAACCAGGGAGTATCACGTATCCAGCAGCCTACTTGCTTCGTGCATGCCTACCCCAACCGGTATCCATACACAAGCCGCAAGCTACAGGCACAGTTGCACAGACTAAAGCACCCAAGCGTGCGTGTGACCCAACCCAAGCCTGCACTCATCGGCGTACACAGCCATGCATGCACTTGTGGCCTTTTGCTTAATTCGTGAACCACGTTTTTAGACTTTGCGAGTAAGTTCGCGTGGGCTATACATGGCCAAACGGGCCGCACGGCACGGCACGGGCACGAACACGGCCAGGCACGGCGACACGACGCAGCACGGCAGCCCAGCCATGCCGTGCCTCTTAGTGTCGTCGTGCCGATGTCTTGGCCCAGGCACGGCACTACGCTCTCTCAGCCGTGCCATGTCGTGCTCATCGGCACGGTAGCCCACCGTGCAACCCGTGCCCTCGTGCTGGAGGCGCTGGAGGCCGGAGCGCGCACGCCGCGCCGTCATCGTGGCGCTGGAGGCCGGAGTGCGCGCGCCGCCCACGGATGCGCCCTCGGTTGAGCGCCGCCGCCGCGGGGATCCCCGCCGAACGCCACCTTGCCGCCGCGGCCCAGCTTGTCCATGCCGTCGCTCCGTCTCCGACCACATGGATGGCGCCGCGCTGCTGGAGCTGTGCCTTGCGCGAATGCCGCCGTGTCGCTGCAGCTGTCCCTCGCGCCGTCGTCGTTGTCCGGGACTACTGGAATGGGGAAGAATGAGAGGGACTGCTGGGATGGGGAGTGGTCTGGAACTGCAAGCTGCCGGCCCGGGAGCCGTGGTGGAGTTGCTCTCGAGAAGTTTCTGACGGGAGGAGCAGAGAAATAAGTGGCGGCTGCTGGGATGGGGGAAGAATGAGAGATGAGGGGTGGGAGTTGTTTTTATACCTAGGTATGAAGAGTTGCAAGGCAATCCAACGGCCAGGAATACAGGGATTCAATCCAAAGGTCCAAAATAATCGTGTCACCATCGTGTCTGTCCATTAACCGTGTCGCGCCCGTGTCGTGCCGTCGTGCTGGGATCGCGGCCCAAGCACGGCCCTACATCGTGCCCGTGCCGGCACTGACACTATGAGTTTCGTGCCCGTGTCGTGTTAGTGCCGTGTTTTTTCGGACCGTGTCCGTGCCGGCCCATCGTGTCTGGCCCATTTGGACATCTATAGCGTGGGCAGATAAAACACCGCTGCCTTACATGGCCAACACGTCAGTCCCCCTCGGCCCTCGCTAATCTCCTGGACCTCACGCAAGAAGGCATCACCGCATCAGGCAGGCCGTCGGCCCAACTCGAGCACCCGCACGCAGCCCAGCCGCCCCACCACCACTCATGCATGGCCAGGGTGGCCCACGAGTCAGCCACGGAGGCCTGCTCTGGCGACTCTCCGTTTCCCTCCGTCCCGAGCCGTCGCCCCTCTGTCAAAGCAGCGCCTTCTTCTACCTCCGTACAGCCAGGTTTCTGCTTTCCGTCCGAACAGGAGACGCCGCTGCTGCTTTCCGTTTGCTAGCACCGAGCCTTGGATGCCCTCGCGCGCCCATGCCCTACGTGTCCTCGATCGCGTGGCCGCAACGCCATCTACCCCGAGCTCTGGATGAACGCCACGTCGTGGAGGCCGTCACATCAACGGCGCGGACTCCGAAGCCCTCGCCAGGAGCCCTAGCGCCGCGGGCATAAGTACCCCGAGCCGCTTCCTGCCCTCGCCAACTCCCCACAGCCGCCGCCGCTTTCTCTTTCCCCCTCTGCTCGCGCCGCCACCAGCTGCTGCGCCGTCACCACCATGCGTCCGTGCGCGCACCACGTCCGCGCACCGCCGTGCCGAGCGCCTCTGCCTCCTTGCCACGGAGCCGGACCGAGCTCGGCTCCGTTCTGCGCCGCGTCACGAGCAGCGCCGACCCGGAACTGCACAGCCTTGCCGCCGGCGCCATGCCCTTCGCTACGCCGACCTGGAGCTCGCGACGCCGCTGAGGAGCGGGCGGGTCTTCCTCGCCAAGGTGGAGCCGCCTCGTCCTCGCCACGGCACGCAGCGGTGAGCGCCCTGAACGTGTCGCCGCCACGACCTTGCCTCGTTCGCCACGAACGCCGGTGAGTTCCACAGCCCAAAGGTCCCTCCCTTCTCTAGCACGGTGACCATCCTAAATCGCTACCTTGCAGCCGAAGCGCCACCACGATGCAGTCGAGACCCCACGAAGCCACTATGTCGGGCCGTCGGCCACATCCTGCACTCCGCCGCCGGCCACCGGACCGCGCCGACGCGCTGCACCAACGTCGCCGCCGCGTCCACATCGCCGTTCCACACGTCCACGACACCTGGAACCACGGCGACAAGCCGGCCGATAGCAGCGCTACCTGCACCGACCCCGACCTTCCGGCAGCAGGCCCGTCGGTGAGCACAAGACCCAAATCCCTGCCCTTGTCCGTTTTCTGCTGTCTTGCCTGTCTGCCCGGCCGTCGAGCCGCTTCACCGGACCCGCCATGTGCGCCGTCGCGTTCCACACTTGGGAACGCACAGGCCGAGCCCTTCCCGGCTCTGGAACACGCCACACGCACGTGCACTGGACCGGCCAAAGCTCAAACGACACAATCTAATTTCGGTATACCAAGGAGTGTAGAAAAATTTACCTATCACATTTTATTTGCATCACAGGCTATTCCTATTTATCACTGGGAGTAGGAAATCGTGTTGAAGTCATCCGAAGTTAAAACCTCATTTTCTTATTATTTGTTGGTTTGATTCTTGACTCAGTTCAGTTCCTTTCGGCCTAGGAATAAGGTGTGTTTTGATTCTCTGATCTACAAGTGGACCAAACAATTCACTAAAGATGTGCAAGTTGTGTCTCTCTATGCACTCCATAATTGGTTTTTATTTTCCCTGTGATATAGAAACTGAATCAGGTTATATTTGCTTTTTTTAAATCTAAACAAACCACGCACAAGAGCACTGAGTACAGAGTAATTATTTGTTCCATGCTTTGATTAGAGGTAAATATAAAGCACTGAGCATACATAGTTCATTTCAACAGAAATGAGATTGATGGTCATGCAGGTACATATTTCCAATTTAACAAGTGTTAGTTCCTTAGTCTGAAAAGAATTAGTCAGTACCTCTGAAAAGAATTAGTTGCATTGCATCTCAGAAATGGCATTCAGTACTGTCACACCTATGTAAATGTGTAGAAAATTAGTTGAGCAGATAGTTGCTTTATGTAGTGAAATTTTGGATGCAATCACTTCTATCTGGGCCGAGCTTTGCTAATTTCTAATCAGATGAGATGGAGGTACATGTGTTAGTTTTGCTTTGATAGTTCCTGGTAACATACATGTCTCCTAAAAGTTATGTCAATACATGCATCTATATTTCTATAACACCAAACTAAAATAGTCTTGCTTAATAGTATTCTGATTTGCCTTACTCTACAGTTGATAATTAGCTATGGACTTGCACAATGCAGTAATGTTAATCATTGCCTCATGCCATTCAAGATATCTGATTGGTATTGATGATTCAATGCTTCTACTTGGTGCTTTACAGATTTCAAATGCCACCAAACAGTGCGTGAAATTATAACTAGACAAGGTTTTCTTTACAGGCTGAGGCAGTGTCAAATTAGTTTGATGCACAGACGGTACCCAGGTATTTGCTTCTACCATACTACTATCTCAGGTTCCATTCCCACATCATGATATTTATCTGATGCGCGACTTCAGAGCTCAGCTTACTGATATATACTCACCATGATGGGTACCCATCAGAGATGCTAATGTACAAAAGAAATTATTACTTAAACCTACATGCAGCTCAGACAAGACAATGCTTTTGTTTATCTCAGGATATAAACTGTGCTATGCCTACCACCATACTGATACCTCATATTAAGATCATGTTGTTCCTTTTTTATATTCTCGCTTTCATCCCTACTCTTTGATCCTTTTTTTTATTTATGTTACTATTACTAATGATCAATGCGTTAATCCCCAGGCGTGCAAGTGCGCGCCACTCTACTAGTTAGGGTCATTGCCAAGTCAATGATCAACTTCGGTCGATAGTGATCTTCATTTTGTTTCTTTAATTTACTTTATTATTAAAATACATTTAAATAGATGTTATAGTAATCTTATTAACGCATTACATATATTTCCATCATATATCTCACAACATGACATGATAATGAATTGAGCGGAATTAGAAAACAATACAAAGATGATGGGTACATATAAAGTCATTACAACCGAAAGTCCATACAATAATAATAAGTCTATATGAAAACTAGGTGATTTTTACTTTCTTTTTTGCTATTTTTTTGGGAGTTTTCCATTTTTGGAAATGATTTCTAGAGGCAACTCATGTTGCCGATTGCCTCTAGAAATCGATTTAGAGGGTGCGAGTTTTGAGACTAAGCCCAAAACTCAATTTATTCATCAATGTTTTTGTTAGTAGTTACTTAGGTAGGCTCCATGGCTGCAACAAAGCTCCTCCCATTGCTTGTGCCATCAAAATGGTCAGCTTAGTTATTAGGATATAGTCCAAGCTCGTAAGCCCGTTTAGCATTTAGAATGACACTGTTTTTTAGTATGATCAAAGAGACCCTGACAGCCAACCAAAGGGGATCGAGATAGTAGAAAGATGAAAAGTGGGGCAAATAATGGTCATGGCCTAAGGAAAGCTGTATGGCCTAGTTGAGCATGGTTATGGTTTGGCAGTGGCGGTAGCGGGAGGTGCCCAATGAGTTCATGAGTTCTTGGCAGGAAAAACAACCAATATTGAGGTGCCAAATTTGGTAAACCACAAAGCAGCACACATAAAATCAAAATATACAGTGGAAGTCGAACAGGCCGGGGTGGCTGTCGGCTAGTGATTTCAAGGGGCATGTGCATGGAACAAAGGTATGGGGTGGCTGTCGGCTGGTGATTTCAAGGGGCATGCGCATGGAACAAAGGTAGATGTTACTTAGATGAGAAACACCACTAGTTGGCTATTGTCATTTTGATTGTGAGAAGAGAGTTGCACTAATCTGTAGTCAAAGATGATATATATATTGGGAGCACTGGGCTTCCAATAACTAGAGGAAGCCCCAGCCTAAACCACTTTCATGGCTCCACCCAGCCAGGTTCCGATCCAACCAGCCGGCCGGCCCACTGGCCCATCCACCAACCCACCAGGCCCAATCCTACCGGGCCATATATAATCCCTCTCAAACCCTAATTCCTCCTATCCTGGCCGCCCCTCCCGTCCCGTGAGAGCCGTCGCTCTCCAGAGCTCGAGCTGCCGCGCCTGCAGATGCTCCCCGCTGGCGGCCCGCTCCTCCCGGACGGCAGCGGCGCGGCGCGGCTCTCCCCGGATGGCGGCGGCGCGCCCACGTCCCCGACCCGAGCGGCGGTGAGACGCAGCCCCGCTCCCCTTCACGAGCTGTGGCCGGCCAGCTGAGCGCGCGGTGCAGCCCGTGGAGCGCCGGCGCGGCCCCGTCCCTCCCCGCTGCGCGGCCCGGCCCCACCCTCCCCCACCGGAGCAGCGCGGCCCCCGCTCCCAGGCTCGGCTCGGTGCGGCCTGCCCGCCCCCGTCAGCGCCGGGGCGTCCTGGCCCGTGCCCTTCTCGGCCAGCGGCGGCCCTACATAGCCCGCGTCCTCAACGGTTAGCGACGGCGGCGCCCCCACCCTCGACCGGCGGCAGCGTGGCCCCGGGGCCATTCCTGACATGCGCCGGTGTGGATCCGCCAGTTCTTGACCTGCGCCCTCTCCCGGCACGGCGCTGCAGCGGCCCCGCCCCTCTTCCGGCATGGCGAGGCTGTGGCCTCGCCCCTCTCCCGGTGCGGCGCGGTGGCCCGACACCTTCTCCCGGTGCGGCGTGGTGGCCCAGCACCTTCTCCCTCACCACGGTCGAGGCCCCGCCATCCCCGACCGGACAGGCGCCGCCAGCCCCGCGGCCTCTCCAGACGGCCGGCGGCTTGGCCTTGCTCCAAGCACCCGACGGCGCCCACCCAGTGGCGCCCCTCCGCACGGTTGCAGCGTCGGCCCATCCCCACCTTGGCGGCTCCAGGCGGCAGTAGCGCGGACAGCAGGTACCCGGCCACAGCCAATCTCCCCTGTCGGTGAGACATTTTCTTTGCTTCACTTGTTAAATTTCTATGCATATGATTTGGACAGTTGCAGTTTGCATATTGCAGGTAATGATGAGCTGCGTGCTTGGAATACGGCGTCGCGATGACCGCAGGGACGACCACTGCGTTGGTGGTGGCCGCTTGGACAGGTGCTATTGCTCTGGCCATAGTTTTGTGCTTTGCATGTATAGGCTTCTATGCAATGTGATCACGTGATTTTCAAAGATGTGGTTGATTTTGGGTCTATGCGAAGCCATGAGAAGATTTTGGTTTCACAGCATATAAAAGTTCCTGTGCATACCGTGGATGACTTTTGTTCCTCTTGCAGCCCCCTTTGTATGCGAAAGTTTTTATGCATGTCGATGATTGCAAGGATAACAGAAATTCCTCTAAAAAGTTCTGTTTTAGATGCGAAAAGTTTCTATGTACCATGCATATGATCTTCGATGCCTGGGGCTCCGCTAGGCAGTAACATTGTTCGATAAATATTGAATCATACATATTTTCTGTTTCGCAGCTTACATTAGTGTTTCTTTGCATATCAAAGTTGGCAAATAAATAGCTCTACAATTACCAAAATATGTTATCCATGCATTGAAACCGATTTTTTTTGTATAGCTATTCTGGTTTATACCATGTTGTATATTGGGTTCATTTTCTTAACCGAGCTCTCTCTCTCTCTCTCTCTCTCTCTCTCTCTCTCTCTCTCTTCCCAACTAGATGCAAATGAGGAGCGAGGTCATTCAACACAGAGGGGAAAAATACATAAATTCAGGGATGTGTGTTCTCAAAAAGCCAATGATCTTTTCGAGTAGCTGACTTCAAGTGAATTGCCCTTCGGAAAGTAAGATCCACGGGCCATAACCCTCTTTAGTAAAACATGAAGTTTTTGCTTATTTATACGCACATGAGCGATTGTTATGAATACATTGAATAGCATATTATGCCTAACTGATAGTAGGCACTTATGCACATTTTTAGTAGGCACTTATGCATCATTGTTGTTGTGGTAAGTCCCCATCGTTATTCTCCTAAAAAATGCACAACTTATTTTTGCCTTTCTGTGTGTTATACTATTATGTTATCTTGATATAGGTTTTATGCACTATATACTTTTGTCCATAATTGTACTAATTGTTTTGTAGCATATTTTCCCCACTCATCTCGTTCCATAGTTTGCACTACTACGCATACATTTTCAGGTCTTTTTTGATACACGAATGTGTTATTTTTGCTTGATATAGCGGTCTTATGCATCTTTGCTATATTTTCTATGCAGCTACGCTACTTGGACTGGCTAGACCACCCAGATGGACCGCAAGATAGGTTTCGAACCCCCCGGGCTGTGGTGTTCAATGGCGAGATGGTCCTAAAGTTGTGCAAAGCTGACGTCCTCAATGATGGGCATAGTATTGTTGGTTATGGGAAACTAGATGTAAGTTGCCTCTCATATCTTGGGTACCCATCTTGTATATCAATGTATATGCACGATCACTGATTTTATTTAATTCAATCTTCTTGTAGATGCGCCCTCCTTCGCAGGCATGCTACATGATAGCACCAGATCAGGCTCTATATATGCTCCCAAGCTGTCCAGAATGCTTGCAGTCAAGATGGAGGGGCTAAGTCAGCCTATGCGGCGTCACTTCGAGGATTTGGTTGCTGAGTATGACCGCGAGGTGGGAAACAAATTCCAAAGCATACGTGAAGCTATATCAAGCATTGTGGAAGAGCAGCATAAAATGGGAGAATGATTTGGAGAAATGATTGATGCTGCCCTCACTACGGGAAAACGGCTCTTTGCCGACTGCCGAGGCGTTTTGCCTACTGCCAAGGCCAGGGCAAGTCGGCAAAGGCATCCTTTGCCGATCGCTTTGCCCCGCAGGGCGGCAAAGTCCGGCAATCGGCAAAGAGCATCCTTTGCCGACTGCCCTGGGTGGCAGCAGCGGCAAAGTTTGGCGATCGGCAAAGGATGCCTTTGCCGACCGCTGACAAGCAACGGCAAAGAATTTTTTTTTTCTTTTGAATTTTGATTTCAAATTTTTTTCTGATCATTCTAGATTGTATTGAATCATATTTTAAAATTTGAAACATTTTCATAACTTTTTGCTATATTTCTTGAATTTATTTTGTTTACTTGCATTTTTCTCGAAAAAGTAAAAATTGAACTGTAGGTGCACGAAATAATGAAACCTAGCCATTCAAAAAATTATATTCATGTTAGGTAATGTATTTTGAGGCCCTATCCAGGAACTCACCTAAAAATTTTAACTCCTACTTCATGAAACATGGTTCTCCAATTGCGGAAGAAGTGTTATTTAATTATATAAAAATGAAAACGAAGTCTGAAAATCACGAAACTTGGCGAGGTGTCATCCCATGGCATGTGGAGGCTATGATAAAAAATTGAGAATGTTTCGAACAAGTTGTGACCACGGATGGCTAAAACCTATACATCTCCTCATGTGATCACAAGTGATCACATGAGGAGATGTCTGGGTTCTACACATCCTTTGTCAGAACTTGTTCGAAACATTCTCAATTTTTTATCACAGCCTCCACATGCCATGGGATGACACCTCGCCAAGTTTCGTGATTTTCGGACTTCATTTGCATTTTATATAATTAAATAACATTTCGCCTACAACAAAATAGTCATGTTTCGTGAATAATTCTTTCAAAAATTTGGGTGAGTTCCTAGATATGGCCTTATATGCACTCTCCAACAAGAATATAATTTTTTGAATGGCTACGTTTCATTATTTTATACACTTGCGCTTCAATTTTGATTATCCAAAAAAATTAATGTAAATGAAATAAATGAGTGAAATATTGCAAAATGCTAATAAAAAGTCTCAAATTTGAATATGTGCTTGTAAACAATATAATTGGACAATAGAAAAGTTTGAATTTCAAAAGGCTTCATCTTCTCATGCTTTTGAATTTGAAAGATTTAAAACAAAAATAAAAAAGAATTTGCCGATCGCTCTTCATGGGCCAGTCGGCAATGATTCCGGCCCAACAGCCCAATAGCCCAGCAGCCCGACTCCTATAAATATCCTAACCTAACCCTAATATCCCCAAAGAGCCCGGCCCCGCCACTCCCACCCCCGCCCCGCCACTCCCACTCCCTCCTCCCCGCCGTCCTCCCTTCTCCCCCGCCGTTCCGGATGATCTAGGTGCGGCTCGAGGCGGTCGACCGCAAGATCGAGGGCCAGTCGGCGCCGCCGGCGACCTCCTCGCGTCGTCGGAGGAGGCGGCGGCGCCGAGGCCCGGGCCGGGAGCTCGGCGCGGCCGGACGGGCTCAGGCGGATGGAGTTCCTCCGCAAGGACGAGTTCGAGGCTTTTGAGCTGAGGCGGATGAGGTAGCGGCTGCGGCGCTCGAGCTCCTCGGACGCCGGATCCATGGCGGATGCGCGGCTGCGGGTCGCCTCGCCTCGCCCGCGGGGGCGGCGCGCTTGTCTTTGTGGGGCGGCGCGGCCCCTCTACACCGGCGGCGCGGCCCATCTACACCGGCGGCGGCGAGCGGCCCCTCTCCGTTCCCCAAGCACGCAGCGGCGGACAGGGACGGCGCGGCGGACCGGGACGGCGCGTCGGCGGCGTCGCCCTTCCCCAAGCACGCAGCGGCGGCGTCGCCCTCCACAGGCCCGTGGCGTCGCCCTCCTCCGGCAGATCGGCGAGACGGCGGCGTAACGGCGGCCTGGATGGGCTCGCAGGGCCTGGATGGGCTTGGCGGGTCCATCCTTTTTTTTATTTTTTCTCAAAACTCTTTGCCTACTGCCTAGTTGGCAGGCGGCAAAGGCCTTTGCCGCCTGCCTCGACGTGGCAGGCGGCAAAGGCGGTCTTTGCCGACCTGGCCTTTGCCGCCTTCTCTTTGCCGCCTGCCACGTGGAATGCAGTCGGCAAAGGCCTTTGCCGACTGCATTCGGGCCTTTGCCGCCTGCTGACGGCAGGCGGCAAAGAAGGCGTTTCCAGTAGTGCCTGCTCCACTGTTTCAGGGGAACCCAAGATGCTGCTATGCCAGAGGATGAGCTTGATGCACTGCGGCAACATGAAACCACCTCGGGGGACAATGCAGGTGATTTGCATAATTTGGAAAAAAGAAAACATTCACGCATCTGGACAGTGTTTTATGCATGTGACTTGTTGTTTTTTTGCATTTTTGACACATGTATGCTGTTATACATCATTAATACAAATTCAATGAAAAGGCAATCAATAATATGTTGGTGCTATTGAATATTTTTCCTTTTTTAATGTATGGTGGTTTTGCTGTTTTCCTCAAGTACCATAGTCACAGTTGGGCTCATTTTTGTTGGGAGTTCATATTCTCTAAGGCAAGACCTAAGTTTCCAATTTCACTTCTCTATAGCATATATGGGCTCAAATCATTTTACTTAAGGATTCGTAAACTTTGTTGTCCACATTTGTAGAAGCTCTTGGTGCGTAGCAAGGTACTAAATAGCGGTTGTAGCGGCTGCTATAGCGCCTGCAATAGCGGTACTAAATAATTTTTTTAATAAACTTTGATATATGATAACTACTTTGTATTGTATAGAATAGCCACTGTATAGTCACTGTATAGTTTGCATGAAATGAAGAGCCACTAATGTTAGCAAGCAAAAACTCTATGTTGTTGATTTTGAGTTATGCACCTCACATGATTTATGCCTTTCTTTGCTCTGGGTTCTCCTCATCCAAGACACAGCGGGTGGCCGAGGGCTTCTACTCGAGATTCAAGCCTACACTCAGCGACGCCCACGACTGATTGATGAGGAACAAGGTTTATGTGCAGTCCATTTTATAATTCTATGCTCCTTGTACCAGCTGTGTAATTAAGGTTTGTTTTGCACGCTGTGGCATATTTCCTGGTTTCTCATATTACTGTTTCTATGCGTGCACATGTTGGCAGTCTGCAGGCAGCACAGCTATGGTATCCTAGATGTTTTTATGTCTTTCTTACTGTTGTGCGGTTGATATTATGTGCGAACTCATGTGAGCAGCGACGAACTCGGGCAGAAATTATATGCATTTAATTTGAGATCGCTCTGCATCATCGAAATGATATTATATGCATAGAAATTGATACCGCCCTACATTATTGAACTGGAATGTTTCTGTGCAGGAAGTAGACACATATTTCTATGCCTGTGCTTGGCCAAAGCTGGATCCGAGCTCTTCTGATTGAAATTTTTTTATGCAGGTCAGTAGGATAATATTTTCCCTCACAACACATGAGAGCGGCAGGGGCAGATGCATCCCGGAGACTGCTGCTTCATCCCTCTCCAGCGCCATTTCGCTCCCCTCCCCTCCCCTGTGTGGGTGTCCCTTTCCTGAATTGTGTCTGGTGGCGAAGCAGCCGGCTGGAGGCCTGATGGCTGTGAGTGGCGGCCTGGTTGGCATTCTAAGGTTGTCTATGACCCAACAGCAGACGAATCTCATCAGGTTCATGAATAATTTTTCTATTCCAATTCATTAGATTTTGTTTGAGATTTCCATTCATGCTCTTCAAAGTTTTGTGGACTATGAAATTTGACTTTTTTCTTTTATAGATTTGGAACACGACGCATATCAGTTAGTGAGCTTGCAGCTCCTGGCTAGGTTCAGTTCTAAAACTCATGCTTGTCCGTTGCTATCATACTGTGTATGATTATTATCATGTTTTTTATGCAACGGCCTCTTTAATGCTTGCGTGCATATGATTATAGAGGAAAGATTCAATTTTCAATTGTAGCATGTTCTGAATTATATACTAATGTGCAAGTGTTATGTTTTTTATGCTTGCATGCATATGAGTGTATCTTTCAATGCATAGTGACTTTGTCAATTCAGGGTGACTGACGGATAGCATATGAAGATAATGCATATAGATATTTATATGATATTCCCCTGGCGTTCTCTATGCTTAATGTGTGGTGGTTGTTGATGGAGCTTTCAAGGCTTATGCGGTAGCAAAATTGATTTTATACACTGAATCAATTAATCTTTGTGTCGGTTAGCTAAACTTCCATACACATCTTAACTAGTGGCTCTATGCATCGCAATTTTTCTATGCCTTGCCTGTTAATCAGTGTTTTGATCTTGTAGGAACTGGATCAGCAAGAAGAGAGGAAGAAGAGGGGCACACTGGAATTGAGGTCAGATCGTTCTAGATTTTTTCATTGAGTTTGGTTAGCCTTTTGGATGCAGTTGCAGAGACAGAAGTTCTGCAATCAAGATTTCTGTACAATTGTTTTTTTAATTTCCATGCTTGAACTGGAATGTTTATACGCAGGAAGTAAACACATATTTCCGATCATTGTGATTGGCCAGAAAGCTGGATCAGAGCCCTTATGAATGAATTATTTTATTCTCCAAATTAATTTCTATGCCTGCATCTTCAAAATGTTTAGTACTTGGATAAGTGAGTTTATGTACTTGCATTAGTAACTTTCTATGCATATTAAAGTTCATAAATGAATAGCTTCTCCTTAGTTTTTTTATGCTTTGGTCTATATTGTAGGTTGTCAAATGGTTTTCCATGATGTAGTTTCTAGACAAATGGAAGATTTCATATTTTGCAGTAGTTTAGCTGATATTAATTTCATGAATTAGTTTCCATGCATGTTGAAATATGTTTATATGCCCTTCTTACACTGTAATTTTGTCTCTGTTGCATGTTAAAACTTGTTTTCGATGCCTATGTTGCCGCTGAAACATTTTTTTACCCCCGCTAAGACATTTTTCTATTCCTTGTGATGTAGGATGGCTGAAATGGATTATTCTCCATTTGGTGTGAGGTCAAAGGTAGCTCGGACATGGGACATGGCTTGCGACGTCGACGACTTGCTTTGCTTGCGGCGGTGTATAGTATTAGTGTGACGGTCCACAAACCCATGACGGATCCCGGCGGATGACGGTGTTTCTTGCTTTTTGTTGTACAGATTTTGCTCTACGTGGATTGTTCAGGTTTGGGCAACTCGGATTAGTGGGAAAATTTCCATTCATATGTATAAATGTTGGGTTCACAGCGAAAGTGTAAAAAAAAAAGTTATATGGTTCCTGATCATAGGATTTCAATTTTCAGATTTTATCAGGAAAGTGTGACAGCTCTTGCATTCCTGCTTTTTATGCGACTTAACTCGAGAAAGAAACAAAATCAGATTATGTACTTTACATATTATCATAGTATTATATGCAACCATCGGATGCAACGATTATATGCATCAGTTTCTGCATAGCACCCATCGGATTCTATGCATCAGAAACTATGCATCAGTTTCTGCAACGAAATTTCAAAAATGAACAAAATTTCAAAAAAAAAACAAATTAAAAAGTCAGCTCACCACCCACTGACGCGCTGGCCCATGCTGACGCGCGGATGCGGCCGCGGCGCATGCTCCTGCCCACGCGCGCCTGGGGTGGGGGTGGGGACCACGCCTGGTGGGGGTATTTGGGCTGGACCGCGTGGGGGGAGGAGGTGGCTGGGCTGGCTGGGGCTCCCAATACACACACACACACACACACATACACACTAAGATGAAACTTTTACCTACTAGTGCAACACGAGTATGTGCCTCCAAGATAAAGCAAAGAATAATTCGTGTGGGTGGCAATTTCAAATCCACCAATCAATTAAGTGATAAGCACAGTACCAATAACCAAGTATACTTTTTTAGAGTAAATAAACCAAGTACTTTACTTACAACTTACAAGTTACAACATATTTATCCTCTCAGTGATCTGTTGGCGGTTGTATACAATATGTCAAGCAATATATAATCAGCACGCTCTTAATATATTATTCTCTGATGATGAATTTATGTTTGAATGAATGAAGCATATACTATACTATATATATAGTTTATTAGTAGTCGAAGTTCTGGTAGGTGCTGTAGGTTTG
This sequence comes from Themeda triandra, assembly GCA_018135685.1. Lineage (NCBI taxonomy): Eukaryota > Viridiplantae > Streptophyta > Magnoliopsida > Poales > Poaceae > Themeda > Themeda triandra. The sequence goes on along the minus strand of JAENPR010000309.1, from coordinate 169,890 downwards.
TCTGAACTGCCACGACGCCGGCACGGCGTCCTGGAAGATGATGTTCTGGCCGCCGGTGGAGACGAGCGCGAAGCTGAGGCTCTGTCCGACGAGCCCAGCCGAGAGGCAGTGCCAGTTGGCGCCCCAGTTCCTGTACATGGGGATCCAATCACACTGCCCTTCACCGCCATGGCCCCGATGGAGCCGCTGCCGGCGACGTTGGTGATGAGCAGTGGCGGAGCTAGGGGTATGCCTGGGTATTCCTTGGAATACCCAAGGTTACAGAGTAGTATACAAGTATAATCTACTTTCTAATCTGACAAAAGCCCACAAACCAACTGGTAGCAGCGACTGTGCCAAGGCCCAAGTGACCAGAATTGCTACCGCGTCGGCATCCTGCAGGGCACATCCCGTAGTCCAGTGACTCCCGTTCCAAGTCCCAAGCGGCGGCGGCGGCGGCGCATCTCGATCTTTGCTACTGCCCTGTGGCGGCCAGTCGGCGGCACATCTTGATCTCCTTCTTTGGGGGCGGCGGGACGCTGGGGCTGGCGGGCGGCCGGTGAGGCGGTGAGCAGTAGCTGAGCAGGTCATCATTGCAATTGCAGCAGCCAGTAGATAAAGATTTATTACTCTTCTAGTCTATAATTTTCTAAGGCCTTGTTTACTTTGGATGCAAAAGTACAAAACTTTTGCAGATTCCCTATCACATCAATATTTGGACGCATGCATGGAGTATTAAATGTAAATGAAATAAAAACTAATTACACAGTTTGAAAGTACATTGCGAGACGAATCTTTTGAGCAATTAGGCCATGGTTGAACAAAAATTGCCACAAACAAACAAACGTGCTACAGTGTCAGGGTTGCAAAATTTTTGCAAAGTAAACAAGGCCTAACACTACTTTGATATCATCAATCTCTTCCAACAAACTAAGGTGATCATAGAGTTATAATATAGTAATCTTTAATGATCTATAATATTTCTTCATTAATTACGTTGTGAAATAGTACTTTGGTTATTATTAAGGATTTGTAAATGCTATGGCCATTATAATTTAGCGTCCATTATATTGCACATTGTATAAAAATTGTATATTTGGCATACCCAGCCCTAAATTTCTGGCTCCGCCCCTGGTGATGAGCACCAGGTAGAAGCGGTCGTAGCCGGCGATAGTGAAGCGCACGCCGCCGCTCCTCCAGCACTTGACCTGCTGGTAGAGCACGGGGATGATGCCGGCGCTGTAGACTCCGATGGTCTCCCAGGCGGGCTGCGACATGTCGAAGTGTGGCCGCGGCGGCGCGCACCAGCCGCCGGCGGGGATGCCGCCGTCGGCGGGGAGCCAGTTGGGCGGGCAGAAGTTGGTGGCGGTGACGACGACCCAGTTGTTGCCGAGCTTGCAGGATTCGGTCTTGCTCTTGTCGCAGATGATGACGTAGCACTGGCCGCAGGAGGCGCCGTCGTTGAAGAGCGCCGTGCTCAGCGCCGCGTTGTTCACGCCGTACCCCTGCTCGTACAGGTTGCTGTAACCACACGCGCCACCTGCATTATAATTACGTCGCGCTCATGTTGATCAGATCAAAATCTACACAGATATATGTGTTGCAAATTGCAATGCATGCAGGTGTACCCTGATCAACGCAATATAAGGTAGCTACTTGGTTGTTGTTAATTAATTACCCATTGTGTCGGAGCCGTCAGCGCCGCCGTAGAACGTGGCGGTGGCCGGAAGCCAGTCGCCCGATCTCGCCGGAGAGACGAAGAGCGCAAGGACGACGGCGAGCAGCTGGTGGAGGAAACGTTTCCCCATCTTGCTCGGAAACGGCTGGCGATCGATCCCTGTCCTAGAGATGCTGCTACTAGATAGTAGAGACAGCAGGCAGTAGACAGGTTTGGAGCTTGGAGAGGTGAGGAATTTCTGCAGCGCAATGGTGGTGCTTAAATAATAGGCATAGCAAGCTAGGGTCGAGCTGAAGGAGACGTACGTACAGGCCGGCAAAGAACCAGATGTTAGATTATTCCAACAGAAATGCGTTGCATTGCAATGCATGGTTATCCCATCGATCATCGATCACATATTATATTGAAACGGACAAGCACTAATCCAATCGCATGCACAATATGCATGGCTCCAACGACCAAAGATTGACTTGAGAGTTGTTTATTTAATGATCGTTATATATCTGCGTTGCACTACTATACTGTTTCTAGAAAGCAATCATGTTTTCCGTACTCATAGCCAGCTGGTGTGCATGTAGTTACAACAACATTCAAGCATCAGCTCAAACTTTCTCAACTCTGTTACACAATTCTCAACTCTATTACATACAGAGATGCACCGAAGGTCGTTACGCACAGTTCATCATTTTATTCTGTGTCTTTTGATCTTGAAACATTCCCCCTTATCTTCGTTCCATTGCTTGGTTCAGTATACACTGCACGGCTGCAGCATTAAAAAAATAGGGAAGAAGATGCAACACATTTCAGTAGTACGCTTATTATTGTTATTTCGATCATCAGCAGGTTATTTATATACAAAGATAATTAAGTGCCGGCACCAACTACTAATAATTAACCGTGATGTTCTAAACTGCTCAACGCCTTGGAATCAATACTATTGCAAAGGCAGATAGCAGCTTCTGGCCTGAACTGAACTTTGTAATAATTCTTTTCAGACGAACCACACATTTAAATAGAACAATGTACAATATGTCTTCAACTAGCAAGAAAGTCCACGCAAATAGCTTGCATGAGTAGTTAGACTTTTTTTATTATCCATTTAGATTTATATTTAAAAAATATAGTACCTTTTACTTATTCTATTGTACTTTTTTAGAATTCAGGGGATGAAATATCCCCACCTTTTCATTTAACACAGATCCCAGGACAAGCCTGGTGGGTGGAGGGGCAAAATCCCAAGTTGGCTGTGGAGCCTCTTACATCAAAGAGTAGGGGAGGGTGGAGTTTACATAGTACTCAAAGATCTCCAAAAACTAATTGTAATTGTCATCTCTTCATGTGCGCCATTGCATCCTAAGGCACGAACTCCATACAATTGTTGAATGGTTCCTTAAAGTTATTGTCATCCCCCTCTCTCCTATTCTTTTTCCCCAACTCATATCAAAGAAGCATTGGGGTTCCTCTTAAGATATCACTGTATTTGCTTTTGTTGTGTGATATATATACAACTAGTCTCGGCATGTTTTGATGCTTAGATTTGATAAGAGATAATTACTTGATTGTTCTAAATCTATGATATTCTTGGAACATAAAAAATTGTGTGAAAATTTAAATTTTATATTAAACTACCATGTAAGATCCTAATCATCACCACATCATATGATGATAATATTTTACGATGTTTTATTATCCTACGTGGCACCTGCATGGTCAATGTTCTGCGATGTTTTTCTACTTGACAACAATCAAAATCGAGCGTCATAACTCAACGATGCAGGGACTAACGCTGCAAAACTTACGACAAGAATATTTTTTTCATGGAACTCCTTTAGCTATAGGAATAGGCAATGGATATATTTTCATCGCATGTGTGTTGTAAATTGTGAAGCATGACTTGTTTTTCAGTTCCTACGACATAAATGCAATGCCGTAGAAGGTAGAAGGTCCTATCTCGTGGTGTAGTATTTAGAATCAACTCTTGGATTAAATTTGAACCATTAGATCATCATATAGGTGTGCCTCTTGTTCCTTTAAATTAGTCACATATATTTAGACCCTTTTGGAAATGGCAATGCTCATTAACGCAGTTGTATAGATATATACTAGATTGGCTCCCCCTAATAACTCGATTAATTTGTCAAAAAAATTGTAGCATATTTGTATCCCCCTCCCCCAAATATTTATTTCATTTGAGAGAATTCAATGACAATAGGGAAGATGCAATAGAACTTGCACCAGATCGTTCACGATGAATCGATCCATAAACTCAATTCCTTGCCTAGGTGCCTACAGTCGGACAACTCAATTTTCAGTTGGACTGATGTACTTCTGTACTTTACTAGTACTTCATTGTTATTCTTTCAATATTTTACTTGTACATTTCAGTAGACAATTATATATAGCAAGAGAGACAAAGTGCCGGTTGAGCAAATAATTCTCGTAGTGGCAACTAAGCTTTCCTCTAGCCTCTGACTACTGCTGAAATGAACGACATTGATATTTTGTCCCTGGACCAAATTAAACATTTCAATTGTTAAGTAAAATACACCCTGTCGCAGATGATGAGGTCAACCAACACGAAGATAAGAAAACCCATATATAATTATCAGTATAGGCTGCACCATTTTCTTTGGAAGGATCAGAAGGATACACTTCTTCTGGATGTGTGTAAATTGTAGTTTGAATAATAGTGAGTTTTGCCCAGGTTAAAACAGCAACAGGATTATTCTTATGAAGAGACCAAATTACCATGTGATGCTTAGCTTTGTTCACACACACACAAAAAAAAAAAAAAAAAAAGACTTTGTCTGTATTCTGGCTTAAATGGAAATTCTCGCAAATGGGAGAGAATCGAAAAACATGGCGAATGACAATTCTCTGCAAGAGATTGAAAATATTGTACCACCATTGAGAAAAACATGCATGCTTCCTTTCGTGATCCTATGTAACCCTTTTGTTTGTCCAGGATTATTCTATGCCGCATCAACCGGTTCAATAATAAGCTCATCATTAGTCATAACTTATAAACCATGCATGGAGTAGTGGTGCTCAGCTCAGCTCTACCGATTCCAAACACAACCGAAGCAGCTCGGTTAGTTTAATCGCAACATAATCATGCAAAACTGCCTAAGGGAACTCCTCGCAGGTTAGCTTAATCTCAATCATGAAACAGCTTAAATAAGGTTTCAACTCGTGTATTCTGAGGCACCTAACAGTAGTAGCTTTATCCATCATCTTTATTCATACAGTATAGTTTGGGCTATATTTATCTGACCACTGTTGAACAGGATTCAAATATCAGCATGTTTATTTTTAGAAGAGAAATAGAGAACATTTTCTTGTAGATTTGGAATATTTGTTATTAAGCTAGAATATTTGTCGTTAAGTTGGCATGTATATAGAAAAGTGCCGGTAGCAACTGCTATTATGAGCGAATCCTTGCAGGCAGCTAAGCTTTGCATAGCCAGCAATGAACATTGATTACTTTTTTGGACCAATTAAAAAAATTACCAGATCATTGGGTCAACCAAATAGAAGCTTAGAACCATATAACATTGTCAGCAGGCTGCACTTTCTTTCTTTTTCTTGGAGGGGCGAGGATACACTTCTAGTTGGTTGATCTCATTATCTGACACCGCGAATGTATATATTTGACAACTGAAATGTTTAGTTGGTCCAAATACCCATGCTTAGAGCAAACCTTAGGTGCCTCTGCAAGGATTCCCTCAGCAGTTGCTACCTGCACTTGCTTGTCTCTCATTGCTATATACGATTATATTGTCTAATGTTGATTCATTGAAAGAACAATGATGAGGTAAAATATTAGAAGAAGAAAAATTTTACAATGGTTGGAAAAAAGATAGTCCATTCATTAGGTCAGATCGGACGGTAGAAAAATAAGAGGTACCCAAGTGAAGGTACCTGGTAGTACTAAATATGCAGGGACAGTACCAAATTAGGTGGGACCAAGTACCAAAATAAGTAGGGACATATCTATTTTCAATTTTTAGTTTTCTTTTCGAGTAAGGGTAAATCAGTCATTTTAGTGTGGTTATGTAGGACAAAATGGGATTTCCTTGTTTTTTTAGGGGCAAGGCCTGTTGGGCTGGGCGTTGGTTCATGGTCGATGGATTTTTTTTCTTTTTTTTTAAACGATGGTCGATAGACGCATACATTCGTGTACCGTGGGGCGTGCATCGTCAATGCGTCTACGTATAATACTCATTGCTTTTTTCTAAGGACAACAAAAGCTTTTTCTTTCTCGCAAATGTTGTGTTAGGACAACAAATTTTTTTTCTTCTAGCCGTGCATGAGCAACTCGTTGCATTGCTTCGTTACACTGTATATGTAAATGTGCTCGTATTTGTGTCGCACATGTACGTATATTGTGGGACGCCGTACTGGGATTGACGGGACGACGAGGACGACACGTGTGCTGTTCCATCGATCCGCCGTCTAGTGAATGTGCGTAACTTCAGATGTGTCAGTGGACTGTGCACCCGCATGTGACGAATCAATTTTTTTCCAACAGAAATTTAATTCAGCTTTGCTGTGATTAGCAATCACAGATGACTATTTTTCTGCACAATTTCGGATGGATTTGTTGTATCTATCTGTCGAGTCTATCGATGAAAATATTTTTGGGTCCATATAAATAATGACTCCAACGATTATTCCTTAAGGGCATGTATTTATAATACAGAAATTTCGGCCATGTGCGTCTCACGCTTGGGCACAACGAGGAAGTTACATGTGGTTGTGTCATAGTGCCGGTTACGTGTGTGGTTACGTATGGTTGTGTCATACTACGAATGGAGGCAATGCACCGAGGGAAGACATCTATTGGATTGGGATCAGGGTGTTCAGCCCATGACGTCTAATTTCACAAGGACACACCTTAAATTACTAAAATATCCACCATAATATAATCACTTACAAAATTAAAAAAAATGAAAGTACTTAGAGGTACCATGGTACTTTTTCAACCATGGTAAAAGAGCTCTTAGAAGAATAATAATGAAGTACCAGTAAAGTACAGAAATACTAGCCGTCACGTACATCCACCAATTGAAAATTGGGTTGTCCGATTGTACAGCTGGTAAGGAATTTGAGTTTATCGGTTGCATCATCGATCTGGTGTGAAATCTGTTGCATCTCCCTTTTTTCTTTAATGTGTTGTTGAATTCTCAAACAAATTAAATTTTGCAACAAATATATAGTACAAAAAAGATATTTTTTCTAACAGTTAAAAAAGATCTTCAGGCCGGTGTTTCCAAAAACGGTCACTATGTCATCTATTGTAATTGGCTCTTTGTAGCATCAGGTATATTAAACCGTCTCTGGAAAGAGATTTTTAGTCACACGTTTGTTAAGAAATCCACTGGGTGGGGGGGGGCTTTATGACAAGTTGACAACCACCCTTGAAACTTCATTTTTTATATATAGTGAAATTTGCTCTATGACAACCGCCCCAAAACCATGTCTCCAGATATGGTTTCCTTAATGAAACCACAGTTCAAACTATTTTTCAGCGGCGGTTGTGGAAACGAAACCATAATTGAAAACTTATTTTCAGGGGGTTGTTGGCTTAAACGAACTACTCCTATAAATCTGTTTACAGGGCCAGATATACTAAAACTGAACCACCATTGAAGCCCTTCAAAAATCAAATATCTTCCGCCATATTTGAAAATCGCGGTTTCCCACCATATGGTGCAATATTTCGATGGGTCGAGTTGTGCTATTTAAATGTCTGTGCAAAGGTCATGGATGGTTCTCAAACTTGTAGGGGTGTCATGTCAATCCATATACACACAGACTGTACCATTTCGGTCTTCAATCTCTGTTTGGATCTTAATGGTCATTCATATGGGTCTAGATCTATGCCTGCACACCAATAATGTAGTAGTGTTGTGTATGTGCTCACATGTGGGACTTGACATATGGAGGATTGTAGTGTTTGACACAAAAAACTAGAGAGAATATGTGCAAGATGGCTTAGACACATACGAGTAAAATAGAAGAAATAATACGAGTTGCCTTGGGGGCTATTTTGTAAAACCACCACCTTCTAATGGTCGCCTCGTGTTTTATGGCTAGGCGGCACGGGGCATGGCCCAGGGCGCGGTGTAGTCAACGGCAATGATGACTGACTAAGGGGGGCAGGGGGGACAAGGCGGACAACATGTGGTGCAGATATGGCGGTTGCCGGGGTGGAGAGGGTTGCAACGGTAGCAACAGTGGTGGTATGCGGGCCAGCCAGCCACATGACCATGAGAGGGTATAGGAGAAGAGAGATGGAGCTAAAATGATTAAGGACTAAAATGAAACACAATTTTAAGCATAGGGACCAGCATGACGCGCCCACACAAGTTCCAGTACAAGTTTTTCCAGTACTGGCCATATGCACTTTACTCTAAAAGTTTATGCTTCGTCCACAAGAATTGCAAAGTTCGTTGAACAATTTCCAGGGCCCAGGTTCTTTGCTTGTACTGGTTCTTTTATTTTAAATAATGAAGTCAGTAGGGATCACGCATCCCTCCTGTTTACGTCAAAAAAAAAAACAATTTCCAGGGAGAAGCGACCTGCCCCTGCAACAGTAATGATCTCAAGGCGTTGAGCACAGTTTGAAACTTTACGTTTTCATTGGCAGTTAGTACCAGCACTTAATTAATTATCTCTCTATATATATAGTAACATATGCTGATCGAAAGAACAATGATGAACATAACGAATTGTGAAGTAGTACTACAAGCGCATACTAGTGAAATAATAATACAGTATACACTCCTTCGTTTCGCTTGTCCGACTGAAAACGGGATGGTCGGAATATAAGTGACAAAACAATTGATGATGAGCGGAGCGGTTCCATTTTATATTTGTTCTTGCGTGAATGAAATGTGTGTTACGTTGCATCTTCTTCTTCTTTATTATGATGCCGCATAATTATTTATTCTCATATGGAATATATATACAATGGATGACAGCATATATATTATATATATTATTGAACCAATGGAAGCAATGGGTCAACGAAGATAGATATACGACACTCACCGAATAATAGGGCGATGTTTCAAGACAAAAGACACGGAATAAAATGATGAACTGTACGTGCGCGTAACCTTCATCAAACAATCGAGTAATTGGCTCCCTACAACTACAAACATCGGTTGAGTGTGGTTACCTTCTAACTACATGCATACCAGCGTTCTAATTAGTAATTAAACTTGTCTCATGTTTGGATGGAAAAAAAGAAACATTAGTGCTACGAAGACATACATGCAGATCGATCATTAAACAATGCTCAAGTCAATCTCTGGTCGTTGTAGCCATGTGCATGCAATCTTCGTTGGAACAGTGTTTGTCCGTTTCAACAAGTGATGATGGGATAACCATGTATGCAATGCAATGCGTTTCTGTTGGAATAATCTAATATATATCATATTCTTTGCCGGCTTGTACGTAGTCTCCTCTAGCTCGACCCCAACCCTAGCTTAGGTAGCTATATAAGCACCACCATTGCTGCAGACATTCCTCACCTCCACTCCTAGCTCCAAACCTGTCTACTGTCTCTACTTTCCAGTAGCATCATCTGGGACAGGGGATCGATCGCCAGCCGTTTCGGAGCAAGATGGGGAAACGTTTCCTCCACCAGCTACTCGCCGTCGTCCTTGCGCTCTTCGTCTCTTCGGCGAGATCCGGCGACTGGCTTCCGGCCACCGCCACGTTCTACGGCGGCGCTGACGGCTCTGACACAATGGGTAATTAACAATAACCAAGTAGCTACCTTTATCTTTGCGTTGTTCAGGGTACACCTGCATGCATGGCAACACACATATAATGTGTGTGTAGATTTTGATCTGATCAACATGAGCGCGACGTAATTATAATGCAGGTGGCGCGTGTGGTTACAGCAACCTGTACGAGCAGGGGTACGGCGTGAACAACGCGGCGCTGAGCACGGCGCTCTTCAACGACGGCGCCTCCTGCGGCCAGTGCTACGTCATCATCTGCGACAAGAGCAAGACCGAATCCTGCAAGCCCGGAACCAACTGGGTGGTCGTCACCGCCACCAACTTCTGCCCGCCCAACTGGCTCCCCGCCGACGGCGGCATCCCCGCCGGCGGCTGGTGCGCGCCGCCGCGGCCACACTTCGACATGTCGCAGCCCGCCTGGGAGACCATCGGCGTCTACAGCGCCGGCATCATCCCCGTGCTCTACCAGCAGGTCAAGTGCTGGAGGAGCGGCGGCGTGCGCTTCACCATCGCCGGCTACGACCGATTCTACCTGGTGCTCATCACCAACGTCGCCGGCCATGGCGGTGAAGGGCAGCAGCACGGATTGGATCCCCATGTACAGGAACTGGGGCGCCAACTGGCACTGCCTCTCGGCTGGGCTCGTCGGCCAGAGCCTCAGCTTCGGGCTTGTCTCCACCGGCGGCCAGAACATCGTCTTCCAGGACGTCGTGCCGGCGTCGTGGCAGTTCGGACAAACCTACAACACCTACCAGAACTTCGACTACTAATAATAAACTACTATATATTGCTTCATTCATTCAACATAAATTCATCAGATATATCCTCAAGACCAGAGAGAAATAAGAGCGTGCTGATTATATATTGCTTCATGTCATTTGTATATTATTATATTATTATACCAACCGCCAACTGATCACTGAGAGTATATATGTTGTAACTTGTAACTTGGTTATTTTTCTTCAAAAACAAGGTACACTTGGTTATTCTTTGCTTCATCTTGGAGGCACATATTCTAGAGTTTCGAGTGCGTTTTCAAATAATTAAAATTGAGAGTTTGGTCTATATATATCATCCTGATCACCGCACCTCTCTTCTAACAATCAAAGTGGCAACAGCCAACGGTGTTTCTCTTCTAACATCCAAGGGCAGAGGATCCGCGTTATGGCACTCGCCCATACCTTTGTTCCGCTGTGGATACCCTTGAAATCATCGGCCAACAGCCACCCCTATAAGGCTTCCGTCGTATCTCTTGACTTTTTTCCTTTGCTCTGCGGTTTACCAAATATCGGCACCTAAATAGTGATCGTTGCCTAGCCAAGAACTCCTCGGGCACCTCCACCGCTCGGTTCCAACCGCCACTGCCAAGTGCCAAGCATGCATAACCATGCACATCTAGGCCATAGCATCCCTACAAGAAATACCCATATATATGACGGTTTACTCGTGACCTTTTACCAAATCATCATAGAAGTTAGTCATCTGTGACGGTTCAATTTTAAGGTGATAGACTATGACGTTTCATAAAATTATCATCATGGTTGAACGTCACCGATCAATTTAGCACATCTGTGCAAATCTATGACGGAACAATTAGGGACGTCACGGATCAAACAGCCTACATGGCAGTGATGTGAGCAGCCATGTCATGCCAAGTCATGCCGTTGTGGGACCTACCTGTCGGTGAGGTAGTGAAATTAAAATGTGCAAACAATTGTGCCGCTGCTGGGAATCGAACAGCAGACCTCTTGGTTCCAAAATTAAAATGTGCAAAAAATTGAGCCGCTGCTGGGAATCGAACAGCAGACCTCTTGGTTCCAAAAGCAAGGAACTAACCACTGGGATGCTCTGATGTTTATTTCTTTTAGTCCGATTTAGAGTCCTGAGATATATGGAATTAAAGAGTGCCGCTGCCTGTTTATCCTGTCCGCGCTGTTATCCGGTGACCGCGCCCCTGTCCGCGCTGCTATCCTCGACGGCGCCCCCTATCCTCGCCGGCGGCCCCTGTCCACACCGGCCGTTTGACTTGCTGGCTGCGGCGTAGGATCGGCTGGCGGTGGCTGTCCATCTTCTGCGCCGGCTACCCCTGTCCGCAATGGCTTGGGAGCTGCTGGCAGCGGCATAGGAGTGCCTGGCGGGCAGCGGCTTAGGGGCGGCGGGCGGCGGCTTAGGGGCGACGACGGGAGCGGTACATGGTGGCAGCGGTGCGCGCGGTGGAGGGGATACTGAAGGGCAGCGGCTCCATCCGGCTTCCCCTGCACGGGATCCCTCGCCGGCCACCTGCAGATCTCGTCTCAGGTGAGACTTCGATCTATATGGTATTGGATGCAGTGGTGCCATTTGTTAGTTGATGTAGTGGCTCTAATGAAGATTTATTTATTTTCTGCAATTTTAGATGGATAGGCGTTGGATTCATGGTTCTCTGTTTACGCCTTCGTATATTTGTGGTGTCAAGTCTTTCATGAATTTTGTCAGAGAAAGGTTTACTGAGGATGAGCAAATTAGCTGCCCATGTACTCGTTGTATGAACCACCAATCTCGTCACCAAAATGAAGTGGAGAAGCACCTACTGCTGAATGGCATGTCCAGCACTTATAGCAGGTGGATAAATCATGGAGAGCCCAATGAAGTTCATGTTTTGGAGGAACCAACAGTAGTTGAGGATGCAAATGTTGATTCTTTTGTACCTGAGCACACTAATGATTGTGGACTTGAAGGGATGTTAGGGGAACTCATTAGGTCTGAACATCATGGAAATGAGGCTGCACATGAAGGTGAGGCTGCACATGAAGGTGGAAACCCATCAAGTGATGCTGCATCATGTTTCAAACAGCTCATTGAAGAGGCTAAGCGTGAGCTATATCCTGGTTGCATGAATTTTTCAAGGTTCACATTTGTAATCAAGATGCTCCATGTGAAGTCATACTATAGGATCACTAACTCAGCATTTTCTGCAATTATGAAGATCTTGTCAGAAGCTTTCCCAGAGTTCAATACTATTCCAAACTCATATGAAGAAGCAAAAAAAATGCTACGTGCATTAGGACTTGGTTATGTATCAATTCATGCGTGCCCCAACAATTGTGTGCTATTTAGAAAGACATATGCAGAGTTGGACCTCTTATCTATTTGTTTGTGATTCCATATTTGTACATATCTGTGATTGGTCATCTGTGACAACCACCTGAATGGTGTGAGTTTAAATTTGAATTTGTTGTCAAATTAAATTTGAATTTGCTGAGTATTTATATTTGAATTTGGTGTCATTTAAATCTGAATATATGCTGCTCGTTATGGGCCACAATGGGCAAATTCTACTATGTAATTGGGCTAGCCCAATAATACCTCCTACAATATGGGCTAAACTTAAAAATAAAAACTGCACAACACATGGGCCAAATTGGTAAAAATGGGCCACATACAGCCTACTGATGACGTGGTAGGGTAGCTGCCACGTCAAATCCAAATCACCAAATGACATGGCAACAGTTGACATGGCAACGAAATCTATGACGATTTATTTCATCACGATAGCCTTTTCCTATTGTTGCTGACCAATTCATCCATGACGATTTCAAAAACCAATCTGTGACGGTCCATTTTTGTACAACGCATGTATGACGCGGATTCCGTGACGTTTTGGGCGATCGTCATCGTGAGTTCATCGTGACACAATTTTGACAATCTATGACCAAAGCAGACCGTCATGTATATGGGTATTTCTTGTAGAGCTAGGTGTTAAGTTACACCTCCCCCTTTAGACCCCTAGGCAGCATCAATGATCAAGTGGTGGAAGAAACTCATCATAAAACAAAATGCTAAATGTGAATTCATTGGAGTGGAAATGAAACCGGTTTCCTTTTTACTTTTACATTGGTTACAAACGTGTATTTATATAAGAGGCACACCAGCTCCTTTCATTTTACAAGATGCTCCACCAACTATATTCCCTGCCTATTAGTTTTTTTGTTCATTCCGATATGTTGGTTCTATGGCTTCACCCGCTTGTTGTACCCCACATTATGAATGAAGCATGATCAAAGTCAAGCCTCCGAAGATTTCTTTCTCTTCCTATGTACAATAGATTTTTGTATTGTCACAACCCATAGCCTCGAGGCATCGTCGGCTACATTTGGGAGTCCCCTACTCTCTCGACCTTCCGGAGACATTTTTCAAATTTCTACTAGCTCGATCCCCTTCGGTTGGCTCTCGGTCCCCGCAACGCAAGAAAATATCGAGAAAGTGTTGTGCTAACGCTAAACAGTAAATAAATTGTTTCTTGTTGTTCAACCACTATTTTGGTTAAATAAGCACTCAAGCGAGCAAAGTGATTGTTTGGTGGTTTTGGGTATATGGAGAAGCACAAATATCATCGGCTAACCGGCGGTTAGTCTCTCGAGAAAAAAATATGGGTTGTTTGGGTATACCAGACTTAAGAGGTCTTAACCTTGCTCTTCTTACCTCCTGGATCTTTAGATACCAGTTGAACAAAGAAACTGAGTGGGTTAAGATAGTAGACTTCAAATATAGAACTGACAAACCTATTGTGTTTTGATGTCCATATGTTGGAGCTTCTCCCTTTTGGAAGGGTGCAATTTGGGCTATGCATGCAGCCCATATGGGCATTAGATGGGTGGTGGGTAATGGAGAGAAAATCAGGTTTTGGGAAGATAATTGGTTTGGTAACACTAGCTTAGCCATTATGTTTTGGACCCTATACATCATTAATGAGCAGTAGGGTAAGACCATCCAGGAGGTGTGGGATGGTGAAGAGCTTAAGCTCTCTTTTAGAAGAAATGTTTCACCAAGGCTCATGATGATGTGGGAGGACCTTAGAGATATTGGAGAAGGGATTGTTTTGTCTAATGATGGTGACCAGATTTTGTGGAGTTTTGAGTCTAGTGGCAAATACTCAGTACAATCTCAGTACAATCTTTATATGTTGTGATTAATCATAGAGGTGCCAAACCATAGTTTGTTCATGCTGTTTGGAAAATTGAAATCCCACCAAGAGTTCGAGTTTTTCTGTGGCTTTTATCCCATAATAGAGTTCTAACCAGAGATAACCTTGCCAAAAGAAGGGAGGTAAATGGCCCTTCCCGCTTGTTTTGTCCCGAAATTGAGTCTGTGAACCATCTGTTCTTTAACTTTTGTGTAGCAAAGCTAATCTCGGGAGTACTTTTCAGGGGTTTTCCATGTTAACATGGGCAACGATTTTGAATCTGTGGCTGTCTTTTGGCTTGCTTGTAAGAGGCATAGAGTGATTAATATTGTTACATCTGTTTGTTTTGTGGACTTTATGGAAATTATGGAATATGATTTGCTTTCAGGGGACTGTATGGTGTGGAGTCAACAGAATTCTGATGATGATTGCCAAGATGCTGCGAGGGTGGTTGCCGATGTTCAAGGAAGCGGTGCGGGAGAAGCTCGAGACCATCATTGCCGATATGGAGAAGGAAGGAAGCTTACTGCCTCGCCTACCATGGACGCCGGTTTCATCAGGATTGGGTCCATCGACTGCTCAGCTTTTGGCGGCCTCAACAAGTGTGATTCAATGTAATAGGCCTAGTTCGATGCTGTGAGGAATGTTGTGTTGCGCTTTCTGCTTTAGCCGTGTGGCTTTGCATGTTTGGCGCCGTTTTCTGTGCCTAAATGATGTTGAATGCTTTAATAAAGCAGGAGAAACCTATTATTCTAAAAAAGTGATTATTTAGTGTTTGGATGGGTTAAATGGTTGGTTAAACAAAAACAGTGCACCAATCGTGTAGCATCTAAATGGTGTGCACCAACGTGCGAAAAAAATGCAAACACGGGTAAGGGAGTTGTTGGACTTCGATTTCTTACCTCTGCTCCAAAAACCAATTTTTTTTAAGGGAACGACTTTACCAAATCTTAGAGAAACCAGAGGAAGAGAAACGGGCCGTGTGGTTCAGGCTATGGGCTTCCATCAGTGGGACAATTGACGGCGTCCCTAGCATAATTGGGCCAATGGGCCATCACCCATAGCAGATTCAGCATCCAGCCAGTTCCTTCTAGAACTCTCTCCGTTCCGTTTCCTTCCACTCCACCGTCGCTCCACGCGGCCACACGGAGTTTTCCGTTTTCCCCCTTTCCCGTCTCGCCGCGTCGCCTCCCTCCCCCTCTCCCAATCGGAGCCTCGCTCGCATCCGCCATTCCCAGACCTCGACAGCTGCCGTCCGGGCCGATCCGACAGATCCCTTCGCACGCCGCGCGTCCCCCGCGATTTCAGGTCTGGTGCTTTGATTTCCCCCGTTCCTGCCTATGCGATTTGCGCCCCACTGATTTCGGTCTGGGGTTTCGGTTTCGGATGCTTGTTCGTGCAAGTCTCAGTGATCCGTGCGGCGGTTTTAGTAAAGCATCATCCGTTTCCAGTCCGGGTGTACCGAGAGACGCCGGTCCGCCCGTTTGTCTGTCTCTGGGGAGGGTTCATTTTGATTTTATTTTCTGGATAGGAAAACCAATTGTGTACGGCTAGTGCTAGTGATGTCCTGCGGACTGTAGAGGTTGATCATGATACGTCCTTGTCGTCTGATGCCTGAGGCACATGCTGTGATTTGTTATGATGTCTCGGTGACTACACTGCTGGTGGTAGGAGTAGACTAGTAGTACATGTCGGAAGAAGTACTTTATTTATGCTTGGTCTTAGTGTCTGATGATGGTGTTGAATGTGTTGGAAATTATGTGTCTCGTCTCTGCATTTCGCCGGCACTGGATTGACAGGGGAGGATTAGTTTGGCCTGTTCAGCTTAGCTGGTGTGTTAGTATTTTGGTGGTGGCGAAGAAAGCCTATGTAACTGATCATTAAACATAGATGAACATTACCAAAATTACCGCATAGATAATGAAAATTACGTTGAGCGGCTTGCTCTTAATTAAGCTCCGCCTCTGGCAGTCTGGTTGTAGGTCTGCCTCCTCAAATGGATAAGTGTGCACTCTCTTGCATCACTGGTTTACAGTTTACTTCAGATATGATATTGTAGAGTTAATGTTATTGCTGCCAATGAGTTTTGGGCGCCATGTTTGTTCATCTAGTTGATGAAGATTTGCTCTTGGGACAAAACTGTGTCTGGACTCCACTTGATTGTGTGTTGTTTTATCAGTTATTACATTATGGTTTGCTGTTTGTTTACCTATAGACCATGCTGCCACTTGTTCATGTGAATTAATGATTTTTGAACTGGAGCTCAGGCTGGAGTTATCTGACTGTATCATACAATCTACATGACACACAGTTATTTAATACATTTCGCCTGTATTTTGAACCAGGTAAGGTGCTGTGACAGAAGATGCAAGGGGGAAGAGGTGGGAGGCAGGGCCTCTTCGGTTTCAGCGACCCTTTTGTTGGTTTCGGTGGCTTTGGACAGCCAGGGAGCCTTATGTCCGGTTTCTTTGGTGGCGCAAATCCCTTTGACGACCCTTTCTTCACCAACCCCTTTGGAAGCATGATGCGACCTAGTTTCCCAACCCCTTTCAGCGGCATGATGCAACCTAGCTTCATGAACCCCTTTGGTAGCATGATGCAACCTAGCTTGCTTGGACCAAGTATGTTTCCGCCCCATGGCAATCTCAATGGACGCATGTTTGGAAACCAGGCACATCTCAGTCAAGGCATGAGCAATGCCAGTGGTTTCACTCAGCAGGCCCCTGAACCAAGCAGGCCTAAAGGGCCAATTATCAAGGAGTTGTCTTCAGATGACGAGGATGATGCAGACAATGATAAAGAAGATGATAAGAAGAATGGTAACTTTAAGAAGCATCCAAGGGAAAGCAAAGAGCCATATGTGGAGGACCCAGATGAAGAAGTAGAAGGTCAGTTCATTTACCTTCCTGGCCATATTATTGTTCAGTGTTCACGTTTGCATTAAGCATTAAGCAGCCATTCGAATCTACATTGCCGATCCTGTCTTGAGCCTTATACTACTTTTCTGTCCTTTTGTTACTCTGAGACTGAAATATTTTCAGGCAATTCCTAGGAACACTCAGTAAATAAGTACTTGGACTTCAGGCAATGTAAATAACTAATCAACTTCATTGATCATCAAAAAACCTATTGTATCACATAGTAGTTCAATATGATCTCATCTCATGGTGTTGCTAGGCAGCCTACTCAATTCATATTCAACCTTTTAGGTGACATGTTAACGTTGAACTGCTAGTTTATTCTGCTTAGCAGAGTGTTTTTTTTAGAATATTTCCTTAGTCTATGTTGTAAAGAATTCACATTACAAGTGGTGGCTACTAATGCATACATATCATTTAGCAGATAGTAAGAGACCTAAGCATGGACAATTTGGGAGGGAGTTCAGCAGAGCTAGCACATCACGTCCACAGCCTCAGACATTTATGTTTCAGAGTTCAACTGTTACATATGGTGGTCCAAATGGAGCCTGCTATACATCTTCAACGACTAGGAGGACTGGTGCAGATGGAGTAAGTATATCTCAGTATATCTCATGGGTGCTGTTTCCTTCATCTATATATTTGTAGGGTCCAAAGTTATGTGTTAATTATTTGTTAATAATGTGTTAGCTTACACTGGAAGAAAGTAAGGAGGCCGACACAACAACTGGTAAAGCTACTCACAGGATTTCACGTGGCATTGGCAATTATGTATTATAGATATTCGATATTCCTTACACATTTCTTGCTTTGTCTCATCCAATCGCACTGATGTTGTGATTGGAGCTACTTAATATCTGTTGTTGGCACGTTGCAGGGTCACTCGCTAACAAGAAATCTTAATTCAGATGGACATGTGAACACCCTTCAAACTTTACACAACTTGAATGAAGGTTGTTCTTTTTTTCCATTCCTGGTGCCTTTTATTGTTTTCCTTCCCAAACTGATTCTGATGCCATTTTCCCTTTCCATTCAGATGAGCTTGCTGGGTTTGAGCAATCGTGGCAAAGAAATGCCAGGGAGAATATGCCTGGCTGGGATCCTACGATGAACATGCTTGGCAACGGTATAGCCTATAGCGCCCCCACCCTCTCTTTCTCTCGCGCATGCACTCAAACATTTCTTTTTTGCCCAATCATTATAGAAGAGAAGGATGGTATAGACTAAAGGCAGATTTCTTTTTGTGGAATTAAGGGTTTGACCATAATGTTTCTTTCTTTGTACTAGCTATGGTATCTTGAGTTCTTTACACAACTGCTGTGCAACAGTAATCCAATCTCCTAGAGCAATGTCAACTGCTGTAGATGGGGTATGAATATTGACTTGTATAGTGGTTTAGATACCCTGTGATAATGGTAATTTTCTGAAGTGTAATAATCGCATTCAAAATTCTGTTGTAGATAAGATCTTTAGATTGTTTGACAAAAAAGTAAATCTTTACAACATAGACTAAGCAGAACCGTAGAACATTGGGGAATGGATCGCTTTGTATGTATGGCTGCATGTAGCCACCCCTAGCCATGCATTTTAACAAACAAATCTATAGTGTATATAGTATGTGACCTAACAGTTAATCACAAATAACAACATTTAACCATGGTAACAAGATCATGACAAAAATCCCATGTAGTCGGCAGCACAAATGTACAAGGATGCGTTGTCTGACACTACTGTCTCATATGACTGTATGCCTTCAATTGGCTTTCAAGACCTTGGCCAATACTGATGATGTTGGTCACACTTCTCTTGCGTGCTGCTTGCTAATAATTTGATTGTGATCACCTGATTTACATATTCAAACTTGATTCCGAGTTCTGAGATCTTACTCAGTTGCAAATTATGCAGGAAATGTTCACTCCAACTTCCGAGATGTGAATCAATTGCCTTCACTTCGAGCTCCTGATCGATCTCGTGGCTTGAACTCCTCATGGAACTTTCAGAATGGCTCTTCCATGGGTCGTGTACCCCGCACATGAGTTCCTCTGTAGCAGATGCAGGATCACAGTGCTCACTACCGGTCACTTCCACTATTTGCCAGTAAACTGTTGTAGCCTGAACTCTCTTTGAGAAAACCAATGTAGCTTGTGACAGTTTTAATAGTCAAGAGCTTCACTCGAGACAGCTGATAAGTCTGAAGCATTCCTTAGTTTCAGCAGCTCTGTCCGAGTGCTCCAATCACTGTAGTTTAGCGCTGCCTGAGATGCAATTTGAATCTCTTTGGACGGGGAGGATTATTTTTGGAAACTTTACTGATCTTAGTGAAATCTAAAGGTATCATCCCTGATCTTATCCATGGTGTTGGTGATGTATGTTAAACCTTCATGAATATAATACAATACAATATAATATAATATAATAACTCGTACTCTATGTGCCTTGTATGTTGCTAGGAGCCTCAAGGTCTGTATGTTTGTATTTTTTTTCTTTTTTAAAAAAATGAATTCTAGCTGCCAATAAGCTACGCAAAGTACATTGATTACGGTTACATTAAGCTAAACAAATAGATAGATTTGCATATCAAACGTGGCCGTCAGATTCAGGTGGCTTCTTCTCCGGCGACCCGGTGATTTCGCCGGCGGCTGCCTTGGTCTGCTGCTGCACCACCAACGTCGTCACCTGGCATCCGAAGTCCGTGGACGTGAGCAGGTCCCCGAGGATGCCGAGCTCCAGGTGCTCGCTCCAGTCCGATATGCCGACCGTCAGTGGCGACTTGGGCCCGTCCGCTCGCCGTCCGACGATGAGCAGGTCCGCCGCCGGGCTGGACTTCCTGATAATTGCCACCATCTCGTCGGAGCCACACACCAGGTTCTCGCTGTAGGCGACGCGGTCGTCGTCGACCCACCTGCTGACGTACTCCTGCAGCGCCTCCTCGTCCAGCCGGTCCTCCTCGGCGTCGCCGCCCTTGCGCCACTCCACCGGCGGCAGGAAACGGAACACGCTGAGCCCGATCGGCGCGTCCTCCGCCATGTGCGTGGCGAGCGCGAGCGCCTCCCGGTCGTCCGGCCCGCCGAGGAAGTAGAGCGCGACGCGGTGCGTGAACCCGTCGCCGTCTCCGCCGCCGCCGGCGACGACGGCGAGGCTGCCCCGGTCGACGAGGATGGCGACGGAGCAGGGCGCGTAGTGGAGCACGTTGACGTTCGCCGCCTGCACCGCACCAGCGGTCGCCGTGGTGTTCTCGACGGAGCCGTCGATGGCGAGGCGCTGGTGGAACGGCACGACGATGAGCATGGCGCGCTTCTCGAGCGCGACGGCGCACACGTCGTCGTGCATGGTGGCGAACGGCGCGATGCACACGTACGGCAGCAGCGACGCAGACCCCACGGGCCGCTGCTGCACGAAGTACTGGAACGCGTTGACGATCCGCTCCGAGTCGGTCCCACCGGACGGCACGCAGTTCCGGTCGCCGTGCTTGAAGGGCCGGAGCACGGAGCTGGTGAGCCCCACCAGCGGCGCGAGGTGGAGGAGGTAGATGGCGACGGGGGACGCCGGCGACGGCGACGCGGCGTCCAGCAGCGCCAGCATGGGCGCCACGTCGGCCTGCGAGTGCACGCACGCCAGCACCTTGAGCTCGTCGCCGAGCTTCCGGTGCGCCACCGTGCGCCGCCGGAACGCCACGTACTTCTCCTCCGGGTGGTACAGGTGCTTCACCGCCGCCGCCGACGCGGCGCCCAGCAGCAGCACGTTGAGCATGAACGCCGTGTACACCAGGTCGTCGAACACGCCGGAGTTGGCGAACGCCGACGCGTAGACCACCTCGGTGATCCCCTTGAAGTTCATCATGAGGCCGACGATGAAGGCCTCCCGGAGCGGCATCCCGCAGTAGAGGCAGGGGATCATGCACGAGACCTGCTTGGCGGCGACGCCGACGACGAGGAAGAACTCGAGGAGGAGGCACACGTCGGCGTCGGCGAGCTTGAAGACGTCGAGGCGGAGCCCCCCCTGGGCGAAGAGGACGGGCATGAGGACGCCGGCGACGAGGCGGTCGAGGCGCTCACCGAGGGTGACGCCGAGCGGGGCCCCGCCAGGGAGCATGAGGTGGACGTGCTCCTCCCTGACGGGTCATCCCGGGAGGTGTTCGGGAGTTTACTAAGCAAAGAACAAGCCCTACATCGGCCTAACCGATCTCTAGATCGGTCTCGTTGGTGTGTCGTGTTCCTTGCTGTGTTGTGAGTTGATTTGCAACCCATACAGGTCTGCTAGCTCTCGTCGGCGCAATCCCGGCCAAACCGACTCTGCAACCTGTTAAGATTAGATTGTCGGTTTTGTTTCGAGCGAGCTAGCTCTTTGCTGGTGTGTGATCCGGATCCTATTCTGTGTCAACACACTTTTTGGCGACTCCGCTGGGGAAGACAAGGCGACAACTTAGATTTCCGTCTTTTAGCGATATGGGAAGCAAGGGCGGTGCCACTGGTGATAATAGCGACAAGACAAATCTCGACGAAGGCAACATCATCTTCCCTACTACTATAGATGAGCTTTCTGATGAGCTACGCCAAAAGCTACAAGCCAAGATCGATGCCGATACTAAGGCTTTCTTAGAAAGTTGTACCAAAGATCGGCGCGAGAAGGTAACTCAATTCCGTGAACCTGTCTACGGCGATGCTGCTACTTCTACATCTTCAGGCGCCGAGGCAAAGGATAAAGGAGCACCCAAGTATGAAGAGGTACTGGAAGATCCTTACCCAACTCATGCTAATTATTCTCAGATGTTGATAGATACTCAAAATCAAATAGAAAATAAGATGACAGGGAATCTTCAGCATGTTTATAGCTTACTTGCTAGTAGGTTGGATAAGATAGAAGGGCGCTCGGCTGATTGTGAAAAATCAGATGCTCCCCAACAACCTCAATATGGCATGCCTACAAATTTTTATGAGAATCAAAGTAGTCATGCAGCAGCTAGCAAGCAATCGGCCCCTTTGATATTTGAAATCAATAAGGCCGATCATCCTAGAGCTAGCACTTCAGCTGGAGGTGCGCAACAATCGGCTCGTGCGTTGCGAACCGATTATGGGGCATCAAGAGCTCCAGCAGGGCAGAACACGGTTCTACCTAACCCTCCGAGGTCACCCAGCCAGATTCCTATGTTTAATGCTGCCCCTAATGCTACTACTGCCGATTTTAGTGATGCTATGAATCGGTTTAAGGAAGAATTGACTAAATCTCTTGAGAGTAGTTTAGGCGTGCGAATTAAACCTAGTAGAAGTACATATCAAAAACCATACCCCTGTACTTTTGATTTCATGAAAGCACCTGATGGTTGGAAGGTGCCTGAGTTTTATAAATTTAGTGGTGATGACAGTAAATCAACTATGGAACATGTTAGTATGTATCTTGCACAACTGGGTCAAGCTAGTGCCTTTGATTTTATGAAAGTTCGGAATTTTCCTTTATCCCTCACTGGCACAGCTTTTGCATGGTTTACTTCATTAGAACCTTGTTCTATTGGTTCATGGGCTGAACTAGAAGAGAAATTTCATAATCACTTTTATAGTGGAGTCCATGAAACTAGGTTGTCTCATCTTACATCGGTTCGTCAAGGGCGTGGTGAATCCGTCCTTGATTTTGTTAAGCGGTTTAGAGAAATTAAGAACCGGTGTTTTCACTTGATGATCTCAGAAAGAGATTTAACTGATTTGTGCTTTGCTGGTCTACATTCTAGTATTAAGGAAAGACTTGAGCATTACGAATTCCTTAATGTTAATCAATTGCTACAAAAGGCCGTTTCAGTTGAATCGCGCCTTAAAGATGCACGTGATGCTTATAAGTCTCATCGTCCTAATGTTAATGTCATAGATGGACATTCTGATAGCTCGGATGACGAAAATAAAGAGTGTTATGCTACTGAATTTGTGTGGCCAGCAGAAAATAAATTGGTTACTTGTCCTTCTCTCAAACCGATTCATAAGAATCGGAATGAAGAAGTAAAATTTACTTTTGATTTTTCTAAATGTGACCGAATCTTTGATGAGTTGCTTAAATTCGGTTATATTAGGATTACTCATACATTGCCATCACCCGAGGAATTGAAAAGAAAGGCTTACTGTAAATACCATAATTCTTTTTCTCATGCTACTAACGATTGCAATGTTTTCCGCCGGCAGGTCCAATCGGCCCTTAATGAGGGACGATTGAGTGTAACTGAGATGCAAGTTGACAAGACTCCCTTCCCAACCTATGTGGTTGAAAAAGGGGAGCCCGCTGTTTTGATCCGCCCGGAGCAAGCTGATTCAACTCAGGGCAAAAATGTGATAATTGGCGAGCCTCGCGAAGTGCCAAAAGTTGAGAAGGTTGTGGGACGCAAAGTAGTTCTTGAGAAGAATGAGGATGGCAAAAATCAACTCAAGATCACTGCTGCATCCACCAATCATTTGAGGAAGCGACAGCGCGATGAAACGATAGCAGCTTTGCAAAGGCTGGTCAGATCAGGATCAGAGGACGGTCAGGCTGGGTCGTTGATGGTCAGACCGGGTTCAGAAGGCAGTCAGACCAGGCTTAGTAGTTCCAGCAATCCTAGTTCGAGCAAATTACAGACTTTTGTGCCGCGCCGACCTGAGATTGGTACATGGAAGTCTAATGAAGAAAAGAACAAAGGAAAATTTGTGAAGAAGCAATGCACATTTGATAGACTCATGGCTAAGTATAAAAAAGAGAAGGCCGATTCTATGAATCGGCCATTAAAAAAAAGAGAACCTTCACCGCCAAAGCAAGATGATCAGTCCAAGCAAATGGTGTTGTCTCAGTTAGCAGCTTCGGTGCAGCAGAAAGTTGCTCCACGTGTGTCTCGTTGGGGCCCTCCGGTTTCGCCTCCCATCACACCACAATGGGGCCCTTATGGTGTCTGGGTGCCATATCCTCCGGTGGCACCCATGTTTCATCAACAAAGGTTGGGAGAGCCTGCTGGTTTTGATTCACGAAGATCTGTATTTAGCCGATTGGGAAATGAACAATCGAGCTCCAGCTATGCGAACCAAGGTCGAGATATCATATCAAGAACTTTGACTCTGCAAGAAACGGGAAAGGTACCAATGAAACAAGTTTATGTTCCTAAGAAGGCTGAGGAAATTCCCGTTGCTCCTACACCTAAGCTTGATCCTCTTCCATCCATCACAATCGGCTCTATGAAGGCGCCCATTACAGATCATGTTGGGCCGATTGTGATTGGGGGTCCGGCTCCAGCAGCAACTCAAGAAGAATCTCCCAGTGTTGTTGCTGAAGTTGAGAAAGAGAAACGTGTCGAGCGTGATTCTAAATATTTGCAACCCAAGTGGTGTCCTCCAGGGTTGTCTAAGACACAGAGGCGTAAACTTCAGCGTGCTCGACATAATAAGCAGAAAAAGGAGAAGTTGGAGAAGATGAGCGAGGAAATATTCAATGCAATTCATCCAATTTTTCCTCAGTCAACCAAAAGGGTCGAAAACACCAACACCAGACCGACTTCCTCTGGCACTGCAGCACTTGTGCAACCTGGTCAGACTAACGTTGCATCCAGGTCAGACCAGGAACCCGATCAGACAGGTCTCACATCCCAGTCAGATCAGAATGTCGGCCAGACCAACCATCAACCCAGTCGGACTGGGTTGTCTGTTCCTCTGGCTGCCGATACAACTTCAATTAATTCGTCACCTGTTAATGATGATGTTGCTCCCATGGATGTTGAAGGATCTTCTGGAGATTTAGAAGAGGAGTTGGTGGATTATGAACCTTCTCCGGATAGGGGCGAAGTGAATGTGGTTTATTTGTCGTCTGATTATTACATTGTGGGAGATGACTCGACGACCACCCAATTCAACTTTGCTATTCAAAGTGCTATTTTCCAGAAACCAGATGACTCCATTAATCATCTTAAGCCGCTGCATGTGAAGGGTCATATCAATGGGACCCCGGTTCACTATATGCTGGTGGATAGCGGAGCAATTGTAAATGTGATGCCATATTCGCTTTATAAAATGCTTGGAGGCACGGATGATGAACTGATCAAGACTAACATGACAATTAGTGGAGTTGGAGGTGGAGATCCTATTCCGGCCAAAGGAGTTGCATCGATGGAGCTCACCATTGGAAGCAAAACTTTGGCCACTGCTTTCTTCGTCGCCGAGGTGCAAGGTAGCTATAATTTAATTCTTGGACGCGATTGGATTCATGCAAATCGGTGTGTCCCTTCTAGCTTGCACCAGTTTCTCATTCAATGGGTAGGAGACGATGTTGAGGTTGTTCGTGCAGAATCATCGGCCTATGTTGCTACGGCCGATGCTCCTTCGCTCGGGGGGCATGATGGTATTGCTTGTCTTTCTGGACGTGATCTTTTTGATTTTCAGTTTATTAGTGTTACTAAACAAGGCTTTGTACCCGTTTCTTTGAAGCCGATTGACAATCGGCTCAATATTATCATGTAATTTATCAATGGATGCTAATTTAGAATGGTTAAAACATCGTGTTGAACAGTATCGGGCTTCTAAGACCGATACATTTGAAGCTATTGATGATTTTGAAGAGCTTGATAAATTAGGACAAGGATTCGCGTCGGCCGACCCATTGGAACAAGTTGATATTGGGGATGGCTCTGTGCCTAGGCCGACATTTATAAATCAAAATTTAGGAGCTGGTTATAAAGTTAAACTAATCAAGCTTCTAAAAAATTATGTTGATTGCTTTGCATGGAATTACACTGAAATGCCTGGGTTAAGCCGAGAGCTCGTTGAGCATCGGCTGCCCATTAAGCCTGGGTTCAGGCCTCATAAGCAACACCCACGTCGCTTCAATTCTTCTATATACGATCGGATTAAAGAAGAGATTAATCGGTTGTTGGAAGCAGGTTTTATTCGTCCATGCAGGTATGCGGAGTGGGTTTCTAATATTGTGCCCGTCGAGAAGAAAGATTCCGGAAAAATCCGAGTATGTATTGATTTTAGAGATCTTAATAGAGCCACTCCAAAAGATGAGTATCCTATGCCTATAGCCGATATGCTTATTAATGATGCTTCAGGACATAAAATCCTTAGTTTTCTTGATGGCAATGCTGATTATAATCAAATCTTTATGGCCGAAGAAGATGCTTCCAAAACGGCCTTTATATGTCCTGGCTTTGTTGGTCTTTTTGAGTGGGTTGTCATGACTTTTGGATTGAAAAATGCTGGTGCAACTTATCAAAGAGCTATGAATTTGATATTCCATGATTTGCTTGGTGTTATTATGGAGGTCTATATTGATGATATTGTGATCAAATCGGCTGCTCATGATTCACATTTGGCCGATTTGCGTCTTGCTTTTGAGAGGATGCGCCGATATGGTTTGAAGATGAATCCACTCAAGTGTGCATTCGGTGTATCGGCTTGGTAAATTCTTGGGATTCATTATTCATGACAAAGGCATAGAAGTAGATCCCAAAAGAATAGAGAAGATCAAGAAAGTTCAAGCTCCTAAATGCAAGAAGGACTTGCAAAAGTTCTTGGGAAAAGTGAACTACTTGAGGAGATTTATTGCTAACTTGTGCGGGAAAATTATTCCGTTTACCCCCATATTAAAACTGAAAGATGAATCTGAATTCACATGGGGGGCAAAGCAGCAAGAGGCATTTGAGAAGATAAAAGAATATTTGTCAACGCCACCGGTTCTTCGTGCACCTAAAAGGGGAGTTCCTTTTAAATGGTATATTGCTGCCGAAGAGAAGATCATCGGGGCGTGTTGACTCAAGAAGACGAAGGTAAAGAATATGTAATTGCTTATCTTGGTCGTCGAGACAAGGTATGCCCATATTGAGAAATTATGTTTATCATTATACTATGCATGTTCTAAATTGAGACATTACTTGCTTTCAAGTACATGTGTAATTGCTTGCCAGGCCGATGTCATCAAACACATGTTGCATCGGCCAATCCTTAGTGGAAGAATCGGTAAATGGGCATATGCACTTATAGAATATGATTTGACCTTTGAACCACTGAAAACTTTAAAAGGCCAAGTTCTTGTTGATTTCATTATTGAGCATAGTATTGATTTAGATGATGAGGTCAATTATATAACTTGTACTCCATGGAAGCTTTATTTTGATGGATCGGTTTGTAAAGATGGTCAAGGTGTCGGCATTCTTTTCGTTTCTCCCAATGGTGCTAATGTTGAGATGTCTTGCCGATGGGAACGTACTTGCACTAATAATCAAGCCGAATATGAGGCTCTCTTATTCGGCTTAGAAATATTGCAGTCCATGGATGTGCAGCATGTTTTGGCTCTTGGTGATTCCTTGCTTATCGTGCAACAAGTAAAGGGCGTGTATCAATGCCTAGAAGGATCACTAAATATTTATCTCGACAAGTGTCTTGACATCATCAAAAATTTTGCCGAATTTGAAATTCAGCATATACCAAGGCACGAGAATGATAAGGCTAACAAGTTGGCACAACGGGCATCTGGCTTTGATGTCGATGGTCATAATTTTTCCATCAAAGAAAAGCCATTGCAAATAAATTTATTTGAGTCTGGTTTGTCAAAATCGGCTAGGCTGGCTTCTAAAGTCGGCCAGGCCGGTCTACAATTTTTTTGTGCAGAGGCATCAAACCGGGTTGAATCAGCACAGCATGGCGATCAGACCGCCCCAACATCCAACGGCAGTCAATACGACTTCCGGATTAGGCCGGGTTGCAATACCGGTCAAGCTGACTTTCTTAGCGAAGGCCCAAATTGGCCTGTTTTAAATTCTAGAGTCAATTGCTTATTTGGCCCTAGAAAAAAGTTTGGTTACTTATCTGGCCCAACTTTTTCCGAAGTTGCTTATTTGGCCTCAAAGTAAAAATTTGTTACTTTTTAGGCCTTCCGTCAGTTTGAGAGAGTTAACGGTGTCAAGTGGGCTGTAAAAAGACCATTTTACCCCTGGGGTAAAAAAATAAAAAATAGAGTTTTCCTTGTTTTATGTATATGTTGAGTATGTATATATGTATATATTCTTAAATTTTCACATCAGCAACATATATATTACCAAATACTCACATCAGCACACAATTATTCACATAACTCACATCAGTTTTTTTATTTTTTTTACCCCAGGGGTAAAATGGTCTTTTTACAGCCCACTTGACACCGTTAACTCTCTCAAACTGACGGAAGGCCTAAAAAGTAACAAATTTTTACTTTGAGGCCAAATAAGCAAATTCGGGAAAAGTTGGGCCAGATAAGTAACCGAACTTATTTCTAGGGCCAAATAAACAATTATCTCTAAATTCTAATGGTACTGAGGCCGGTTTAGATGATTGGAGAATTCCTATAATGAAGTATTTACGTAATCCCAACACCAAAGTTGATAAAAGTGTTCGGCGGAGTGCATTTAAATATATTTTGCACAATGATGAGCTTTATCGAAGGACCGCCGAAGATTTGTTGCTCAAGTGTTTGGGATCCGATGAAGCAAAAGTGGCTATGGGAGAAGTCCATGAAGGTATTTGTGGTACACACCAATCGGCCCCAAAGATGAAGTGGTTATTGCGTAGGGCTGGTTTTTATTGGCCTACTATGATAGCCGATTGCTTCCGTTACTACAAAGGTTGTGAAGAGTGTCAACGATTTGGCAATATTCAGCTGGTCCCTGCTGCGTTGATGCATCCTATCATCAAACCATGGCCATTCAGAGGTTGGGGGCTAGACTTTATTGGCCAAATACATCCCCCGTCATCAAATGGACATCGCTTTGTCTTGGTTGCTACAGATTATTTCACTAAATGGACTGAAGCGGTACCTTTGAAGAACATGACACATAGAGAGGTAATTGAGTTCATTACTGAGCATATAATACATAGATTCGGCATTCCTCAAACTCTAACTACAGATCAAGGAACTTCTTTTGTGTCTAAGGAAGTGAAAGATTTTGCCGAATTATATAAAATTAAATTGCTCAATTCATCTCCTTATTATGCTCAAGCCAATGGACAGGCGGAATCGAGCAATAAGACTTTGATCAAATTGATTAAGAAGAAAATTGAGGACAATCCTAGAAGGTGGCATAAGGTCTTGTCTGAGGCTTTGTGGGCTCACCGCATCTCTAGACATGGTGCTACTAAAGTTACTCCTTTCGAGCTTGTTTATGGTCAAGAGGCCGTGTTGCCTATCGAAGTGAATTTGGATGCATATAGACTTGCAAAGCAAAATGATTTATCTGCTGTTATGTATCATGATCTTATGATGGATAATGTTGATGAGGTGACTGACAAGAGAATTCAAGCATTGAAGGAGATCGAGAAAGATAAAGCTAGAGTTGCGAGAGCTTATAACAAGAAAGTGAAGAGCAAATCTTTCCAAGTTGGGGATTTAGTGTGGAAGACTATTTTACCTCTTGGATCGAAAAGCAACAAGTTTGGTAAGTGGTCACCGAGCTGGGAAGGTCCATTGAAGGTGATTAAAATAGTGTTAGGAAATTCGTATATGCTGGAGACCTTGCAAGGTGAACGTCTCCCTAGAGCAATTAATGGAAGGTATTTGAAGAAGTACTTTCCAAGTGTTTGGCAAGAGGCCTAAGTGCTGTCCAAACAATGGCCGATACATGTATCGCCCTTAGAACAAAATGGCCGATGTATACATCGCCCTTAGACCCCGAATGGCCGATGAGTTGGACATCGTTGCTATTTGGTTATTATGATGTTTTTAGGTTCGCATAAACCTCACCGAAAAACAGGGGGGCATATGTTGACACTCAAATTGGGACATGGCAAATTTAATCGGACCACTGATCGATTATTTGAGTAAGTCCAACCTGGCGCATTTGCACTAGACACATTCACGCAGTTCGACGGTGTCTGATCTATGAAGGATGAAGGGGTCAAGGTGTATGTGCACGGTCTTTTGCATGCATGCACGTACAGCTAGCAAAAGGAAAGAGCAAGAGGGATGCATGCCTGAATCCTGATGGTGTTGATTGAAGATGCCATGGTCTATGTACGTGAGGGTGCAGGAGCTGATTTGTACACAAGCCAAATACCTGCTGAAGATAGGAAAAGGATTAGTGTGTCCGACTCCTACACAGCTGAACGGAAGTCCACGTGCACTCAGGAGATATACAAAAATATACGTACACGTACGTGACCGAGAGACTTAATTGGTAGCCAAGGCAAATATCGATATGGCTGTGTATGTACGTAGCCGAATTGGATTGATATGTTTCTATTCGGCTACAATTAACGGAAAGTCCAGCCGCCCAATAAAAGTAAAGGGTGATGGCCGATTGAGGGATTCCAACACACAATCGTCAAAAAAACACATCTACTACACCCTTCTGCCTTATCTCCTCTCTAACCTGCTGTTCGTCACATCCCCCGGCGAGATTTGGCGGCGTTCTAGGCGGCCTTGCTGGTCCTAGAGCACCCTCCACGTGCTCCTCCCTGACGGGTCATCCCGGGAGGTGTTCGGGAGTTTACTAAGCAAAGAACAAGCCCTACATCGGCCTAACCGATCTCTAGATCGGTCTCGTCGGTGTGTCGTGTTCCTTGCTGTGTTGTGAGTTGATTTGCAACCCATACAGGTCTGCTAGCTCTCGTCGGCGCAATCCCGGCCAAACCGACTCTGCAACCTGTTAAGATTAGATTGTCGGTTTTGTTTCGAGCGAGCTAGCTCTTTGCTGGTGCGTGATCCGGATCCTATTCTGTGTCAACACCGCTTCTCATCTAGGTCCAAAGCTAGCTACATAGAACTCTATTGCCTACGTGGCTGCTAATGTGGTGCCACATTTTTTTTAAAAAAATCATGAACCGACTGAAACTTTGAAAAATAGTATAAACTCATAGAAAAATCATAAAAAGGAAAAAAAAATCATAAAAAGGAAAATATAATTTTTTTAGACTCCACATGAATAAATATATGCAATAGATATATAATATGACATACTTTAGTTTTACTTTTGCCTATAGCTATATATCTATGTGTAGATCTATGTGTTTCTGCGCTTAATTCATAATTGTAGCTCATGTACTACAATTCTGGTGAAACTTTTATAGTAGACCAAACATTATATGCTGAGCTATGCTAAAATTTTAGATTCAGGGGAGCACTTATGACTAAGTTATTCAATTACCTAGATATATAATTAGTTATTCAATTACCTAGATATATAATTTTAACATAGCTCAAGCATACAATGAGTAGCCTACCATTTGCAACAATTGGAGCACAGGAGCTGCAGTAGTGAACTAAACACAGAAATATATAGATCTACAGCAACAGTGAAAAGTTTAAACCAAAGTATGTTATATTATATATTTATTGTATAGATTTATTTATGTGGAGTCTAACAAAACAATATTTTCTTTTTACGATTTTTCTATGAGTTTATATAATTTTTTAAATTTTTAGCCAGTTTATGAAATTAAAAAAACAAATGGCACCACATTAGCAGCCACGTAGGCAGTAGAGTCCTATGTGGCTAGCTGTGGACCTAGATGAGGAGCGGGAAAAAGTTCATGGACCTAGATGAGCCCGAAAACAGTTCATGGACCTAGGTGGGAAGTGGGAAAAAGTTCATGAACCCAGATGAGCGAAAAAAAGTTTATGGACCTAGTTGGGAAGCGGAAAAAAGTTTAGGCACACACGGTGCATTTCACTCTATATTTGAATCTGAATCTTATTCTACTGAACCTCTAATCATTACGTACGTATACTATAACGGAGTGAAGAAATTAAAATAACTTTGACCTGAAAATTTCTTGTCCACCAAATATCTGATCCGTTGATGGCTTAGTCTTCTTTAATCTAATGGTCCCGTAGTAAGATCTTATGCGTATGAAACAAATGGAATAGTTCTCGAGGCTCAGTTCTCTACTCATTTCATATCCTTAATACTTAGAGTTTTTATAGATTTTTGAAAATAAAGCACATGTGTCATTCCTACTCCTCAACTAATATCTCTAGTCACTCAAGTGGTGTATGAATCCTCACCAAGGCACATCATGTATTTGCCTTTAAAAACATCCTATCTCTAATAAGGCTTTATATGGAGCTTGAATAGGTATGTCAAGGAATAGCATACTTGCAGTGCATATGTTGTCTTAGTTAAGAAAGTAAGGTCTTGGACCACAGCAGAGACTTATCATGTCCCCAGATCAAGATGTAAAGTGGAGAATGTAATGTATGATGAAAAAGGAATTGGATGAATGATGGATGAGATTGCTCCTTCTTTTGATGCTATCTCTCTTTCTACTCTATTGAGACAAGGCTAGCTCTTTATTATCAATCTTTTTTTTTTTTTTGCTCTATCTCAATAGATGCCTAGCCTTTTAGGGTATGTCTCACCTAACAAATGATAATATGAGAGAGTTTTTCTAACTTTTGGAGTATGGAGCAATCTAGGAGATGGTGAAGGTGCATACTTCCAGTGTAGAAGCAACACAATAATGGTGGTATGGATGATGATGCGCGCTCCCAGTGTAGGAGTGGCATAATGTTGGCGTAAGATGCGTGCTCCCAAGGTAGGAGTAGCATGACTGCGTACTTCCGGATTAGAAGCAGCGTATTTGGTGATGTGGATCTTGATCTTAGGGCCACGACAAACCTCTAACAAAGGTTCTACAAGTCTTAACCAAACTCAATGCAAGCAAGTAGCTTATGTAGAAGGCTTTTGGAATTTTGATATATATGGCCGTGGTGGGTAATTCAGTACTATTGAGGAGTAGTGACACTATGGTTTTATGACATTTTTTCAAAGTTAAACTTCTAAGTGCTTTAGATAGAAAGGCATGAAGCATGAGCCGAGAATTATATCACATTTATCAACAACCTAGTCAATATGATGGTCCTATTAAGAATGTTTGACCCACAAGCATGATCATGTGCAAGAGTAAAGTTTAGCAAAGCCTCTATCTCTAAATGTCATAGATCAAGCAGTTTTTAAGTTCTAGATGCAAGTCTTCATTTTATTATTATTTATTTATTATTTTAAAAGCAAATAAGTAAACAATTAAGGAAAAACTGAAAAGAAAGGGAAAGGAGTAGGAGGGACATACCCGAGATGGCGCGGTGTTCTGCGTAGAGGGCTGGCCGTGGGCCGGGGCCAACAGGACCGGTCGACCGACCTGGACCTGGGCTCCGTGGCCTGGGTTCCGACTCCCCTCGGTTTCCTGGTTAGCGCAGTGTCCGGTTTGCCGAAATGGCACAAAGTGTCGGTCGGCCGACCGGTGGATCGGGTCGACCTTCGTCGTGCCAAGTTGCAGAACCATCAGCACCTCGAATCCGTGCCTGTTTCATCATTTTTTTCGTGTTTCTGGGGAGTCGGCAGACTCCCCCACACTTGGGCTTTGTTCACTATGAAAATGACACAGCAAAAAAAAACGAAGTGAAATACACATACCTGCCGGTGGCAAAGTGCACCAACGGGGTTAAACAACCTTTTTCTTTCCAATCTTCCTTTGTATTAAAATCAAATTCCTAGGCACTATTACATTGCAATGGGAAATTTAAAATTCAAAAGGGAAATCAACTAAGAAAATTTTGAAAAACAAAAGTGCCTAGTCTCTAAAAACTAATCTATTCTATGGAGAGGGGATTTCTAGTAGATCCTCCCTACCGATTGCCCTTGCAATCCTCTTGACCTTCGCATTATTGCTAATGCGCAAGTCACGGAATGCATCTAGCATGTCCATATGGGCGATCCTAAGCTCCGCCACTGTCTCCATGAGGGTCTCGTTCTTCTCCCTCAGATTTGCCGTGACACGGAGAAGTTTCTCCATGTCGCTCTTCTCCTCCTCACCCTCAAAGAGCCCAGGTGGGCCTCTGATAGGAGGTGGAGACAAGTGCCTCCGAACGGAGACGCTGGTGGAGTCGTTCGACTCCCTCAGGGCCATGCGATCGTCGGAGTCCAATGGTGGGATGAGGGTCTTCCCCATCCCCGGTCCAGGACCCTTGATCCGGCGGAAGTGCGGCATGCGGGACGGCTCGAAACTTGAGCTGCCCCCGGTGTTGGCGGAGACGACGATAGGGGCCTCCCGGGCCCCTATGGGCGACTTGTCCTTCATCGCCAATTGACCCGTGGTGGGTCGCCTTGGCGTGGTGGATCTCGCGGGAGATTTCCCGAGAGTCCTTTTGGGCGTCAATGAGCGCGACGAAGGCCCCGACTGAGCAGGACGCTGGGGAGTGGTCGGGCGACCACGCCTCGGGTCGGCCGACCCAAGATGTTGGTCGGCCGACCAGGGGTTTTTCCCCAGCAGCCCTCCAGTGGGTGGCACCATGGCCAGCGGCTGTGCCTCGATCACGTGCACTGCCATGGCACGTTCCATTTCGGCAGTGAGTGATCGCGGCGGCATGGGAGAGTCCGTGCGAGGGACGATTTGGTGGTTTCCTGTGGGTGGCGCCATGGCAAGGTGGATGATGATCATGGACGGCTCAAATGGGCAATGGAGGTGATGAACTTGGCTGGAATGTTGTGGGAAGAGAGGAGAGTCCTAGGGGGCTTTTAAAGGCAAGGTGGAGGAGAAGGGTTCGGTGATTTTCGAAAGAATTCGAAAGGGAGCGTCCTGGGAGACGCCTCCCCACCGATCCTGCTCCTTCGCCGAGTTCGAATTAGTGAAAAGCCCGGTCGGCCGACCGGTGAAGTTTCGCCGTTTGAGTTCGAATTTGAACTACAGCTCCCCTAGCCGTTCAAGGATTTCTCGCGAATTCAAATCGCGAATTTCTTGGTCGGTCGACCGGACCCTAGTTGGGTCTAATCGACAGCCGAGGTCCTGGGTTTGGCCGCACCACCCTCGGGTTCGAGTGGGTGCCAAAACACAGTCGGTCAACCTACACCGGCTCCTAGGGACTAGCTCCCAAGTGCTCAAGTGTTCCTAGAAATTCCTATTCTACCCCTATTTCTAACCAAGCCAAGTTACATGCGGTTTAAGAATTTGTAAAGTATTAAAGCTAGCATGTTAATGAAATAAACATGTAGATTTTAGTGATTAGTATGTAATACAAAATCTATCATGTCTAATTCTTCTTGTACGAAATCATGTTCATAGAAAAGTTTAAGGCGATGGCCATTTACCATGAAGATGTTCTTTGTCGTAGTCTGCCAGCGTCACAGCTCCATGTGTCGCGGCGTCGACCACCAGGTACGGGCCTTCCCATTTGCTCCTTAACTTTCCATGGCCAAAGAGTTTGACCTTGGAGTTGAATATGAGTACCTTGTAAATTCTGGCATTGTGATAAGCTTGCTCTCTCCATTCGCTTATCATGCCATCTTTTGGTTTTCTCCTTGTAAATTCTAGCATTGTGATAAGCTTGCTCTCTCCATTCCTCCAACTCTGAGACCTGGATCTTCCAAGTTTGCCGGCTGAGGGCAGGTCCATATTCCACCTCTTTATGGCCCAATGTGCCCTATGCTCCAGCTCGACGGGCAGGTGGCATGTCTTTCCGTATACAAGCTGGTACGGGGTCATACCGATAGGGGTCTTGTATGCGGTCCGGTATGCCCGAGTGCATCGGGAAGTCCGCCTTTCCATGCCGAACCCATCTCATTGACAGTCTTCGTTGAATGTTCTTGATTTGCTTGTTCGAAGTTTCGCTTGTCCGCTTGTCCGGGGGTGATAAGGTGTACCCACATTGTGCCTTATCCCCATTCCTTTCAGTACTCTTGTAATCTTCTCGTCAATGAAATGGCTGCCTCCGTCACCGATGACTAGCCTTGGGGTGCCGAACCTTGGGAGGATGGTGTCATGAAACATTGCCTTGGCGTGTTTTGAGTCTGGCCGACACGCACGGCATTGCTTCGACCCACTTAGATACATAGTCCACTCGCCACCGGGATGTATTCATATCCTTGTGATGGTGGGAATGGACCCATGTAATCTATCCCCCAGACATCAAAGAGCTCCACTTGAAGGTTGTTTGTGAGGGGCATGGCGTCACGGGTATTGATATTCCCGTGTCGTTGGCACCTCTCACACCTTTTGATGAATTCCTTGGTGTCCCTGTACATGGTAGGCCAATAGAATCCACTTTGCCAGATCTTGGCATGGGTTCTAAATGCACCATAATGGCCTCCATATTCAGCCCCATGGCATTTTCGATAATCTGGATGCCCTCTTCTTTTGGTACACACCGTCTCGGATCCCATCTTGGCGGACCCTATAGAGGTAAGGGTCGTCCCAAAGATGTGCCTTGCTCTCCTTAATCGGCTTCTTTTATCTTCCCCCGGAGGTACATAGCCGAGACCATGTAGTTGACGATGTTTGCGTACCGAGGGGCGAGTAGCCGACACCTTGAGAAGTGTGTCGTCCGAAGAAAATCGTTGATAGGCAAACTTTGTTTGTCTTCAACTCGCATCCTAGAAAGGTGGTCTCGGCCAGAGTTTTCTACTCCTTTTTATCTTTTATTTCTAAGTCAAATTCTTGGAGTAGCAGGATCCACCTTATCAATCTTGGTTTAGCGTCTTTCTTAGTAAATAAGTATTTTAGAGCAGCGTGATCGGTGTAAACGATCACTTTTGCTCCTACCGATAAGACCTAAACTTGTCTATAGCAAACACTACGGCTAACTCTCTTTTCGGTGGTTGCATAATTAAGCCGAGCTCCGGTTAGTGTTTTGCTAGCATAACGAGATAGCATGATGCTTCTTATCTCTAGTTTGTCCTAAGACAGCTCCTACAGCATGATCACTAGCATCACACATTATCTCAAAGGGAAGCGACCAATCAGGGGGTTGTATGATTGGCGCAAAGACAAGTGCTTTCTTAAGGTAGTAAAATGCATCTAAGCACTCATCATTAAAATCAAAGGGTGCGTCTTTAGCTAGCGAGGTTTGTTAAAGGCCTAGCGATTTGCGAAAAATCTTGTATAAACCTCCTATAAAAACCAGGCGTGACCAAGGAAACTACGCACTCCTCTAACATTCATGGGAGGTGGGAGCTGTTCTATGACCTCTATCTTAGCTCTATCTACCTCTATTCCACGCTCGGACACTCTATGTCCTAACACTATCCCTTCCCTAACCATAAAATGACATTTTTCCCAGTTTAGGATCAAGTGTTTTTCTTTGCATCTTTGTAAGACGCGCTCCGTTCTCAAGACATCCGTCAAAGGTCTTGCCATA
The DNA here is from genome assembly GCA_018135685.1 of Themeda triandra. Lineage (NCBI taxonomy): Eukaryota > Viridiplantae > Streptophyta > Magnoliopsida > Poales > Poaceae > Themeda > Themeda triandra. Next base: position 132,522 of record JAENPR010000309.1, on the reverse strand, counting down.
GACGGAGAAGTCGTCCATGAAGACTTCCATGATTTCTTCAATCATGTCGAGAAAATGGACATCATGCACCTTTGGAAGGAAGCGGGAGCATTGCATAGGCCAAAAGACATGCGCCTATATGCATATGTCCCGTAAGGGCATGTAAATGTCGTCTTACTTTGATCGCTGGGGTGGATTGGGATTTGATGATAACCTGAATACCCGTCAAGGAAACAAAAGAAAGAGTGTTTCGCCAACCGTTCCAGCATCTCATCGATGAATGGTAACGGAAAGTGATCTTTCTTTGTAGCCTTGTTGAGTTTTCGGTAATCTATGCACATCCTCCATCCCGTGACGGTTCGTTGTGGGATTAGTTCGTTATTGTCATTTTTAACGACCGTCATTCCTCCTTTCTTAGGTACTACTTGTACGGGGCTGACCCACTCACTGTTTGGAACAGGGTAGATTATGCCCGCGTGCAAGAGCTTCAGGACCTCCTTCTTTACTATTTCTCTCATCGCATTATTTAGCCTCCTTGGAGGCTCTCTTGATGGTATAGCTTCGGGTTCTATTGCGATGCGATTTGTGCAAAGAGCGGGGCTAATCCCCTTAAGGTCTTGGAGGCAGTATCCTAAGACAGAATTATACTTCTCTAGAATGGCGATAAGTCTAGCGGTCTCTTCTTCGTAGAGCCGATCACTAATAATGACCGGTTTGTCTCTATCACCGTTAAGGAAGGCATACCTAAGCCCGGAAGGAAGTGGCTTAAGTTCTATGGAGGGTTTAGGTTGTGGTTCGGATTCATCTAGCTCTAAGGGCTCGTCTAGGTCGGGGTTTGTTTACGGCTCTTCGATGTAATCCTCGGCCTCTTCTTGTATATCGGGCATTGATGCCTCTATATGGGCCGCCACCATTACCTCCTCTATTGGGTCAATTTCGGGGTGTTGTTCTGATTTGGTGTAAATTGAACCGACAAAGGGAACCGAAAGGTTCGTGTTTTTCCCTAGTTGACCCCTAACATACCCGCTCTGAAAGTCACTCAGAAATCTGAGGAGTGGATATCCAATTAACAAGTCAATGTCCTCTACATCAAAGATGTAGAAATTTAGGAGGACATTTACTTTGTTAATGGTGACTAATGCGTTTCGTGCAAGACCGCAACTCTTGACTAATTTCCCGCACGGTAGTTTGAGAAATTTGTCGGTGGAAGTTAACGGTTCCTCACCGAGGAGTGTTGTTGCTAAAGTTTTAGACATTACATTTGCTCCTACGGCTGGGTCGTAAAGATATTCGATAGAGATCCTACCTATGACACAGGGAATGGTTGTGAAACAGGATAGAAGTCTCGATGACATCGACGACATCTCTCGTTTCCTCGGCCATTCGCTACTCATGACAGAACATTAGCTCTTGGGCGGTTGCCTTAAGGTAACGTGCCTCTAAGCGTGATGAGATGTGCTTATTTGGGCCTCTATCGGGTTTCTTGTGCACGAGTTGGTTCGAGACATTGCCAAAATCGGCAAAAAGGTTTGTCTCGATGTTCAAAGGATATTCCAAGGGGTGAATTACTTCTTCCCTTGGAGGTGTTTGTGGTTCAGGCTCGTCAGCTTGGGTTGTGATGTTGGCTGTCGAGGTTTCGTCCCTAGGGGTTTGGTTTTCCTCAGGGGCTTCACTATGATCATCGGTGCACGGGGTATTATCTAGTATGGTTGCTAGGACTACCTTACCTTCACTAATGGGTAAATGAAGGAATGCTCCCTTCGAGGCTAGATCTAGGAATTGTGCGGAACTTTGCCTAAGGCCGAGATAAAAGTGTTGCATTAACGTTGGCTCGGGTATGGCTAAGTCTGGACCGGAGGACGTTAAGTCCATGATTCGCGTCCATGCCGCACCTAGAGACTCCATGATTCGTGTCCATGCCGCACCTAGAGACTCCTTCTCTTCTTGTTGGAAGTTTAGGATATCTCTACGGAGACGGGCTACACGAGAGATGGGGAAATAGGTCAGGCAAAATTTGGCTTGTAACTTCTCCCATTCTCCGTCTACACTACCTACGTAACGAGAGTACCAGCGTCTAGCTTTTCCCGTTAAAGAAAATGGAAAAAGCTTCCACTTAAGGGTAACTCGTCTCATCCCCTGGATGTGAATGCACGAGCATAGTTGCTCGAAATCACGTAAGTGGGTGTATGGGTTTTCATCTCCTTCTCCTGAAAAGGGATTCTCCTGAACCATCGCTATGAGACTCGGGCGAAGTTCATAGCGGGCGGCTAAAATAGCCTGAGAAGAACTAGGCGGCTCCAACTCAGCGCCCGTTGGAGCTGCGTAATTAAAAAGGGTTGTTTGATCCATTGGATAGGTAAATAGGATTCTAATCTAACAAGGATAATTTGACGACTATGGCTCTAACTAACCAGCTACCGTTCCCCGGCAACGGCGCCGAAATGCTTGTTGACACCGAGATGTGGCAAACGGAATTACGCAGCGGACGGGTAGTCAATGTAGCACTTCACCGGAGTATTCCGGTATCGTATTTTCCACAGGGAACGAGAAGTGGACTAACTAGGCCAAGGGATGCCGTCGGGCAATGATCAAAGGGCTTAGGATGGGTTCGAGAGGTAATTCTAGTATTCGGTTCTAACTTAGCTTATCCTAAGGGTACGTGAGCACTAACTCTATCTTTCTGCTGCGGCCGAAGGACGAGACAGGATGCTAAAATAACGCACCTGAAGCGACCCCCAAAGTAGGCCTACAATCTAACCTAACAACACGCTCGGGAGAACTCCAAGGTCCCAACGGAAGGTTGTCACACTACACTTGTGGGCGTTCCCGGGTGCAGCGGATGTTCACACCGGCGGATCTAGTCTAGACACCGCGCCTACACTATCTCTACTACTCTAAACACGGCCGGGGTTTAAAGTACTTCACTCAAGAGCGACATACGCCCGCTCGGGAGAGAGCAATGTGCCCGGCGAAAGGGTGTACACTTAAGATAAACTAAGACAGTAAATGCGAAAGTACTCATATGAAAGCAACTAGATAGTAAACTTACTAGAAGACAAGCATCCGCCGAGCGCTCCTGGAAGAAGACTCCCGACAGGCCGGGACTCCTCCGCTGGAACTCCTCACTCTCTTCCCTCTATTCTCACACTATAGCTTAATAGAAGCTCTTCCTATGATACATGGTGCATTTTGGACTAAGCTAGAGGGGGGTATTTATAGGGGAGATGGAGTAGGGGTTACTCTAGCGCCACGTCAGTGATCCGCGTGACATCTCTTCTACACCCTTGGATCAAACCGACCTTCCTACCGACTTGAATGGACGATGCTCGGTGTAGGACACGTGGCAGTCATGCAGGAAGGCGGTGGAAGCAAACCGACCTCAAGTGGGGCCCAACCCCTGGTCGGCCGACCTATGGTTGGCTGACAGGTGGGTCCCACTGGCCTTCTAGAAGGTCCGGGTGGCGGTGGGAAGTGCCAAGGTGTCCCGCCACCAAGGGCGAGGTCGGGCCGACTCGGCCCTTGGCCCCCGGCCCACGTGGCGCCTCCTCGGTCTTTGTGCGGCTTGTCACTTGTCTTGCTTGCTCGTTTGGAGCTTGCTCAAATTTGCTCCATCCAGGCTTTGTTCAGGCTTGATTAGTACCTGTTTGTACCTGCATCCAAATAGTGACATGTACATGTGGAACCAAGTGAATTGCACCTATATCACTACTTGTTTGCTGGGTGTAGCTCTTAAATGTGACCAATGTTGACGGCTTTCATGAGATGAAAACAGGGTCTAAATGCCGTCAACACTCCACTGCCACGTTAGCGATCCGCGTGATGTCCCTTCTTGGCCTTTGGATCAAACCAACCTCCAAACTGCCTTAATCTGGATAGTTGGCATCAAACGAGCATGTGCACAATGTGGGGAAGTCGGTGGGAGCCAACCGACCTTGGTTGGCCTCCAGGGGGATCGGCCGACACCCCAATGACAGGTGGGGCCAGCCAGGTTTGGTTGGCTGGTGTCCCCACGTGTCATGGAGTCTGGTTCACCCACTGGTTGCATGTTGTTACGTCGGTTGTTCTGACATGTGGACCCATGGATCTGTGTGCTCTTGATTTCGACCATTGAGAGAAAGCACACGTTGATCTGATGGCTGAGAATTGCTCCTGGGATGTTGCCTTGGATCGTGCTTGCGTGGCACCAGTTGGTTGCCACATAGGGGGATCAGCCGATCCCCTCTATGGGCCCAACTCCACTGTATTTTGTGTCATTTTACACTCCCCGCAAATCACAAACTAAGAGTACAAGTGGAACTAGTTATTGATAAAATATGTTCATGAATGTTTAATCCTCCTTACAACCGAGGCATGTTGACGGTGTTTTGGTGGTGTAAAAACATGCTATAATTACCGTCAACCACGCATTTAACCAACTAGGTGAACCGTCGGGCCCGCAGAAATCAGTGATAAAGTGGAAGAATATCATGGGGATCCTTGTTAGGGACAACATCCCGATTAAGTACAGACATTGGTCTGGAAAGTAGACAGATGAATGGAAGGTCACGGATGCAGAGAAGAAGAAAGTGTGGGATATGTTGACACCATATTTCACTTTCCCATGAGACACTAATATGGAGCAACTACAGAAACAAGCCTACAAAAACATGGGGATAATGTTCAGGTCTTTCAAGCGGCGCTTGACTAGGAAGTATATCAAGACGAATACGGATCCGGATTGGAAAGATGGAGATGATTATGACAAGCAGATGCCATTTTGGGAGGCGTTCAAGCAATATAAGCTTACCGAGGAGGCACAACAATTGAACGAGCAAAATACAGTGAACTCTCATAAATCGAGTAATCCTCATCATCGTCTTGGCTCGCGTGGCTACACCGGTAACCTGCCAGAGTTTGATGCAGACTTTGATCAGTGTTTACAATGAGGTATTGAGCCAGAGACCGCCTCTTGGGAGCCTAGATCCGTGTTTTACAGCATGGCCAGGGGGGGCACGCCACGGCCCAGACGGGACCCTTTCGACCTGTCACAATCCAAAATATGATAACAGCTGTACTTAAACATTGACTGATCTGATCATCCAGAACTTGACAGAAAGTATGGTCGGATAATGATTGAGCACCCCATATCGACAGCTAGGCCGTTTCTTGGTCAGCACAAGGGAGCTCATGTGGCCTGGCGCAAGCGCTTCATCAAATTTGATCACCAGGCCTCCTCGGATGAAGAGGACGATGCTGAGTGGCCACTGGTGGTTGCCAGAGATGACTCTCATACTTCTTCACCTCATCATGCAGCCCGCTCTCCCTCACCCCGGATAGACAATTCCGCTCATGCTTCACCCTCACCGTCACCTGCTCGTGTTGTGGCATCGCCACCCCGGCAGTCGCCACCTCCACCTCCAACGCCACAGTCGCCACCTCGTGCTAGTACACTGCCTCCCCACCAGAACAACATCCGACTCAGAGCACCGCGCATTCAAAACCTCCTTCCCAAAAGGCTCCAGCAGAAAAATCTAGAAGTCAGGGTTCACGCTCTGTTCGTTAATCCGAGCCTGGATCAAACAGAGGTGCTAAGAAGAACCCTAGCAGCCAGCAGGAAACGCCGTCTGGATCAGCACATAATAAGAAACAAAAACGAAAGAGGTAGTAGGATGATGCGATGCACACAGAGTGCTCTGGTTGGCACAATGCTAAATGCGCCGACTTGTCCGCTTTTTGGTTCAACATGATTGCCGATTTTCACAAGTGGATGAAAGTCAAGGATATCGAGCGGCAGGATAGTCACCCTCTTAATGCACAAAGGGTGCGCGAGCACTTACAGAAAAGGAAGAGGGAGATAAATAAGTTAATGCAAGATAATTAGAACTTCAGCCTGCACATGGCTGAGATGTAGCATGCTACATTTGAGGCGGCTCCCATCGTGTACCAGTTCGCACTTGGGGAAATATGATGGAACGCGATCATGAAATGAGAGATCTGCCTACAAACATGCGGCAGCTCCATAAATATTACCGTGTGGGCACAGTAAGCAAGATGTACTTTAGCTTTGACTTCATTGTAGTCCCCAATGTGCCATGGTTTTGCAACAAATAGGAGTTATGGTATCTCGTAATGTACGAGGACTTATTCCAGCTCTTCCAAAGGCGCGACCTCGACAGTCAAATTATGATGTTGTGGACATTGTACGTACCCTATACCTGGTTCATTATAGTATTGTCTTCACACTGTAACACATGTATAAAATTCTCATGTTATTGCTTTTGCAGGTGGATGGCATGTTTCTGCAACAAGAAGGAATTATTTCATATTGGATTCCTATATCCAATGCAGGTCAACTACAAAGGCTGCACTGGAGAACCCGGATTTATGGTTGCAGGGACGATAGCCGCAGTGGAGGAGGTTATGACTGGTTTCTTGAAACTTGGAAAAACCGACATCCTGCTACCCTACACTGGGTATGTTCTAGCTTCCATTATTTTTTTAATAGTGTATCTTTTTACTTTGTTATAAGAACTTGATAAACTTGGACATTTGACCTGCAGGGGACATTTTATTTTCTTGAATATAAAGCCTCATGAAGCACGTATCAAGGTTTGGGACTCCAAGAATGGACCTTTTACGATCATCGATCCCCTACTCCAAATCCTCAATGAGTAAGTTATTTTAATATTTTGTATTTTAAACTTTATATGTATATATGTAACACCCCAAAATTTGTACTTTTGAAAATAGGGCTAAAATGATTTGATTTGAATTTCGGTGCTCATAAAAGCATAGGTAAAACAATATTTTTATTAAATTAAAATTTATCATAGGAAATAGAAACATGTTTGAGCATACATGCCGTCGCATTTGATTTTTATGAGTGAGTGATTTTGATAAAAAAAATAAAATTGTTTCAAATGATTTTGAAAATGGTTTTGAAAAGGTTTTGAAATAAAAGAAAACAAAACAAAAATGATTTCCTCTCCACTGTCGTTTTATCCCGAAGGCCTAGCCTTCCTCTCCACCTATGTCTTGTGTCTCTTTTCTTGACTTGATGGCATAATAATCCTTAAACCAACCAGCTTTCCCTTTTTCATCTATTCCTTTTTTCCATCTTAATAACTGGACATGGTTTTCCTTCTAGCCGATCAAATGTTTTCTTTCCTGGGATCATCGATCTATCTAATCTGCAAGTCGTGCATGACAAGGACTTTACACAATCCGTGTCCATACTCATCTATAAATAGCAATCTCGGCTTCATGTATTTCCTTTGAAAATAATCATCTCGATCATAACCCACCACCGACGCAGCCAACCAGGACACGTCCTCTTCAACATATATCTATGTTCAACTCCTATAAACAGCAGATGCTCCCGGCGCCGCACCCCTTCTTTCAATCTATATGCTGCCATCCTTGCCCTAAGCCCTAGCGTGCTTTGCTGCCCTAAGATCTCGCCGAGAACGGAAAACGCCCACCGCCTGCTCGCGCGCGTCGTGGCGTGCTGTCCACGAGCCCCTGCCCTCGCGTCGCCTCGCCTCCAATCGAGCTTGCAGCGCCCACCGCAAACCCTAGCCAAAAATCTGCCGAGCCGTTTCGTTGCTTCGCTGATGACTTCGACTCCTTGCCGAGCTCTGTGTCAAGGTGACGAAGGTGCAGTCTGGCAAAAGTTGTTTCCTTCTTTCTCGATCTCTGCTGCTTGTTCACCATAGTTTAACCTTGCAACAGGGTCCATCGTCCACTACTCTACGCCGTTGTCGTGCCTTCATCGTTGTTGCCGATTGAACACATGAAGCCGCCGCCGTCGTACATCTCCGCTGCTGCCGCCCCTACGTCGACCGGGACCCATTGCCGATCCCCGCGTAGAGGAAGCTTGTCGCTCCACCGAGCTCTGCATGCATGCGTATTCGTCGTACATCTACGACCGACGAGAACCCTATGTGAGTTCGCCTTTGCCTCCACAATCTCCTGGTATTGATCCCTTGGCAGTCCGAGGCATGTACGTGCTCTCATCAAAATCTCCAGCGAAACTAGCTCAATCGCTGATCATGGCCGGGCCAGTCCACCGTGCACCATGGTGCCCTTGCTCCACCTACTAGCTTTGATGACATCTTATCTAGCCTTGCTCACGACAGACATCGTCTCTAGCCTTGCTCACGACACTTCTACCTTGATGACATCATCACTACCCCAGACCAATTCTTTCCTCATGGGCCAGAGCACTCCCGTCCGCTGGACAGTTCCCGTCACGGACAGTATTGTTTCCCTCGCGTGCACATGAACCCGAGACGGGAGAGGTGCCTACCGTCAGGGACACCCTGTGGACCCCAGAAAGCAAGCCAGCGGCCCCCGAAAAATAAGATTGGCGCGCTCCAGTCCTGGGCAAGGCCCACGCGTAAGAGAGAGGCAGCGAAAAGAAGGGCGCGCCGTCGTGCGGGTGGGATCCGAAAAAATCTCCCCATCCTTATCCACCTGCTCACCTCGTCTCCCAGATTCGGGAGTTCCCCTCTCTCCCAGATGCGTCGCCGGCGGAACACGGCCAAGCACAGGTAAGGCCGCACCATCTCCCTATCATCTGCAGAGTCGAGATCCCCTCCTGTCACAGCTTCGCCCTCTCGGTCCTCAGGACTACACCGACGCGGGCATGAGGTCGGCATGCTGCCACTCCTCTCCTCCGTGCCCTCGTGCCACGCCCCGGCAGCAGTTGGGCGGCTTAACCCTGGCCGGCGCGGCGCCCTTCAACACCAGCAACGGCGTCCGTGCTTGGGCCGCCAGAGATCCCCAACGCCAGGCACCTACGAGGGCATGAGCTCCCCAAATCGGTGGCTCGAGATCCCCAAGTGCTAGAACGAGATCTGCGGCAGCAGCGCGAGCTTCCCCAAGCGGTGGCACGAGATCCCCCGGTAGTGCGAGCTCCCATGACGGTATGGTTAAAGGACCCTTTCTCCGCCCTTCCTGCCAAGCCTAGCACTAGACGAACCCTAGCTTAATCTATTTGGCAATTTGTATTTCGATGCTTTCTAATCACAAGCGTATGCACCAGGCCAGGGCACCCGGCGGCCATTCAGTGTTCCATAAAGTATACAAGGGCAGTCATGGGATTTAACTTATAAAGTATATACAAACTTGGTGTGTTCCTTTTCTTTCCAATCTTGTTTGCTTTCTAATTCATATATTTTGCAGATTTATTTAATAGTTATGCATATATCCATCTTCAGCACTCAATTGTTTAGATTGCCCTTGTACAGAGTGTGCTAGAGCACTGAAGAATAGACCCATCTATAGAGGTGCTACAATACTGGATTTGAACAACAGGCACTGAATAGACATGCAGTCCATTTGTTCACTTTTGTTTCTAAAGTTAGTTTGGTTGTATGAACTGAGTCGTGTGGCCTGTGCCTTATTACATACTTATAGGATAGTAGATTTTGTAAACATTTGCATGCATTTTTCTCAGTTTATATTGGGCAACTACTCTGCATAGAAATCTGAGCACTTTGCACTTGTCTTTGCCATGCATTTCTATTATGAGTGCTGAACTATTCTTTAAGGCCTGAAACTGCAATTGTACACTGAATGTTAACGCAAACCATCACACTGCTTTCCTCTTGTGCTGCATTATTCAGCAAGTACCATGGAAGTATGGGACATGACTGAATATTCTTATTCTCTGTGCTGGAAAGACAGATCTTTTAAATCTGAACACTTTGGTTATAGTTATTCTTTTACTGCTTTAGTTACAGTTACTTGAGGCACCGTTGTACTTTGGTCAATTATCAGATTGCATCCTTGTGCCCAAAATTTTTTTACTGAAGCAAATTTGTTTTGCCTTCAACCTCACAGATCTGAAAGTTGCATCAGCAATCCAAGTTGATCTCCCTACCCCGTGATTCCAGGTACTCGCAACACTGTCACTCCAATTGCTTGTAGAGATTTCTTCTTTTTAGGTCTGAAGCAAATTATGCTGTCTATTGACGACCTGGAATTTGAGCTAGTGACTGTCCTTAGAGATTGCATAGTATCAGCATGGATTTTGCTAGATATGTTTTAGATAATGGCGTAAATCATTTGAGTTATATAGCTTCTGGTGGTATTCATCTTGTTGATATAGCATGGATTTAGTTTCTGAAGCAACATTCAGATTCCATTGCGCTTCAAGGCATAGCATGCTAGTTGTGTAGTAGAGGCTACATATTGCTTGTTGACGGCATGTGTGCTTGTGCAGGTGGCTACATACAACATGCGTGCTTGTGCTGAAGTGGCTGCATCCTGCCATCAAATAGGAGCTAGGTGGTACTTGCAAACTACATACTCAAGGATCAAGGCATGTTGATTTTCTGGTTGTCAAATAGAAGCTAAGCTACATGTAGTTCTGTTAGGACTTAGGAGGTACATATGCCATCAAAAGTGCCTGCTAGGAGTTAGCACTTTTAACTTGTGCTGCCTATTAGGAGTTAGCACTTGTAATCTGTGCTGCCTGTCATGTATCTAAGTAGAAGGCTAACTCGAGGCATCAACTATATTATATACCTTTGTATTTATGAACAACTTGAATGTTCTAAGATTATTGAATATAATGTTAGTACTGTGTGGATGAATGATTAAATGACATGTAGACCATTGACTTGAATGGTTAAACTATGATATATGGATATATGGATATATGGATTTGGCTTTCCCTGACGTTTGGCAACAGATGGGAAACGGTTCTGTTTATCCTGACTCAGATTTTTCCTGACGGTAGCTGACCAACGGGGAAAATTTTAGATTTCCCCTGACGGATTGTAACCGTCAGGGAATGTTTTCCTGACGGCATGACAGATAACCGACGCTGTAGGTTTTCCCTGACAGTTATGGCCGTCAGGGAATACTCCGTGACGGTTGGCCGTCAGGGAAGGGTGACTTTCCGTGTCGTTTTTTCCCTGACGGCGGATCCCTGACGGTAACCGTCACGGATGACTTTCCCTGACGGTTTTCGGTACTTTTCCTGACGGAAATGGCCGTCAGGAAAAAACTTGACTGGGGTAGTGCATGTATATGTTTTCTTGCCGTTTTCCTTTAGAAAAACAAATCCTCATACAATAGAAATACACACATAATATATATACCTCTACTTATTGTTTATCACGTTGCCTTGCAAACACACTTGCATGCCCCTCCAACACATCGTCTGTATCAAGTTCATGCCATACCAGCTAGGTTCAGCATCGGCGATCTCTCATGTGCGGCATGCAAATGTGCATGTATCTGTACGTATCTACCTTTACATACTTAGAAGAGCTTATTCATCATCTAGAGAACGCATCTCGGCATGCCTTGCACAAGCAAGCAAGGAAACCCACACACATGTGCACCTGTCCAAATCATATCCTATCTATTTTAAATTTGTTTCAATTCGTTTTGATGCGTTAGTTTCAGCAACGGCGCTTATTAGTTATGTTTCCACTTTTAAAATTTGAGCTTACATTTAATCTACTATTTAAATTAAAGTAAATCTTGTTTAAATCATAACTTCTTCGTTATAGCTCCGTCTTCGATGATCTTTACGTCTGTGTGATCTTAGTGACGTATAGTTTAGTTTTAAAATCTTTTCAAACTGTTTTACTATGACTGGTGTACTGCTCTAATTTAGTTCTATTACTTGCTCCGTGTATGATTGCATAGGTTGTTTGAGTGGTATTCTATGATCGTATCCAGTCGGTGAGCTTACGTTGGCAATCTAGAAGAAGTGAAGATCAAGGAGTACTTCAAAGAATTGGTCTTGAAGAAGGATTTGATTTTAAGGCAAGTATAGTAGGACCATCTTTGTGTCCTATTCACCATCACACTAAATTTCATATGCATGTGTCATTTGTCACCCTGATTAGGATTCCCTAGTTTTGATTATCTTTTACCTTGTTAACTCGGGCTATTGCATGTGGGTAGTGATGCTAGTGCTTTATAACCATGATCTTGTAACTTGATTAATGATATATGCAACAATGTTAAAAGATGACTTTTTAGCGACTTGGAATCAAGGGGGTTAAAGTGTTTGGCTACTTTCCACTCACTTGATGTTCCCTCTCCCTAAGGACTTATCTGTAAGCGATCATCCGGGACTTAACGTGCCGCTGTGGGGGCTATATGGCTCGGCTCTAGTGCATTCAAGAGACCTTTTCTAGCTTGTGAGAGGAGGGCTGAATTGGGTATAGGGCGGCTCCTCCATGGTGTGTATAGCCGGGTAGGATGTGTGCCACTTTGGGAGGAGGGATTCCCTATATCCGACGACAAGGCGACCCTTGCTTGTTAGATGAACTTTTGAGTGGCTTTATAGTGAGACCCGCTTACTCACCTTGGAAGTGTGTTTGGGAGTCATGACCCCTAGCAAATGGGAATCACGACTCACGGAGTAAAGGGTACACCTCTCGCGAGAGTTAAATCGATATGTCGTCCAGTGCCCACGGTTAGGGGCGGCCAAGGGATTCTTATGGAATAGATGACCACCGTTTGTTATTGCTTAATGTTAATGTTGATGTTAATTGTTATTCTTTAATCATGTTTACCCGATCATGTGGTTATGGGAACACTACCTTGATGCTAAATGCTAAAATATGACATACACTAAAAGCTACTTGCGTTTAATCGTGTCTACCCTTTGAGCCGCATGAACCCCTCGCTATACTTGTGGAGTTCGACATGGACTCACTCTTGCTATTCCTACCACCTCGGGAGAAGTTTAGGCTTGTGATCAACCGGTCGGTTGGGTCCGGGGGTGGAGTCCTTATCGAAGATTGGAGTTGTCTTCCCATTGTTTGCTACCTAAGGGTATATCTCTTTTATACTAAGTACGTTATTTATTAAGCATTGTTTACTGATACTACCCTTTACTTGTAGCTATATGTGGGAATTGACTCTTAGGACTCACATATGGTGTATATCTGGTTCTGTTCTTAAAACCGGGTATTACAAGTGGTATCAGCTCAATGCTGACTGTAGGACGCAAGCCTAGTTAGAAACTGGTCGATTTAGTGTTTTGGAACTATTAGAACAACCTTGTTCTACATACCTTGACATTCTTTTCTTCACTATGTCTTTAGCCTTCATATTCATCTCCTCCTTGATACTTGTTTGAAAGCCTTGTTCTCATCCTTGTTGATTTCTTGCTATCCCTCCAACCTTGTTTTTTTTTCCAAAAGATATGCTCATCTTTACTTAGTTATGAAAACCTTGTCTCGTCCCCTAAATTTTCTCTCTTTAGATGGTTTGTAACAAGAAGGCCGCTCGCACTAGCTATGAAGGACCATGCTTCACTAGATGGAACTATGCTCTAACAGAACCACAGAATGGAGAAACTTATCTCGTCTTACCAGAGACTCATACTTGGCGTAAGAAGTACATCAACACGCCATTTGGTAGTGAGGATTCCTTCCATCCGCAATTGAAGTGTTTGCTGCAAAATCACTACCCGGTCAACAAGTTGAGATTGAGTATAGATGCACAAAGTGGACTCGGCCCGCGGTATAAGGATAACTGGAGCATAGAAGCACACATCACTAGAAGGAATCAATTTATTGGATCACATGTGGTGGAATCCATTCACTCATCTCTCGCTGATCGTCCCAATATGCATGTTGGAATATCTCGATGTTGCAAATCAAGCTCTATTGGCATATCGCAGAAACACTATGAGGAGATGTAGGATGATATGCAAAAGTATTTTCCTCGACAACCATCGGGAATGTTGCAAAGCGTTATGGCTGACCCTTGCATAAGAGCGGAATGAACAAACAAAGGAGATGGCCTTGACCATACAAATCCTACACCATAAGCCGGAAGATAGTCTGCGAAGTAAGGTAACACTATGAGGAGGCTCTTGATGAGATTGATGAGTGGCAAAGTCGTGCTGGATTACTCAAGATAAATGGAGTGGTAGACATGTCTCGCTCAACCCCATGCAAGAGATGTTACCCTGGATGTCGCCTAGATCACACTTGTTTTCAAGAAGTAGGAGTTAGTGACCCTATGCAATAATCCGTTAGTCGCGAAGTTAGTAAAGTCGAGTCAATCTTAATGTGTGGTTGGTGAACCTTAAGTGCTTAGTTGTTTTGTGCTTATGTTTATGTTTGTTTTGGATTTTTGTAATGATTTCAATGATCTTGTGGTCTTATCCGCAATTTCATTTAGTTTATAGGCCTAAGGTTTAAGGATTAATGAATAGCTAGTTGGGTTTTGGGTTCCTCCTGCTTTTCGCATCCCGCCCCCATCGGAGCAATCTGTATTCCTCGGTTCATATCTCTATTCTTGGAAGATAAAAAAATCATGAGAAAATTCTGGACAATAGTAGACTTCAACATCTTTCTCTGTGCGCAAGAATCACCGTTACAGCGAGTTCAGTTCGGGAGTTATGAAAATCAGAAGACGATGCATCCGTGCTGTCAAAAATCTGAACCAGTCTGTGTTATTACTGTCATATCTGGAGTTTTGGTCGGGCAACGTTGATGAAATTTTTATGGAAGAAACTAGACTCCCGTACCTTTTCAATGTCATCAGGATCACCATCATAGCAACTTTGGTTTGGGAGTTATGAAATTCACAAAGCGGTGTATTTGTGCTGTCTGGAATCTAGAACAGTTTCTGTTGTGGAGTATTTTAGACCAACTTAACTATGGAATATGGAAACGTGTTCTATAAGAACATTATCAAGAATTTTATAAGCTTTCCAATGGTGTGATGTATGGCTTCATTGGATCAACAGAACAGGAGTTATGTCTATTTCTCCGCACTGCCGTTTTCCTGCTCGTGGAGAATTGCATGTTACAAGTTCCCACCCATGTACATGAGTTTCTTGGGATGATGGAAGGATATGATGATAAATCATTAACTTATACTTGAAGATACAGTCTACCCTTTGATGCCCCTAGTAGATATTTTCTTAAGGGGGGTAGCCACGAGGAAGAAGATGCAAGGTGAAAGTTTTATGCATTCAAGCACTGTCCATGGAAATGAGCAACTATCTCTATTGCTGAGAGGTCTATCTATGAGCAAGTATTAGTGACTTGATGGATTATCTATAAGGAGCAAGTTAAGAAGTTGCAAGAGAAAGGGTTCATACGCCCTAGTTCGCTTCCATGGGGTGCTCCGGCGATCTTAGATTACAAGAAGGATGATGCTCAGCGTATGCGTGTTGATTATCATTCTCTTTATAAAGTTGCCATCAAGGACAAGTGCCCGTTGTTGATGATTGATGATTTGTCCAATAAGCTAAGAGGTTCTTGTGTGTTTTCTAAGATGGATCTATGCTCCGGTTACCATCAGTCGAAGACTCAGAATGAAGAAGTACTGAAGACAGTTCTCACCGCGAAGAATGGGTTGCATGAGTACACGATTATGTTCTTTGGTCTCACATATGCACCTACCTATCCTGTGCACTTGATGAATAAGGCGATCATGAAGTGCCTTAATAAGTTTGTGGTGCTAACACCCTGGTGTTCTCTAAGACTGAAATAGACCATGATGAAACACTTAAGTCTTACAGAAGCGTAGAGAACATAAGTTGTATGCTAGGCGAGCAAGTGTGAGTTTTGGGTAAAGGAAGTTTCTCTTCGGATCATGAGGGGTATAGAAGTGGATCCAGGAAAGGTGAAAAGTGTGAAACAAACTCACGATGTGAGTAAGATGTGTAGTTTCCTTTGTCTAGCTAGTTACTATAGGAGGTTCATTGAAGGATTCTTCAAACTTGCTAAACCTATGACAACTCTACCGGAGAAGAGTGCCGAGTTCATATGGTCTGATAAGAGTCAAGCTAGTTTTGAAGAGTTAAAGAAGGAATCAATTACAACTCGGTGTTGATATTACCAGATCTAAGTAAGAAGTTTTTATGTATTGTGATGCATCTAGTTAAGGTTTGGGGTGTGTGATATGCAAGAAAGTAGAGTGGTTGCATAAGTCTCAAGACGAGTTGGTCATGATGACATCGAAGTAATGTGATGTCGTCCACCTCTACAATTGAATTCTATGGAAGCCTCAATGCTTACACCAATCTTGTTGTGTGAGTTTTGTTTGGATGAAGTTATCTTTTTGGTTATGGTATGTCTCTAGTGATGAATTACACGAAGAACTCAAGGAAAGTGTGTAGAGTTGGAACCGACCTATGTAAGCAAGAGTAACTCAGAATATTCTTGGATGGTTAGATTCTATCGAAGGTATGATTTGGACTAATCAACTGATGAGATGTCGAGTTATCCATTGTGGAGCATAGAGGTTCTTACTTGGGAGTAAAGAGTGACATCAAGGGCGATCATAAGAAATTCAAAGGATCATTACCAAGTTGATGTTGACCTAGTGACACTATAATTGGAGTGATATGAAGTTATAGTGGGCCATAACCCACAGGTCCCAAACATGGATTATGCCTTGGTGATTTGGAGGATGCAATCATTTGGAGAGGAAAAAAAATTGTTGTCAGTGTTCTTAGCATATAATGAGTGCTACAAAAGTTCGAGTGACACCAAGAACAAGTGAAAGCAGAAATCGAGTGATGTCACTAGTATTATATAGTTGCGAGTTAATAAAGTTCATCTTCGAACAAGGAGAATCACAACGGTTATTTGGAAGAAGAAAGAACTAAGGAATTGTCGTTATCATTGCACTTAGCAAAGGGGAGTTATGCTAAGGAGTTTTGGATGCCACCATAGATTAAGATTATGCTTGAGGTTTGCGGAACTTGAACTAAAGATCAGTTGCATATTGAAGTTGAAAATAGGAGAGAGGAAAGTATGGATTAAAAAGGAAATAGCAGAACATGTTAAGATATAATGTGGAATCTACGGGGACAAGAGCTTGTCATACAATTCATCTCAAGGTGGTCTTCATGAGAAGCATAAAGGGTGTTTGTGTCAAGAGTAAACTAGCATCACACTATAGTGGTACAATTATGAGGTTGCCAAACAGGGATATAGTGGTACATGCTAAGAATAATTGCATTGTAATTTGGAACCAGAGCGACAAGGGTTTGACATACAGTCAAGTTCACACAACCATCCTATAATGATCTTCATGACAGGCGCAATGTGCATTGGTGCCAAGAGAAGCTAGTACCTTGAGTCTGCAATAGTTCATTTAAGGAAAAGAGTATGGTTTAGCAGTTGGAAATTAACCGAGGATTGGTTTGGAGTTACGTGCGAGTTGTTTGAAGTATTCGTCGAAGTCTTGGAATCAGTGAGCATGTTATTTGGAGTATGGTCAAAAGGTATGCAAAGCAAAGTAGAATCATTTGTCAGTAAGATGGTACTACTCAAGGCAGTAAAGAAGGTTCAATGGCAGAATGTCCCAATCTCTTCGACCTTCATCCTTCGAATCTCGGGACGAGATTCATCTTAAGGGGGTAGAGTTGTAACACCCCAAAATTTGCACTTTTGAAAATAGGGCTAAAATGATTTGATTTGAATTTCGGTGCTCATAAAAGCATAGGTAAAACAATATTTTTATTAAATTAAAATTTATCATAGGAAATAGAAACATGTTTGAGCATACATGCCGTCGCATTTGATTTTTATGAGTGAGTGATTTGGATAAAAAATAAAATTGTTTCAAATGATTTTGAAAATGGTTTTGAAAAGGTTTTGAAATAAAAGAAAACAAAACAAAAATGATTTCCTCTCCACTGTCGTTTTATCCCGAAGGCCTAGCCTTCCTCTCCACCTATGTCTTGTGTCTCTTTTCTTGACTTGATGGCATAATAATCCTTACTCCAACCAGCTTTCCCTTTTTCATCTATTCCTTTTTTCCATCTTAATAACTGGACATGGTTTTCCTTCTAGCCGATCAAATGTTTTCTTTCCTGGGATCATCGATCTATCTAATCTGCAAGTCGTGCATGACAAGGACTTTACACAATCCGTGTCCATACTCATCTATAAATAGCAATCTCGGCTTCATGTATTTCCTTTGAAATTATCATCTCGATCATAACCCACCACCGACGCAGCCAACCAGGACACGTCCTCTTCAACATATATCTATGTTCAACTCCTATAAACAGCAGATGCTCCCGGCGCCGCACCCCCTTCTTTCAATCTATATGCTGCCATCCTTGCCCTAAGCCCTAGCGTGCTTTGCTGCCCTAAGATCTCGCCGAGAACGGAAAACGCCCGCCGCCTGCTCGCGCGCGTCGTGGCGTGCTGTCCACGAGCCCCTGCCCTCGCGTCGCCTCGCCTCCAATCGAGCTTGCAGCGCCCACCGCAAACCCTAGCCAAAAATCTGCCGAGCCGTTTCGTTGCTTCGCTGATGACTTCGACTCCTTGCCGAGCTCTGTGTCAAGGTGACGAAGGTGCAGTCTGGCAAAAGTTGTTTCCTTCTTTCTCGATCTCTGCTGCTTGTTCACCATAGTTTAACCTTGCAACAGGGTCCATCGTCCACTACTCTACGCCGTTGTCGTGCCTTCATCGTTGTTGCCGATTGAACACATGAAGCCGCCGCCGTCGTACATCTCCGCTGCTGCCGCCCCTACGTCGACCGGGACCCATTGCCGATCCCCGCGTAGAGGAAGCTTGTCGCTCCACCGAGCTCTGCATGCATGCGTATTCGTCGTACATCTACGACCGACGAGAACCCTATGTGAGTTCGCCTTTGCCTCCACAATCTCCTGGTATTGATCCCTTGGCAGTCCGAGGCATGTACGTGCTCTCATCAAAATCTCCAGCGAAACTAGCTCAATCGCTGATCATGGCCGGGCCAGTCCACCGTGCACCATGGTGCCCTTGCTCCACCTACTAGCTTTGATGACATCTTATCTAGCCTTGCTCACGACAGACATCGTATCTAGCCTTGCTCACGACACTTCTACCTTGATGACATCATGTATATGTTTTCTTGCCGTTTTCCTTTAGAAAAACAAATCCTCAAATACAATAGAAATACACACATATTATATATACCTCTACTTATTGTTTATCACGTTGCCTTGCAAACACACTTGCATGCCCCTCCAACACATCGTCTGTATCAAGTTCATGCCATACCAGCTAGGTTCAGCATCGGCGATCTCTCATGTGCGGCATGCAAATGTGCATGTATCTGTACGTATCTACCTTTACATACTTAGAAGAGCTTATTCATCATCTAGAGAACACATCTCGGCATGCCTTGCACAAGCAAGCAAGGAAACCCACACACATGTGCACCTGTCCAAATCATATCCTATCTATTTTAAATTTGTTTCAATTCGTTTTGATGCGTTAGTTTCAGCAACGGCGCTTATTAGTTATGTTTCCACTTTTAAAATTTGAGCTTATATTTAATCTACTATTTAAATTAAAGTAAATCTTGTTTAAATCATAACTTCTTCGTTATAGCTTTGTCTTCGATGATCTTTACGTCTGTGTGATCTTAGTGACGTATAGTTTAGTTTTAAAATCTTTTCAAACTGTTTTACTATGACTGGTGTACTGCTCTAATTTAGTTCTATTGCTTGCTCCGTGTATGATTGCATAGGTTGTTTGAGTGGTATTCTATGATCGTGTCCAGTCGGTGAGCTTACGTTGGCAATCTAGAAGAAGTGAAGATCAAGGAGTACTTCAAAGAATTGGTCTTGAAGAAGGATTTGATTTTAAGGCAAGTATAGTAGGACCATTCTTGTGTCCTATTCACCATCACACTAAATTTCATATGCATGTGTCATTTGTCACCCTGATTAGGATTCCCTAGTTTTGATTATCTTTTACCTTGTTAACTCGGGCTATTGCATGTGGGTAGTGATGCTAGTGCTTTATAACCATGATCTTGTAACTTGATTAATGATATATGCAACAATGTTAAAAGATGACTTTTTAGCGACTTGGAATCAAGGGGTTAAAGTGTTTGGCTACTTTCCACTCACTTGATGTTCCCTCTCCCTAAGGACTTATCTCGTAAGCGATCATCCGGGACTTAACGTGCGCTTGTGGGGGCTATATGGCTCGGCTCTAGTGCATTCAAGAGACCTTTTCTAGCTTGTGAGAGGGAGGGCTGAATTGGGTATAGGGCGGCTCCTCCATGGTGTGTATAGCCGGGTAGGATGTGTGCCACTTTGGGAGGAGGGATTCCCTATATTCGACGACAAGGCGACCCTTGCTTGTTAGATGAACTTTTGAGTGGCTTTATAGTGAGACCCTGCTTACTCACCTTGGAAGTGTGTTTGGGGAGTCATGACCCCTAGCAAATGGGAATCATGACTCACAGGTAAAGGGTACACCTCTGCGCAGAGTTAAATCGATATGTCGTCCGTGCCCACGGTTAGGGCGGCCAAGGGATTCTTATGGAATAGATGACCACTGTTTGTTATTGCTTAATGTTAATGTTGATGTTAATTGTTATTCTTTAATCATGTTTGCCTGATCATGTGGTTATGGGAACACTACCTTGATGCTAAATGCTAAAATATGACATACACTAAAAGCTACTTGCAGTTTAATCGTGTCTACCCTTTGAGCCGCATGAACCCCCTGCTATACTTGTGGAGTTCGACATGGACTCACTCTTGCTATTCCTACCACCTCAGGAGAAGTTTAGGCTTGTGATCAACCAGTCAGTTGGGTCCAGTGGAGTGGAGTCCTTATCTGAAGATTGGAGTTGTCTTCCCATTGTTTGCTACCTAAGGGTATATCTCTTTTATACTAAGTACGTTATTTATTAAGCATTGTTTACTGATACTACCCTTTACTTGTAGCTATATGTGGGAATTGACTCTTAGGACTCACATATGGTGTATATCTGGTTCTGTTCTTAAAACCGGGTATTACAATATATGATGTATCTATTCTAATATTTAGTATTTTGAACTTTATATGTATATATATATGATAGAGTGAAGAAGAATCTGCTGCCCTCGTCACCCCCATTCGAGGCCTGCAAAATGAAGTTGCCGACCCTGGAGCAACCGCAGGCGAACAATGAATGCGGGTTCTACGTAATGTGGGCAATGTACCGTTTCGTCGGCGGGGAAACCCCGACGTCAGATCGACTGGTGTGTATGCATGCTTCCCTTGTTATGTATTTTTAAAATTTAGCGTCTACTTTCTCATTTAATTTGTGCGCTTATGACACATCATATGCATCGTCTTGCTTCAACTATACAGCGCAAGGAGGAGAAGGTCGGCTTCCTGCTGGAACCTGAGATCAGAGGATTCCAAGACACGCTTGCAGGCTTCATCATGGATGAGGTGGTCTCGACGAAAGGGATATTCTCGATTACAAGGGCCACTACTCCGGTGAGATGGCGGCGGCGGAAATGGCCAAAGAGCGATTGATCCCAGAGACCGGACCTTGAACATTTGTATATATATATACTTTGGTTTCGTTGTATTATGAATGTCTACGTAATGTGGGCAATGTAACTGTCACACTTGTATATACGAATGTCTATGTTTAATAGTATCATGATTATAAACTGCAATCGTTTCCCAAAAACTAATTAAAAATGCATAAAATAACAATTTTATAATTTGCTAATTATAAATAGGAAAAAACGTATCACCGCCGGGTTGCATAGCGGTGAAACCCGGTAGTGTTCTTTTCACAGTCTACAACCCGGCAGTGTTGATGATAAAGAACACTGCCAGGTCTAGGTACAACCCGGCAGTGTTGGCGAATGACAACACTGCCGGGTCGAGGTACAACCCGGCAGTGTTCTTTGCTATAACACTGCCGGGTCAATATACCACCTGGTAGTGTTGTCTGCAGTAACACTACCGGTCCAAGATACAACCCGGCAGTGTTGTTTGCAATAACACTGCTGGTTCTGGTAACCAACCGGCAGTGATGGATATATAGAACGCTGCCGGCTGATTATTCGAACCGGCAGTGATACTGGGCATCAATGCCGGTTCAAAAGACCCGGCACTGATGTTGCCCACCACATCAGTGCCGACATGGTAGTGCCGGTTCAGAATCCGGCAGTGTTGGGGGGTCTGGAACCGGCGGAGATCCTTCGATCTGGGGTAGTGATTTACCCTCTAGAGTGGTTTTAGCACCTGGTTTTGCCTTTGTGGCACTCAAACTTGGCAGAGAAAGACACCATGGCAATGGGACCTATAGCTGTCAGTCACCTTGCCCCTCAATATTGACCTCCGTGCCCACGTGTTGACATGGCGGCGGCCCTCTGCCACAACGCCCGAGCCCGCTCGTCTCACCTCTCATCACCGGAGTCGGCCACACGCACCGTTCCCATTGCGGCGGGCCGCCATGTCTCATACTAATAGCCAAAGGGGGAAGAGTTCTTTGAAACAAGAAGTACAAAGCTCTTTTTTTATATGGGACTTATAGACTACACAACCTCTGAAAAAAAGAAGAAACAGAGATAGAAACAAAAGACGAACACAACAGAACATTATTTTATCAGCTGGACTATAATGGGAGCGACTAATTTGTAGCCGGCCACAGAATATGATATTCTGTAGCCAGGCCACCCGACCGCACCGCACCGCACCACCCACCACCAAATCGACCGGGCTGCAGCAGCTGACCAAACCAATCGCTCGTCATTTACTGCAACGCACCATGCATGCAGGAAACTTCCTGTACCGTAATTATTGGCGTACACGCTGGATACATGCATCGATGCATTACGAGAACTAGATTAGAATTAGATTTATTTATCTATTGTTCAGGCGCATGCAAATGTTCCCATATAAAAATAGTAAAGAATATATTCCAGTAAATAAGGATGGGTTACGAGAATACACTACAGGCTACTGTATTTGATAAATTACGAGAATCCTGGAGATATATATATTTACATCGTATAGTTATTAATTTACTATAAAATATTTACAACTGCATTAAAAAGTTTTTACGAAAATTTTTACTAATAGTATTTACAAGAATCTGCACTTATTATTTACTAGAATTTACATTAACAAATATTTACGAGAATATTGTCCAGCCACAGGCAAATATTCTTGTTGCGATAATACAACGTACCTTAAATAGTAAGGTTACAAGAGTACTATTGTCCACCAAAAATAGAATTCTAGTAAATATTAATGGGTTACGAGAATACTCTACATGTAATAGATGACTAAAGAGTACTAGTATACAAGTTGATCTAATGTAATTGTTCATGTTTGCGAGAACCTGAGCACGGTGACAACACCAATTTTTCATAAGCTGATTAAAATAATTTACTCGGACAAAATTAGCTTTAAAAATTTACCATAATTTCATGAACAAGTTACTATAATAATGCATATTTACAAAAATTCTGTTTGAAAATTGTTGTAGCTCCAAATACAATATTTAGATTGAAAATTATACAATAAATGATTGAAATTACCATAACAGTGCCATCCAGTTACCATAGTTGAAATTGCCACAAAAATGTTGCGTGTTTCTACAACAATGGCATCGTTGAATTACAATATTTGAATTTACAATAATTTCATCATCAAAATGCCACCGTTGAAATTTCAAAAAAAAAAAAAAAAGAAAGAGAGAGAAAACACTACTAAATTCCAGATGACATCAAAATAGTCGGGAGATCTATAGGAGAGAAGAAAAAAAAACATAGCAGAAAAGACTAACAATATTTACAAGATTTTTTTCTACCAATAACTACCAAAAAAAAAAACATAGCAGAAAAGATCTGTAGTAGTATGTAATTTCTTCCAAGCCAAACCTAGTAGTAATTAAGAGATTTTTGGACTATATGGTTGAAGATAAAAAGTAACAAGATTCAGACTGTGCATTGACCACAAGGCGCAACCAATTTACGAGAATACATGCATGGTGCCAAGACAGGCCACGACCACGTCCCCGGTGCAGGGGACGTACGCCAGCTTCCCGGCCATCGGCAGGAACACCGCCAGTGAGGCGGCGAGGGATGGCTTCTTGAGGTGCGCCACAAATGTCGTGAACTCGCTGCCATCGACGTCACCCCGAGGTAGCTCGTACAGGAACACACACTAGATCGGCGGCATCACGGCGCAAGGCCTGTCGAAGGACAGCTTGATGACGATGGGGTCGGCGGCGGCTGCGTGCTCCGCTAGCATGTACATACCCGGTCGCGTCACGAAGGGGCCACGGCCGCCGGCCAGTGGATTCGCGGGGGAGTGCGGCTGCCTCCGGTCGCGTCGCTACGTGGCAGGGCCGCCGCCGGTCGCCAACGATCGAGGCGGTCGCCGGTGGAACCTCCGTGGCCCGTACATGACCGACCGCCGCAGAAGGTTGTTGGCCGCCATGGCCCGCGTCGGAGCTCCCTGGAACCCGCCTGGCCCTGCCTGCGTGCCTCGCCTTCCAACCGCCATGGCCTCGTGCGCCTCCCGCGCGCCGCCGGAGCCTCCGGTGTCCGGCCATGAGACCCACGAGCGGCGAGCGCCCGGCCCGAGGTCGACGGGGCAACTGCTCGCATGCAATTCACTGTGGTTTTGGATTGATTTCTGAACGCGCAAAGGTAGCAACGCAATTTAGGGGAAGGAGCCGCACATGGCTTTTCTGGGACTAAATAAATGCATGCGTGTGTATTAATAGTAATGATGAAGGGGACCACATGGAGCCCAGGCATGAGCTACGGATGCACGAACGGGCCCAGGTGGAATGGTGCGTCGGGGTCACGAGTTTGGGTCTGGCTACAAAATTTCATATTCTATATATATATATATATATATATATATATATATATATATATATATATATATATATATATATATATATATATATATATATATATATATATATATATATATATATATATATATATATATATATATATATATATATATATATATATAATTGATTTGATTTGAAATTTTAGCTACATAGATACATAAAGATATCCCTACATATATTATTCATATAGATATAGATGATATAGATAAAGTACAGATGTAGATATAGATAGAAACTAAACTATTTGGGCATGGTCCTTCTCTATATAAACCCACGAAAACTCGTAACTTGCAACAACCGAAGGAGCACTATCATAGTACTAGTAAAAATCATCAAGTCACTAGCTATGGCAGTTGTCAACACAAGATGAGCCATGCACTCGATGGTTTTCATCGTCCTGATCATGTCCTCCGTCCTCTCATCGGCATATGCTGATGATGGTACGTATGCATCTGATGGTTGCTCTAAGGCTACCCACAGCAATACTCTTCCGACTAATAATAACCAACTATAATCGTCAACAGGGAACTCATACCGCGTACGTCTTTGATGCGATTTTCTGTACTAACAGAACATGCTATGTTGTGGTTGGATGCATTATTGCAGATCCAGAACGGAAGTGCTTCGAAAGCGGCGGTAAATGCAACGAGGGCCAGTGCACGCAGTCATGCGCTTCCCACTTCCCCGGGGCTGTTCCAAAGTGCATGCACTGCCCCGATCATCCGGAGAATCCCAATTACCTCGAGTGCTGCTGCTTGATACAGCAACCCGCCGCAGCATAAGTAGCGATCAATGAGTGTCTGAAATAATAAATACAGTACTACATATGTTTCGATGCATTAGCTTAATGGCCAATATGTCATATATACATGGAAACATAATGGATGTCTTCGTCATACTTATCTTGTGCGTCATGTGAAAGTAGGAGAACGAGGTTGCCCCTAGGGATCCTCGGTTGCATGTTTATATAGGCCGAGAACAGCCCTCGGCATGGCTTGTACGACAAGGTAGATTTAGAACCGATTATGGTAACAAACTACGGAGGATATCTATCAATCAACCTCCTCTACAAGTCAGGAAGATATGGCGTGTTTATACACCACACGCCATATCTTATACATAGGGAAACATATATTCTAACACGTCAGATATCTTTTATTTCATTTGACAACTGACTCCGGCATTACTTATTGAAAGTATGACCGATCGTGCATCACCTCAACTAAGGGCAATCTCAGCGAAAAAATCATTAGATTTAGATCCATTTGTACTCAACAAGTTGTCACATAGGCACTCTTTATTATGTCGCAAAATTTTATAAGAAAAATGGGAAGAACTCAAATTCAATTTTCAAGAGGAGAAAACTCTCTTGGCACGATATATTACCAAGTAGCTAAAAGCGATCGAAATAAATTTCTATGAAGCTATAGAACAAACTTTCCGTTGTTTGATAAAAAAGTGCTGTCCCATCAAAGACCTCGTGGCCTCGACATCCGGGCGCCGAACGCAGCTAA
The DNA here is from genome assembly GCA_018135685.1 of Themeda triandra. Taxonomy (NCBI): domain Eukaryota; kingdom Viridiplantae; phylum Streptophyta; class Magnoliopsida; order Poales; family Poaceae; genus Themeda; species Themeda triandra. The sequence continues at coordinate 106,429 of JAENPR010000309.1, read as the reverse complement.
CCCCTGCTAGAGGGCCATTGCTCCCGCCGTGATGCGCGCGGATGATCACTACCCTGCCTGGCCGCCCTGGCGCGGCATCACTTCAAGGGTGATTCGACTTCGAAGCGACGTCCTCTTCCATGGGAGGAGGTCAATCCGAGGCACAAGTGCAGGCATGGACCGGCCCCTAACGGGCCACCGTCGTCGCTTTGACACGCGGACAGGTGCTACATGGCCGGCTGCCATCGACATAGACATAACATGGACATAGATATAGACAAAGATATAGATATAGACATTTTTTAGATAAAGGATAATTCATACCCGGCTTCTTCTATCAAAAGATAGAATCAGACCAATTATTACAATGTTTACCCAATGGGCAGAAAAACACCGGTTGTCAACAAAGCCAACCGTACTAGGAACCAAAATGAAAATGTTTAAGCTAAACATGACCAATTAAACTTGAGGATAACCATCCTTTGGAACTAAAAAATTGCAGCGCCGATGTCTCTAGGAATTGTCCAATCTTGACCAACTGATCCTTCTGGTCATCATGCCGCTGCAAGCTTGCCCATTGTCGAAGCCAATACGTTCCCCTGAAGAGTACCTGCAAGAAAGTTTTTGGTCTACATTTATCAAAAACCACTTTGTTTTTGGTTAGCCAAATTGCCCAACAAGGTGTAGCAGCTGCTGTTAATAACAACGAATTATACATTTTGTTTCTCGTTTTTTACCATGTTTGAAACATGTTATTCATGTCCGTTGGAGGAGCTATACCAAGTAGAATATGTACAGCGCGCCATAAAAATTTGGCATAAACACAATAAAAAAAGAGATGGTTGCTTGTTTTCGGAAGATGACAGAAACTACAATGTTTGTCACCATTCCAATTTTTCCTAAGTAAATTGTCCTTAGTTAAAACCACTCCTTCTTTCGATACCAAAGAAATATTTTAAATTTTCGTTGGTATTTTAATTTGCCAAATATCTTGTGACACTCTGATTCCGTTGTTAATTAACGCAGCATACATGGACTTTACAGTGAAGGTTTCGGATGCGTTTAATGCCCAAACGAAGACATCACTTCCCTCCGAAAAGTTAATATCCCGTACGATGCAACAATTCTATGCCATGCCAACAAGTTCGCCCCCACTAAGTTCCTCCCGAAGGAAATATTAAATGGGGTCGACCTAAGCACATTTGCTACGAATCTTGTTTGTTTCGACTATATTAAACAGCGAAGGGAATTTGTCTTTGAGTGGCTTATCTCCCAACCAAGTGTCAAACCGTAACCTGGTTTGGGATCCATCCTTTATCCTAAAAGAACCGAAGTCCATGAAGCAATCTTTCACATTCATTAGACTCTTCCGTAAATGTGAGTCCGTTGGTTTTTTGACACAACCACCTAAAGTCTTTTCTTTGATATATTTATTTCTTAGAAGTTCTTGCCACGTGCCATCCTCATTCAAAAGCTTAAACAACCATTTACTTAAAAGGCACTTGTTCTCGATATCTAAATTTTGTATTCCCAGTGCCTCCCCGGTCCTTGGGTTGACACAAGATTTCCCACTTTGCTAGTCGATATTTTCTTTTGTGTTGATCACTTTGCCAATAAAAACGTGATCGGCGCCTAATTTCTCTAAAACCCCTCGGGGTAATTCAAAGAAAGACATCATAAACATCGGTAAACTAGACAAGCATCGAGTTTATTAGTACTAGACGACCCCCGCCGAAAGCATCTTACCTTTCCACCACTAAGTCTTTTTTCGATTCTGTCCTCAATTATTTTCCGCTTTATTTTTAAGCTTTCTAGTGTTCATTGGTAGGCCTAGGTAACGAAAGGGAAACTTGCCAACAACACATCCAAATAATTGAGAATAGAATTCGTCATGGTCCTTTGCCGTTCCAAAGCAAAATATTTTACTCTTGTGAAAATTTATCTTTAGGCCCGACAATTGTTCAAAAGTACTCAGTATAAACTTCATGTTTACTGCCTTTTGAACATCATGACTCATGAAGATTACAGTGTCATCCGCATACTGCAAGATGGACAACCCATCCTCAATTAGATTTGGAATTAGCCCCTCTACTTGCCCTTCCTTTTTTGCTCTGGCAACAAGAATGGCCAGCATGTCTGCCACTATGTTAAATAGTATGGGAGACATTGGGTCACCTTGCCTTAGACCTTTTTTTGTTTGGAAGTAAGCACCTAGTTGATCATTCACCTTAATGTTGACATTGCCCCCTTCAGTGAAGTTTTGTATCCACTGACACCAGTTCGCTGAGAACCCTTTCATTCTTAAAGTCTGTTGGAGAAAACTCCATTTAACTTTGTCATAAGCTTTTTCGAAATCAATTTTAAAAATAATCCCATCTTCCTTTTTGGAGTGTAGTTCATGTAAAGTTTCATGTAGTATAACAGCACCCTCCATAATATTTCTTCCTGGCAAAAAAGCCGTCTGGGTCGGCCTAATTATCTTTTGTGCTATGGTAGACAGTCTATTGGTTGCTACTTTCGTAAAGATTTTAAAAGATACGTTCAACAAACAGATTGGTCTGTATTGTTGGATGACTTTTGCATCCTTTAACTTGGGTAACAGGATTATATTCCCAAAATTGAGGCGCTTTAGTGGTAAATTTCCCTGGTGAAAGTCTTCAAAAAGAGCCATCAGATCTTCTTTAATCACATTCCAGAAGACCTGATAAAACTCTGCAGGGAAACCATCCGGCCCTGGTGCCTTATTATGTTCCATTTGGAAAATCACATCCCTCACCTCTTGTTGTGAAAAGGAGTCAACCAAAAGCTCATTTTCCAGTTGAGAAACTTGGGGGATGTCCTCAGTTTGCGTCTCATCTAAAACTAGGTGAGAGCTCTCTGGGGGACCAAATAGGTTTTTATAATAACTGGTTATATGCTCTTTAAGCTGAGCAACACCTGTTATTAAATTACTGCCATCCTCTAACTGGAAAATACGAGTTTTGCGATATCTACCATTGGCAAGTAAATGATAGTACTTTGTATTTGCATCTCCCTCTAATAAATGTTTAACTTTGGCCCTTTGGTACCATTTTAATTCCTCTTCCCTTAGTAACTCTGCCAGTCTCTCGTTTAACACATGTTTGAGGTCTAATTCATCCTGAGTAAGCAAAGTGAACTCAGCTTTTTTGTCTAGTTCATCTAACCTATGCAGGATTGTTTTCTTTTCCAACTTATACGCACCGCTCACATTTTTTGCCCAACCTCTGAGGTGTTGTCTCAGCCTTCTAATTTTAGCTTGCCACCTCTCTATCGGTGAACCATTGATAGGGGTATTCTGCCACACATCATTGACCATCTCAAAAAATCCATCTCTTAGTGACCACCCAAGCTCAAACTTGAAATGCGGCTGATATACTGTAGATGGATTATTTGTGGATATGAGTAGAGGTGTGTGATCAGAGATTTCTCTATTCAAAGCATGTACGGTGGTGTGTGGAAAATTTTTCAAAAGTTTGTTGTGGTAAACGATTAGCCCAAGTATAGTTTCTTCCTGACATTTCCAACTCCCTAAGATTTAAGGAGTCAATGACAGCATTAAACATAAAGGGCCATCTATCATTGTAATTACCATTATTTTTCTCATCCGGACGTCGTATAATGTTAAAATCACCACCTATAATAATAGGTAAGGTTTCTTTTGAACATACACGCACCATCTCAGAAAGAAAATTCACCTTGTATTCCTGCTGAGCTGGGCCATAGACTGAAATCAGGTTAAACTTAAAGTCTTGTTCTCTATGTCTTACTTTAAAGCGAATAAAAAAATCCCCTTCCTCAATTTCCCCTATATCAAGATTTAACAAGTGGACACCTAGAATCATACCACCGGATCTTCCTTTTGGAGCCATGCAATGCCAAATAAAGTCTCTGCCTGCGCAGATATTACTCAAAGTGGATTGCGGGAAATCGGCTCTGCCGGTTTCCGATAAGGCAATGAAGTCTAGGTTTTTTTCCTTTGTTAAATCAGATAAGAATCTATACTTTTTAGTGTCTGCGAAACCGTTGCAGTTCCAGAAAATACCTTTCATCATGATGATTTTTTATTATTCTTTTTGTTACCGTTAGATCGCGAGCCTTTTCTGTGGGCTTTGTTTCGTGATACAGGAGTTTGTAGACACTTAGGGTCACAACCCACATCACCCAGCCCCTCTACTACATCAGCACAAATATAATTTAAGGCTTCTAAGTCTATTCCCTCTTCATTAGAACAAAGTGAGTCAACATCATCTACTGCTGAAACATTAGACTTTGACGCTATAAAGCCCTCACACAGTGGCTGGTTTTCTACTTGCCTTAAAGTTTGCAAAGATTTGAGTATATCAATTTCATTATCCCCTAAAGAAATGCCTAAAGCCTTTGATGAATTAAACAGAAAAGTATCATCTCGAAAAATAAAGGATTCGATATGGGGCTGTTTACCTTTGTTTGTGGTGAATTCCAAGTTCTTGCGAGCCTTCATCTTAGCCACTTTCTCCAGTGAGTCCTGGTTCACTGTAGCAGCCGCCCTCTTGCTTGACCTGTCTGGAGACTCAGTCCCACTCTTTTGTGCCGCAATTTTGTTTAAAATTCCAGAATCTTTGACAGGGTTTAGCAGTTTGGCTTGCCACTGCCGATTGCCCTCTGGGGTCATCACTGCGACTAGCTTTTCATACCTAGCAGTTGACTGTGCCATAGTACTATCTACTGCGCTTTCAATAGCACTTGGCAACTATTTTCCAGCGCTGTGGGGCTGCTCATCCCTCTTGCCGTCAATGTCCATAGACTTGTCACCTGTTGAATCTGCATTTGGGATTCCATTGGGGTCTGTACCATTGGGTTCAGTATTCCCACTCTTGGGATCTTCATCCAAGGTAGAGTCCAGATCCAGTAGAACTGGCTCACCATCAGCCAACCCCTGTTCAACCCCAAAATGTAGCTGGTATACATTGTCTCCAATCACCACATCCACCAATGTTGGAATAAGACTGGAGTCTAATACCGCTACCTTACACCTTGCTCTTCCAAAGGCTTTAGTGAATTTGGTGTCAACAGTTTTAGGGACACCTAGAATGGTTGATATTGCCCAAATAATGGGGAATTGTCTCAATTCTTTTGGTAGTCCCTTAAACTGTACCCACCTCTTCTCTAACTCATAAGTGACCACATCTTCCTCCTTGCTCTTTTCAAACTGAATTTTTCCTTCAACAGTTTTTGTATTCATAGCACCCCAATTTACCACAGTCTCTAACCAAACAGCTGATGGGAAATAAGTGGTGAAGGCATTCTTGCCCTTCTCCTCAATCTCCCACGTATGCTTAGCATGAAGAAGTTTTTCAGGTAGTAGTTTTTCAAGCTCCGCTGCTAACACTTCAGCAGTAACGGAACCTTCCAAAACACGTACCACTCCTAACTTTTCATCAACTTTTTCTTTGGGAGTTTCATTAAGACTAGAATGTAAAAAAAGCCTAGCCCCTGAACAGCATAACCATAAGGTAAAGCACAAATCGTTGTTTTTTTCACATTTGGACAATTTTTTTCCACATGGTCACCACAATAAATGTCACAACACAGCGCTGCAGTGCACTCTTGTATGGTATGACCTTTTTTGTAACAACGAAAACATATCGGCTTTCCCTTTCCTTTTTTCACACCCTTAGAGGACTCTGGAACATCAATAATCATTGCATCACTATTGGCACTAGGTGGGAGTGATCTTTAGTAACATCAGGATTAACCTGTTTACCTTCGCGCTGGTTTGGAGGATCTGGCCCCCCAACTTGGTGCTGGTGCGCCATGGCTTCGTGCTCGCCGGTGCTGGCTTGCTGCTGGCCATCACCAACAGCCTGTTGTTGGGGAGCAAGAGCCGCTCCCTGCTGCTGAAGTGCATGAGCCGCTCCCTGCTGTTGGGGAACAGGAGCCCCCCCTGCTGCCCTTGGCCTCCAGCCTTTGTCGCCATGGTGCCCTGCTGCTGCGGTGGGTTTCCCTGGGTCGGGTTAGGGTTTGGAAGCGGCCGTTCCCCGCCAAAGTTCCCCCAACCCCGGTTTCCCCCGTAGCCTCCGCCACCAAATCCTCCTCCATAAGGCCTTCGGCCATGGTTGTGGTTGTGCCCATGGAAACCAGGCTGGTAGCCTCCATAGCCATAACCGGCAACGCCAGCCTGACCCCTTCCTCCTCCATAACCGCCACGCCCACGCGGAGGTAGCCCTGATTGCGACCACCACCCCTGCCGCCAAATCCCGGTTGGAAACCAGGATTGAAGCCTGGATTGAAACCACCGCCTCCTCTTCCACCTCCATGATCCCCAACACCTCCGCCGGATCCTTGCGCCTCCATGGATCCCTCGCGGACGGCTTCCACGAAGGAGCGTTGGGTGCGGTGATGCGTTGGTTTATGTATCTGTTCGGATCTGTGGCGTGAGAAAGCCCTGGTTCCCGTTCGACGGAAAAGGGAGCAAAGCCCCTTGGTGGGCCCGAAGACATTGCCCGGGCCAAGTGTCACGAGGTCCGAAAGTTCCGGGCACAGAGTTGTACTCGGTGTCCCCCCACCGCACGTACTAGTCGTGACAGTTAGAGGAGGAAAGACCGAATCAACTTGCTGAAATCTCGGTGTTTCAAAATTTTTTGAACGACCCTCTCCATTCACCGGACTCTTGCTCTGCGGGCTGTGTGGACTCGCCGGTGATGATGGACCGGCAGCCGTGCCATTGTTACACGGATTCAAATTTTCAACATTTTTTTCCCTACCCTTCTCGTAGATACCCAAGATCATCAACTCGGAGTTAGAGTAAGATGAACCATTGGGTTCCAAGAGGGACTCTTTTCCTTTCAAAACTGTATGATCCAATTATTTTAAAAATGGCATTCCCTTCTCGACCAACTGTGGCACTTCCGACATCGGAGAGTAAGCCAAATTGTTTCTGTGTTTCGAGGTACTGTGATGGTATACAGCCTTGTCAATGGCATCACCAAGAGTTCTCGGAGGAGATACTCTAGGTGGTGGCAATGGACCTTGCCATGGTATACCATTTCGTTTCCTCTCAACTAACTTAGAAACGATAGATTTTGCAAGGCGAATGTCACTTGATACAGGATTTTTATTATCAGAATCGATAGCCTTTTCAGCATTGTACAACTGATCTAAAGAGAAACCTGCATCCGCTGCTCTGCTGATGAATTCGGGCGTCGATAAATCTTCATCATCAGAGTCGGATTCCGAGTCGCAGGATTGCGACCAGAATTTGGACGAAATCGGCCCCACTTGAGCTGGTACACCGTGGATCGGCTTCGGACGGGTAGAAGCCTGCACAGCTAGCTCAACCACCCTTGACAGGGCAGCTCGTCCTTCTGCTCGGTGGCGTTCAACATCAGCAGGATCATCGTCGTTTTCCTCCATCGACTTTGATCGATGCAGTGCCTCCATTGTACCAGGAGCCAGGGTCAGACGTCTTGCCCTTATCTTCATCACACATCCACGGCGAGCTGCAAGAAACACAGAAAAAACCACGAAACGAAGACAAGGAAGCGCTAGGAAAAGAGAGAGGAAAAAAACGTTATCGCATGTGTCGGAAGATGGAAGACCGGCGTAGAACACGAAGCAGATCTTTGCCCTGCAGCGGCTGCACCGGCGCTGAAAACCAAGCGGATCCGATCGCGGTCAGCGTCCGAGGTCTTCACGTCCTCCGCCTGATCTGCTGTGGCCCGGAAAGCGCCCGGCGCGACGAGGTTGGAAGAGCGATGGCGCACCGGATCCGGTGGGTCGGTGAGGTCCGACCACCGGTGGTGGACGGCGGGGCCCGCTGATTCACCACTCCAGATCGCCACTCCGCCTTTCTCGGTGCCTTGTCGCCTCCACCCTCCGCCTATAGATATAGACTTGATATAGATATATAGAGTTCTAGATATATCCTAAACTCCTATAAAGATAATGCCCACTAGGCTATTTCTCTAGCACCTCTTTAAGCCACATCATTCTCCACTACCCTCCTAGCCCACACATTCATCTCCACCCCATTGCGTGACAATTTTCAGCTATAAAGTGGATGTGAACTGCAGTTTTCATAATTGTTAAATGTTAATGCATCTTTTCACTTCCCTGCCTTCCTACAACACCTGTAAGCCTCCCTCAGCTCAATGCATCACATGTTCTATTGCATGATATGGGAACAGACATAGCCGGATAGGCATTAATTTTATTTGTCACATCCATTCATCTGCCAGAAATAATGTATTCCAAAGCTCACAACGACTTATAAGTACATAAATAACATGTACGTTATAGGTATGCCTGAATGCCCATTATACAATATATTTGGTGATTAATCATATGCAAATTAAATTGTTTGATTTTATATATCACTAATAATATCTTCATATTTTTCCTGTTCAACTTTAAATATATCCTCTAAATTTGAACCTCAAATTCCCCAAGCAACGCGCGGGAATCCACCTAGTTTTTACTATAGATATAGATATTGATATAAACTCACGAAAACTCGTAGCTTGCAACGAACGAAGGAGCGTGCATCACACTAACTAAGGCCAATCTCCACGAAAAAACTCATTAAAGTTCCGGTTGTACTTAACAAGTTGCTACCTAGAAGAAGCGAGTTTCAATTTTTTAGGGGAGAAAACTCTCTTGGCACGATTACCAACTCGTTATGAGTCAAATTTCTATGACACTATAGAACAAAACTTTTCGTTTTTTTTATAATGGAACAAAACTTTCCATTGAGGGTAAGTGTTTCATTCAGCATATTTTATTTCATCTTATATGACATGGTAGTCTTGAAAACAACGCCGTAGAACTTCCCAATGAGACTAGCCTAACAATTCATACAAGTTAAAGCCTAAACCCTAAAGGGTGGTTTCAAAGTTGGTGGTGTGTCCAAGAGACAATCATATCTGTTATGAATTGGGCGGTACCGGTTTCAAATTTTAAAGCCCATCAACAATGAAAGAACGTGCAACATTAATTAGTATCATATCACTAGTTGATGTAGATATAGTATGTTGTTTCCCTATATAAATGTACTCACATCACATGGGAACACAAACGATTATAGGAATTGGACTCCATACCATCGTTCAGCGTGAGTTAGTATAACTTATACTAGGTGAACTCCCCGCGCGTTGCTGCGGGTATGAAGGGCGGATATTTATGAGTTGTTGCATCCAAACTTTTTAAATTTTAAAATATTACTATTTAGTACTAAAAGAAATCGATGGCAAGAGATTGTTGCCTCAGCATATCTATGATACTGGTAATGTCGGTACATCTATGAACTTTGTGATGTAAGTAAAATGACATGGCAACTATAGAAAATAAGTCACAAAAACAACACGTTTATATATCAAACGGTAATAAAATAGATATATAATATTTAGAGGAACTTGATTTGCATATAGCAACAACTATATATAATGTAACCTGGACAAAATCCACGATGTTGGTCAATGTGCACCCCCTTCACGACCAAACCGATCAGGTTTGATGGCTCACGGGCCTTTACGCCCCTGCGTGGCTGCGTCAGCCCCTTGGCAGTTTGCATCCATGGCTCACTTTCGCCGAGTGTTTTTGTTTTTAACTCACGTTGAGTTGGGTGCGACGGTGATGCAAGGCTGCGAACGAATGCCGAACAAAAGATCTGATGGGGGATTGCCGTGCAGGATTGTGGGCGCCGGGCCCACTCATGGCTTGGAAGCAGGAGGGGGCGTGCCATTGTCATGGCTTGGAGCGGCATGCAGGAGGGCGGTATATATGGAGCGATAAGCAGGAAACAACGACCCTTTATTTTCCTTGGTGGGCACCTCGGCATTTACGGCACGCAAGAAACGGTGCATGATGTAGTGGTCTGCATGCGTTTCCTTTGACTCTTGATTTTTCAACATTAAGAGATTAATTTGGATCAACTGATGACCAATTTGAACCGATGAGGATGTGACTCTTGGATTTTAACATTAATACATTCAGCACTTCAGTAATTGGCATCAATTGTTGATGGGAAGGGAAGTAAACAGAGAGACCATGCATGCTTTTTTCGTATTAACCGAGTGACAGATGTGAGAGAAGCGGTGTAGGTGGGGCCCATACAATGACGTGGCTTCACGAAATCACAGAGAATTAGCATAGTGGGGTTTGTTTATATAGAAGGTATAGATGAGCAGGCGCAGAAGTTCATGTCACATACGAGATACGCAGAGCGTGACTCAACGCATATTGAAATCAGACTCCCTATTCATCACCGCTTGACACGTGTTATACTAGCTAGCCTGTTAATTATGGGCGATGATTCTAGGACACACATGAGACAGAGGGATGAGTCCCCATTTTACACTTGTACAGTACAGGTAGAGTTAGGGAGAGAGGTGAACGAAGAAATAGATGGGGACAACAAATTTTGCATCTTCAACTTTTAGTAACTTTATAAGTTAATTAATTAGAAAGCTAAAAATGGCAGTTTCTTAGAGATGGCCATAAACAACATCCCAGTCTAAGTATTGCATACAGATACAGACAGGCTTTTTTTTTTTTTTTGACAACATACAGACAGGCTTTAAAACTTATTTGTGCACTGCATGCTACTGTATCCGCGGGGACTCCGACCCAAGTAGACACAGACGTACGTATACGATGTATTGGTGACCCTAATCGTTGACATATTTATTTCCTGGCGCTTGCATGTGACATATATATAAAGATATTTATTAAGAAACAAACGCGCTGACGTCGCCGCCGGTGTGCTTGTACTTGGAGACGGCGCAGTCGGAGGAGAGGTACTTGTGCGCGCTGCCCATGACCGGCATCTTGGCGTCGATGTCCAGCATGCTCATGTAGCTAGGGCTATACGTCTGCCCGAGCACGCCGTCGACGTTCCCGGTGAGGTTATGGAACCGGAAGCCGAGATCAAGGTGCACCAGGCTATCCTTCTCGGTCCGGCCATACTTGTTGACCAGGTCATCGATCCTCGCCCGTGACGGGCACTGCGTTGGCCAAGATGGCGAACACGCCGTCGAGCTGGACGAGGACGGAGTTCACGGCGTCGGTGCGCGTGACCGATAGCCCCGGCAGGGTCCTGGACAGCTAGCGTGCGTCCCTGACCGGGTCGAGGGCGAGGACTATGTGGTCCTCATCCTCGTCCCACCGCACGGCCTTGCGGGCGCCGATGTAGAGGCGGTGGCCGCCGCTGAAGGTGATGCCGAGCGCCTGGATCCAGGTGAAGTCGCGATTCAGCTCCGGGTTGTGGTTGCCGATGAAGTGCGCGTTGATGTGGAGGTCAGTGTCGGAAAGGATGCAGAAGCTCTTGTCCTTGTGGCCATGGAAGTAGAAGGTGTTGCCGTCGCCGCCGGTGAAACACGGGTCGCCGCAGGAGGTGCCGGGGAAGAAGTCACACACTATATACAAAATATAGAGAATATCCATCCACATAGGCCTTTAATTTTTCTGTAATATTTATAGTGGTACAATAATATTTTAAATATACCAAATTCATTGTTAGAGGAGTAAAATGCACCATTAGTCCACCAGCTTTGAAAGTGTATTTTTAGATCCAAAAACTTGTTAAGTGATTCACCAGTAGTCATGATGGAACAAAGTGACAGACAAACAAATTGATAGAGTGACGGTGCATTTTACTCTACTTATATAGATTTATATAAGCAACAAACTAACAACGTACTACAGAAGCTGCGGCACCGGTTGCAGGAGGAGAGGCATTTGTAGCGGCACTCCTTGGGGCAGCCGACGTAGCAGTCTCGGCCGCCTTTGTCTTTGCAGGAGACCTTGTAGTTCAACTGCCACCACCTCTTCAAGTTGACGGTCATCATTGTCTCGCCCTCACGAGGCCTCGCCGACGAGGCTGCCGAAGCCACCGAAGTCGCAGATTTCGGCCCAGACTTCGCCGCCGAGGCCACGCCGAACGACAGGGCAAGCGCTGCTACCACCGCCACTACTGCCATGCCCACCTTGTCATCGAGACTCCTCCTCGCCATGGGTGCCGCTCTTCTACTAGACTAGTGATTTGCGCGCGCCCATGCGCGCGGGTTCGTGCCGCGGATATGGTGCTCGAACTTTGACCACCGATATTTCATCAGGCATGTGCTAGATGGATGAACACAAAATTTATATAAGAAACAGGGCAGATAGTTGAAAAAGTGCCAGATGGATGAACACAGATTATATACAAGAAACAGGACAGATAGTTGAAAGAGTAGATAATATTACAGGAATGGTTAGCATCATCTAGCGATAGCATGATGTGATTGTTCGGTTTAGTGAAACAGAGTTGATGAAGAACAGATATGGTAGCCATCTGTCTGCAGTGTATTGACCAGCAGTGTCCCAAAACAAATGCGAGATGTCTAAAGAACACATTTATTACACGGGCAGTGTTAAAATAGTACTTTGTCTTACATAGACCGGGCCTACATCAGTTAGCGCTTTCCTAAGCAGAATATATATTTTACATCCAGCCGTTAACTCTGGGAGATGGCACAACATATATAACAGATGACAGATGGCCGCAAAAAAAGCCATAGTACATCAGTCTAACCATGTGAGGCAGCACAACATAGAGCAATGCACACCACTAAAGTTAGCCGATGATGGGCGCTAGCCACTAAGAAAACTGTCGGATGCTTGAGAGGCTTCTCTGGTTCCTAGCATCAATAAAGCTTCCAACTTCGATTTGATTCGGGGCTGCAGGCTGGGGAGCAATCTGTTTAGATCATTTAAGTGGAAGCCAGTGCATGTCATGTTGCTGGATGTATGGTAGGTAATGTGGAGATGGTGCTGGATCTGTACCTCTGACGAAGGAAACTGTTCTGAGGAGCTGCTGTGTCCATGGTATCTTGCACACTCAAGCTCCTAATTTGCTGCACAATAGATGGCAGAACGATTAGTCCATGGTATTTAGTTCCCGGAGTGATTCATGGTCCACTCCATTGGAAGCGAGTCTTATGTTCGCTCCATCCGTGATGCAGTGAGCATGCTGCTGTATTGGAACATGGTGATCCCAGAACCTGATTTTCCAAATAGGAATTCCAAATAGGAAAACATGTATCAGTAATATGAAAAGTAGAGATTTTTCTAATCTATAAGGATATATTGCACAATCAAGGATTTCAGTTCTGCACACGATAATGTGCTATCAAAGCACATGGGTCTTATATAAAAAACAATATTTGAAGTTTTGCCGACTATACCATACTAATATTTTGAAACACGCAACAATGCAAAGCAGAGGCACTGGACTTTTAATGTTTTTATAAAAGCTCCAACAAACAGTATGACAACATGTTTTGCCTTGAAACACGCAACAATGCAATGTAGAGAGGCACTGGACTTTTAATGTTTTTACAAAAGCTCCAACAAACAGTATGACAACATATGTTGCCTCTACCTCATGAGAGGCATTGCTGTGGCCTGATAAGAGAATACATGAAAGCACACAAGCTATCAGTGTATCTACTATATCTTATAAAAGTAAATAGGATAGCGGCAATGCTAATCGACTGATATCAGATGAGTACTTAGCTGGTAAAATAATGGAGCTAGCCTACTGATTACTCAATACTCTCCGATTTCCAGTCATCTGTGCTTCATTTTATCATTCCTTCCTATCTATTCAGGGTATGAACAATCTACATCATTACGACCAATTTGTACTACTGATCTGTCAACATAGAGAAAACAAAGCACACATTATTAGCCTAGAGCATGGCTTAGAATTTTGAAAGGGTTGGAAGGGACCTTCAGGCTATCCGAGATCCTATACCCACGATCACTGAGATCATCAAACAAACCATGCTTAAAGCCAATCTATTGTTTCAGGTTAGCATAAATAAAAGCTCAGATAAGCAATTACCACAATCTTGCACGGTGAAAAGCTAAAGTAGTAGAAAATTCAAGGGATACTCAAAATCTGAACACATCCAGTAACCGTATCCATCCATCTAAAATGTGCTCTAAGATCTGCTTTGCTCAAGATTTGATCAAGAAGACGTACATCGGGCTGTAGCTATTAACACATCACTTGGAGATAAGCTATACAATCTGATTCCGTTATACGTAAAACTACAAATTTATACCTGAATAAACCTAGAATACATTTTAAAAAACTTCGTAGTAAAGCTCACATGGCCAGTGTTAGAGCCCATGATGTTTAAGAAAATAAAAGGATGCCATATATAATTTGCATGGGCCAGCAAGACAGGTAATATGTCTGCATCAAAGCAGAAAATGCTAGAGAGAATCAAATTGGTCTCTAACATGATGACAGAGAAAGAATGTGTAAATAAGCAAGCATAGGCACCATAATACTAATCGCTATGTCTGAAACTACCTTGAAGCCACTCCTCTCTTCAGCAGCCCAGCACCCCTAACCTGTAAGATCACAACAGATTATTTAAGGCCATTGCATACGCCACGATTAGCACTGCATATATATTTAGAAAGGCTTATTCAAGGAAACATATGTATAGGCATAACCATCAGCACATATTTTTGGGCATCAAATACCAATAAAATTTCCTAGTTCTACTGGCTATTGGTCTTCAGAAGCAGGTTTATCCTTTACAATAGGCCTGAAGAAATGTTGCATCTTGGTTCCAGCATGAGAATAAGTGCAATCTACCAAGAAAGTAAAGAGCAAAAAGAAGAAATGTATAAGCTGACACAACATATTTCGGCTAGCAGCACTGCTCTAATGATATGGATTAATGAATTGGAACCCTGAGGAAAATTTATAGACGAGAGCATCGGCCTTCTACCTTCACTATTCTTCTATTGAAAACGAAACATTCTTTGTTGCCATAACAAAATGAATCATTTACTGAACTGAATCATTACTTTTCGAGCACAAAATAACAGGGAGACCAAAATATACCCGTCAGTCAATACCAAGGGTGAAGCAGGTGGAGCATATGAGCAAACAAAATGGCATCATGTCGTTCCCTATCTACACCTCTGGTGGACCCATTCATCCGATTTTCATTCCCCATCCATCAGCAAAGACAATTCATACACCTAGCATCGGTTTCATCAGCACACACAACTCAGAATACGATACATTGATTCACCCAAGAAAAGTCCCAAAGAAATTTCCACAGCCGACTGCAAGCAGCAGGGGCCAAAGGCACCACCGACAGCCTCTTCCGTCCGCCCGGCCGCCGGACACACTAACCAGGGGCAGCGGCTAGGCGCAGGCGTGCAATGAAGCCAGGAGCCGCCAGCAGGTCACCCACCGTGGCACGAAAGAACAGCCATGAGACGGAGCAGGAGGAGGAGAGGAGAGGGTGACTTACCGGCAGATCGGACGTCCGAGCTGAGTTCCAGCCACTGCCGGTGAGGAAGAGGTGAAACGCTAGGTCGCCGCAGCCGCAGCTGCGCCAAGGGCCAAGTCGGCGGATCCCTAGCCTGGCCGAAAATCTCGTGCTGAGGATGGGGAAAACGGAGGGGGTTCCTGGGCCTCATCACCCGCGCCAACGTGCCGCCTGAAGGCGGCGCCTCGCATCGCGCCTGCCGCCGCCTTGGGAGGGCGTCGTCCCGTCGCTCCCGCCGCCACCTCGGGAGGGAAGGGGAGAGAGGGAGAGGAGGAGACGGAGGTGGAGGCCGGCCGCGGCAAACCGCTCGCGCCCGGCGCCGTCGCGCCATCGCCGCCGCCGTCGCCGCTGACCGCATCGGGGGAAGATGGATGGGGAGAGAAAGAGACGAGGAGAGAGACAAAGATTTGGAATTGGTGAGGGAAAGGCGAAGGAGCTTTATCCTGGCCGCCTACCGGCTGACCAGATGCACGGCCGGTCACACCGTGCTACCCGCCGCCAGGCGGACCCCATGGGCATCTATCTCAACGAGGGTGTCCCCACCGACAGCGACACAAGGCTGGCTTCCTAGGCAGCCAAGCCAACACCCAACGCCGCCGAAACAGTCCAGCGGACCAGACCGGTCGGAGGCAACGAGCAAAGGGAAAGAGCGACGCAGTGGACCCACCTGAAGATGTCACCCCTTGCCAGACTGACCAGATGCACACGCCACCATGCTGCTCCACTCGCTGCGACGCGGCCCCCATCAGCACGATGGAGGATGTCGTCCCCACTGGCAACCACACAGATCTGGCCCCACCCCCCACCAAGGGAACCGAAACGCTGCAGCACACCAGGCAGTTCTTAGCCAACCAGCATTCGACAACAGGAAAGCGACGACGTGCAAACCCACTCAGCGGGCCCCATTCGAAGCCCAAGCTGGGTGCACACGCGCAGCAGATGCAGCTCTGCCCAACGTAACCGACAGATGGGCCCAGGGTACCATAGCCAATCAGCAATCAACAGCAGCTCTGGTCCAACCAATGGTAGGACGACAGCGGCCAGAGACTGAGGTCCCCGCTGACCCTGGCTGGCCGCAAACGGCTTCAGGCCGGTCAAAGCAACGTGGATCACCCATCACGAACTGGACGGCCATTATCCAATTTGCTACCGTGGACACACTCAGAGAACGTTTTGGCCACAACGAATTTTCTCTTTAAATTTAGATAGCTATATATATCTTCCTCTTGCTCTCGGACAGACTCCGATATTCCTCAATATATATATGCTCACTGCAGCGCAGGCAATAAGCTGGCATGCGACTTTGACGTGAGTTGCTCATGCTTAGCTTACATGGCAAGTCGCGTAGGAGGACACAAAGTAGTGACACCGCAAACTCACGTCCGTGTGTGGATGCTACGCGTCCTATCCTTACTAATTCACTAGTTAAGTGCCCGTGCGTTGCAACGGGAACACTAAATACCACGATAACATATATAGGAGTGCGTTTTACAGTGTTAATACCAATAATATTACATAAATATTTAAGAAAGGTAGATAACTAAAATATAACTCTAATTTTGATGAGCCATGACTTGCTCATGACTTGCTCATGGGTGCACTATGATTGCATTTGATGATCCATAACTATGCTACGAGTCGTAATTGCCTCACCACCTACATAGTTGTGTGAGTTAAAATAGTAGTAAGGCAAGAACAAACCAGATATAGGTTCAAAAAAAAAGAACAAACCAGATATTTGTCAACAATCCATTGTGTTTGTACATAAAACTACTGATAGATTCACCAACATGGACATATGCATCGATGGCATATTAACATCTATATTTAATTACCTTGTAACTGATTGGATATAAGTTTATTGTCAATGTTGTTTGCAAGGATTGAATCATTCCTATGCAACCAATCATCTGTATCATTAGGATCTATATTTTCCTTGTTCGATACACCCTCACCATCTACCAATCGTGACTGATCACATGTAAGAAATATCAATAGTAATATGTATATTATCATTCATCAATGTCTCTACTATACTACCATTGGTAGTTTCAACATGCACGTGCTGCTCCTTTCTTCTTTTCCTTGCTTCTCAGCATTTTCTATTTGTTTCGTCCTTTTTCTCTTGAGACATTGCGCGCCAGCGAGCGCTATTTGTTTGCCTTTTGCGATCTCTAGATCTGCTTGTTCCCAAACATGAATTGGCTATGTTACACCCATGTGTATAAAAATAAATAAAGTAGTAAAATGATACTGTGCAAGAGTACCTCCATTGGTACTTTTGGTATTGTCTCCGAGTGGTGTACGGGAAGGGGAACCGCTATTTTCCATTCAATGGAACCCTAAAAAGATGTGGATTGTTAGCAATATCTTTTTCACAAAACTATTGGTGTACCTCATATATACTCAATCCTATGAACAATTCAAAGTTACATGGTTTGTCCCTATTCCTCTACGGATTGCAGCATGAGAAAAAACATTAGTGGTAGCATGCAGGTTCAGATTATAAAATTTTAATTAGTATAGTAAAGAGATATATGCATGTATCATTCTGAATGTTTCAGTGCTACAATCACAAATTATATATATTATTAGTATTAATAAAGAGATATATGGTACAACCACCAAGGGATGTATTTGATAGTGATGACAGCATATTTTCTGAAGATGTGCCAGTGAGGATACTCGATAACTGGACTCTGTACACTGCAGATTCCAGGCTTATATCTTTGGAATTGATCCCTATGAAATCAGGAGCAGAAAATGATGTCGTTGTCTTTGGATTTGGTTTCATGAGAGATGATGATGGCAGTTGCTGTTCTACAGCTGAGTCTGCGAAATCATCATCTTCCTCCAGCAAAGCTGACCAACAGGATGCAGGAGTCCCTATTTATAGAGTTTGGTGGATCAATGATTTGTGTAACCATTCGGACTGATGTGTAACCATTCGGACTGATGTGGCCTGGTAAATAACCTTTCTTTCAGCACACTGCTTCATTATGCTGTCATTAACTGTGTTCTTAGCAGCTGTAGCACTGAATCCTCTTATATCATTTGAACATCACTTTTAGTTCTTTTCATCTTTATTCCATTGCAACTTACGTTTAGAGTGTGATTTCAGGCACAAGCTACGCCAACCAACAAAACAATATGCTCCATGGTGTGAGCCTGTATTGAAAACAGCAAGGCTTGCTGTTAGCATCATGACCCTGTTAAAAGAGCAGAGTCGTGCCTCAAAGCTTTCTTTTGCTGATGTGATAAAAAAAAGTAGCTGAATTTGACAAAGGGAATCCTGCATTTATATCTTCTAACATCGCACTTGTTATGTTTGATTTTACAAACCAGATGACATTTCGTCAGCCAAAGCCTATGCATCTGACATCAGAGAGGTCTTCTTTTTCTATCTTATATGTTTGATTTATCTTATCCATAATGTCATTGTTAATTTATTTTCTCAAACATGTTCGTAGAGTCCTGAGAATGGTCATTCTTGTATTCTTTCTTGTTAACTTTTGTTTCTTTGATTCAGGTATACTATAGTGAAGATGTAATCGATGTGCCTGTCGATATGATAGAAGGAAAATGTGAGGTTAAAAAGAAGAATGTATTTTTGAACATGTATTTTTCTATGAACTTATATATGACCGTGCGAGTGGAGCTCTCAAGCAGGTTAGCTGTACTGTACTGTACTGAAGTTGCTGTTTCGATTCATTATCTGCTAAGACCTATAGCATTACATAAAAATTACTGGAACCATTTAGCACAGCAAACATAACAAAGCATCTGATTATTGTTGGGGACAGATGATTGTTACCTCGGCGGGCGTTGGCGCAATGGTGATTCCAAGGTGGTGTTGGATGCAGCTGCGAAGAACTCGATCTTGACAGCTACCACGGCTCCTACCTTGCAGGATCCCTCGCAATTCAACGAGCTAAGTCAGTATTCTGTGTTGCAAAACCACCCATAAAAGTTCTTGTTGCTGTTGTAGCGGATAAAAGATTCAGTCATCAGGAAAAGCATAAATAAGGATTCAGTCATCAGGAAAAAGCATAATAAGGATTCAGTCATCAGGAAAAAATAAAATGATAAAGTAACACGTGTGATACTATATATTATTCTAATGGCCTTGCTTTGCTTTTGCACCCCACAAGAAGTTTTAGCCTTCAAATAAACTGTTGAATGCCCTGGTAGTAAAATAATGTAAGAAGCTTCGCGCACGGGTTGTAAAGTGAAGTCCATTACTATTTGTAAAGTGAAGTCCATGGGAAGATCCCAAATTGCCTGATAACAGCCGGGTTGTAAAGTGAAGTCCATAGGAAGATCCCAAATTGCATATTTATTTTATTTTATATAAGTAGTATCATGCTAATTCAGGATAGACAGACATTAAGCCTAGATTCTTAAGTCTCCTGCTAATTCAGGATAAGCGTACTGCTAATTCCTGAGCAAACATTAGTAGTATGTATGTTAAGCCTTCTAAAAATATATCTTACATTACATGACTCCAATTTTTAGCAGAAGGCAGTGGCATGTTTTGTGCAAATCTTAGCTGAACAAAAGAAAAGGGTGGGATATATGTTACAGTTTCCAAGTCTAATACTTGGATTGGTGCCCTGCTTATTAGTTGCTGGTCTTCTTCGATGTCCTGATGTTCCTACCAAATTCTCCTACCAGCTTCTAACTCATTTGGTGTGCTACTCTCATTTGGAGTTTGCATTCCATTCTCATAGTGATTATCGCATTTTCATAGTGAAAACCTCTAAATAGTTGTTTGGGGTAGATAGTTGGATTCCAGAATCTCACTCTAGAACCCAAGTATTTGGATCTCATTCTCATAATATTATTTTTCTACTTAAGTATGCTTCCATATATCGAAGCCAAAACATCGTCATGGAAAATTAGGTGCAGCACAACTCAAGATGGGCACAGGTAGTAAAGCTTAACCATATATTTTCAGCACATAGCACGCAAGGACATATAGAAAAGGCACAGAATGAAGATGCAAAATTAGAAGAGAGAATAAATGTCCCCGATGGCCATGGATGCAGTTTGATCATTTGACATGAATCAAATTTCAGAGACAACTCTGTACTTACCAAGACCAACAGCCTGAAACTTATGATTTTGAGAGATGTTTGTGTGGGTTAACTGTGTCGAAGCAAAATACAGTCCAGCTACATCAATGAATCCAATAAAAACTTTCATTAACTCCTGAAAGTGGAAACAACAGGATAGATTAGAGGACACCAAGTTGGAATCAAAGTGTATTTTTGCGTGCCCAATAAAGTGTAGCAGATATACCTGATAGGGATGAAAGCTATCATTCTCAGGTACTTTGAGCAATGTTGCCAAGCAAACAAGCTGCCAATATGATATAGGAACGTTATGACCTTGTCATGATAATAAGCATAGAAAAAACAGAATGGTATGGCAAGGAATTACACAAGTAACATCAGTGGTGGAAAATTAAGAACAAAACTTTATACTATGCAGAATAAACAAATTGAAATAAGGGAAAGGTTGAATAACTTCTTTCGCATTTTCATAGTGAAAATCTCTAAATAGTTGTTTGGGGTAGATAGTTGGATTCTAGAATCTCACTCTAGAACCCAAGTATTTGGATCTCATTCTCATAATATTATTTTTCTACTTAAGTGTGCTTCCATATATCCAAGCCAAAACATCGTCAAGGTATGGAACTGTAAACCATCCTGTGTAGCAGCTGCATCATACCCAATTCCTATAGTGGCAATGTTTCCAGAATTTTATGTAACAAAAGAGTAGACACTCAAACTTGACTTAATGAAAAATGAGACTAAATGATTTGAAGCCATCCAACCAGACCGTTTCCTCAAGTTCTAGATTGTTCTCTCCTGGTAAATTGGAACTTTGGTAAAGCACTCATAAAAAGAATGAATAACTAAGCACAGTTTGATGGTTGCAAAATTACCTGTCAAAGAGTTTCTCCATCGTTTCAAATTAAGTTTTATGACTCAATGAAAACATTAGACTAAAGTTTCAGAAGTGATAATTTTTGGAAGGGATCGTTTTATGTAATTAAATCAGATCGGAATACAGATAGGGTTGGGTGCTCGATTTCACACAGCAGGAAGGGATGAGAAGCGGTTGGCACACCTGGTATTAGCGGAGGACTCTACCATCAGTCCATCACCATCCAACAAGATCTGATCACCATCCAACAGAGTCGCTGCTACAATACTATCAGAAATAGATTCCAACAGAACTGCATCCTCAAGTTGGCTAAAATTACAGAAAGCATTTGAACATCAGAACATGTTAAATTGCCTATTCACCATCATCCATTCATGATTAAGGGAACCTGGAATTTTAGATCACGTGAGAACACTATGGTTTTCTGAAAAATAAGCATTACTAATTGGTGACATGCTTGTAGCCCTAGCGATGGATTCAACCCAACGTATAAGTCCACTCAGATCACGACCACCAAACAGCTACGAACCAGAGAAATCGAAATCACGCTCGCGGATATGGAGAAGACAAGAGGGATGGGCGCAAGCGACATTACCGAGTCGCACTTCTGTGCTTCAGCGCGAGGATCTCGTTGAACTGGTTGAAGTAGAGGGTCGGTGTCGCGGTCAGGGTTGGCGTCGCCTCCTCCGGCGCGGCCACCGCCACCGCCACTTCTTCACGCCGCCGTGCTTCGTCCGTAGCGCACGGCGAGGACAGCGCGGCCGCGATGCGACCCTGCGTAGTCGGAGGAGTCGCGGTCGCTCCCGGCGTCGAGGCAAGGCCGCCGCAGTTGGCGTAGGCGTTCGCCTTGTGGACGATGCCGGAGACGCCCTCGTGGAACACCAACTGCAGGCCCGATCCGCAACTGCCGCGGCCGTGCCCGAGGTATCAAATTTTATTGAATCTGGTTCTTTGAAAAGCAGGTTGTCAAATTTGGTTCTTTGAAAAGCAGTAACAAACGTGGTACATATAGTGCTTGCCGGGATTGGGCTGATTTAACCCAATCAACTTGACTGAAACTACAGAGCAGCCATTTCTTATCTAGCTTAGGAATTATAACTGAAATACAGCGTGATATTATGTTTTATTTCAAGAGACAATGTTACTCAACTGTAGAATTGGATTTTGTTTAATGTTATCTGAAGTCAAGTACAAGCCAAGTACAGATAGCAGGATTGTTTCTTCTATTTTTAACATTAATATGTCTGTATCAAAGATTAGATTGTAGCTTATGGCAATGAGGTGTGTATATGCCTTTGTTTTTTTAATGGCAAGTAGCAGATGGAAAGAAGACTATCCCAAATAAGCAAGATGATGTACGCAGTAACTGAGCGGTGCCACTTTGCTTTGTGAAATTGCATGTGCTATTGGGACTCTGAACTTTTTATCTTAAAAAAATGGGACTATAAACTTTGAGCGTACGTTAGCACCGGCATATTTAGCACGGCCACCGGAGAGCGGCGTCCGGCGAGCGGTGCTGGGGCTCGGCCACCGGGATGAGCAGCGCGGTGGTCACGAGGCTCAAATACAATAATGTAAAAGTTATGATCATCCTTAAGATAAAGCCGTAGCGTTAGCACGGGCATTATACTAGTAGGGAATAGTTATCTACCTAATTCTTTTACACAGACACACTGTGACAGTGCTAGTACATCCCGGGAGGGCGGGAGGCACATTTTTTGTACACCCCTTGCACACTGCCATTGCGTTACGGCCCTTGTTGCCGGCCCAACAACAGCCCAACAGGCTCAAGCAGACCTCACCTTGATCTCATCTTAGCTGTTTAGTGTCGCCCGCCGCCTGGCTAACCTTCCAGCGATCTTACCTGGCGATGGGTTCCGGACCGAAGCCGAAGGCAGGCCAAGCCGTGACCTCCACCACCTACGCCGGGGTTCCTCCATCGTAACCTGCAAAGGCAAGCATCAAGTCAAAAGAAAGATGTTGTGAGGCAGGTTACAAGATACAGGGGCCTCCGGTTTGTGGCAGTATGGGCCTCCGGCTCGTGGCAGCATGGGCCTGCTGGCATCGCGGCGAGGGTGTCGGGTGAGTCAGCGAGCAAGCAGAGCGGTAATCCCTCCCTGTGACAGTAACCGGGCGACTCCCTCTCTCTAAATCCCTCCCTGTGAGTAACCGGGCGACTCCCTCCATTGATTTAGCAAGCAGCGCCGCTTTGACCCTCTGGAGTCGGCTGTTGAAGATTCTTGAATAATGTTATTTGATAGCAATTTCTGGTCTATTACAATTGTGCTCCAGCTTATGACTGAAAGGTATTGTTAAAAACGTATAATTTTTTGTTTCCTTTTAACTTTTGAGAGAGTGATAATTTGTTCCAGTCACTGGCCTACGGAAAAGGCATGAGGTATCAACGGGCGGCTGCTGCTTTAGGGAAAAAAACAAGGGCATTGCACATCCAATGGCAAATGCTGTTGGTTTTGTTGTCTACGTTAGAACAATTGCTGCCCTGCTGTTTACGACGAAACAGAGCTGGCAACAGTGATCCAATTGGATTTTTGCTCGGCTCAGTGTGACATTTTTTCGGCCCTGCCACTGCTGCACTCTGTTCTGTGAAGTGCAGAAGCACTGGGCCTGCAGCTGATCCATGCTAAGACACACAATCTGGATTTTCCCCTCAAAAAGCTTCAATTTAATCCTGGGCAAAACTAATTTCACAAATGCTAGTATGTGTTCAGAAATTAAACTACTCAAGGGACATGGGCAGAAACAAGTAAGGGAAAAATAAATAAAGACAGGTGATGCTCTTCTTCTACTGAAGAAATGGGAGAAATGAATACAAAGGTAATTCTATCTTTGGACTCCGCACTAACTAGGGTTCAATGCGTGCAGTCATCACGAACAGTCTCTTGTTAACTGGACATCGGCTTCTGAACCCATGTACCAGGATACTTGTTCGTACCATACATAGTGATGCAAGGCATACATAGTAATACATACTAGGAGTTTAACATCTCCAACTGATAACAGAGTAGACAGATTATTAAAACTCAAGCAGAGCAACAAACGGACCAATCTAAGAATAGCTGTAGAAGGAAACCCACAAATTAAAGCACGAAGACAACAAATTTTTTGTTGGAATACATTGAGTGGCCTCCAGATTGGGAACATTATCATATCAAGACGAGTGTCGATGAAAGACCTTGAGGACAGGTTTAGCTTTATCTTGACGCTGGTCAAGTTGGCGCTGCAAGTCATTTTTGAGTGTGTCGCTGTAGGAGCCCTTAAGCCACACTTCCTTGAGGCGTGGAATCCTTTGCAGCCCAGAAAGTTTCAACGAGGACCCACTAGAGCAGTCAACCCTCAGTACCTCAACAGCTCCTATATTTCCCGTAGTTGCCTTTAAGTTGGTGGTGCAAACAATTTCGAGGACCTCAAATCGTAACCAAACGCACTCCGACTCATCAACAATCCCAATACGGAGTTCACCATTTTGAGTCGGCTTGATACATAGATGTTTCATGAAAGTGAAACGATCATCCTGTATCAATTGATCGAGGATGACCTGCATGTCCTCTTGTTCTTGTAAGGTTACCTCAAGGTCCAGTTTTGAGATGTTTGCAAACTTCTTGATCCAGCGGCATGATGGTAGTATGCGTACATGCCCATGCAGCTTAAGGCAATCCAGGGTCTCGGGTGGTGAGGTGATAGTGTGGTCCAGACAAGCAAACAGACCATCCGTGCTCTTATCCAATCGCACTGACAATCTCCGCAGATGTTTGAGACCTGAGATGGCAGAAAAGAAGTCATGGATGTTGTGCATGTTGATGCCGCACACCCCAAGCCTGCGCAGGTGGGTAAGCTTATGGATCTCCTTTAGAATGACCGCCTTGTTTCCAGGTCCAACAGTAACAATTCCAAAGTATCCAAGGCCATCAGCTTCCCAATCCCTGATGGAACGTCAACACCGTCATGAGTATTATCATGTCTTCTCCGACGACAACACAGATTGGACAGCCAGCTAGGTAACAAAGCATGAGGCATGCTGCTTGGTGCTGCTGCAGCCTCAGAAGAGTCATCTGCTTGTGCCGGTGAAATTGTTATAGCATTTTCTACTGGTGCCAATGGGGAGGTTGCAACCGTTGTTCTGTCCTCTGCTGGTGCCGTTGGAGCCGCGGCAACTGTTGTAGCATCTTCTTCTGGTGTCAATGGAGCTGCTTCAACTACTGTAGTGTCTTCTACTGGGAGTGGGACCATGATACCGCCCTCATCCCACGGTGCACTATGAATGGTGCCAGCACGAATATACTGGAGCTTCTGTAACTTCAAGATAGCCTTTGGAAGTGTAGCTATAGAGGTGTGTCTGACATCTAGAGTCTGAAGCTGCCTCAGGCGGCCCAGTGACTTTGGTAGATGGGTAATCTTGCTGCATCCCCGTAGGGAGAGGAACTTGAGACGAGGAAACACCTCCACAATATGCTTAAGGTCATCATTTGTCACACCTGACGCATCCTCCAGATCCAGCACCCGAACATGTCTCATCTTTATTTTGGAGGGGTCAAACATGAATGGTCTGCACTCACCAAAAACATGAATGGTCTGCACTCACCAAAAACATGAATGATCCACCATTTGAAGGTGATGGTGACCGTTATCTCGGCCCCACCTGGCTTTGCCGCCGTGGCTGCCGAAGCCGCCGCCGCCGCCGCCCTAGGCCGAGGTTTTCCCGCCGAGGCCATGCCACACGACGATAGGGCAAGCGCGGCTACCATCACCACTGCTCCCTCCGCCGAATGTCCCCCCATCGTGTTCCATCGCCACCTTGTCAAGACTCTGCCTCGCCATGGGTTCCAATCTCTACAACTAAAAAATTTACAGTGCAATCGTTCACCCGGCAGACGAAACTACCGTGACTCCTTCGCCCAGGAGAAAATGTACCGCGCCTACAGGTGGGACCGGGGAAAGGTTCAGCCGCTCAACCCTCTCCACGCCCCATGGACTCCTCTCCGATCCCGCCGCCGCCGCCGCTGCCACTGCCGCCCGCGCTACTCTCCCTCTTCGACTCCAGGCACACACCTGACTCCTAGCCTCCCTGACTCCTGCATGACTGCGTCTCCCTCAGCGCGATTCCCACTTCCACAGGCCACAGCGACGCAGGGCCGCCGCTCTCCGCACCACCCGTAGCGCCGCCTGGTCGCTGCACAACAATCAGATGATGGCAGTCCGCAGCGACGACCCCCATCAAGTCCAGCCACTGGGAGCACTGCCGCTCAGCTCTCCACAAATTCTCGTCCACAGTCGCGGCGAGAGAGGGTCGTGCAGCGACACCGGTGAGCCGGTCCCAGCTTTAACAACAGGGCAATGGCTAGATGGCGCGGTGGATGGGAGGCAAGGCGTGGGCGGATCGGAACAGGCGGCAAGGTGGCGCGACGGCGTGGCGGAAGCCGGAGAAGGCGACACCCACGCGCCGCAGCCAGCGCACCCACGAAGGCCGCGCCGCCGGGATCCCCGACGACCGCGCAGCCGCCAGCGACAGGGCCAGGAAGCTACCTGAAACCACCAACCGGTGCTACCGTTCTGCCCGTCAAGCCGCCGTCGCCCATCCCCGACCCGGCCGAGGCGCCGCCACAAGGAACAGCCAGATGAAAGAGCAGTGGTGCCCGCGTCGTGCCTTCCTCGTCCGTGGATCGAGCGCCTGCGACATGTCGTCTGCCCGTGCCTTCGGCCTTCCCCAACTGCACCTAGACCATGCAATGGCAGCCCACTCGCTGCTCCCGGATGCCACCGCGTCTAGCCCCAGTAAACTCTCTCCGTCGATCAAAGGAAGAACGCCGCAACCATATCTGCTATGCATGTGACGTTGGTCCCCAATTTGTCGTCATGGGGCGTCGCTGCTCAGCTCCAAGAGTTTGGGGGAGGTGGAGCTGCAGTTGGTGGCAAGGGCCATCGGCCAAATCTGGCAGGACTCAGATCCAATCGGGGCTGGGCCATCTCGTGTTTAGCCGTCCGTCATTCTTCTTCCATGATAGTTCTATGCAGATAACGTGTTTGATGAAATCTCCTGAATTTTATTTTTTCCCTTTTTGGTGTCTACAATCTCATGATCCCTATGCACTGGACTCAATTTCCTAATAATGCAGCATCTCCCTGTCCAAGCTCAATCCTCCATGGCTTAAGCAGCTCTCTCGAGCATGCTGCTAGGATCATAAGCATCATTCTTTTCAGCACCTGTATGTTTTGTTTGTAGAACTCATATTCCAAATCCTGCACATTTAAGAAACTTGTATGTGGGTATATTTTTGTAACGATAGTGCTCCTTGGTCGTGACCTCCTGTTTAAGAAAGCTGTATCCTCTTGAATGAATAGAATATTATGTATTTCTGCTAATGTACTTTTGCAACTGTAATAAGTGTCTATTTTTCTGAAGATTCATTTGTTTCCATTTGAATCATGTGAACTATACTTGCATAAGAAGCATAAACTCTTATATATTTCTATTCATTTATTTCTACTATGAGGATATGGGGGAGTAGAGATAAAGGAACATAACTTGTTCCAGTTCTAGCAATTCTAAACCTTTGTTCTAGCAATTCTAAACCTTTGTTGTTCGCTGAAATGTTGCCTTGTAGCGGTTCAGTATTTTGATCATAAGCTCACAGTACAAGAAGATTGTGTATTCAGAAAAAAAAAATATTTGTAAAACTTCAAATTCCTTCTCTATAAGAAGGCATGATTTTTTTTTAAGATCATGCCCAGAGAATGCCATAAGTTCTTCTTTGAGTATGGTCCGAATTATTCCTTCAATCCTTTGTATGTATGGTTTATAGAAATCATGTTATGTTCCTGCTGCCTGTGATGTCAAAGCCTTGTGTGCCTCATGAGTCATGAGTCGTCGACCTTCATAAATAGAGACCATGGAGCTATGTTGTCTTAGATGATAGTTGTTGTCAGTCTGGTGGAGCAAAGAGCATCGAAAAATGGTAAAATTGTACAGAAAATGTATATATGGGACTACTTTTATGTAGTTCCGTGGGCTGCAATGGTGCGCAGAGACCATTTTGAATTTGAAGAAGTGGTGATCTTGACCATTTTTTGTTGCTTGATTCGTCAAGTTCAAACCTGTCGTCATGCGCCGCACTCGCTCGTCACATATGTTGTGCGACACTGCTGGCAGAGGTCGACCTACCACAGTCCCAACCGATTTGGCCTCTGTTGGTCAAGGCCATGTGCCTGCTCTAGGACGTCCTGCACTCACCAGAACACAGGATGCCTAATAAACTGCTCCAGGTGCTACCGTGAGCGTGAGGGCATCATATCACTCTTTCAGGTGCAAATTTCAGGAGCTCTCTTTTGCTTTATACTTAATCTATCTGAATGTCAATTTGGAATATTTAGTTCACATCTATCTGAATGAATATAGGTATTATTTTCTGTTTAGAATTTTTAGTGCACTACAGTAGAACTCTAACATTGCTTCCATCAGAGATCTGTGAATGTAATACTTTGCGTTGTTCTTTGTATATATGGGTTGTGCACTGTATTCTTTATAAAATAGTCACCGTTTTGCGTTTTGGTGTCTTGGTCAGGCATGGTGAGTTAGCATTGCTGTGGAAGTCATCACATCTAGCTTGGGGCAATCCAATAGAAATTCCATTTATTTTACTATTCAAAACAAGCATGTGCTTTTGTGTTAATTATGATTGCGTCATTGACATTCATGGCAATTGGCCAACATTTTTGTTCCCGTTGCAACGCACGGGCAATTACCTAGTCTTTTATTAGATAGCTATCTATATCTTCCTGAGGGCTCTGGGACAGACGACTCCGATCCCCCAACATATATATGCTTTAGTATTTGTTGTTGTTCAAGTAATATCATCATGTGAGTATTTTAAACTAGACAAACATTGGCGTATGCTACTTATAATGTTATAAGATGTGATGTGTTTTAATGTGACTACAATATATTATGATTTGTTCTGAAAGTACTGGACAATATATATTTTAATAAATTATTGCTACTATTTCAAAATATTTTTTTTGCATATTCATTTTGTTTTTCTGCGAATTTTGCTATACCCACAGAAAAATGCATATTGTTCCATGTATTTTATTACTTTTTCTGTGAGGTTTAACGCACAGAAAAATTGATTGTTAATCCGTGCTACACCAATTTTCTTTGAGTGTACTACCCACACAAAAATATTTTTCCGACGATGAACCCACAGAAAAATTCAATTTTTCTATCATCCTATTTCCGTGGGTATTTTTCTATCAGTCACCGTCGGAAAAAACATTTTTCCGTGGGTATACGTATTTTTCCATGGGTTTTTGCACCCACCGAAAAACCCGAGTTTCCAGTAGTGACAGTCCACTGAAGACATCATGCCGATTAATTGGACACAGTATCATCAACTTGATTGTTCATTTTCATGCCATGCCGATTGGACGTTCTCCCCCTACTCGCTTCTTCAAACTCACCCACTTGCCGTATTTTCCTTGCTCCTACTGTAGCCATGGCCCTTGCAGTAGACTCCCGGCTGTCCCCGTCAACACACCTCCTCAGTAGACCACGCAGCTTGCTTCTCGTTGATACCAATATGTACCGCTAACCTTCCCGTGTTTGCCTTTCGAGTTTCGACACTAATTAAATGAGTTTTTTTAATGACACCAGATGGTCTAAGATATTATTGATAATGTTGTTAACATGATAGGAATATTACACTACAACCACAACTGGAAGCATTTTCAGATGTGGGTACTTTTCATTAACAAAGACAGGCACTCTGTCAAATTATCTTATAAAGGGCCATTCATAGAGTTGTTCAACATTTCCGCCTCTATAAATAAATTAATTAATTAATTAATAGAGATTGACGTCCTAAAGACTATGTAACCATGCACCATGCACTCATTTGCGAGTATATATAAGATGAATTTTTATATCAACATTTTGTGGTCTTGAATTTTCTCGCCCTCACGCCTATTTGGATTGTAGTCCCACAGCAGGTATAAATAGGGAGAGCCTCCGTTTCCCGGACACTACTCAGGGAGGAGGCCGCCTCTCGCAATGGTCAAGCTTGGATGAACACGGTGAACAAGACAAGGCACTACAGGAATCCGGGGCTTCGCCGACAGCCCAGGGGTTTGCCGACAGCCAGGATCTGGGCTGTCGGCGAACCAGCTGTTTGCCGACAGCCGCAACCCGCTGTCGGCAAAGTCAACTTCGCCGACAATTGACCCTGACCCACAAAGGTTTTCGGCGAACACAGGCTGTCGGCGAAGACTCTTTTTCCGACAATGAGGCATCGGAAACCAAGGTCGTCGGCGAAGCATCTTTTCCCGATGCCCAGCCAGTTTGTCGGCAAACCAAGGCTGTCGGCGAAGCGGCCCAGCTCGACCAAACGGCGCGCCGTCGCCGTTTGCTTCGCGATACCGACCACGCCGATTAGGTGGTCGCTGTCGGCAAAGTCCAGGTTTGCCGACAGCCATTGTCTGCTGTCGGCAAAGTCCAGGGTTTGCCGACAGCCATTGTCTGCTGTCGGCAAAGTCCAGGGTTTGCCGACAGCCACTGTATGCTGTCGGCAAACTATGCTCTTTGCCGAGAGCAACTCTATGCTGTCGGCAAACATATTTTTTTTTTTTCGAATTTTGACTTCAAAATTTTTTTGTTGCCTAGATACATTGTTTACAATCACATGTTTGAATTTGGGCCTTTTTGGAAACATTTAGCTATATTTTGTTAATTTTTTTCTTCACTTGAATTTTCCCGCATTTTTCAAATTTGAACTTGAATTTCTTTTTTACCAATCGTTTGGATTTCATGCACCTGCAGTTCAAACTTGAATAATGCGGAAAAATTGAAGTGAGGAAAAAAATTAATGAAATATAGCTAAATAACTCAAAACCTCCCCAAGTTTTGAATTTGAGATGTAATTATGGTAGGAAGGACCCAGAAAAAAATGGATAAAAAAACAAAAATTTGAAACTT
Source organism: Themeda triandra (assembly GCA_018135685.1). Lineage (NCBI taxonomy): Eukaryota > Viridiplantae > Streptophyta > Magnoliopsida > Poales > Poaceae > Themeda > Themeda triandra. Next base: position 75,178 of record JAENPR010000309.1, on the reverse strand, counting down.
TCTTTGCCGACTGCACTTGGATACAGTCGGCAAAAAAAGTTCGCCGACTGGTTTTAATTATTGGCTGTCGGCGAAACGATTTTTTAAAAAAAAAGGAATTTTTTTTTGCCGACAGCCGCCTGGGCCGGGCTGTCGGCAAAGAGGCCGAAAATGAAAAAAAAAAGGCCCGGCCCATGAACTAACCCTACCTGCTGTCCCCATACCCATTCCCCATCCCCACCCGACCCGCGACCCGCCGCCGCCGCTCCGCCAGCGCCCCTCCGCCGCGCCGCCATAGCCCCTCCGCTCCCTCCTCTCTCCTAGGCGCGGAGCGACGGCTGGACCGACGCGCCTCCTGGACCGACGAGCAGGTCCTCCACTGCGCCCCCTCTCTCACTTCTCCGCGCCTCGCTCCCTGAGTCCTGGTGCGCACCGCGCTCCCCCCGCTCCCCACCGTGCTCCTCCTTGCGCCCCGCAGTGCCTCACCGCGCTCCTCATCGCGCCATGGTCGGAGGTGGGAGGACCTCGGTCCTAGGCGCTGTAGCCTGCATGGCGACCCTAGGCACGGTGGCGCTGCCACGGACGAGCCCTGTTGTGGCTACTCCGGAGCGGCGACGGTACGGATCCAGTGATGCGGCGGCCTCGACGAGGTAGGCCTCCTCCTGGATCTAGGGTTCGCGTGAGTTATTTTCCTCTGTCTCCTAACTTCGATCCAGCGCAGGAAGACTGACGGGACCATGGGGAGGTGGCGCGGCTGCGTGGAGCGTCACGGAGAGGACGGCGCGGTTGCTAGCAGGCAGTGTGGTTGCGTCGGGCGGCGCTACTACGAGGTGGCGGCGCGATTGTTGGGTTCGTGAGAATCGCGACCTCCCCTGTCTCTTTCCGCCAACCTGATAAATCCCCACTAGTTCGTGCAATATTTAGTTGAGATGCTGCTTGATTCATTTGTTCTATTCGTTGGGGAATGTATTGTGCTAATAAAAATCGGTAGTTATAGTATTTCTCAGTTTTAACAGGAACAATATACCACACATGACTGCTCAATTTTAACTGGTGTGGCTCTGGATCACATCAGTTGTAGGAACAATATACCACACATGACGGTTTAGGCTTTGAAATATGAACTGAACCATGTTGTGTGTTGTTCACCTAAATCAGCAGCATATGCTTGCTCTCACAATCAATTGTTGGAGTATTCTGCATGCCAGCATATGTGTTTAAGATGCAAATGACATGCATAGCCTACTGAGACAGTAGATCAGGAATTGTGTATAAGGACTTAAAGCTCAGCCTTCTGAAAATCAGAAATATCAGCATGTGCACCTTACTCTTATGAAATTATGACTACCCTTTTCTGCTTTGAAATCTTTGTGTTTCAATTTTCATTAAAGTGATTCCTTCCTCACATGATCTCTTTTCTGATCATTCAGTGATGGATGACAAGGGCACTGATCAATAGAAGCTACTGATCAGGTTAGTACAAACAAAGTGTATTACAAATGGGCAACTGCATTTTTCACTGATTTTCTCAACAGACATGCAGTCCATTTGTCCTCAATGTTGTGCCTTATTACCGAGATAAGCTGTGCCTTATTACCTATAAATGGGTTAATAAATTGTGTTAACATTTGCATGCACTTTTGTCAAATAAGCTGACATGCAGTCCATTTGTCCTCATTGAAGACATGTATCCCATTTGTCCTGTTCATTTTTGTTTTTAAAGATGGCTTTGCTTGGATGAAATGTTCACTTATGTTTCTAAGGACAGTTATGCTTACATGAACTGATGAAGTAGTGTATGCTACTTTAATGTTTCCTTTCACCATATTAAGGGAATCCCACTGCCTTGAGTTTTCTGTTCAACATTACACAAGGTGTGTTGGCCACCATATTAATGCAGTCCATTCAGTTTATTTCTGCATTCTACAGAATTCTTCTATTCATATTTAGCTCAGTTTGCTAAGAAGGAAGTTAAAGTTTACTTCACACATGAGTTTATGTTGAAGGGAGTATAAAACATGTGTCGTTTAGGAATGAGAACCTAAATAATTGTACTGATGGAGGATCCTGATGGTACTTACTGTCTTGCAGTTATGAAGCAAAGGACATGGCTACAGATTTGAACCATTCTCTCTATTCACTAAGAGGTAAATACATTTAGGTAATAGTTTGTTTGAATGACTGGCAAGTTCATTTGATCCATCCATCTTTATCCCACTTGTTACCTGCTTATTGCGTATCCTATTATCCTGCACTATATCATATTTTTAGTTTCTGAGCACTATATCATATTTTTAGTTTCTGAGCCCCGACTAAGTCTTTGAGAAAAAAATAGATATGCTGATTGGGGCTGTAACTAAGTGCTATTATTATGATGCATGCATCGAGATTAACGACTGAAACTTTTAATGTTTTTACATCCTCCAATAAGTGTGACAGTCCCAAATGTAGGCATGCTTAGACACCACACTGTGCTGTCCATGACGATTTCTTTATTAATCATTAGTATGCTAATATGGTTCCAACTACTAGTGTCGGCATAGGAGTTTTCCTTCTCTACTGGGCCTTACTGTCTGTGTGTTTGGTAACTTGCTCTGCAGTTGACTACCAGAATAAAGCCGAAGTCAGTGATGTACTCGCAGAGGCATTTCAGAATGGACTAGTCAAGAGGGACGATCTATTCATCATAACCAAGGTAATCTTTAACACTGATACTAAAGTTTGGCTTGAAATCTCTATTTTTCTTTGTAGTTTTGTAGCTTCATTAGCAATTTAAAAATTGCTTCTTAACTAGTTGAACCTGCACTGCAACTCTAAAAATGAGTATGAACCTATACTGCTAGACTGATGAGCTCCATCTAAATTATGGAGCTTTAATTTCAAGCAGACTAGTGTATTTTGTATACCTTCATTTGCAAATTGGGGCTGTATTGCTTGAGCCTTTTTAAGATGCTCTTAAATTGCTTCGAGTTGTCGACTATCTCTTACAACAGCACTACACCAGCAGACTACTGTACATTATATACCTTCTCTCATTCAGACATGTTTGGTTTCAGCAGGACCAATTGCTAAGTGAGGACAACATATAGGTGTATAGCTGGATGTGGACAAATTTATTGCAAGGAGTAACATGTGTTTAGTTTTTGAACATTCATTAGATAGGTGTTGATAGCTTACAACTGATACCCTGTTTACTACATTGCTATTGCACTGTTGAAGTGGTAATTTCCGAAGCCCTATTATGTTTAAACAGAAATAGTGGTAATATGCATTATATTAGTGTTGATAGCTGCAGCTGGTACCCTGATTTCTACATTGCTATTACATATTAATTTTGCAATTAAAGGGTGGTCTGATGTTCTGCAAACCCATCGCTGCGTGTTGTCCTCCACTTTGCCTTGATCTGATAATTATTGCTTTTAAAAAATAATAAAAAATTATTATTGCCTTGATCTGCAAGTATTGATTTACTATATACATGCACCAAACATGAATATAACTCTTGTTTCCATCTTTCATGGTTCATGTGCCAAATATAAAAATACTCAGATCATTATTTTTGGTGTAGAGAGCAACTCGCGATGGACCCTTTCATGTTTCAGCAAACCTGGACCATAGCAGTGATGGCATTGACTAATGCTGGTCAGAAGCATTTTGTGGAGCCTGGCTGTCTTGGTTGTGCTCTAGCATAGACTATTTAGAGTTGCTACTGCCATCTAGGAGATGGTAGCTCCATACTGAGAACCATTTGACTTATCTAGCAACTGGCCATAGCTGTCTTCGTTGTATTTTGGTTCATGTATGATTTACATTGGAATATGTTGTCAGATATATGAATTTTTAGTGATGATATATGTATTGATACATTGTAATATAACATTTATTGTCTTCGTTGGGTAAAAGTGTTTTTTATCTGGCCCAGATTTGTGGTATATATATATGCTATAAATGTGGTTCGAATGCAATGAAACAGCAAAAACAAAAAAAACAAAAAATTCCCAGCTTTGCCGACAGAGTGGCTTGAACTATGTGCAATTTTTGCCGACAGCAGGAGTTTGCTGACAGCCTTGGCAGGGGCTTTGCCGACAGCCTTGTGGACCTGGCTGTCGGCAAAGAGAGGAGTTTGCCGACAGCCAGGTCAACCTGGCTGTCGGCAAATTGACCTTTTTGCCGACAGCCATGTTGACCTGGCTGTCGGCAAACCTGGCTTTGCCGACACAACCCCCGGTTGCCGGCTTTACATGTCGGCAAAAAACCATGACTTTGCCGACAGCCCCCGGCCGTCGGCGAAGCAAACGGCCCGAGTTGACGGCGCTTGTTCCTTCGCCGACAGACCACGTGGTATCGGGGAAAGTACGCCGATCGCTAAGCCACGATTCTGTCGGCAAAGTCCTGTTTGCCGACAGGATTTTGCCGACAAATGGTTTGCCGACAGGAATAGGGAATTCTGTCGGCAAACCTTTGCCGACAGAATCAGGGCTTCGCCGACAGCTTTAAGCTGTCGGCAAACCCGCGATTTCCTGTAGTGAGGGTTTCATAAATACATTCACCAACCGACCATTCTGTTACGTTTATGATGTCCTTTTATCTCTACTATAATGCAATTTTTCTAAAGATGTAAGAAGCCTGTGACCTTACACCGGACCCACATGACAGAGTCAAACACACCTCTACGCCAAAAAAACAAAAGGAAACCACCCCTCGCGCCCTCATCATCACAGATCACGGAAACAACTCCGTGCGTATTCAGCGGCGGGACCTTCTCGCATCCGTGACTGCGCGGCGGCGGCGGCCAGTAAGGACGGAGCGGATCGTGGCAGCCAGCAGCCGGAGCAGGTATAGATCCCGCCCCCGCTCCCTTGTGCTTGGTCATCCTGTTTTGCTGCTCCTCCTCGATCTCTACGGCAGCTCCTCCACGATGGCCTTGGTCGTTCGTCCGGCCAACATCCAAGCCTTTGTTTGGGTACATGCATGCAGTGTGAAATTGACGTCGACGGCGAGTTGGTGGCGGCGATCAAGCCGGCTGACGACGTGGTCATCTACTAATTTGGCTACGCCTTGCCGCTTGCTTCTGCAAGGCCATCCTCTTGTTTGGTTGTGTTTCTTAATTCATTATTTTTGATTGAGGGTAAACGTGGGTATATATATTTTTAGATCTGGTGCAGCACGCATGTTTACTAATCAACGGCAAGGTCCCGTGGTCCATGAAGGCCGAAGTGGAGATTCACCAGTGCAGACTACGAATTTTTCTGGTTCACTGGTGAGCAATCCACCAGTCCGGATGCAGCATGCTTAATTATACCTTTGGGTGCTCAGTGCTGACGGTGCACTGGATGACTAGAATATGTGTGCTTACAGAAGTTCATTGATGCTAGCTGTGTGTTTACATATCTAATAATATTGAGAAAGTAAGATCTGCTATTATAGTACGACCCTCACTTGATTAAACTGCTAATCTCTATCTAGGCACACATAAAAGTGATATCCAATTTCATTGGTAAAAAAAAGGGTTAAGGTATTAAGCACAATATATCTAAAATCTGCAAGTATGTTGTAGCTTTATTATCACTTGCCTCATTGCTAGATGGTGTCAGCTATACGGGTTGGAGAGAATCCAGAATGCAAGCCCAACTGTTTATGCCATGCTGAATTTGTAGACAACTATATTGTGTGGTTTATTTGTTGCCTCATATCATCTAAGTGATATTTATCATGGTCATTGACTGTATATTGCATTGTAAGATGTTATGTTTTTCTTTTAAGTCATCTTCAGTATAGTATTTTATAGCGGAAACTTGCCTTTCATTTAGTATGATGATGTGGTTCTAAAGTACTCGGTACATTTCTTGTCCAGAATAGTTGAAGCTCGATAGCTATTGTCCAGAAAAGGCTCAATACCATCAAGCCGAATTAATCCCTATAGGATGATTACCGTTATCTGGATGGTGGTTTTTGGGTTCTTCCACTACTGCGTGGTGCACAAATTTGGAAAAAACATCAGCCTTTCCATGGTTAGATTAAAACAGAAGGTACATATTTGGCAATTTTTATCTTTTTAATTTTATAAAATATTTGGCAATTTAACTTGTGTGGAATTGGTTAATACGATGAACGTGCAGGTGGATGATTACCATTATCTTCATGGTGATTTTTGGGTTCTTCCACTACTGGGTGGTGCACCAGTTGAGTGATATTAACCAATTTGGAAAAACCTCGACCTTTCCAGGGTTAGATTAAAACACAAGGTACATATTTGGCAATTTTTGATCTTTTAAAAAAAAGTTTGGTAATTTAACTTGTGTGGAATTGGTCAATACGGTGAACGTGCAGGTGGTCTTCATTTCTTAGTATGTTGATTTTCACCGACATTGCCAAATGTTTTCCATTTTGTTACCCTGATGCTAGATTGCCAGTTCTATCAATCCTGTTTTGTTATTCTTTGACCCTGTTTTTTCTAACCCACTCTATTGTTACAGCCGGGGAGGTTCTTGTTGACCGAAAAGGAAACATCAAGATCTTTTTTATGCCATTTTTTGTTACTGCCTGCTATTGAGAAAGCACAATGTAAGTTATTTTATTTCTATCACCCAAGATTGTTCTCTATAATGCACGCGGGCACCAAACTTTTTGATATTAATTTGGTGAAGGACACACCATCTCTACTATAATGCAATTCTTCTAAAAGAGTGGGAAGCCTGAACCTTACACCTGCCCCACAAGTCAGACTCAAACTCTCACCCATACACCTGCACCCTGACAACAGCCCACCCCGCAGGCGTGCCAGGAGACGCCAACGAGGCCGCAGGCCGGCGGCGGCAGGGAAGGGGAGACGAGACGTGAGGAAACCCTCGCTTCCAGATCCACCAGGATGGGCTGCCTCGGCGGCGGGCCGCAGGGCGCGAGGTGGGGGCCGAGGTTCCTGTGCCCTCTCTACCTCGACAGTGGCGGCGCGGACCAGATCCGGCGGCGGCACGGCGATGGCTTCCTCCTTTCAGCGGCGGCACGTACCACCTCCCCTTCTGTGGCGTCACACTCTTTTCTCCAACGGACATCGCACGCTGATTCGCCGTGGCCGCCCTGGATCCGGCTCATGGGACGATGAAGAGGCTGGCGAGACGAGTGTCTCCCCCGGCGGCGGGCGACTTGGACCCCGTGGCGGCCCGGGCGAGCGCCATCTCCGTCTTCCTCGGTGGGCCAATGGCGGGTGAGCGGGGTCGTGCCCCTATGCCTTCTAGAATTTCGACCGCTTCAACTCCCCAGACCACCAGCCATCGGCCGTCAGGACCCTGCAACGACTCCATCACCCACCACTCTGGCTTGCTGTCGTCTCCTAAACACCTGTGCCGGTACACTCCTGCTTCTACTAGATAGGTATTGATGCTGCCCCGTCGCCGTAGGTATTTGGTCAAATTGATTGCGGAATGAGGATATGTCTCAATTGCTTGATGATAGGATGGGTTCCTGTTGACAATAGCTTGAATCCTTTGCATTTACTCCGTAGACGAATTGTGTGCTGGTTCTATCTAGGGTTTTATTTATGTTGTTGTTTGTCGTTGGCTGAGAGCTCTTCTGATTTTGATTCAGCCGATGAGCTCGGCGAAGCGTCCGGTGATGGGCTCGGCAGGGAGGAGGTCGTCTACACACCAGCATGTTGGCGGCCTGCGCGGCGGGCTCCAGCACCGGCCACGTCCAGCACCCTGACGAACTGCAGGAGGACCAACAAGAGATGAGGAGCGAGAGTGGAGGAGGGCGACGACAACAAGAAGAGATGGCTCACGGAGTCACGGCAGTCGGCATTAGTGTCCGCGAAAGAAGAGGTACAAGTGCCTGTGCTGTGTGCTCTACTTATATGGCATGCCATGGTGTTTCTCTGAATAATACTGAGTACACAGCGACTCACTGAACTTTTTTTTATAGTAGAGATTGCGACGGGGACAAGACCCTTTCCCGTCGATGGCAACGGGCTCCAGGGATATATGCAGCAACTGCTGATTCCATTCAGACATTACTTCTCCTGTTGCAGATGCTTTATGTCTGATACAAGTGTCTAGGACAGAAGGGAGAAGCACAATATACATCAAATTAGCTTTTTATGACTTGTCGTGCTCCTCTAATTGCAGATGCAACTCCTAGAACTGGCAGGGTGTATTTGTGATGAGTGTATTTTTGTTCCTTCAGATGAACCTTCATGAAAGCCCAATCTGCATCCAATATTCTATTCATTTTGGTTTTTACTATAGCATTCGCATTGTTAAAAAATTTGTTCATCTATTTATTTGTGTTTTATTAACTCACAATTTCAAATCTCTATATTGCAGCCTGGCTCAAGGGATAACAATCAGTGTGCGTGGAGAGAACCCAATGAGGCAGAAATGTTGGATCAAAGGTACTGTATTTTTTTTTACCACTGGCAGCAGCTTGTACTGACAGAGGAAACAATCTTGGTAGTAACTTAGAAACTAGGATGTGTGTTCCTATCTATTACCATAAAAATTTGGAAGCTATGTCAAAGGAACAAAACCTTTCAGCAATCAGTAGACATTCCTTCCTGATGAGATTCTAGAATAAATTAGTAATAGCATTCGACTGGATAAGAGAAGGGTCACCCAAAAATATACATGTGTGTTGAATTTGTTTTTGTTCTAGGAAACTTTATATGGTGTTTCCTGGTGCTTGCTGAATGATTTTTAGTTCCTTGTCATTTTGTAGATCAAAGCAACAATCATGCCTCCTGTATATCATTAATTTGGCTCTTCAAGTCCTAAGCAGAAAGCTCCTCAAGTTTGGTGATAAATAGATATTGGTTAGGATCCTGAAGGAATCTTTGCATTTCCTGCCCTTGCTTCCACTGGGCTAATTAAGCTTTTCTCTTAAGGGAACTTCCACCAAGGTTCGAAATAAAACAGAAGTTCACAAACCATACAGATCAGCTTTTTCTTTGGCAAAAAAAAAAAGGAGAATGGAAGTTCAGTTATCAACAAACTGTCAAATCCTTGCTGCTTGTCCGAGGATTGCGAATTTTAAAAGTATCATAGACGGTTGACGTATTGCAATTGCCAAAACATATCAAGGAGGCAATAATAGAAGTAAATGTTTTAGTTTTGATGTCGTAATTTTTTTCCTATTTTGTTGCAGGCTGCCCTCTTGCAACAGACTCGATGCCGTTGGATTGCCAAACAGTTCACTGAAGATGGACATGATGAAGCCCTGGACGTGATGTCAAGGTCAAGATGGACGTGATGAAGCCCTGGATTGCCAAACGGTTCACTGAGCGCCTTGGGTTTGAGGTCATGGTTGTCATCAACTTCATTTATGGCCTCCTCAAGGAGAAGGTAATTCAAATACAACAATGTTGCTTGTTTATATTGTCCTGGTTCAATTGTGCATGCATATTTTTGAGAGGTATCAAATTTTATTGAATCTGGTTCTTTGAAAAGCAGGTTGTCAAATTTGGTTCTTTGAAAAGCAGTAACAAACGTGGTACATATAGTGCTTGCCGGGATTGGGCTGATTTAACCCAATCAACTTGACTGAAACTACAGAGCAGCCATTTCTTATCTAGCTTAGGAATTATAACTGAAATACAGCGTGATATTATGTTTTATTTCAAGAGACAATGTTACTCAACTGTAGAATTGGATTTTGTTTAATGTTATCTGAAGTCAAGTACAAGCCAAGTACAGATAGCAGGATTGTTTCTTCTATTTTTAACATTAATATGTCTGTATCAAAGATTAGATTGTAGCTTATGGCAATGAGGTGTGTATATGCCTTTGTTTTTTTAATGGCAAGTAGCAGATGGAAAGAAGACTATCCCAAATAAGCAAGATGATGTACGCAGTAACTGAGCGGTGCCACTTTGCTTTGTGAAATTGCATGTGCTATTGGGACTCTGAACTTCTTTATCTTAAAAAAATGGGACTATAAACTTTGAGCGTACGTTAGCACCGGCATATTTAGCACGGCCACCGGAGAGCGGCGTCCGGCGAGCGGTGCTGGGGCTCGGCCACCGGGATGAGCAGCGCGGTGGTCACGAGGCTCAAATACAATAATGTAAAAGTTATGATCATCCTTAAGATAAAGCCGTAGCGTTAGCACGGGCATTATACTAGTAGGGAATAGTTATCTACCTAATTCTTTTACACAGACACACTGTGACAGTGCTAGTACATCCCGGGAGGGCGGGAGGCACATTTTTTGTACACCCCTTGCACACTGCCATTGCGTTACGGCCCTTGTTGCCGGCCCAACAACAGCCCAACAGGCTCAAGCAGACCTCACCTTGATCTCATCTTAGCTGTTTAGTGTCGCCCGCCGCCTGGCTAACCTTCCAGCGATCTTACCTGGCGATGGGTTCCGGACCGAAGCCGAAGGCAGGCCAAGCCGTGACCTCCACCACCTACGCCGGGGGTTCCTCCATCGTAACCTGCAAAGGCAAGCATCAAGTCAAAAGAAAGATGTTGTGAGGCAGGTTACAAGATACAGGGGGCCTCCGGTTTGTGGCAGTATGGGCCTCCGGCTCGTGGCAGCATGGGCCTGCTGGCATCGCGGCGAGGGTGTCGGGTGAGTCAGCGAGCAAGCAGAGCGGTAATCCCTCCCTGTGACAGTAACCGGGCGACTCCCTCTCTCTAAATCCCTCCCTGTGAGTAACCGGGCGACTCCCTCCATTGATTTAGCAAGCAGCGCCGCTTTGACCCTCTGGAGTCGGCTGTTGAAGATTCTTGAATAATGTTATTTGATAGCAATTTCTGGTCTATTACAATTGTGCTCCAGCTTATGACTGAAAGGTATTGTTAAAAACGTATAATTTTTTGTTTCCTTTTAACTTTTGAGAGAGTGATAATTTGTTCCAGTCACTGGCCTACGGAAAAGGCATGAGGTATCAACGGGCGGCTGCTGCTTTAGGGGAAAAAAAACAAGGGCATTGCACATCCAATGGCAAATGCTGTTGGTTTTGTTGTCTACGTTAGAACAATTGCTGCCCTGCTGTTTACGACGAAACAGAGCTGGCAACAGTGATCCAATTGGATTTTGCTCGGCTCAGTGTGACATTTTTCGGCCCTGCCACTGCTGCACTCTGTTCTGTGAAGTGCAGAAGCACTGGGCCTGCAGCTGATCCATGCTAAGACACACAATCTGGATTTTCCCCTCAAAAAGCTTCAATTTAATCCTGGGCAAAACTAATTTCACAAATGCTAGTATGTGTTCAGAAATTAAACTACTCAAGGGACATGGGCAGAAACAAGTAAGGGAAAAATAAATAAAGACAGGTGATGCTCTTCTTCTACTGAAGAAATGGGAGAAATGAATACAAAGGTAATTCTATCTTTGGACTCCGCACTAACTAGGGTTCAATGCGTGCAGTCATCACGAACAGTCTCTTGTTAACTGGACATCGGCTTCTGAACCCATGTACCAGGATACTTGTTCGTACCATACATAGTGATGCAAGGCATACATAGTAATACATACTAGGAGTTTAACATCTCCAACTGATAACAGAGTAGACAGATTATTAAAACTCAAGCAGAGCAACAAACGGACCAATCTAAGAATAGCTGTAGAAGGAAACCCACAAATTAAAGCACGAAGACAACAAATTTTTTGTTGGAATACATTGAGTGGCCTCCAGATTGGGAACATTATCATATCAAGACGAGTGTCGATGAAAGACCTTGAGGACAGGTTTAGCTTTATCTTGACGCTGGTCAAGTTGGCGCTGCAAGTCATTTTTGAGTGTGTCGCTGTAGGAGCCCTTAAGCCACACTTCCTTGAGGCGTGGAATCCTTTGCAGCCCAGAAAGTTTCAACGAGGACCCACTAGAGCAGTCAACCCTCAGTACCTCAACAGCTCCTATATTTCCCGTAGTTGCCTTTAAGTTGGTGGTGCAAACAATTTCGAGGACCTCAAATCGTAACCAAACGCACTCCGACTCATCAACAATCCCAATACGGAGTTCACCATTTTGAGTCGGCTTGATACATAGATGTTTCATGAAAGTGAAACGATCATCCTGTATCAATTGATCGAGGATGACCTGCATGTCCTCTTGTTCTTGTAAGGTTACCTCAAGGTCCAGTTTTGAGATGTTTGCAAACTTCTTGATCCAGCGGCATGATGGTAGTATGCGTACATGCCCATGCAGCTTAAGGCAATCCAGGGTCTCGGGTGGTGAGGTGATAGTGTGGTCCAGACAAGCAAACAGACCATCCGTGCTCTTATCCAATCGCACTGACAATCTCCGCAGATGTTTGAGACCTGAGATGGCAGAAAAGAAGTCATGGATGTTGTGCATGTTGATGCCGCACACCCCAAGCCTGCGCAGGTGGGTAAGCTTATGGATCTCCTTTAGAATGACCGCCTTGTTTCCAGGTCCAACAGTAACAATTCCAAAAGTATCCAAGGCCATCAGCTTCCCAATCCCTGATGGAACGTCAACACCGTCATGAGTATTATCATGTCTTCTCCGACGACAACACAGATTGGACAGCCAGCTAGGTAACAAAGCATGAGGCATGCTGCTTGGTGCTGCTGCAGCCTCAGAAGAGTCATCTGCTTGTGCCGGTGAAATTGTTATAGCATTTTCTACTGGTGCCAATGGGGAGGTTGCAACCGTTGTTCTGTCCTCTGCTGGTGCCGTTGGAGCCGCGGCAACTGTTGTAGCATCTTCTTCTGGTGTCAATGGAGCTGCTTCAACTACTGTAGTGTCTTCTACTGGGAGTGGGACCATGATACCGCCCTCATCCCACGGTGCACTATGAATGGTGCCAGCACGAATATACTGGAGCTTCTGTAACTTCAAGATAGCCTTTGGAAGTGTAGCTATAGAGGTGTGTCTGACATCTAGAGTCTGAAGCTGCCTCAGGCGGCCCAGTGACTTTGGTAGATGGGTAATCTTGCTGCATCCCCGTAGGGAGAGGAACTTGAGACGAGGAAACACCTCCACAATATGCTTAAGGTCATCATTTGTCACACCTGACGCATCCTCCAGATCCAGCACCCGAACATGTCTCATCTTTATTTTGGAGGGGTCAAACATGAATGGTCTGCACTCACCAAAAACTGTTAATGACCGTAGCCGTGAGAAATCAGTCCTCTCAAACACATTAATATCTCTCTCCCAGTTGTCCCTTATGGTGAGGTGTTGTCCCCCCACACGCTGCGACCGCCTGCTGCATGGCCCCTCCAGTTCAAAAGCAAGGTTATCTTCCATCGGTCGTGAGTTGATGTATTCATGTAAGAAACCGTTTACTTGGATTTTGACCGGCTTGCTTGATTCTTGCAACTGGAACATGCTGAATTCCCAAAGCTCAGATAACAGCATTTCCAAATTCTTGTCGGCGGTATGACTGGATGTGTTCCTGATGTAACCCTCTGCTATCCACCGCCACAGCAAACGCTTCAATCTAATGCTATGGCCTATAGGGAATACGGGTAGATAGAATATACATGGCTTCAGGTCATCCTTGCATGTTTCCAAGTATGACTGCGTCCAAGAAAACAATCCCCTTAGACTATGGAATCCTTCCAAAATGTGCATAAAGTTATCATTTATATCCTTCAACTTTGAAGACGCCTGCTTATAGGACATGTTGTAGTGGATGGCTACCACGTCTATTACTTTGGGAAGCCCACCACACTTGGCCATGATACTTTTTGAAAGTTCTGAGACATGCTTCTTGTCAGAAGGCTCCAGGTCCATATTATCGATGTGAATCTACAATCCAGAAATAAATGAGACATGTAAGTTTATAAGTATCAATTTGAAAAGAATGCTACTAACTTCACATTTAGAGTTTCTTATATAATTTTAGTTCCGTTTGTGACAAAATTCAAATTAATCCGTATTTTTCAAGTTACAAAAATTAGGCTCCAAGAAATGAATAACCAGTGCAACGAATGGAAGTCAAAACTCAAAAACAGAACCGATTGAAACAGAACCCAAACCCATCAAAGATAATGACAGGTTTAAATCTGAATAGCAAGTAGCGAATTTAAATTTCCATCATGTACACAAACAATTTTACGTTGAGATAATGCATCGGTACTATTTTATTTGGGATAGGCAACCATACATTTGAATCAATGTTTCCATTAATGACTTAGCTCTAAGTTTTTGTATTATTTTAGAAATCCATACAGACGCAGAACAAGAGAACTTTAGCTCTCAGTAAATGTACAATATTGTAGTTATCATATATTTTTTATGAATTTAATTTCATGTGCAAATCTTATCAGGCTCGAATCTTTTAGTCATGCCATACGTAATAGAGTAACTAGCACCAACTGAAAATGATGAAGGCAATATTCAATGATCGCATACCAAAAAAGAACTATTAATCTGTTATATTATGATTTTGTCTAGCCTTTTGTTGATCTACATATCAGTCACATCATGTTTGATGCACATGGTAAAAAGTATAATTAGACAGCTAAAATATTAGATCTAACGGCCACAATACACTTTGAGATGGTGATATATATGCAACGTTTAATTAACTAGACTAGATATATGGTGTGGTTCTCATAGGGTCCAAACCGTTATCATAAGTAGAAAGGAAAGTAGGAGACTCGCATTTTTGGTCCGGACTTATGAAGGTTAAGCGTGATTTCCTATGTTTCCATGCCTTCACAGTGAAGGATAGGTCACAAATTCGTTTTTGGAAGGAGAAGTGGTTGGGTGCTACACAACTGCGAGAACAATATCTTTGCCTCGTATTGCTAATATTACTTTCGAACATGAGCTTGATGTGTTTCACTAGAGTTTGACTCAAACAAGGGTTCGACTCAAAATGGATAATTTTTAGTGAAATCACACTATCAAGCTTTAATTCATATAGACATACCCAACATAAAATAACATATTTGGAAACTTAGAGCACCTTTGAAGATTAAAAATTTTCTTATGGTACCTACGCTGAGGTGCCATTCTTACAATATATAATTTAATTAAGCAAAACTTGCCAGGTAGCAAAACATGTTGTTTATGTCACAAAGAGGAGACAATTAGACACCTTTTTTATTGTCAGTTTGCCAGGTCTATTTTGTTAATGATATAGCCAAGTACCCGGTCATTCCGGTTCTTATTCTCAGGCTCAGGGGGCGGTTCTCTTTTTCCCGACCGAGCCACTCCTCTAGTTCCCGACCCCGTTCGACCGGGCTCAGGGGCTCGCTGCCTCCCTCGTTGGGTCACCACGAGCGGCCCTAGGTCAGTACCCGGACATCGTTTGACGGGTGGCTGGTTCTGCTTCTAAGCACCCAGGTTAGGCCGCTTGCGCCCACCCGTAAACATCCCTTGCACTTTAGGTGCCTCGGGCGGCCTTGAAGCCTCATGGGCCGGCTTTGAACCCTCTGTTGTGCCCCTTCTAGGGGCCCCATGTGTCGGGCTCTGGGTTGGCTAGACCTATCACTGGGTCAGGAATCGATATGGGAATGAAAGAATGGAACGAGTTAAGTGATAAGAACGACATAGCTGGTAGTGCAGTGGTTGGGGACCAGCCTGGCAGTGGTCGCCAATCATTGGTGGGGATCCCTCTTGTTCAACTCGTCCCGCGTGGGTCAGCCTCACATGGCGAAGTGATCCTGGTCACAGCATCCCTTCGAGGAAGGCGGATAATCGATAAGTTTGCAGATCAATTACAACTAAAGTTGAGGAAATTCATAAGAATAAAAGGAAGGCTGGGGAGGCTGAGCTATGTAGCATTCTTCGCTTCCTAGGCGCCTTGTTGATGTAGAGGGTTGGACATCTTGGCGTGCAGCAGACGCCGAGCTACTGCGCTGGGGCTCGACTAAGGCCCTCCCTCGGGGGGAACGGTTGGGACTCACCTCGATCAGCTCCTTCTAGGGATCCGAGCGCTGGACAGAGGGGCCGACCAAGCCATCACAATCACAGATAGCATCGAGGGCCTCATCGAAGCTCGGTCAGCTGAGCGACGCCGTCGCCTTGGCCATCTTCCCTCCTGGTGCAGAGCCACAGGACGCCGAGATTGTGGTCACCAGGGTGATGCAACCACGGTTGTAGTAGTAGTCCCAAGCATCTTTAGCTTAAGATAGGTGTAGTTCAGAACGGCTATGAACTTCATGAAACATGGCTGCCTGAGCAAGGCATGGTAGGTGCTGGGGATGTCCACCACTCAGAAGGTGAGCAGAAGTTATCTGACTGCCCGAACTTGACATGTAGGTGGATGCGCTCGAGTGGCATGGCTTCCTTTGGCCAGGATGATCTCGTAGAATGGCGCTTTGCTCGGGCAGAGGCTGCTCTAGGGGATCTTCATCCTGTCGAGGGTATCAGCATAGAGGATATTGAGGCTACTGCCTCCGTCCATGAGTACCCTAGATGGGAGAGTGGTGCCCATGATTAAGCTGATCGTTAGCAGGTACCATCCTAGCTGAGGGACATGGTTAAGATGCTCATCTCGATCGAAGGTGAGGGTCTCAACGTCTTGTTCGGTGATGTGGCACTGACGGCGGGATTCGTAGGCTTGGGAGCCGCCAAAGATCATGAGGCACTAGGCTGGCTTCTAGCCCTTGCCCTTCAAGTCAAGGGTGCCATGTGATGTAGCTTCTAGCGGGAGTTTGGACTTTCCCCCGTGGATCGGGCAAGGCCCCTTGAGCGTCTTGTTGGAGTGCTCGGGTTACGGGCCCTTTCCCTTAGGCTAAGGCTGGGTGGCACGATCGGCCATGGCCACCATCTCCTTCCCACAGTGTTTCTTGTCCTTCTTCTTCTTGTCACGGTAGCAGTTGGCCGTGGCGGCCTAGTCGTCACCCTCGCCACCACTGAGGTGTGTACCGGCCTTGCCTTTGCCCTAGAAATTGGCTAGGATGACCTCTTCTCCCATGGTGTACTTGGTGGCGACATCTAGAAGCTCCTGCATCATTCATGGGGCCTAACTTCCGAGCATGTGAACGAGCACGTCGCAAGTGGTGCCATAGGTGAAGAAGTTGATGACATCAGCCACCATGACATTGGGGAGCTCGTTCCCCTTCTTGGAGGAGTGTTGAATTACTCTCGGAGGGTCTCATTCAACATTTTCCTGCAATTACGCTGGTCCCAGTGGTTACTAGGTCGAGTATGCATACCCTAGAAATGCTCGATAAAGGTCGAGTGAAGGTCCCCCAGCTATGGATGCTGCTAGGGTCGAGCTACTCGAGCCACACTCTTGCCTAGCTTGATAAGAGTAGGGGTAGGTACTGGACTACGAAGTCATCATCTGACCCCCTAGCCTTCATCGTGTGGTGGTAATCTTTGAGCCAGTGGTCGGGCTTGGTCTCCCCATCATACTTGGCAATGTGGGTCGACAGTTGGAACACTTGAGGGGCAAGCAGGTCCTAGATAGGGCTCCCTTCCCGTCACTCAGGGCTCAGCGATCTGGCCTGAGCATAGCTCCTTGCCTAAATGGTGTCGTGCAGATCCCGATCCTCTCCGATATGGTTGTGCATGGGAGGTCGGCAGTAGGATGGCTCGGCCCTCCACTCTTTGCCGGGGCTTGGCGCCCTGGTCCTCGGATGGTCCGAGCTGTCAGCAGAGGTGTCACCACTGCTGCCCCCTATCGACAGGGCACGCACGTCAGAGTGGTCCCCATCAAAGGTGGGCATCGGTAATGACGGCCTAGAGGTAGTGTTACGGCGGCGCGACGACATGTAGGAGATGTCCCTGAGGCAGCAAGCAGTGGCTACCATGTTGTAGGCTGCTCAGGGGAAGCGCATCATGCAAGGGACGGTTGTCATCTTCGCGTGGGGCAGCTTGCTGCTATTCCAGCTCTTCCCTCTTCCTCTCGAGCTTTGCCTTAGTGGTGTTAAGGTCTGCCTATCGAGACTAGAGGCGTGCAGCCTTCTCCTTGAGGTAGGCCATGCGGCTGGTGGGACTCAAGTCCGAAGGAGTGAGCTCAGGGGCATCTTCGATGACCACCCTGTCACTATTGAAGAAGCAGTTGGGCAAGGAAGAGCAACAACCGACATCATCAGAGTTGTACTTCGGGCCATACCGTGAGAGGATCTCGAGGAAGTTGTGGACAGAGGGGACATCGATCCCCACTGCGCCTAAGAGGATGATGCCGTGTGGCATATCTCAGCTGACGAGGTGCTCCAACTTGGGCTTGAATGATGTCATCATGTTTTGGATCCCGTATGAAAGGTCCGGTAGGTAGTACCAGTAGTGGTCAAGTGGCGACAGCACCTCGTCGGTGGCAATTGGGTAGTGGACGTTCACTAGCATGTATCACATCTGACAGCATTTCGACACGGTGGGGTTCGGGCCCAAGCCAGATCAGATCTGCTAGGTAAGGACCTTGAGATTTGCTCCAAAGAGGCCCGATAGAGGACACAACACCAGGGACTCGTTGTCCACCGGCGCGGTCTCCTTGAGCGGATGAAGCTCTCTATAGCAGTCGGTGAGCTAGGCCAGGCTCCCAAAGTTGAGAACCTAGCCAAGGACGAAGGCATTGGCCGCGATGATGATCTCACCGGGGAGGCGAACACCGCCCCTCTTTGGTGACGCTGCCTGCTCCGGTGACAAGGCATGTGGCTCCAGCCACCGTGGGGCCAAAATCACACTTGACGTGCTCCCCTACCTGGCACGCCAGCTGTTGCGGGTTTGTAACCGTGACAAGCATCATTGTTACTTGTCGAGATGTCAAAAGTGGGTCTCTGGTGGCTCGGGCACTCTAGAACACATGAGACACGACGGTCTATCTTGGTTTGGGCTATCAAGACCCTACATCCAGTAGTTAGATGTTCTTCGTGTTCAAGAGCACCCAATCGAGGAGTTACAATGAAGGAGAAAGAAAGTTTGGCAGGGGATCGCTTGGTGGTATCCTATGGCTCGTCGGTGGTGAGGTTTCTTCCAACAATGAGTAAGGGAATCGGCTCTCTCTCTTGTTGGGTTGTCGAGGGAGGAACACTCTGTTGTTCCTATATGTGTTTTGTTCTGGCCAATCAGGTATCTGATCTGCTGTCCCCCTTCCCATTAGAGCCGACCCTCCTCTTATATCCTAAGAAGGTCGGATACAAGGCGGTTTGGGGGTTTTCGGGCATAGGGGAGTGCCGCTGCGGCACGGACGGGCCTTGGCTTTGTTGTGGAGTCAGGGGAGCTGCGGGCGCCGCTTGTCAGGGGCTATCTGCTGTGGTTCGGCCTCCACCGGGTGAACCTTCTCGAGGCTTCCTTGGTGATGATGGTGCCTCATCTTGAGGGGCTGACAAGTGGGCCCTGGAGCCCCGCACCCCTAGAGTCGGTGAAGCTGCTGTTGTTGTCTCATGCCATCTACGTGACCCTGTCGAGTGAGTCGCAGACAGCACCTCGCGCCCATTAAATGGGATAGCGCTGTGGAATCTCTATACTTGCCAGGGCGTTGGACGTCCTATCACATCCGGCGGGTTGGCCATTGCCCGTGATGTCGGCTGCTGTCCCAAGCGTTAGCTCGGGTCATTGCCGGGATGGAGTCAGAATCGGGCTGCCGTCGGTCGGGAGCCCAATGCCTTGGCATGCCGCCGAGCTCCGAGCAGTGGCCGTGGGCATTCTCAGGCTCTACCTAACTCTGACCGAAGGGTGCATGCAAGCGTACACAATGGGTATAGCCCCAGGGCGATCCTGAGGGACCGGTCAGGGGGTCTGTCGGTCGGGAGCCCTCCTCCCGGGGAATTAACATACCCCTATATTTGACCCTCATCAGCGGGGCTCCAACTCAAAAAACACAGCTCTGGAGCAGGTGCTCCACCATGGAGTAGCTCTATGGTAGAGCTGAGCTCCCACCAAACTGTTTGGTAGAGCTCCAACTCTGAGATGGACTCATTTATAATTTTCGAAACATAAATAGGGACTAAAATAAAAAAACAAGGCATACCGAGGGAGGGGCCGTGCCCAAGGGGTCAATCGGATATGCAGTTTCTATACGATGGTTGTGTTACAAACTGAAAGTGGCTCTATTTAGATTTTTTATTTATATTATATTATAACTAGTCCATCAACCCGTGCTCTTGCACGGGATAGAATCTTAGAACACATAAGCATTAGTTATTGTTTAATGTACCTCTAACTATTAAAATTACTAATTTAAATTGCATGTTTTACATTTTATTAATTTTCTAACACATTAGACACAATAGATGTTACATTGTTATTATTCAGTAGTGATAAACGTACACCACTAAATATTAGTTTAAACTATGGGGGCTCTTTTCAGCCCATAAAACTATGGGGGGCTCTTTTTAGCCCATAAAATTTAAATTGCACGTTTCTTCACTTTATTCATTTTACCACACAATAGACTCAATAGATACAATGTTTTCTCTATCTAGTTGTGATCAATGTATCAAGCTCCAATCTTCATATTATATATTATGACATAGTTTTTCCCATTTTACAAGGCACCTCTGTGTAACTTTAATATGCATTTAGTTGAAACATTAACTTTAACGACAGTGGCTTGCTCTAAAAAAGCCTTAAAGTACGGTGGCTCTTATTGCAGCTATAACTATGAATTCAAATTTTGATTTTCAAATTTAATCTTATTAAATGCTACGGACTTTTTATTCTCAGCCTAAGTTAAAACTCTTATTTTGTCTTCATTAACTCTTATTTAAATCTCTCATTATCAGCCATGAATTATCGAAATGCATTTGGCACTACTTTGTTCTTTGTCCAGCTCCACTCACTATTTGAGATGGACAATCATTGTTAGGTACTATTGTTCCTAGGAATAAATAGTGTTTGAAGCAACTGTAATTACTCCCACATAAATCATTTATAGTCAGCTATATATAAACAATACCACTATATGGTAACGTTAAAATAACATGTTGGGTTTATTAATGGCCACTAAAGAGTTTCTGGATGAATATTATTTTGCTATCTCTAATCACTGGTGGTGCTGGAGTTGACTAGGCGCAATAGTACAACGTTCCACATAGGGATGATAGACCAAGTTAAGTTTAAAAATAAAAGTTTAAAGACTAGAAATGCAAAGTATGAGGACTGAAACGATCATCTTCGTAGTTCTAGGATGAAATTGATCCCGGAATACAAAGTTTGACGACTTAAATGATCATTAGAGTTCTAGGATGATATCGAGCCTAAAAGTAAAGTTTGAAGACGAAAATAGCTATTTTAAAAGTTCAGGGATAAAACTAAGTCTTGAGTAATTATTCAGGGATCAAAACGACTATTCTGCTAAAATAAAAATTTTATGTCATAAATTACATTCTTAAGTACTACAATGACATAAACAGTATGAAACGTGCACCACATTAACCAAAATTGATGGTAGAGTTTGAAGTGATATCTAGAATGTTGCTAACCTGGAGAGAATATTAGTATTTAAGCCATAAATTAATTGTTTACTCTAAAGTAATCCCAAGGGCCAGGAAGATGCATTTAAATTTAGTTATCAATAGGTTATGTGTGAAATAATAAGTTATACTATCAACATAGATAACATTTTAGTCAAAATATAGTCCCTCCATTCTAAATTATAAGTTGCTCTAGCCTTTCTAGGTAATAGCTTTTGCTATACATTTATGTCTAGATACATAGCTTTACTATGTACCTAGAAAAATTAAAATGACTTATAATCTTGGATGGAAGGAGTACAATATATCTAAAGTAAAAATTTATAGGAATTTGTCATTGTTAGTAATATAGTTTTAAAACATTTGTTAGGATCATTAATATATGAGTTTATAAGGAAATATTTTCATAATTGCTGAGATAGAACATATATATTTTTGCTCATACATGCATGTGTACTTGATAGGTATGATGGCATAATTTGTATGTTTACTTCCATAAAATTCTAATATCATTGATTTTATTTTGTGAATGCTAATTTTATTAATATTAATAGAATTGTATAATGTAGAAACATATATGTGTTTTATGGTAATTTAAATATTTGTGTAATTGATGGTAAATTAGTTGTAGATTTGAGGAGATCTTGTAGTGTTTTCAATAATGGTCCTGTTCGGCTGATCCAGAACCGGCAAGTTTTGGCAGATTTCGGCTTATTTCTTCTCACAACCTACTATTGTATCTGCCGAAATCTGCCGGCTTTTCTACCAGCGGAACAGGACCAATGACAAAAGTAGTGATTTAGATGCAAATTCAAGTGGTTATGATAGAATATCTATCATAATAGTAGGTGCATAATTATAATTAAACTTAGGTTCAGTTTATATCATGTTTTTAGTAAAGGTTAATTTTATGATTTGTATTTAGTATGTTTGTTGAAACCTAATCTCAAGTTATAAAAGTTCCTGTTGCATCGTTTCTTTAACATCATAAATCAATTCTAAAATGGCTAAGGTGTAGTTTAGTTAGAAATTTAGGGGTTCAACTTAAACGTCGATGTAGAAGATTTTCCGTACATATGTCGAAGTTGTTTTTCTACACTACAAGGAAATTAGTGTATTTTTTTTATCTCCCTCTCTCTATATATATAATCGCCAAGGTGCACTTCTTTAATGATATTTTATTAATATCTAACCAAAGATTATATGGATATTATTTTTTTTTCAACTGCAAACGTCGATGTAGAAAGATTTTTTTGTACGTACGTCAAAGTTGTTTTCCTAACGTACATATATATAGATTATTAGTCTTTTTTCATCTATATATAATTGCTTATATGATATTATTTTTTTACTCAACTGTAAACGTCGTTGTAGAAGATTTTTTCGGTACTTATGTCGAAGTTGTTTTTCTAACGTACATATAGATTAGTTTGTTTTTTATCTACATACAATAATTGCAAAGGTGGATTTTTTAAAAAAATAGTTCCGTTGATGTGAACGTCGGTATACATTTTTCCTGGTACGTAGGCTATTTTGTTTTTTATCCCTGAGGTGGATAATTTTTTAAAAAAAAACAAAATAGATCCGGTGGTTAAGGATAGTCGAGTCTTTTGATTAATGGCCAGATGTTTCGATTAACAAGAGAATTTCTTGCTTTTATCTTTTTTCTTGCGCTTCGATGAGAATTAATGTGGAGGCTCGGTTGGAGCCT
Organism: Themeda triandra; assembly: GCA_018135685.1. Taxonomy (NCBI): domain Eukaryota; kingdom Viridiplantae; phylum Streptophyta; class Magnoliopsida; order Poales; family Poaceae; genus Themeda; species Themeda triandra. Next base: position 52,206 of record JAENPR010000309.1, on the reverse strand, counting down.
CTAATTAGTAATAGTAAGATAAGATTCTATTGTTTGGGAGTTAATTTGGTTTGCCAAGCTAGGGCTTATGCTTTACGGTCTGCTTATTCTGTGATTAGTTGTTGCGGTGATAAACACATGTTTTCTTCCTGTAATCTATAAAACCAAAGTTCCTTATATGTTAGTTGATTCCAAGAGATAATGTAGCTAGAAAATGGAATATGGGGAGCAAAATATATATGTTCTATTTCATTATTAGCTAAAAGAAGTACTCGGGCATGCACTTAATGGCTGAGTAATACAGACACCGTACCTTATCGTTGAAGAGATTAAGAGCTTCGTCGGCTTCTAGAGCTTGGACGCTGACCACTTGTTTGTCTTCTTGGTTTACACAATGCATCGCTACACTTTTTTCATTTGTAATGACAATGGTCTTGCTATTATGAGTACGCTCGGACAAGGAGAAGGCGTCATTTATGGTGTCCCATTCTTCCGTGGACCACAGGCCATCAAGAACAAGCAACCATCCATCATTTTGACGCAGCAACAAGCGACACTCTTGAGTTGGGTCTCGGTCGCCTTGAAGGATAGAAATCATAGCCTGTTCCTTGCGCCAAGGATCTTTCAAGAATTCATGAAGCAGGCCCAGAGACAGCTCCGCCAGCCGGAAGGGATGGGGCACATCCACCCAGCAGTAGTGATTGAAACGGGGGTACTCCGCGTCAAGCAAACTGTCGGTGAAAGACCAACCGGCCAGTGCTGCTTTCCCACTACTAGCGATTCCCCACACTGACGCCACGGCAGGGCTACGTGGTGTCCCACCCCTCATACAGTTATCGGTTATTAGCCAGTTGTAATCCTTGCATCTTTTAACAAGACTAGGATGAGATTTGCTTTCTATCCTATCAAATAACTTTAGGCGTCTACAACCAAAATTGGGTCCCGGCAGCTGCAAGCAATAATAAAATGAGAGTGAGTAGACCTGCTTACAGCATGCATGCATGTAAATGTGTGTGTGCAAGGGAGAGAGGGGTGATACCATTTCCTCCTGGACTTCGCGGACATGGACCAATAGATCTTCATTACCAACTACACAGTGTCTGGCCACGGTTTGGTTATCCGTGACGACGACCACACAGCACCGTTTAGTAGCCTCATCCGGTAAGATGGCAGATTTTACAACGTCGTCCCAGTGGTTCGTAGACCGCAGGCCATCGATGACGACAAGGCAGTTTTTGCATTTCTGCAGAAACTTACAGCTCTTTTCAATCAACTCCTTTTCTTCCTTCGCCTTGCATAACAGATCATTAAATGATATATGATCACCGAAAGCATCGAACAATTCCTCCAAATCACAATGAAGGAACCCAGACAGAGCCAGCTGCAAGCGCGGAGAGAATTCCACCAGCCTGGACGGAACACCATTGCGGGCCAAAGGGACCCATATCAAGCTCTCGAATCTCATTGTGTCCAATACTCCCCGTTTCTGGTCCACCAAGATGCTAAGGTACGAGTTTTTGACAACACGTGATTTGCACCGACCGTGACCGTACACGGAGATCACACCACCACGCTTTATTTTCCCAATAAGTATGTCCATATAATTGTCACTCTGCCCTGCGGTGATCTGCATCAGGTAAGAAACATACTATGTAGTCAACTTGTCAAACTGAAATGCCTGCAGGTAAGGTTTTTCTGTAGGGACTACAGTAGATTACTTCCTTGAGTTGGTTATTTAAAAGCTTAAAAATTTAGACAAGTTTTTAAAAGTGAAGTGCATATGCATGGACTGTTATTTAAAAGCTTAAAGATTTAGACAAGTTTTAAAACTGGAAGTGCATATGCATGGACTTATCTTGAAATCTGTTTTAAGCTATAATATGTTCTATCTTACTATTAATAATTGGAGGCCCCAGTGGAGTCTCCCCTATTAATTATTACCATACGCGCTACAAAAAAGGAGTAATTCTTGAAATTCTAACAATAATCAGAAATATCTGCCCTTTAATTTGGTATATTCAAATTATCATTGTCAATAAAAGCCATTGGATCTATTCTGCTTCATTTATAAAAAAAATATCTGCCACCGCTGCTATTATATAAAATATATAAAGTAACCTCCTAATTAATTTTGCCTGTAAAAGAGATAATTCAAAATAACCCTCTAAATCTGTATACATATAACATCTACCATAATGAAAGATAACAAGATATCTCCTAACTTTGTGTCTAAATTAGACATGTCTGTCATTATAAAAAATAATTTTAAAATAACCACTACCATTTTTTAAAATAATTTCAAACATAATGCAAAGTAATACCAAGTTTGCACTCAAGTTAACCATATATACCATTATGAAACATAATATAAAGCAACAACTTTTATTTTGTATCAAAATAATCCACCACAACCTTTATAAAAATAAACAAAAATAACTCTCAAATAAACATGAAAATACTAATATAAGCTACCACGAAGGAAAATCAAAACCCATAAAGTAGTATATATATATTTTTTTTCTAAATCACGCAATTCTACAGCTGTTATGTGAAAAGTAAGCATACTGTTGTGTTCCACTATATAGACCAACTAGACATGTATACATGAGGATAAATATTTATCCAGTAGCTTACCAACCATGGAAAAGTATCCCCTAACAAACCAGATAGCTAGCATTGCTACCCCCATCATAGATATCACTTCAAACTCTACCATTGATCTTAAGCGACATGGTGTAGGTATTAAATGGTTGTTTGTACCATTGTAGTACTTAAAAGTGCATTCTATGACATAAAATCCTTATCTTCAAAAGGAACAAAAGAGGAGTTAATAAAAGATACAATAAGACATTTCAACTTAACTTGAAGATAAAAAAAAGTATAGCAATCAATGAGATTAAAATTGAAAAAATGTACAGTCATGGCATCATAAGATATAGGCTACAACAAGAGTCACCATAGTTTAAGTTAAAGTTTAACTAAATGCATATAGAAGATACATAGCTGTGACATGCAAAGAAAAAAGACTTGTGGATGCAAAAAAAATATAATAATTGATAAGTTTGTCATAATTGGATAGAGACTATAAAGTATTTATTATGTCTATTGTTTATGAAAACACACCAAAAGAAATTATGCAATTCAATATAAGTAATTTTTATTAGTCAATGGTGTTAAACATTAACTAATACTTAGGTCTCCTAAGATTTAAAATCCTTATTTTTAAATATTAAAAAGAGGGTTAGTAAAAGATAAAATAAACCCAAGAGTTTCAACTTAATTTTAGGAGAAAAAATTATGTAGCAATCAATAAATATGACTAAAATTTAAAAATCAAAATTTGTATTCATGACGCCATAAATATGGGAAGCCAAGGAGCCACCCTAGTTTAAGCTAAAGTTGCAAGTAAATGCATATTGAAGACACACAAAGGTGCCATATAGAGGATAAAACTGTGAATATGGATGAAAAAACATATAGATCAATAATGCTAAGTTTATCACAATTCACAACTGGATAGATACTACAGAGTATCAATTATGCCTACCGTGTTACAAAAACGATCAAAGAGAAAAAAATGTGCATTTAGCATAGGTAATTTTCTCACTAGTTAGAGGTATTAATTAATACGCCCTCTGTCCCTAAATATTAATCGCCATGATTTGTGTGCCGATAAGTTTGACTAAATTTATAGAAAATATTAGCAACATTTGTATCTCCAAAAAAGTTTATTATAAAAATAGATCCAATGATCTATCTAATGTTGTTAATTATGTATCATAAATATTAATATTTTATATATATTTAGTCAAAGTTACTTCTCGGGAAGCAAAAATGACAGTTAAAAAGAGACGGAGGGTGTAAGTAATAATGCTTATGCTTTTTAAGATTCTAGCACATGCGAGAGCATGGTTGATGGACTAGTACGTCTAATAAATGTGGGTAGTAGGGTCATTTTTCCTCTATAATAATGTGTCTAAAAAAAATCCTAGGACACGTAATTAGTATATATAGTACTAACTAATAGTAATAGCAGATAGTAGTAATAGTTAAGGCACATTTTGATGGACATCTTTATATGGAAAAAGGTCAGAAGTAACGTAACTATACTCCGGAAGGAATACTTGTACCGAGCAACAAATAAGCCATGCAAGTAATGTTGTTATTGTTTATTTTGTTCCGACTGGAGACTTACCACCTTTCTATAAAATGCACAAATAGATGGGCGTCCGTCAGAGAACCGTCCGACCTCTGACACTAGGTACGGCTCCCTCATGCACAAGATCGCATGCCGCAAGTTTTGCGTTGACACGACTATCCGGCTTCCCTTGTTATTGTCTGGCAGGTACATTCTGATGGTGTTCCACTCTACCAAATCGGATACATCTTCCAGAACAACCAGATACCTTTGCTCCTTGGTCACCTGTTGTATGAGTTCAGCCGTGCTGGTGAGACCATTATTGGTTGCTTGCTGGTGAGAGGAGCCCACGAACAAGAGTTGAGCTACCAAGGTGTCCAGGAACACCTGAAGGTTAAAAGGATGCGAAATCTTGACCCAGGCACGGCGATCGAACGATCGGTGGATTTCTCGGTCCTGGTAAGCCATGTGGATATGGTCGGACGCATAACCATAATCAGCTCCCCATAGCCAGATCACTTCAAGTTCAAGGTCATCGCCTCTTACTTGGGAGGTGATCAAATTTGTGAGGCTATCCACTTGGCGTAATCTGTGAGTCTCATGCCTCCACACTTGGCGTAGGACCTCGAATGCTGTTATTGATGATATGTTGGCGATGGTCAACGGCGTCGTGATGGCCGCCTTGCTGGAGTCCAAGCCAGAGCTCGAACCGGAGTCGTCGCTGTTGAAGATGTTGTAGCGTGCACTGCGTTGGCTCACATCATGGACCCTAGCCTTCAGCAGCTTCATCTCGGCGACAGCCTCGTCAAGGTGCCGTGGCGGCACCAAGCGCTGTGGCACCGCCCACGATGGCACCACCAGGCGCCACAAGCATGAACACAGCGACTTGTCCTTGTCGAGGTGGGCGACGAACTCGACCCAGTCTTCTACGTCAAAGGCCAGGTCGCGGAGCTGCCGTACCCAGGCCCTCACCACCTCATTCTTCTTGGCGCGCTCCTTGTTCGCGACCTTGAGGAAGGACTGCATCATCTGGAACTCACCGGTGATGAACTCTAAGTCCTGCTGCACTCCTTCCTTGAGCTTCTCCTCTTCCTCTATCGCCCACTGGATCCGACTCAGTGCCCCCTCCACCACCGTCTTGGTCAGCCCAAGTGCCAATTCGGCCATGATGGACTTGTCTACACCAGAGCAAAAATAAGCAGTCGTTCATTCTTGAGGTCATGAATGGATCCAAGAAATTTATTTATATTCCAATTGTAGTGCAAGTAATCCATTATAAATTTGTCATTATGTGGTTGAGATAGCCATATGAACAAGAATTTGCACTAACAATATTTACGAGAATTCTATATTTTGAATTTTCCTCTAACCTAACTTACATTGATATTTACAAGAACTGTGTACTATGAATATAAGTATTTATGAAAATTTTGAACTATGCTTGACGATTAAAAATAATAAGAATGATCGAAATTACCATAACATCAGTATAAAGTTACATCATATTTACGAGAATTCTCTTTACGCCAATACTAACAATATTTAGAAGAATTTTCACTAATAATATTTACGAGAATTCTATATTGTGAATTTTCCTCGAACATAATTTACACTGGTATTTTCGAGAAATAGGTACTATGAATATAAGTATTTACGATAATTTTGGACTATGGTTGGCAATAAAAACTAATAAGAATTATCAAAATTACTGTAATGAAGATAGGGAGCTACCACATTTTTGGATAATGGTATTCTAATGCTACTCAAATGAAGAGCCCAATAGGTTGGTAAGTAAGTACAATAATTTGAATGGCTCAAATCAATAATTTAGTTAGGGCGTAACCAAAATTTCTCCTCAAATGATTTATTACATCCATTCTGAGTAGACCGCCTTTGTAAAACCAAGAACATTGAGATACAAGAACTTTTTAATGAACTATATGTGTCCTTTATGTCTGGTTTCCGATGAATTTGCATTTATTAGATTTTGAAGGGAGAAATCCATTTTGTATCCATTCAACTATGGTCGAACTATGGGTTTGGCCTCTCCGCCTCCGTGCCATGTGTCTTCGGAGATGTGGACCCTGCACCGTGATCCCACACCCGAATTAAATTGCATGGACCCGAGGCAGTTGCGGATCCAGGATTTGAACCTAGGGTATGCCTAGCAAAAATATCTCGCAATCAATATGGTGTATAATCTAAAGATATAATCTATATTTAGCGGATACCATACGCAGTTGAGCACCAGTCGAGAGGAGATATAGTTTGGGGACTAAAATACTTAAGAATGTTAGACTTTTAAGTTGGACTTTCTAAATCTAACTAGTAATAATAATTTTGGTTAAAATCTAGGGCAGTCCTCGGACTACCTGAAATTAGGCTGCGTCTGCCCATGCACAGGGTCCAAATCTCTCACATGGACTCCTACCCTTGATGAATGACACATGTCCCTAAAATTAATCAAATGGTTGATCTGCTGATCTAAATAAGGTAACGCTTTGTGGGACCATATTTGTGCATGTAATTGATAGATTTGTTGACCACATGATTTGTGTAAGATGTCACGTGTCGTTCATCAAGGGTAGGGGTCCATGTTAGAGATTTGGACCCTGGGTCTTTGCCCTGCCGTCTCCGTCGCCTGCTGACTGCTGTTGCGGCAGGTGTGGTGGACGAGAGTAGGATTCTTTTCTTCGGTCGTGAAAGGAAATAAAGAAATTAGAGGGTGAAATTAGGGGCGATGGGATCATGGAATTAGCCGACATCTGATAGATTTCAAGCGGAGCTGAGAAGCATGCAAGCCGCGTGGCAGGTATAGACGCTCGCCAGGCTGTTCTAGATTGGGACCGGCCATAGAATAATTTATTTTGTAGCCAGCTATAGAAAAATAGTTCCATATATAGAGAGACCGTAGAATTACTTCTTCTATGGTCACCTTGATTTACGATAATGTTTATACTGATTTACGATAATGTGAATATATTCTCACTAAATATTAGAGTGAATAAATTTACACACCTATGGACCTTAATCCCACTTTTATGGGCTATGGTATGTACTATGTAGTACCTTGATCTGGTGGTGAAGAAACAAATTAAATATAAAATGAAAAAGAATGTTTAGATCCTAATAATATCATAGCTCGAGCAAGAGATTCGATCAAAAGTGCTCCAGAAAGGTGACAAGCAGGCAGGGAATGAGCACTAGCTTACCTTCAAATACAGTGGCTAGCAGCAGGATTCAAAGGTGCGCCTGAAAGGGCCGGCCGGGGAACGAAGAACGCAGGGCGAGTTGAGTTGGATCATATCTGCAGCTGCTTGCAGGGAGCCCTTTCTTATAGTCGAGAAAACAAGGATGTACTCGTAGCATTACTTCAGAGAAGGCACGGCACCTCCGCGCTGATAGCTACATATGGACAACTGTACAAGACGCGCTGCGCCTCCGAGCAAGCGTGAACGGCAAGGACAGGGGATGGGCGGCATGAAGGGGCCCGTGAAATTTAAGGGGTGGGAGAAGCTGGTAGGGAGCGGCACAAGCTGACGACCACCACCGTACCACTGCAAGCAAGCAGCTATCCACGTTGCGCGACGATCGGACACGGGAGCCACGGGGTGGACGATCGGACACGAGCCTGGGGGTGGATGGATCTCCGTGAACTTTAGTCCCTGTCACATCAGAAGCTTATATCAATTAGAAGAACAAAACATGAGCTCGTTTTTAAAACTAAATGCATAAGTTGTGACTAATTCACGAGATGAATCTATTAAGCCTAATTAATCCATGATTAGTATATATTTACTGTAGCATCACATACTAATCATGGATTAATTAGGCTTAATAGATTTGTCTCATGAATTAGTCACAACTTGTGCAATTAGTTTTTTAATTAGTTCATGTTTAGTCCTAGATCCAAATTAACATAATGTGCCTTTGTTGAAAGCGTATAGAAATACGTGAGCTTTTAAGTAGATGACTTTATATCGCATAATACAGCAAAGGCACAGCGCGACTTAAGGAGAGAGAATGAAAAAAAGAGACAATATTTATTAGGCAAAGAAACCTGCACTGTATAAGATAGTTTCTACGGATAGTTTCTTGTTAACGTGGCCGCTATGAATACCGTGCAAAGTTTCAACCATTGAACTACCCTAAGCAAGCAAGCTCACGTGTAACCACACTACAAGAATGTAGTAAATTACAGACATATATGCGATACAAAGTCATACTTATGTACTTCAAAGCGCTCACGTATTTCTATAAAGATAGCTCCTCCTGGCGACTGATCAAAGGATTCTCCTGTAGGACTGGCCACAACATACTGGACGTTTACAACACACGCACACAAACCCATATGAACGCACGCATGCACGCAAACCCTACCCATATGAGCACCTCCAAAGATCGAGCCGGCAAATCCTCAAGATTGACGAAGTCACCTCGTGCGCCTCGCTGTCAACGGGAACTCGTGCGCCTCGCTGTCAACGGGAACGTCACCTATCACTGAAAGCACAAATGCCGTTAAATCCTAAAATATTCGCTCCCACATAGAGTCGAACCCAGGACTTCAAGTGCTATTGAGACGCTTGTAACCACTTGACTATAGGCCCTTTGTCTGTAAGCCTCATCAAAAAATGCTTATGTGGCAGCCTACTAAATGCCAATAAAATTCCTAGTGAGACTGACCTAATAGATCCATCTAGCAGCGACCGATCCCTGTACCCTTTGCCGTTCATCCTGATACATGTCAAAATTAATTGAAATTAAAATTAATTACTGACTGCTTTAAGATGTGCTGCAAATTTTCCAAGATGACTACCCGCAAAATTCTTTTTTCAGTTTTTATTATCACATCAGATTTTCATGGCCAGATGTAATCACACTAAAGTAACAAGCACTGCGCCCATCATATACTATTACCCCTCAATTTTAAATTATAAGACATTTTGGTTTTTTCAAGATACATAGCTTTTGCTATACACTTACATATACACTATATCAACATATATAATAAAAATATTATATCTCAAAAAACAAAACACCTTATAATTTGGAACTAGTTAGAGACTGCAGTGGTGACTTGATGTTAATTCAAAGCAGATGTGCTAGAAAAGAAGATAATTTTTTAAAAAAATATAATGTAATTAGAATCATTTAAGCTTAAGTTTTGTAAACACTAATCACAATCTCTAATAATAGACATTGGGTTTAATTTGTTTTATAGAAAAAATACCAACCTTTATCATTATGAAAAAATATATAAAATATTCTCTCTAATTTTACATCCTAATTATCTCTCTGTAAGAACAATTGGGAACGGCTGGCTGACCGAATAGGTCAGTGCAGGCTCAGTACCTACCCCTGGGGTGGTCAAGGTTCAAGTCCTGAGGGACTCACTCTCGTGGCTTCGCGGGGGAGGCGGGGCTCCCTCGTCTTCTCTGTTGTAAAACATACGGACTTTGTCCTAGAAAGAAAGGAGAAGAAAAATCCCAATCCTAGTCCATTTGTATGTGGGCTCTTGCCAAAACTCTTAGACTTTAGCAGGACTATATATATACGTGGGAGATCTATGTTGTAATTACTGATATTGAGAGGAACATAAAGAATAGTCTCCCTATCTCTTATGTCTATTTGCTCTACTTTCATCTACTATGTTAATCATAAGAGGCGGAGAGGGAAAAGGTCCTAACCGCTAGCGATGTGTTATATAATCTACTCCACATCCAAAGCACAGTTCTATGGTTAGCTCATCTCACCGAACTGCGGTGCCGCTGTGTATGGGGGACAGGGGTTCGGGAGTTTTCTCGATCTGTATGAGAAGATCTTATTTTTAAGCCGGAATACCCGGAGACTGTCTAGCCATTGCGGATTGAGTTTTTTTTTTTAGGGAACAATTGAATCGAGAACATAGCATGTTGTGTTTGTGTTGGTCTATAACCGCTGTGTTCAGCTGGTGTGGTGAGATGAGATCGTGTAGTCGCAAGGAGGAGATGCACAGACGACGATGCATCCTGTGCTAAAGTGTACTCGTACGAGATGCCGAAGTTGGGGCCACGCATGCTGCAGAGAACAGGATGCCGTCCGTGTGGTGACCTGAAGATCTTTATGGCCCTAAAGATGCTTCCACTACAGGCCATGGGACTGATAAAGATGGAGGTAGGTGCATCACGAGCAGTGACCATCACGTACGTCCACATATGGATGTGGATGAGCAAGCGCGGTCTACAGTAGTATGTTTATGGTCCCCTCACAAGAGGGAACATCTTTTTTGGCGACACGAATAAAGTTGGATGGGGCGCTAGGCATCATCCACGCGGAGCATCTATCTGCACGGCAGACGGCGCGTCGTCCCCTTGGGACCGGCAATTATGCTCAACTAGCATGGCCGATGCTCGTCATAAAGTAAAGTCCTCTTGCGCGTGATTTGATGCAAGAATAAGAATATGAGTCCCACACCGGCAGACTTGCGTTGATCCGTCAAACATTGTTTGGAATGGAATTCAAGGATCCGGTTGGGCCTGCGTGCTTCGAGTGTAGTGCTTCGTGAGCCAGTTGTAATAGTGGGATTCAATGGGCTGCTACGTTCAGCCATTTCATGCATGCACATAAAAAAACATAAATTAACTAACCTTTTTTCCTATTCATTTACTGCACGTACATATCACTCTTTGCAACGAGAGAAAACGGGTGTGTATGTTTCGACCATCACACACACGTAACCGACCCTAAATAAATAATAATTACAAGCACTATTTATATACTAGTGTTAACACGGGCAGCTTGTCGTTTCAAATCAAACAAATTTAATACCCACTTGTGTCATGGAGCGCTCGTATTGCTGCAAACTTGTTTAGCTTCGTATGAATGAACTAGTAGTAGTTAATTAAGCCGTCGACCCAACGAAAGTGGGAACAACATGCGCTACCCTGTCTTCACAAGCCTAAAGCAAGAGAAGCAATCGACGACATCCTTGAATATAGTGGGCCTAATTAATTTATAAGCCACTGGGCTGACGGCTCATGAGACATGGAGCCCATACAGTAATGTACGAGCCACTGGTCCATGCAATGCGGAAAGTCAATTAAGCGACCAGTCGAGTCGTGGCCCTGCTCCAACGCGCGACTCTTGGCCACGACGGGCTGGCCCAGCAGACTGCACCGCCCCCATCCAACGTTGCGGCCTTTTCTTACACCCGAGGCACCCAACGCTGCTTCTTACCCCTTTTGTTTCGTGGTGGCGTGATGAGGGCGGCGCAGCTGGCGGCGACTCCGGTCAGGCGCACGGCAAGGCGGAGCAGCTGGCGCCGGTGCCCGTGGCTGGTGTCCTCCATCAGCTCGCCGCGCCGCAACCCGGAGAGTAGACTACGCTCGGTCGAGCACCACCTGGGGCCTAGCATCCTTGCGACCAGCTCTGGCACGGCGTTCACCCTCCAGGGCCGTCTCAACAATTTGAAGGGCCCTTGGACAAAGTAAAGGTCCAGGTCCAACAAAAGCTAACATGTATCATATATTTAGTTGATAAAAGATATCGAAAGTACAATAAAGAAATTAAAAGAACTGTAAAATAATGTTGAGGAATAGCATGGAATGATGAAAATTTAAAACAAATTACCTGCAGCCTGGAGGCCTAAGCACTCGGCAATCCCATGTCCCTACTCCCTGTGCCCTCAACCACTCCCTCATCACTGGATGAATGGATCAACTGCGCATGCAAAATCGCTGCTCGCTTGATGCCTGTACATGAATTGGATCGGAAGGACAAGAAGCAAGAAATCAAGACGTCTAAGGAGCCTACCGTCTCCATCCTATTCATCCTTCCTCGGCGCTGCAGCGCCTGCTGCCGGTGGGAGACAAAGACGAGATGTCGCAGATGAAGACAGCCGCAGCAGATCGTGCGTAGCCGACACGCGAATAGAAGGGCAGCAGGTGGTAGGCACGCGTAAAGAAGCTGAATCGTCGACTGGACCCGGACGTCGGGCCTGATCGAACAATACCGCCCTGTTGTGCTAGTGGACCAAAATACTGAAACGGATATATATATATATATATATATATATATATATATATATATATATATATATATATATATATATATATATATATATATATATATATATATAGGGAGCTACTATTTAGTCCCCAGGGGACTGATTATTATTTAGTCACGGAACCAGGGGCGTCCCCGGTCCGCCCCGAGCCCAGCGCGCGTCCTTGGTCCGACCCGGCCACCCATGCTCGCGCCCGTGTCCGCACGAACGAAAGACAAATCCGAGACCGCTGATTGCGGTTCCACTTTGATGAGAGAACCGCCTCTGACCCCGCGACTGCGCCGAGATTCCGCCGCGGTCGCCTCCAGACCGCCGCGACGCGCCTCCAGACCATAGCGAGAGAAACGTCGCTGACCAGGCAAGAACGCCGAGCAGACCCACGATTTCGCCAATTCGGGCGCCCCGCGTGGAACCAGCGACGCCGGGCGGTGTGCGCTCCAGGCGACATCGCCGAGGTCTCCTTCGCCGCGCGTGGAACCGCGACGCCGGTTTCCCCCAGCTCGCCGCCCTCTCTGCCGCTCGAGCCCAGCTCGTCACGACCTCGGCCCACCTTCTAGGCCGCTCGAGGGCCCTCCTGGCGCAGGAGACGATAAGTCAAGGAGCGGCCATGGCGGTGGCTCCGGCACCTCGCGTCGCTGTTGACGCAGTTGAGGGTCGGCACCGACGGTTGCTGCTTAGTTCGGCACCGGCGAGCTCGCCGTACCTAGGGCCGCCGTCCTACCCGCACCTACACGGACGTGGCCTCTGCGATGGATCTCTCTGCACCACGGTAAGCTGCTTGCCCGTCCTTTTCCCTAAACTTCAGAATGCGTTGGATCTTGGCCCTAAAATCTTAGGCAATTTCTCTGCCTCATCTGGATTCGGAGGTGGGCACAGGCATGTTTGATCCGGCGGAGAATAACTGAGGCAGATCGTTAATCAAGCCCAAGGTAACATCTCTTCAGCCCCTCATTTTTTTATTCAGTTATTTGATTTATTATACCACTGCAGCTATACCTGCTGCTGATTACAATGTGATATATACATTTTATTTTGCTAATTTTCCTTCCACACAAATGATAGGTTTAGTTTCCTACACACATCAGATTAGTACCTAGACACGAATCCCCTCTGCATCCCTGCTCCTGTTTCCATCTTGGATTTTTGTTTGGGGGAATTATGGGGGGATAAGTTCATGATATGTACATTTTGGAGTGAGATTGTGCTTTGGATTGAGATTGCCCAGTATCTATTGGAAGGGTGAATATCAATATTATTATTTCTCGAAGACGTCATGCTCTGTCCCTCATCATCCCATTCCTGTATGTATGGATACTGAACCACCAAGAAATATCTTGGCTGAATAGGATATAGAGGCTATTATGATGTAGATTTATCATGCATCTAGTTGTCCACAAGTTCAGGTGACATATTTATTAATTTGTTTGTACTTGTAAATCCTTTTTGGATCCATTTATTTGCACGCTATCATCTCCCATGGAATGGAGTTTTATGCCATCCGTTACTCCCTAAACCATCCATTATTCAACCATTGATTTGCATGCTTGTGTTGGACTTTGCATACACAAAATAGGATTAAGGGTAAGAGTAAAGGAACATGTGCCATGTTCTCTCAGAGTGGCAAATGTTTTGAAACATCTGAAGCTGTCCTGGTGAGTTAAGCCATTGTCTCACCCTCTGGAATTTTCTAGTACTTCTAGAAACTGCAGGATTAAGCCACCGAATCCCCAAACAAATAAAGCAAAGGGGCATGGCCGTACTGCAATGTTAACAGGGCAACATGGAGTTAGTATTTTCTAAATGAGTAGACAAAATTAGATACGGTCATTCACAGCTTATCTAATCTTGTTTATGATTTTTTTAAAAAAAAAATTATATGTATATGATCTTATGCATGGACAGATAGTTAGACAACATTTTAATGTGCATGGATTTTAAATTTGGCTATCCTATACCAGTATTCTTTCATTGCACTTTGGATTATCCTTTTGTCAATTATTCATGTGAACAGGAATCTTCTGTCATATTGCAGAACGCTTTCGACTTTTGACCATTTCTGATTAAATTGTCAAGCGATTTTTAGTTTCCTACTCTATTTATTTGTAGGGTTCTGGAGTTTGTAGATAGCAATATGAATATTCCATGTTTTTTAGCTCAAAATACTAGGTTCTGGAGTTTGTAGATATCAATATGAAGATTCCTGCTGGCCTGCTTGGAGCTGGTTGGTGTGCCTGTGCAATGTTAGATTATCATGACAGTGGTTGCAAAACCTCGTCTGCTTCAAAAATTTGCATGCGGCGAGATTGAGTTTTTATGCGCCAAAATTCATCTGTGTTGCACTTTCCAATTTGATTCATGCTTGCTTCCTTTTTCAGATTGTGGACAATCAACGTGCAGTTGGTAGGATGTTCAGGGGCATATTTGACCAGAACCTAGAGAATCCATCATTTTTTGCAGGCGGTGTTGGAAGAAATGTAAGGTGAGCCATGGTTGGATTTAGAGGCTGTTGTCTTGGTAGAGCAGTGGCAGGAGAAGCCACAATCTTGCCACCTTCATAAATTGTATTCCTCATGTACTCTGTTCCTAGTTAGCTTTGTGCCAATTGTTGGTCATTGTGGTTAATTCTAAAAATGCTGCACTCATGTGAATAGTTTAAGTGTACTGAATTAGTCCACTCCATGCCAATGTATATTGATGGCCTCTCTCTATCATGTTTTCTCCATTGTTACTGATTGGATCAGGATCCTTTGATTGCGCTCATATTCATGTGCCATGGTAGTTGATATTGTGATATGATTTCGCTTGTGTCTTGATTTGTAGTTTCGCTTGACAGGGTGCTGGCAAATCTATAATAAGTTGAACTCTAAATTTTCTCTGTTGAATCTGGGGCTCGGATGAACTATATTCAATTTAATTCTCATATTAAACGTCCATTTATTTGGCAATTTGCATATCAAATATTGTTGCTTATATGATGAGATGGAAGTATGGAACTTAGGTGTGTTTGGATCACTACCAGACATTGCCATGTTTTTTTTCTTGAACACACAGGAAGATTCGTATCATTTCATTAATAAGAAGAAAATGGTGGTGGCGGCGAGGTCGATTGGAAGGGCAATGCTCAGCAAGTGGCCTGCTGAGTCCCACGCCCCGCCCTGGTGCTCCCATCAGGGCACCGGTTCCTCCCCTCGCCACTCATGCTCCAAGGCCCCTGCAGCGCAAAACTCACCCTTCAGGTCCTTCTCTTCCTTAATGAGCTTTTTTATTTTCCTTGCATTTCTTCTGTGCAGCAGAAGCAGCTAATACTTGTTGCGGAAGGTTTTTCAGATCGATGGTACCGTGTTAGCACCACCAGAAATGGCATCCTGGCCGAAGCCCAGGAGGCCTCTCTCGTGGCTCAACTTCAAGTGGCTGCAAGACTTCAGCATCCTGGGTGCCGGCATGGACGATGGCCAGAGCATCGTCTTGCTGCAGGATGCCTCATCACCAGCTAATAGTACTTCTCAGGTTCCGTCCACAATTCCACATGACATGCACCTGCGTCACCATGGTGGATGTGCACCTGTCTCGGGCGGCGGCTGCGCCCGGGGCCACTGTTGTAGGGCCGCTTTGCTGGAACTCCTACAGGCGCGGGGCACGATCGAGCCGCTCAGCGTCAGGTGCCTGCAGAGGAGCGACCGATACACGATGCCTCTCACCCAGCCTTTTAACTGCATATGCTGGGTCATGTAATTTGCATGGTGGTTTTTTTACAATTCAATGAAAAAAGAAGGCAGATTGAACTGTATACTTAATCAAATGTAGTAATTGATAATCCTTGCATTCAAAATCAAAATAAGGCGCAGCTTAATCTTTGGCTCTGTTTGGAACCAAGTAAAATCAGATTTCTCGTCATTTATCGTGACAATTTACTAGAAGTCTGCCAAACGCACAGAAATATATTGGGTCACAGAGACCGCACCATGTTTACATATTTCTCTATAAACTTGATAAAAAACTAGAGAAGATACAAAACCAAAACAACTTGAAAATTAGAACTGATGGACGGAGTACCAGACCAAGAATAAGAGGTTTGAAAAGGAAAGTAATGCAGTAACCAAATAGCTGAGATACTCTCCAGCACATGTATAGTTACAATGTACTGTTGGAGGGAAGAACAAAGGCTCCCACTCGGCTCAAATAACCTAACACTACCGGAATCGGCCTATTTGCCGATGGCCGCGTAGTTTGCCGATGGCAACGTGGTCAGCCATCGGCAAACTAAAGGCTTTACCGATGGCAAGGTGCGGCCACCGGCAAACCGGTATTTGCCGACGGCCCAGCCATCGGCAAAGCACGGCCATGGGCAAAGCCTTACTTTGCCGGTGGCCAGGCCATCGGCAAACCTCGGCCATCGGCAAAGCCCAATTTCTACCGATGGCCGGGCCACCGGCAAAGGCCGGCCATCGGCAAAATTGGCCCAGGGCCGACGTCGTCCGGTGCCGGCCGACGCCGTGCCTTTTGCCGATGCATGGCCGAGCCGTCCGGCCATCGGCAAACCAGGGCCACGAGGCTGCCTCCGGAGCTGCCGGGCCCACGAGCTTTGCCGATGGCCGGCCATCGGCAAACTATATTTTACGGCCTTCCTGTGCCGTCGGCAAAGTTTGAATTTTTTTGATTTTTTCTTCCGGTTTTTTCGGTAATTTCCTACACCAAATACAACCCACCTGCAAAAATTGGGACCATTTTGAGTTTTTTTGCTATATTTCGTGAATTATTTCTATTTCTTTGCAATTTTCCGGCGACTCCAATTTTGAACTGCAGGTACATGAAATAATAGAACTTTTTGATTCGAAACATGGTATTCATGATGCTCGGAGTATGTTGAGGCCGTATCCAGGAGCTCGCAAGAAATTACGACCATGTTGGCGTCATAACGTGGGGAGTCACGTGCACGAAAAGTGTTTTTAAATTATATAAAATCCAAACGAAGTCCGAAATTGACGAAACTTGACGAGTTGTGTGGCCATGGCTTGTGGAGATGTCTGGGTTTTGGCCATCCGACGTCACAAGTTGCTCGAAACTTTTTTAAATTTTTATCGCAGACTCCGCATGCGATGGCGAGACAACTCGTCAAGTTTCGTCAATTTCGGACTTCGTTTGGATTTTATATAATTTAAAAACACTTTTCACGCACGTAACTCCCCACGTTACGACACCAACATGGTCGTAATTTCATGCGAGCCCGGATACGGCCTCAACATACTCCGAGCATCATGAATACCATGTTTCGAATCAAAAAGTTCTATTATTTCATGTACCCGCTCAAAATTGGAGTCGCGAAAATTGCAAAGAAAAAGAAATAATTCACAAAATATAGCAAAAAAACTCAAAATGGTCCCAATTTTTGCAAGTGGGTTGTATTTGGTGTAGAAAGTTACCGAAAAAACCGGAAGAAAAAATAAAAAAAAAAATTCAAACTTTGCCGACGGCTCCGGAAGGCCGTCGCAGTTACTTTGCCGATGGCCGGGCCCGCATGGCCATCGGCAAACCCGGTGGCCCCGGCCGGTTATGAGGCCGCCACGTGGACCGGTTTGCCGATGGCCGTGGCCATCGGCAAACATGTTTTTTTAAAAAAATAAAAACTTTTACAAGGCTGAGGGCCAGCCGGCCCAACCCTAACCCCTTCCCCATCCCCGCGCCCGACCCATCCATCGCGCTCGCGCCGCCGATCTCGTCGCCGCCTTGCGCCGCCGCAGCTCCGTCGCCGCTGCAGCTTCACCGCGCCGCCCCATCTCCACCTCGCCAGCGCCGCCGCATCTCCGCCTCTCCGCCGCCGCATCTCAGCCGCTCGCGCCGCCGCCGCTCGAGCGCGTGCTCCCCGTGCTCCGCCGCCGCCATTCCTCTGCTCCCCGTGCTCCGCCGCCGCCACTCCTCTGCTCCCCGTGCTCCGCGCGCGCCACTCCTTCGCTCCCCGCCGCGGCCCCGGGCCGCCGCCACTCCGACTACCGAGGACCGCGCCGGCCGACCGGTGAGGAGCTCGGGCTCCTCTCTCGCCGAGCTCCCCTCTCGTCCCGAGCTCGCTCTCCCCCAACCCAACCGGCCACAGGAAGAAGAAGGAAGGAAGAAAAAGAAGGGGAGGAGAAAGAAGAAGGGAAAAAGGAAGAAGAAGGGAGGAAGAAAGAGAAGGGGAGGAGAAAGAAGAAGGGAAAAAGGAAGAAGAGGAAGGAGAAGGAAGAAAGGAAGGAGGAAGAAGAAGAGGAGGAGGGGGAGGAGGAGGAAGGACCTCGGACCGACGACCTTCCGTACCATTCGTCCACGCCGTCGTCCTTGCGCGTCGCCGACGAAGAAGGTAAAGCCCTAGGGTTATCGGCCTTCGTGTCGATGTGTTAAACCCGGCCTTCGTGCCGGGTTTGTGGATGTGATGGCCATCGTGCCGCAAATGTGGACGCTGGCCTTCGAGCCAGCGGTTTTTCTTGCAGGTTTTGGAAACCTCCCCGTATAGGGGAGGTTATGCTGAAATTTTCAACTAATAGTGATGCCCTTCTTGTTTTGCAGAGCAGGACTTGTCGGAGGGGACCTTGATCGTGTACGTCCCGCCGACACCTCCACCTCCACCGTCGTCGATTCGGCTACGATAGCAAGGTATATGAACCCTTCTCTTCTGGTCGGCCTTCGTGCCGTTGTGATGTCGGCCTTCGTGCCGCTGTGTTTATCGGCCTTCGTGCCGCTATGCTTATCGGCCTTCGTGCCGTGGTGGTTGTTGGCCTTCGTGCCATGTTTTTTGCAGGTTTTGGAACCTCCTCGTGCAGGGGAGGTGCTGCCGAAATTTTGAGTGGATACTAATCTTTTTTCTCTTTTTGTAGGAGGAGGACCTGTGGGGGGTACTCAGTGACGACGATCTTCTTCGTGGGCGTTGCGGGTCTTCCTGCACCGTGTCGACTCTCCACCGGCCCGTTACCCGCCTTTGCGCCGCCACCCTAGGTAACCGAGTTAGGCGTCTCCCATCCGAAAGGGATTCGCGGTCGTTGGTATGCGGATCAGTGCATATCTGCGACGGTGTCTCTTTCGGATTGTCCACGTTTTTTGGACAGCCCGAGGATGCGTAGAGGGGTTAGCTTCCATGTTCCGCCCCCGTTCGAGTCGGAGTTTCGGCAGCCCCTCCCCGTTGTTCTCCGGATACACACTCTCCCTGTCGGGACGTGTATCGGGAGGACAGCGGGGAGGTGCTGCCAAAATTCCGTCTCGGACGGGAGCGGAGCATGGAAGCTAACCTCATCTACGCATCCTCGGGTGGGATTAGGACCTATCCTTCACCTATTAGATGGTAGGAACGCCTTGTAGATGCAGCTGTTGGTTCTATTACTCGCTTACGTTGGCGCATGACAGAGGATGGCTGATCGTGAGTGGATGTACACGGGGTTCAAAGACAAGACAGAGGAATGGGTAAAGGGGACCACTACTTCTTAGAGCAAGCATTTGGCCCAAATTCGCTAAAGGGGCGATTCGGGTGTGGTGTCCCCGTAGCAAGTGTAAGAACGACAAAAAGAAAGAGAGGCGGCCGATGTACCATGATATTTGGAAGAACGGATACGTTCCAAACTATACCCGCCGGATCCTCCATGGGGAACGCCAACGGCTTAGGAGGCGGTGGTGAGACCGGACCTCGAGGGGTTTGATGCGATGCGGAATGGCGTAGACTTGCCGGCGTACATTGATGAAGCGCCGTTCGTTCAAGGAATGGAGGTGGAGGAAGAAGATCCAGAGGAGAGCGCAAAGGCGTACTACACCATGATGGAGGCGGCACAACAGCCCCTTCACGCGAACACCCACATTTCTAAACCGGATGCCATTTCACGCCTAATAGGGTTGAAGTCATCACCGGGCATCGCCGAGAAGGTTTTGATCTCGTGTTGGCGATCACGGGCTGCTTCCGGAGCTTCACCGCTCCCGAAGAGCACGTACGAGTCACAGAGGCTCCTTCGAGCACTCAAGATGCCGGATGACCCGATCCAAGCTTGTAAGAATGGGTGTGTCCTGTTCCGGGGAGACCACGAGACAGCAACACACTGTCCGAAGTGCAAAGCCTCTAGGTACGTGGTGGTAGAAGGCAGTGATGGCAATAAGAAACAGTCTAAGATCCCCGAGATGGTCATACGGCACCTTCCTGTACTACCGAGGCTGCAACGGCAGTACATGACAGAGGAGTCCGCGAAACAAATGACGTGGCACAAGAATGGCAAAAGATACAGTGACAAGATGCAGCACCCAGTGGATGGTGATGCATGGAAGCACTTCGATGCCATGAATCCTGGCAAGGCCGAGGAGGCTCGGAATGTACGCGTAGCGCTGGCAACAGATGGGTTCAATCCGTTTGGAATGATGGCGGCCCCTTACACTTGTTGGCCAGTGTTCGTGATCCCCTCAATCTTCCCCCCGGCGTCATGTTCGAACCCAAGAACGTGTTCTTGACGCTGATAATACCTGGACACCCGGGCAACAATATGGGCGTGTTCATGCAGCCAGTGTGGGATGAATTGCACAAAGCTTGGGAAGATGGGGTACTGACGTACGACCGAGCTATAAAGACGAACTTTACGATGCATGTGTGGTACCAGTACTCAATGCATGACTTCCTGGCGTATGGCTTATTCAGCGCGTGGTGTGTTCACGGGAAGTTCCCTTGCCCAACATGCAAGGCAGATGTGATGTTCACCTGGCTGGCCAAGGGTGGGAAGTATTCTTCTTTCGACAAACATCGTCAATTCGTAGAGGAGGACCATGAACTGAGACAAGATAAAAAGCACTTCACGAAAGGTGTTCAAGTCACCGGCCCCATCCCTCAGGAAAAGAGCCCAGCTGACATCCTTGCACAGATAGAGGCTCTCGAAATTGATGAAGAGAATGGTGGTGGTTTTAAAGGATATGGTACTGACCACATGTGGACTCATATATCGGGCTTGACTAGGCTCCCCTACTACAAGGACCTTCTTCTTCCACACAACATCGATGTAATGCACACAGAAAACTATGCCATAAATTACATTCTTAAGTACTACAATGACATAAACAGTTTGAAACGTGCACCACATTAACCAAAATTGATGGTAGAGTTTGAAGTGATATCTAGAATGTTGCTAACCTGGAGAGAACATTAATATTTAAGCCATAAATTAATTGTTTACTCTAAAGTAATCCCAAGGGCCAGGAAGATGCATTTAAATTTAGTTATCAATAGGTTATGTGTGAAATAATAAGTTATACTATCAACATAGATAACATTTTAGTCAAAATATAGTCCCTCCATTCTAAATTATAAGTTGCTCTAGCCTTTCTAGGTAATAGCTTTTGCTATACATTTATGTCTAGATACATAGCTTGACTATGTACCTAGAAAAATTAAAACGACTTATAATCTTGGATGGAAGGAGTACAATATATCTAAAGTAAAAATTTATAGGAATTTGTCATTGTTAGTAATATAGATTTAAAACATTTGTTAGGATCATTAATATATGAGTTTATAAGGAAATATTTTTCATAATTGCTGAGATAGAACATATATATTTTTTCATAATCAGCTCCTCATTTTTTTATTCAGTTATTTGATTTATTATACCACTGCATCTATACCTGCTGCTGATTACAATGTGATATATACATTTTATTTTGTTAATTTTCCTTCCACACAAATGATAGGTTTAGTTTCCTACACACATCAGATTAGTACCTAGACACGAATCCCCTCTGCATCCGTGCTCCTGTTTCCATCTTGGATTTTTGTTTGGGGGAATTATGGGGGGATAAGTTCATGATTTGTACATATTAGAGTGAGATTGCGCTTTGGATTGAGATTGCCCAGTATCTATTGGAAGGGTGAATATCAATATTATTATTTCTCGAAGACGTCGTGCTCTGTCCCTCATCATCCCATTCCTGTATGTGTCGATATATTAGCTTCAGGACTACTGAACCACCAAGAAATATCTTGGCTGAATAGGATATAGAGGCTATTATGATGTAGATTTATCATTCATCTACTTATCCACAAGTTCAGGTTACATATTTATTAATTTGTTTGTACTTATAAATCCTTTTTGGATCCATTTATCTGCACGCTATCATCTCCAATGGAATGGAGTTTTAAGCCATCCGTTACTCCCTAAACCATCCGTTATTCGACCATTGATTTGCAAGCTTGTGCTGGACTTTGCATACACAAAATATGATTAAGGGTCATAGTAAAGGAACATGTGCCATGTTCTCTCAGAGTGGCAAATGTTTTGGAACATCTGAAGCTGTCCCGGTGAGTTAAGCCATTGTCTCAACCTTTGGGATTTTCTAGGACTTCTAGAAACCGCAGGGTTAAGCCACTGAATCCCATAAAGCAAAGGGGCATGGCCGTACTGTAATGTTAATCTGTTGCAATATGGCGTTAGTATTTTCTAAATGAGTAGACAAAATTAGATACGGTCATTCAAAGCTTATCTAATCTTGTTTATGATTTTTTTTAAAAAAATATATCTATATGATCTTATGCAGGGACAGATAGTTAGACAACAATTTAATATGCATGGATTTTAAATTTCGCTATCCTATACCAGTATTCTTTCATTGCACTTTGGATTATCCTACTGTCAATTATTCATGTGAACTGGAATCTTCTGTCATATTGCAGACCGCTTTCGACTTTTAACCATTTCTGATTAAATTGTCAAGCGACTTTTAGTTTCCTACTCTATTTATTTGTAGGAAAATACTAGGTTCTGGAGTTTGTAGATAGCAATATGAAGATTCCTTGTTTTTTAGCTCAAAATACTAGGTTCTGGAGTTTGTAGATATCAATATGAAGATTCCTGCTGGCCTGCTTGGAGCTGGTTGGTGTGCCTGTGCAATGTTAGATTATCATGACAGTGGTTGCAAAACCTCGTCTGCTTCAAAAATTTGCATGCGGCGAGATTGAGTTTTTATGCGCCAAAAATTCATCTGTGTTGCACTTTCCAATTTGATTCATGCTTGCTTCCTTTTTCAGATTGTGGACAATCAACGTGCAGTTGGTAGGATGTTCAGGGGCATATTTGACCAGAACCTAGAGAATCCATCATTTTTTGCAGGCGGTGTTGGAAGAAATGTAAGGTGAGCCATGGTTGGATTTAGAGGCTGTTGTCTTGGTAGAGCAGTGGCAGGAGAAGCCACAATCTTGCCACCTTCATAAATTGTATTCCTCATGTACTCTGTTCCTAGTTAGCTTTGTGCCAATTGTTGGTCATTGTGGTTAATTCTAAAAATGCTGCACTCATGTGAATAGTTTAAGTGTACTGAATTAGTCCACTCCATGCCAATGTATATTGATGGCCTCTCTCTATCATGTTTTCTCCATTGTTACTGATTGGATCAGGATCCTTTGATTGCGCTCATATTCATGTGCCATGGTAGTTGATATTGTGATATGATTTCGCTTGTGTCTTGATTTGTAGTTTCGCTTGACAGGGTGCTGGCAAATCTATAATAAGTTGAACTCTAAATTTTCTCTGTTGAATCTGGGGCTCGGATGAACTATATTCAATTTAATTCTCATATTAAACGTCCATTTATTTGGCAATTTGCATATCAAATATTGTTGCTTATATGATGAGATGGAAGTATGGAACTTAGGGTGTGTTTGGATCACTACCAGACATTGCCATGTTTTTTTTCTTGAACACACAGGAAGATTCGTATCATTTCATTAATAAGAAGAAAATGGTGGTGGCGGCGAGGTCGATTGGAAGGGCAATGCTCAGCAAGTGGCCTGCTGAGTCCCACGCCCCGCCCTGGTGCTCCCATCAGGGCACCGGTTCCTCCCCTCGCCACTCATGCTCCAAGGCCCCTGCAGCGCAAAACTCACCCTTCAGGTCCTTCTCTTCCTTAATGAGCTTTTTTATTTTCCTTGCATTTCTTCTGTGCAGCAGAAGCAGCTAATACTTGTTGCGGAAGGTTTTTCAGATCGATGGTACCGTGTTAGCACCACCAGAAATGGCATCCTGGCCGAAGCCCAGGAGGCCTCTCTCGTGGCTCAACTTCAAGTGGCTGCAAGACTTCAGCATCCTGGGTGCCGGCATGGACGATGGCCAGAGCATCGTCTTGCTGCAGGATGCCTCATCACCAGCTAATAGTACTTCTCAGGTTCCGTCCACAATTCCACATGACATGCACCTGCGTCACCATGGTGGATGTGCACCTGTCTCGG
This sequence comes from Themeda triandra, assembly GCA_018135685.1. NCBI lineage: Eukaryota > Viridiplantae > Streptophyta > Magnoliopsida > Poales > Poaceae > Themeda > Themeda triandra. Next base: position 27,837 of record JAENPR010000309.1, on the reverse strand, counting down.
GCGGCGGCTGCGCCCGGGGCCACTGTTGTAGGGCCGCTTTGCTGGAACTCCTACAGGCGCGGGGCACGATCGAGCCGCTCAGCGTCAGGTGCCTGCAGAGGAGCGACCGATACACGATGCCTCTCACCCAGCCTTTTAACTGCATATGCTGGGTCATGTAATTTGCATGGTGGTTTTTTTACAATTCAATGAAAAAAGAAGGCAGATTGAACTGTATACTTAATCAAATGTAGTAATTGATAATCCTTGCATTCAAAATCAAAATAAGGCGCAGCTTAATCTTTGGCTCTGTTTGGAACCAAGTAAAATCAGATTTCTCGTCATTTATCGTGACAATTTACTAGAAGTCTGCCAAACGCACAGAAATATATTGGGTCACAGAGACCGCACCATGTTTACATATTTCTCTATAAACTTGATAAAAAACTAGAGAAGATACAAAACCAAAACAACTTGAAAATTAGAACTGATGGACGGAGTACCAGACCAAGAATAAGAGGTTTGAAAAGGAAAGTAATGCAGTAACCAAATAGCTGAGATACTCTCCAGCACATGTATAGTTACAATGTACTGTTGGAGGGAAGAACAAAGGCTCCCACTCGGCTCAAATAACCTAACACTACCGGAATCGGCCTATTTGCCGATGGCCGCGTAGTTTGCCGATGGCAACGTGGTCAGCCATCGGCAAACTAAAGGCTTTACCGATGGCAAGGTGCGGCCACCGGCAAACCGGTATTTGCCGACGGCCCAGCCATCGGCAAAGCACGGCCATGGGCAAAGCCTTACTTTGCCGGTGGCCAGGCCATCGGCAAACCTCGGCCATCGGCAAAGCCCAATTTCTACCGATGGCCGGCCACCGGCAAAGGCCGCCATCGGCAAAATTGGCCCAGGCCGACGCGTCCGGTGCCGGCCGACGCCGTGCCTTTTGCCGATGCATGGCCGAGCCGTCCGCCATCGGCAAACCAGGGCCACGAGGCTGCCTCCGGAGCTGCCGGGCCCACGAGCTTTGCCGATGGCCGGCCATCGGCAAACTATATTTGCCGACGGCCTTCCCAGGCCGTCGGCAAAGTTTGAATTTTTTTTGATTTTTTCTTCCAGTTTTTTTCTGGTAATTTCCTACACCAAATACAACCCACCTGCAAAAATTGGGACCATTTTGAGTTTTTTTTGCTATATTTCGTGAATTATTTCTATTTCTTTGCAATTTTCCGGCGACTCCAATTTTGAACTGCAGGTACATGAAATAATAGAACTTTTTGATTCGAAACATGGTATTCATGATGCTCGGAGTATGTTGAGGCCGTATCCAGGAGCTCGCAAGAAATTACGACCATGTTGGCGTCATAACGTGGGGAGTCACGTGCACGAAAAGTGTTTTTAAATTATATAAAATCCAAACGAAGTCCGAAATTGACGAAACTTGACGAGTTGTGTGGCCATGGCTTGTGGAGATGTCCTGGTTTTGGCCATCCGACGTCACAAGTTGCTCGAAACTTTTTTAAATTTTTATCGCAGACTCCGCATGCGATGGCGAGACAACTCGTCAAGTTTCGTCAATTTCGGACTTCGTTTGGATTTTATATAATTTAAAAACACTTTTCACGCACGTAACTCCCCACGTTACGACACCAACATGGTCGTAATTTCATGCGAGCTCCTGGATACGGCCTCAACATACTCCGAGCATCATGAATACCATGTTTCGAATCAAAAAGTTCTATTATTTCATGTACCTGCAGTTCAAAATTGGAGTCGCCGGAAAATTGCAAAGAAAAAGAAATAATTCACAAAATATAGCAAAAAAACTCAAAATGGTCCCAATTTTTGCAAGTGGGTTGTATTTGGTGTAGAAAGTTACCAGAAAAAAACTGGAAGAAAAAATAAAAAAAAACAATTCAAACTTTGCCGACGGCCTGGGAAGGCCGTCGGCAAAGTTACTTTGCCGATGGCCGGGCCCAGATGGCCATCGGCAAACCCGGTGGCCCCGGCCGGTTATGAGGCCGCCACGTGGACGGGTTTGCCGATGGCCGTGGCCATCGGCAAACATGTTTTTTTAAAAATAAAAACTTTTACAAGGCCGAGGGCCGCCGGCCCAACCCTAACCCCTTCCCCATCCCCGCGCCCGACCCATCCATCGCGTCGCGCCGATCTCGTCGCCGCCTTGCGCCGCCGCAGCCTGCTCGCCGCTGCGCTTCACCGCGCCGCCCCATCTCCACCTCGCTAAGCGCCAGATCTCCCGCCTCCCCGCCGCATCTCGCCCGCCGCGCCGCGCGCTCGAGCGCGTGCTCCCCGTGGCCGCCGCCGCTTATTCCTTCCGCTCCCCCGTGCTCCGCCGCCGCCACTCCTCTGCTCCCCGTGCTCCGCCGCCGCCACTCCTCTGCTCCCCGCCGCGGCCCCGCTGCCCAGCCGCCACTCCTGACCAGCTGGCGAGGACCGCCGCCCGGCCCGACCGGTGAGGAGCTCGGGGCTCCTCTCCTCGCCGAGCTCCCCCTCTGTCCCCGAGCTCGCTCTCCCCCCAACCCAACCGGCCACAGGAAGAAGAAGGAAGGAAGAAAAAGAAGGGGAGGAGAAAGAAGAAGGGAAAAAGGAAGAAGAAGGAGGAAGAAAGAGAAGGAGGAGAAAGAAGAAGGGAAAAAGGAAGAAGAGGAAGGAGAAGGAAGAAAGGAAGGAGGAAGAAGAAGAGGAGGAGGGGGAGGAGGAGGAAGGACCTCGGACCGACGACCTTCCGTACCATTCGTCCACGCCGTCGTCCTTGCGCGTCGCCGACGAAGAAGGTAAAGCCCTAGGGTTATCGGCCTTCGTGTCGATGTTAAACCCGCCTTCGTGCCGGTTTGTGGATGTGATGGCCATCGTGCCGCAAATGTGGACGCCGGCCTTCGAGCCAGCGGTTTTTCTTGCAGGTTTTGGAAACCTCCCCGTATAGGGAGGTTATGCCGAAATTTTCAACTAATAGTGATGCCCTTCTTGTTTTGCGTAGCAGACTTGTCGGAGGGGACCTTGATCGTGTACGTCCCGCCGACACCTCCACCTCCACCGTCGTCGATTCGGCTACGATAGCAAGGTATATGAACCCTTCTCTTCCGGGTCGGCCTTCGTGCCGTTGTGATGTCGGCCTTCGTGCCGCTGTGTTTATCGGCCTTCGTGCCGCTATGCTTATCGGCCTTCGTGCCGTGGTGGTTGTTGGCCTTCGTGCCATGTTTTTTGCAGGTTTTGGAACCTCCTCGTGCAGGGGAGGTGCTGCCGAAATTTTGAGTGGATACTAATCTTTTTTCTCTTTTTGTAGGAGGAGGACCTGTGGGGGGTACTCAGTGACGACGATCTTCTTCGTGGGCGTTGCGGGTCTTCCTGCACCGTGTCGACTCTCCACCGGCCCGTTACCCGCCTTTGCGCCGCCACCCTAGGTAACCGAGTTAGGCGTCTCCCATCCGAAAGGGATTCGCGGTCGTTGGTATGCGGATCAGTGCATATCTGCGACGGTGTCTCTTTCGGATTGTCCACGTTTTTTGGACAGCCCGAGGATGCGTAGAGGGGTTAGCTTCCATGTTCCGCCCCCGTTCGAGTCGGAGTTTCGGCAGCCCCTCCCCGTTGTTCTCCGGATACACACTCTCCCCGTCGGACGTGTATCGGGAGGACAGCGGGGAGGTGCTTCGCAAAATTCCGTCTCGGACGGGAGCGGAGCATGGAAGCTAACCTCATCTACGCATCCTCGGGTGGGATTAGGACCTATCCTTCACCTATTAGATGGTAGGAACGCCTTGTAGATGCAGCTGTTGGTTCTATTACTCGCTTACGTTGGCGCATGACAGAGGATGGCTGATCGTGAGTGGATGTACACGGGGTTCAAAGACAAGACAGAGGAATGGGTAAAGGGGACCAGTCACTTCTTAGAGCAAGCATTTGGCCCAGCTGCTAAAGGGGCGATTCGGGTGTGGTGTCCCTGTAGCAAGTGTAAGAACGACAAAAAGAAAGAGAGGCGGCCGATGTACCATGATATTTGGAAGAACGGATACGTTCCAAACTATACCCGCTGGATCCTCCATGGGGAACGCCAACGGCTTAGGGAGGCGGTGGTGAGACCGGACCTCGAGGGGTTTGATGCAGATGCCGGAATGGCAGACTTGCTGGCAGACATTGATGAAGCGCTGTTCGTTCAAGGAATGGAGGTGGAGGAAGAAGATCCAGAGGAGAGCGCAAAGGCGTACTACACCATGATGGAGGCGGCACAACAGCCCCTTCACGCGAACACCCACATTTCTAAACTGGATGCCATTTCACGCCTAATAGGGTTGAAGTCATCACTGGGCATCAGTCGAGAAGGTTTTGATCTCGTGTTGGCGACTGTTGGCGGGCTGCTTCCGGAGCTTCACTGCCTTCCGAAGAGCACGTACGAGTCACAGAGGCTCCTTCGAGCACTCAAGATGCCGGATGACCCGATCCAAGCTTGTAAGAATGGGTGTGTCCTTGCTCCGGAGACCACGAGACAAAAACACACCGTCCGAAGTGCAAAGCCTCTAGGTACGTGGTGGTAGAAGGCGTTGATGGCAATAAGAAACAGCCTAAGATCCCCGAGATGGTCATACGGCACCTTCCCCGTACTACCGAGGCTGCAACGGCAGACATGACAGAGGAGTCCGCGAAACAAATGACGTGGCACAAGAATGGCAAAAGATACAGCCACAAGATGCAAGACCTGGATGGTGATGCATGGAAGCACTTCGATGCCATGAATCCCGGCAAGGCCGAGGAGGCTCGGAATGTACGCGTAGCGCTGGCAACAGATGGGTTCAATCCGTTTGGAATGATGGCGGCCCCTTACACTTGTTGGCCAGTGTTCGTGATCCCCTCAATCTTCCCCCCGGCGTCATGTTCGAACCCAAGAACGTGTTCTTGACGCTGATAATACCTGGACACCCGGGCAACAATATGGGCGTGTTCATGCAGCCAGTGTGGGATGAATTGCACAAAGCTTGGGAAGATGGGGTACTGACGTACGACCGAGCTATAAAGACGAACTTTACGATGCATGTGTGGTACCGCACTCAATGCATGACTTCGGCGTATGGCTTATTCAGCGCGTGGTGTGTTCACGGGAAGTTCCCTTGCCCAACATGCAAGGCAAACATGTGATGTTCACCTGGCTGGCCAAGGGTGGGAAGTATTCTTCTTTCGACAAACATCGTCAATTCGTAGAGGAGGACCATGAACTGAGACAAGATAAAAAGCACTTCACGAAAGGTGTTCAAGTCACCGGCCCCATCCTCGGAAAAGAGCCCACCGACATCCTTGCACGTATAGAGGCTCTCGAAATTGATGAAGAGAATGGTGGTGGTTTTAAAGGATATGGTACCGACCACATGTGGACTCATATATCGGGCTTGACTAGGCTCCCTACTACAAGGACCTTCTTCTTCCACACAACATCGATGTAATGCACACAGAAAACTATGCCATAAATTACATTCTTAAGTACTACAATGACATAAACAGTTTGAAACGTGCACCACATTAACCAAAATTGATGGTAGAGTTTGAAGTGATATCTAGAATGTTGCTAACCTGGAGAGAACATTAATATTTAAGCCATAAATTAATTGTTTACTCTAAAGTAATCCCAAGGGCCAGGAAGATGCATTTAAATTTAGTTATCAATAGGTTATGTGTGAAATAATAAGTTATACTATCAACATAGATAACATTTTAGTCAAAATATAGTCCCTCCATTCTAAATTATAAGTTGCTCTAGCCTTTCTAGGTAATAGCTTTTGCTATACATTTATGTCTAGATACATAGCTTGACTATGTACCTAGAAAAATTAAAACGACTTATAATCTTGGATGGAAGGAGTACAATATATCTAAAGTAAAAATTTATAGGAATTTGTCATTGTTAGTAATATAGTTTTAAAACATTTGTTAGGATCATTAATATATGAGTTTATAAGGAAATATTTTTCATAATTGCTGAGATAGAACATATATATTTTTTGCTCATACATGCATGTGTACTTGATAGGTATGATGGCATAATTTGTATGTTTACTTCCATAAAATTCTAATATTATTGATTTTATTTTGTGAATGCTAATTTTATTAATATTAATAGAATTGTACAATGTAGAAACATATATGTGTTTTATGGTAATTTAAATATTTGTGTAATTGATGGTAAATTAGTTGTAGATTTGAGGAGATCTTGTACTGTTTTCAATAATGGTCCTGTTCGGCTAATCCAAAACCGCAAGTTTTGGCAGATTTCGGCTTATTTCTTCTCACAAACTACTATTGTATCTCACAAATCTGCCGGCTTTTCTACCAAATTTCACAGACCAATGACAAAAGTAGTGATTTAGATGCAAATTCAAGTGGTTATGATAGAAGATCTATCATAATAGTAGGTGCATAGTTATAATTGAACTTAGGTTCAGTTTATATCATGTTTTTAGTAAAGGTTAATTTTATGATTTGTATTTAGTATGTTTGTTGAAACCTAATCTCAAGTAATAAAAGTTCCTGTTGCATCGTTTCTTTAACATCATAAATCAATTCTTAATGGCTAAGGTGTAGTTTAGTTAGAAATTTAGGGGTTCAACTTAAACGTCAATGTAGAAGATTTTCCGTACATATGTCGAAGTTGTTTTTCTACACTACAAGGAAATTAGTGTATTTTTTTTTATCTCCCTCTCTCTATATATATAATCGCCAAGGTGCACTTTTTTAATGATATTTTATTAATATCTAACCAAAGATTATATGGATATTATTTTTTTTCAACTGCAAACGTCGATGTAGAAAGATTTTTTTGTACGTACGTCGAAGTTGTTTTCCTAACGTACATATATATAGATTATTAGTCTTTTTTCATCTATATATAATTGCTTATATGATATTATTTTTTTACTCAACTGTAAACGTCGTTGTAGAAGATTTTTTCGGTACTTATGTCGAAGTTGTTTTTCTAACGTACATATAGATTAGTTTGTTTTTTATCTACATACAATAATTGCAAAGGTGGATTTTTTAAAAAAAATAGTTCCGTTGATGTGAACGTCGGTATACATTTTTTCCTGGTACGTAGGCTATTTTGTTTTTTATCCCTGAGGTGGATAATTTTTTTAAAAAAAACAAAATAGATCCGGTGGTTAAGGATAGTCAGAGTCTTTTGATTAATGGCCAGATGTTTCGATTAACAAGAGAATTTCTTGCTTTTATCTTTTTTCTTGCGCTTCTGATGAGAATTAACGGGAGGCTTCTTGGAGCCTCTAATTAGTAATAGTAAGATAAGATTCTATTGTTTGGGAGTTAATTTGGTTTGCCAAGCTAGGGCTTATGCTTTACGGTCTGCTTATTCTGTGATTAGTTGTTGCGGTGATAAACACATGTTTTCTTCCTGTAATCTATAAAACCAAAGTTCCTTATATGTTAGTTGATTCCAAGAGATAATGTAGCTAGAAAATGGAATATGGGGAGCAAAATATATATGTTCTATTTCATTATTAGCTAAAAGAAGTACTCGGGCATGCACTTAATGGCTGAGTAATACAGACACCGTACCTTATCGTTGAAGAGATTAAGAGCTTCGTCGGCTTCTAGAGCTTGGACGCTGACCACTTGTTTGTCTTCTTGGTTTACACAATGCATCGCTACACTTTTTTCATTTGTAATGACAATGGTCTTGCTATTATGAGTACGCTCGGACAAGGAGAAGGCGTCATTTATGGTGTCCCATTCTTCCGTGGACCACAGGCCATCAAGAACAAGCAACCATCCATCATTTTGACGCAGCAACAAGCGACACTCTTGAGTTGGGTCTCGGTCGCCTTGAAGGATAGAAATCATAGCCTGTTCCTTGCGCCAAGGATCTTTCAAGAATTCATGAAGCAGGCCCAGAGACAGCTCCGCCAGCCGGAAGGGATGGGGCACATCCACCCAGCAGTAGTGATTGAAACGGGGGTACTCCGCGTCAAGCAAACTGTCGGTGAAAGACCAACCGGCCAGTGCTGCTTTCCCACTACTAGCGATTCCCCACACTGACGCCACGGCAGGGCTACGTGGTGTCCCACCCCTCATACAGTTATCGGTTATTAGCCAGTTGTAATCCTTGCATCTTTTAACAAGACTAGGATGAGATTTGCTTTCTATCCTATCAAATAACTTTAGGCGTCTACAACCAAAATTGGGTCCCGGCAGCTGCAAGCAATAATAAAATGAGAGTGAGTAGACCTGCTTACAGCATGCATGCATGTAAATGTGTGTGTGCAAGGGAGAGAGGGGTGATACCATTTCCTCCTGGACTTCGCGGACATGGACCAATAGATCTTCATTACCAACTACACAGTGTCTGGCCACGGTTTGGTTATCCGTGACGACGACCACACAGCACCGTTTAGTAGCCTCATCCGGTAAGATGGCAGATTTTACAACGTCGTCCCAGTGGTTCGTAGACCGCAGGCCATCGATGACGACAAGGCAGTTTTTGCATTTCTGCAGAAACTTACAGCTCTTTTCAATCAACTCCTTTTCTTCCTTCGCCTTGCATAACAGATCATTAAATGATATATGATCACCGAAAGCATCGAACAATTCCTCCAAATCACAATGAAGGAACCCAGACAGAGCCAGCTGCAAGCGCGGAGAGAATTCCACCAGCCTGGACGGAACACCATTGCGGGCCAAAGGGACCCATATCAAGCTCTCGAATCTCATTGTGTCCAATACTCCCCGTTTCTGGTCCACCAAGATGCTAAGGTACGAGTTTTTGACAACACGTGATTTGCACCGACCGTGACCGTACACGGAGATCACACCACCACGCTTTATTTTCCCAATAAGTATGTCCATATAATTGTCACTCTGCCCTGCGGTGATCTGCATCAGGTAAGAAACATACTATGTAGTCAACTTGTCAAACTGAAATGCCTGCAGGTAAGGTTTTTCTGTAGGGACTACAGTAGATTACTTCCTTGAGTTGGTTATTTAAAAGCTTAAAAATTTAGACAAGTTTTTAAAAGTGAAGTGCATATGCATGGACTGTTATTTAAAAGCTTAAAGATTTAGACAAGTTTTAAAACTGGAAGTGCATATGCATGGACTTATCTTGAAATCTGTTTTAAGCTATAATATGTTCTATCTTACTATTAATAATTGGAGGCCCCAGGAGTCTCCCTATTAATTATTACCATACGCGCTACAAAAAAGGAGTAATTCTTGAAATTCTAACAATAATCAGAAATATCTGCCCTTTAATTTGGTATATTCAAATTATCATTGTCAATAAAAGCCATTGGATCTATTCTGCTTCATTTATAAAAAAAATATCTGCCACCGCTGCTATTATATAAAATATATAAAGTAACCTCCTAATTAATTTTGCCTGTAAAAGAGATAATTCAAAATAACCCTCTAAATCTGTATACATATAACATCTACCATAATGAAAGATAACAAGATATCTCCTAACTTTGTGTCTAAATTAGACATGTCTCATTATAAAAAATAATTTTAAAATAACCAATACCATTTTTTAAAATAATTTCAAACATAATGCAAAGTAATACCAAGTTTGCACTCAAGTTAACCATATATACCATTATGAAACATAATATAAAGCAACAACTTTTATTTTGTATCAAAATAATCCACCACAACCTTTATAAAAATAAACAAAAATAACTCTCAAATAAACATGAAAATACTAATATAAGCTACCACGAAGGAAAATCAAAACCCATAAAGTAGTATATATATATTTTTTTTCTAAATCACGCAATTCTACAGCTGTTATGTGAAAAGTAAGCATACTGTTGTGTTCCACTATATAGACCAACTAGACATGTATACATGAGGATAAATATTTATCCAGTAGCTTACCAACCATGGAAAAGTATCCCCTAACAAACCAGATAGCTAGCATTGCTACCCCCATCATAGATATCACTTCAAACTCTACCATTGATCTTAAGCGACATGGTGTAGGTATTAAATGGTTGTTTGTACCATTGTAGTACTTAAAAGTGCATTCTATGACATAAAATCCTTATCTTCAAAAGGAACAAAAGAGGAGTTAATAAAAGATACAATAAGTACGAGAGTTTCAACTTAACTTGAAGATAAAAAAATTATAGCAATCAATGAGATTAAAATTGAAAAAATGTACAGTCATGGCATCATAAGATATAGGCTACAACAAGTGTCACCATAGTTTAAGTTAAAGTTCAACTAAATGCATATAGAAGATACATAGCCGTGACATGCAAAGAAAAAAGACTATGGATGCGGATGCAAAAAAAATATAATAATTGATAAGTTTGTCATAATTGGATAGAGACTATAAAGTATTTATTATGTCTATTGTGTTAGAAAACACACCAAAAGAAATTATGCAATTCAATATAAGTAATTTTTATTAGTCAATGGTGTTAAACAGTAACTAATACTTAGGTCTCCTAAGATTTAAAATCCTTATTTTTAAATATTAAAAAGAGGGTTAGTAAAAGATAAAATAAACCCAAGAGTTTCAACTTAATTTTAGGAGAAAAAATTATGTAGCAATCAATAAATATGACTAAAATTTAAAAATCGAAATTTGTATTCATGACGCCATAAATATGGGAAGCCAAGGAGCCACCCTAGTTTAAGCTAAAGTTGCAAGTAAATGCATATTGAAGACACACAAAGGTGCCATATAGAGGATAAAACTGTGAATATGGATGAAAAAACATATAGATCAGTAATGACAAGTTTATCACAATTCACAACTGGATAGAGACTACAGAGTATCAATTATGCCTACCATGTTATAAAAACGATCAAAGAGGAAAAAAATGTGCATTTAGCATAGGTAATTTTCTCACTAGTTAGAGGTATTTATTAATACTCCCTCTGTCCCTGAATATTAGTCGCCACGATTTGTGTGCCGATAAGTTTGACTAGATTTATAGAAAATATTAGCAACATTTGTATCTCCAAAAAAGTTCATTATAAAAATAGATTCAATGATCTATCTAATGTTGTTAATTATGTATGATAAATATTAATATTTTATATATATATTTAGTCAAAGTTACTTCTCGGGAAGCAAAAATGACAGTTAAAAAGGGACGGAGGGAGTAAGTAATAATGCTTATGCTTTTTAAGATTCTAGCACATGCGAGAGCATGGTTGATGGACTGGTACATCTAATAATGTGTCTAAAAAAATCCTAGGACACGTAATTAGTATATATAGTACTAACAAATAGTAATAGCAGATAGTAGTAATAGTTAAGCACATTTTGATGGGCATCTTTATATGGAAAAAGGTCAGAAGTAACGTAACTATACTCCGGAAGGAACGTATTTGTACCGAGCAACAAATAAGCCATGCAAGTAATGTAGTTATTGTTTATTTTGTTCCGACTGGAGACTTACCACCTTTCTATAAAATGCACAAATAGATGGGCGTCCGTCAGAGAACCGTCCGACCTCTGACACTAGGTACGGCTCCCTCATGCACAAGATCGCATGCCGCAAGTTTTGTGTTGACACGACTATCCGGCTTCCCTTCTTATTGTCTGGCAGGTACATTCTGATGGTATTCCACTCTACCAAATCGGATACATCTTCCAGAACAACCAGATACCTTTGCTCCTTGGTCACCTGTTGTATGAGTTCAGCCGTGCTGGTGAGACCATTATTGGTTGCTTGCTGGTGAGAGGAGCCCACGAACAAGAGTTGAGCTACCAAGGTGTCGAGGAACACCTGAAGGTTAAAAGGATGCAAAATCTTGACCCAGGCACGGCGATCGAACGATCGGTGGATTTTTGGGTCCTGGTAAGCCATGTGGATATGGTCGGACGCATAACCATAATCAGCTCCCCATAGCCAGATCACTTCAAGTTCAAGGTCATCGCCTATTACTTGGGAGGTGATCACATCTGTGAGGCTATCCACTTGGCGTAATCTGTGAGTCTCATGCCTCCACACTTGGCGTAGGACCTCGAATGCTGTTATTGATGATATGTTGGCGATGGTCAACGGCGTCGTGATGGCCGCCTTGCTGGAGTCCAAGCCAGAGCTCGAACCGGAGTCGTCGCTGTTGAAGATGTTGTAGCGTGCACTGCGTTGGCTCACATCATGGACCCTAGCCTTCAGCAGCTTCATCTCGGCGACAGCCTCGTCAAGGTGCCGTGGCGGCGCCAAGCGCTGTGGCACCGCCCACGATGGCACCACCAGGCGCCACAAGCATGAACACAGCGACTTGTCCTTGTCGAGGTGGGCGACGAACTCGACCCAGTCTTCTACGTCAAAGGCTAGGTCGCGGAGCTGCCGCACCCAGGCCCTCACCACCTCATTCTTCTTGGCGCGCTCCTTGTTGGCGACCTTGAGGAAGGACTGCATCATCTGGAACTCATCGGTGATGAACTCTAAGTCCTGCTGCACTCCTTCCTTGAGCTTCTCCTCTTCCTCTATCGCCCACTGGATCCGACTCAGTGCCCCCTCCACCACCGTCTTGGTCAGCCCAAGTGCCAATTTGGCCATGATGGACTTGTCTACACCAGAGCAAAAATAAGCAGTCGTTCATTCTTGAGGTCATGAATGGATCCAAGAAATTTATTTATATTCCAATTGTAGTGCAAGTAATCCATTATATATTTGTCGTTATGTGGTTGAGATAGCCATATGAACAAGAATTTGCACTAACAATATTTACGAGAATTCTATATTTTGAATTTTCCTCTGACCTAACTTACATTGATATTCACAAGAACTGTGTACTATGAATATAAGTATTTATGAGAATTTTGAACTATGGTTGACGATTAAAAATAATAAGAATGATCGAAATTACCATAACATCAGTATACGAGTTGTTCAAACTTGTATGGGCATGGGCAATAAGTTCAGGTCACATACGAGATACGTAGGGCACAACTCAATGCGTATTGAAATCAGACTCCATATTCATCACTGCTAGATGCGTGTTATTCTAGCTAGCGTGTGTGAATATAGGCCATGAGTCTAGGAAGACACATATGAGACACAGAGGGAGTGAGTGCAGTCTTTTTTAGACAAAAGGCACTGCCCGGCTTTATATTGAAAGCTTAACATAGGAGTTCATGCTGGGGACACCAGCTTTACAAATAGATGCAAAACACAACTTCTCTTAACTCCAACAGCCCTTAGCAAGGAAAACAGCAGCAGAATGAGCCCAAGGCTCCTACACAGTTAAGAAATTTCTGCAACTTCCAGCATTTTTACAGCAGACTGAACAGGTTGATCATATAGCAGCATTTCAAGATAGGAGATAGAGCATTTCATCCGCAGCCGGCTTCATTTTAGGCTTCAAGAGCGGGCTCCAAGTCTTCACCAAAGAGATTGTCTTGTGTATGAGCACCATGGGGGACGCCAGCACTTTCTTGTTAAACACTGCATCATTCCTGTTCTTCCAGATAGTCCACAGTGCACCTGCACAAATATACAATGTCACCTTCTATTTAATACCTCGAAGTCTATCTAATATCTCAACAAATAGAGTTTCACAGCTCGTGGGGGAGAGACTCCATCCTAGGCAGTCTCGTAAGAAAGCCCAGAGGAAAACCGCCAGATGGCACTGAGAGCAAATATGATCAGAAGCTTCATGTAGCTCACAGACTAAGCATTTTTCAGGACCAGTCCACTTCTTCTTCTTAAGTTGAACACGACATTGAATATTATCATGGGCCATCATCCACAAAAAATTCTTTACTTTCAAGGGAATGGGGCATTTCCAAATCAGTACCATTTGTCTATCTATCACACCCCTAGATGTCATCAGATTGTACAAGGATTTAGCAGAGTACTTAGATGATTTATCTAACAACCATGCCACCTCATCTCTCTTAGAAGATAGCACAATTTCGTCAATTCTACCTTTTAACTCAATGTATCCATGTAATTATATTTCATTAAACTGCCTTCTAAACTCCAGAGAGTGAGTGCAGTCTAAGTCCAGTTTAAAACTTATTTGTGCACTGCTACAAGATCCACGGGTTGACATAGTTATTTCCTGGCACCTGCATGCGATTAACACGTAGCAGCTGCTCGATAGACATATATTTATTAAGAAACAAACGCGGTGACATCGCCGCCGCCGTGCTGGAACTTGGAGACGGCGCAGATGGCGGAGAAGAGGCCCGACAAGAGGTACTTGTTCGCGCCACCCATGACGGGCATCTTGGCGCCGATGTCAAGCCTGCTCACGTAGGTAGGGCTATACGTCTGCCCGAGCACGCCGTCAACGTCGACGGTGAGGTTATGGAACCGGAATCCAAGATCGAGGCGCACGAGGCTGTCCTTGTCGGTCCTGCCGTACTTGTGCACCCTGTCGTCCTCGTCGGTAACGGGCACGGTGTTGACCGAGACGGCGAACACGCCGTCAAGCTCGTCGGTGCGTGTAACAGACAGCCCCGGCAGGGTTCTGGACAGCCAGCGTGCGTCCTTGATGGCGGGAACGTCCACGGGCTCGCTGTTCAGGGCGACGACGACGTGGTCATCGTCCTCGTCCCAATGCATGGCCTTGCGGGCGCCGATGTAGAGGCGGTGGCCGCCGCCGAAGGTGATGCCGAGCGCCTGAATCCAGGTGAAGTCGCGCCTCAGCTCCGGGTTGTGGTTGCCAATGAAGTGCGCGTTGATGTGGAGGTTGGTGTCCGAGAGGATGCAGAAGCTCTGGTCCTTGTGGCCGTGGAAGTAGAAGGTGTTGCCGTCGCCGCCGGTGAAGCGCGGGTCGCCGCAGGAGGTACCGGGGATGAAGTCACACACTTTATGCGTACAACATGGAGTATATATGTTAGCTGGTTGAGTCAGTACGTCGTGCATGTGTTGAGGGACTCATGTCAATGCGTGGACGTACTGCAGTAACTGCGGCAGCGGCTGCAGGAGGCGATGCATTTGTAAGGGCACTCCTTGGGGCAGCCGACGTGGCAGTCGGGCCGCCATTGTCTTTGCAGGAGACCTTGTAGTTACGCTCCCACCACCACTTGAAGTTGACGTGGATCGTCATCTTGGCCCCACCAGGCCTCGCCGACGAGGCTGCCGGAGCCGCCGCCGAGGCTGCTGAAGCCGCAGATTTCACCAAGATTTCGCCGCCGAGGCCACGCCGCACGACGATAGGGCAAGCGCCGCTACCACCGCCACTGCTGCCATCGTCACCTGCTTGTCAAGACTCCGCCTCGCCATGGGTGCCGCTCTTCTAATAGATACCTATCTTTCTCTAGGCTCTCGGACAGACTTCGATCCCCAACATATATACGCTCACTGTGCATTGACTAACACAAGTGGGTTGCATGGACTGACGTACAGTAGTAGATTATATATTACACAGTCCACTGAATACATCCAGTAGCTAGGTTTTCAAACTTTTGTCTGCCATTCGATGTGTGCACCTTGCCAACATCAATGGTTTGACGCCCTGTTGTTGTTTTCGTTTATTCCTCTTAATGAAAAACGGGTGAAGGCCCGGTCGCGAAAAAAAGAATACATCATGCCGATTAATTGGACACAGTGTCATCAACTGGATTGTTCATTTTCATGCCGATTGGACATTCTCCCTCGCTCCTCCTTCAACCTCATCCACTTGACGTATTGTGTCCTTCCTCCTACTCTAGCCATGCCACTCTCAGTAGACTCCCGGCTGTCCCCACTCAACACACCTCCATAGACCGTAGCTTCTCGTCGATCCCAATACGTCCCGCTATTCCAATGGGCAAGGGAGCACACAACCTTACCGTGTTTGCCTTTCGAAACTAATTAAATGGTTTTTTAATTACACCAGATGTTCTAAGATATTATTGATAATATTCTTAACATGATAGGAATCTTGCACTACAACAACAACTGGAAGGATTTTCAGATGTGGGTATTTTTCGTTAACAGAGACTGGCACTCTGTCAAATGATCTCTTATTAAGGGCCATTCATAGAGTCGTTCAGCATTTCTACCTCTATAGAGGACGGCGTCTTAAAGCCTATGTAACCACTGCACCATGCACTCATTTGCGAGTATATATAGGATGCATTTTTATATCAACATTTTGTGGTCTCGAATGTTCTCGCCCTCGCGCCTGTTGGGATTGTAGTCCCAACGCTTATGAATAAGGGGGAGCCTCCATTTCCCGGACGCTGCTCCGGGTAGAGGCCGCCTCTCGTAAGGGTAAGCTTGGATGAACACGGTGAGCAGGACAAGGATTTCATATCATTTACCAACCAACTGTTCAGTTACATTTATGATGCCCTTTTATAGGGACAGTCATCTACCTAATTCTTTTACACAGACACACCGTGACAGTGCTAGTACATCCCGGGAGGGGCGTTTTTTTGCACAAATCTTCGGCCAGTCGGTCTCCGACCACCCCTGCATGTCGTGATGTTTTCGTGGTCCAATTACAAAACGACGCTCGCAGCCCAAGAGAAGGAACGACGCTTGCGGCCCATGATGAGAAGGAACGACGCTAGCGGCTCAGGTGTGTGCGAGTACGACGCTTGTGGCTCTGTTTCTTGTTTCGTTTTTCTCTTCCCTTTTCTTTTATTTCTTCTATACTTCTATTTCATTTTTCCTTTTTATTTTCTTTTTTTTAGTTTATTATTCTGGTTATCTTTTTATTATTTTATTTTTTTCTTTAATCTTTTTTATTTATTTTTCTTTCTTCCTTTTCATTTTTCGTTTTTCTGGTCTTTTTTTTATTATTCTTTTCGCCTTCTTTTTCTATTTTCTATTTTTTCTTTCGTTTTCAACTATTTATAACTTTATGCATTTATCGTTGTTCTCTGCTGTATCTTGGGATGCTCACTTGGTATACACGTGATGTTCTATGGTGTATCTAGAAATGTTCAGTCAGTATATATATGATGTTCTACGGTATATATGGTGATGTTCACTCAGTATACGTGTGATGTTCTACGATGTATCTGACGATGTTCTCACTCAGTATATGCAATGTTTTGTGATATATTTTGTGATGTTCAGGTAGTATACATGTGGTGTTATCTCATGGTGTTCAAGTACTATATATGTGATGTTCTACAGTATATTTTGTGATGTTCAGATAGTATAGATGTGGTGTTATCTCATGGTGTTCAAGTATTATAAATATGATATTCTACAATATATTTTATGATGTTCAGGTAGTATACATGTGGTGTTCTAATTTGTATTTTTATGATGTTCATGTAGTATACATAAGATATCTTATAATTTATTTTTATCGATGTTCATGTAGTATACATATGATGTTCTATGACGTATTTTGGATGTTTACGAAGTATATTTTATAATGTTCTACGATGAATATTGTAATGTTCGTGGAATCCCATTTTGTTTGTGTTTTTTTTTCATCGTGCGCATACGAGTACTCTTGCTATTTATGCATATGATGAGTATATAGAAATGAAAAGAAGCTAGCAGCTTCTATATATGCAATACAGTGCCAGCATGCTCACGTTTACGTGAGCTAGAAGAAGCAAGCTAGCTGCTAGCAAGTACTCGTGAGATTCAGATAATAATAACAAGAGGTCGAGTGCATATATCTGTACATTCTAGTATACGTGCTTCAAAATACATATATATGCAAGTATATATGCATAAGCATATATAATACTCTCGGGCAGTTTTCTGGTATCTGGCTGCGTCTACGACCGCATGGCATGGAACCAGACTATTTTGTGATTGTTTTTTATTTTTATATACGCACATAGCCACATAGGCATTCACGAGCTTTCGTCAGGCATTTACATGCTTTCGTCTGGCAGGTGCAACGCTCTAGCGTCGGCGGCCCGCGGGGAAAAGATGAAGGAGAGGACACGAGCAGGACGCGCTAGCCCAGTAAATAAATTGAATTCAGCCCACTTCCACGCACGCAGCGCAACACAAAATAAATTTATGGCTGGACGGAGGACGACTGCTGTGTGACCAGGTCGGTACGCAGCACGTCCCGTTTTTTTTGTACACCCCTTGCACACTGCCATTGCGTTAAGAGCCCTTGATGCCGGCCCAACAACGGCCCAGCAGGCTGAAACAGACCACGTCTTGATCTCGTCTTAACTGTTCAGTGTGTGCCCGCCGCCTGGCTACCCTTCTTCCTGCGATCTTCCCTGGCGATGGGTTCCCGACCGAAGCCGAAGGCAGGCCAAGCCGTGACTTCCGCCACCTACGCCGCGGGTTCCTGCATCGTAACCTGCAAAGGTAAGCTACAAGTCAAAAGAAAGATGTTGTGAGGCAGGTTACAAGTTACCGAGGCCTCCGGCTTGGGCAGTATGGGCCTCCGGCTCGTGGCAGCATGGGCAAGGGTGTCGGGTGAGTCAGCGAGCAAGGGCGATTATCCCTCCCTGTAACAATAACCGGGCGACTCCCTCTCTCTAAATCTCTCCCTCAAAAAGTCAACCAACAATACGGTGCCGCTTTGGCCTCTGGACTCGGCTGTTGACGATTCTAGAGTAATGTTACTTGATAGCAATTTGTGGTCTATTACCATTGTCCTCCAGCTCATGACTGAAAGGTATTGTTAAAAACATAAAATTTTTTGTTTCCTTTTAACTTCCGAGAGAGTGATACTTTGTTTCAGTCATTGGCCTACGGAAAAGGCGTGAGGCATCAACGGGCGGCTGCTGCTTTAGGGAAAAAACAAGGGCATTGCACATCCAATGGCAAATGCTGTTGGTTTTGTTGTCTACGTTAGAACAATTGCTGCCCTGCTGTTTACGACGAAACAGAGCTGACAACAGTGATCCAACTGGATTTTGCTCGGCTCAGTTTGACATTTTTCGGCCCTGCAACTCCTGCACTCTGTTCTGTGAAGTGCAGAAGCACACTGGGCCTGCAGCAGATCCATGCTGAGACACACAATCTGGATTTTTCTAAAACTCCACTCATAAAGATTCAATTTTATCCTGGAAAAAACTAATTTCACAAATGCCAGTGTGTGTTCAGAAATCAAACTACTCAAGGGACATGGACCGAAACAAGGGAAAAATAAATAAACACAGGTGATGCTCTTCTTCTTCTGAAGAAATGGACAGCAAAAATGAATACAAGGGTAATTCTATTTGTGGACTCCGCACTAACTAGGGTTCAACGTGTGAAGTCATCAGGAACAGTCTCTTGTTAAGTGGACATCGGGTTCTGAGCCCATGTACCAGGATGCTTGTTCATACCATACATAGCGATGCAAGCCATACATAGTAATACACATTAAGAGTTTAACATCTCCAACAGACAACAGAGTAGATAGATTATTCAAACTCAAGCAGAGTATCAAACGGACCAATCTAAGAATATCTGTAGAAAGAAACCCACAAATTAAAGCACGACAAGAAGTTTTTTATTGGAATACATTGAGTGGCCTCCAGATTGGGAACATTATCAAATCAAGACGAGTGCCGCTGAAAGACCTTGAGGACAGGTTTATCTTTATCCTGACGCTGGTCAAGTTGGCGCTGCAAGTCTTGTCTGAGTGCGTCGCTGCAGGAGCCCTTGAGCCACACTTCCTTGAGGGATCGAATCCCTTGCAGCCCAGAAAGTTGCAAAGAGGACCCGCTAGAGCACACAACCCTCAGCACATCAACAGCTCCTATATTTCCGATAGTTGCCTGTAGGTTGGTGGTGCAAACAATTTCGAGGACCTCAAATCGTAACCAAACGTACTCCGACTCATCAATAATCCCAATACGGAGTTCACCATTTTGAGTCGGCTTGATACATAGATGTTTCATCAAAGTGAAACAATCATCCTGTATCAATTGATCGAGGATGACCTGCATGTCCTCTTGTTCTTGTAAGGTTACCTCAAGGTCCAGTTTTGATACGTTTGCAAACTTCTTGATCCAGCTGCATGATGGTAGTATGCGTACATGCCCATGCAGCTTAAGGCAATCCAGGGTCTCGGGTGGTGAGGTGATAGTGTGGTCCAGACAAGCAAACAGACCATCCGTGCTCTTATCCAATCGCACTGACAATCTCCGCAGATGTTTGAGACCTGAGATGGCAGAAAAGAAGTCACGGATGTTGTGCATGTTGATGCCGCACACCCCAAGCCTGCGCAGCTGGGTAAGCTTATGGATCTCCTTTAGAATGACCGCCTTGTTTCCAGGTCCAACAGTAACAATTCCAAAAGTATCCAAGGCCATCAGCTTCCCAATCCCTGATGGAACGTCAACACCGTCATGAGTATTATCATGTCTTCTCCGACGACAACACAGAAACAACTCAAGGGACATGGACAGAAACAAGTAAGGGAAAAATTAATAAAGACAGGTGATGCTCTTCTTCTACTGAAGAAATGGACAGGAAAAATGAATACAAGGGTAATTCTATCTGTGGACTCCGCACTAGCTAGGGTTCAATGCGTGTAGTCATCAGGAACAGTCTCTTGTTAAGTGGACATCGGCTTCTGAACCCATGTACCAGGATGCTTGTTCGTACCATACATAGTGATGCAAGGCATACATAGTAATACATGATAGATTAGGGAAAACTTAATTAGGATCACTAATCAGTGATTAGTCGGGTCAACACTAAAACAAGAGCAAGATGACAGAATTGCATAGCCCTATACATGATCTAGCAATACAGGAAGGTAAAATAGGTTAGGGTTAGAATTGGACCATCGGTCTTGGGTGCTGCAGACGTGGAGTCCGCCATGTCGCCGGCGTCGGTCTTGTCTCCGGCGTCGGTGTACTGGCGTAGAGGCGCAGTGGAGGCGGTGAAGAAGATGCAGTGGCGCCGGGTTGAGCGCGGTGGCGGTGGCGCTTTCCGTCACTGCCTGCGACCCTAGTAGATCGGGTTAGGGTATGAGTGTAGGAGGGAGTGGTGGCGACGGTCAACTTCGTGATGCGTGCCTCGGCTCCCCTCCTCCTCTTTATATACCGCAGGGTGACGGGGGCCCACCAGCCAATGAGCGGCTGGGGCTCCCCGATCAGGAGCGGATCGTTCCGCATGACCGTTGGGTCATGCGGTAGGGAAGAGGTCAAACTCTAACATTCTCCCCCTTGATCTCTTCTAATAACTTACCTTAATCTCATCTTAACTTTAACTTAAATGCTTAGCACTTAGCTCCGTCTCATTATAAAGAAATGCGTAGAGCGCATCTCATCGTCACAGAAAAAATCTTCCGTTGGACTTGACGACTACAGTACATCTCTCTAATTTAAAAACAGAGTTCTAACTAAAGGGCCCTAAGTGTTCAATGATCATAGGCTTTTCCTTAACCCCATGCCGGCTACGTGTTTTCTAAACACGTTGGGTGGTAGCCCTTTTGTGAGCGGATCCGCTAACATATTATCCATCTTGATATGCTCTAGACTTATAACATGATCCTGAACTTTTTCTTTCACAACGTAGTACTTAATGTCACTGTGTTTGGCAGCACCACTTGACCTATTGTTGTGAGCGTATTCAACCGCGGGATTATTATCGCAGATAACTTAAGTGGTCTCTCAATGCCGTCTACCACTCTTAATCCGGCAAAAACTTCTTAAGCCAATTCACCTGCCCCGAGGCCTCATAACATGCTACAAACTCGCCGTACATTGTAGATGACGTGACTTCCCGTGTTCTACACCCGGATTCTTCGATATACGCAAGTAACCCGGTAACAAACGCTATGTCGTATGCGAGTACAAATTTGAGCATATTGTAAGCTTCCGACTGCTGAAGCATAAGGTGCGAACTCATTTGCTCGAGCTCGATCGATTCTTGGGACACCGATGTTCCCATACTTATCGTCCTTGACAATGGGTGTAGTGATGGGCTGCACTTATGCATACCATATTTCTTAAGAATCTTATCTATGTATGCTTTCGGATGCACCCTAAAACCCCTCTATTTCTATCACGGTGAATCTCAATCTCCAAAACAAAAGAGGCTTCACCGAGATCTTTCATATCAAAATGCGAGGACAAGAACTTCTTAGTTTCCATTAGTAGACTGACATCATTGCTTGCTAGCAAAATATCATCCACATATAGAACTAAGAAGATGAACTTAGCATTCGTAAACTTTGCTTAAACGCAATTGTCCTCTACATTTGCCTTAAACCCAAATTTTCTAATTGTATTATCAAACTTCAAATACCACTATCTTGAAGCTTGTTTTAGCCCATAAATGGACTTCCTTAGTCCGTATCCCATATTCTCTTTGCCTTCCACAACAAAACCTTTCGGCTGTGCCATGTAAACATCTTCCTCAAGATCCCCATTAAGGAATGCCGTCTTAACATCCATCTGATGCAAGTCTAAGTCAAAATGTGCTACTAGCACCATTATTATTCTAAAAGAATCTTTACATGAGACAGGAGAGAAAGTCTCATTGTAATCTATTCCTTCTCTTTGGGTAAACCCTTTTGCTACGAGTCGTGCCTTATGTCTTTCGACATTCCCTTGGGAGTCATACTTAGTTTTATAAACCCATTTACAACCAACCTTCTTAGCTCCCTTAGGAATCTCCATTAGTTCCCAAACTTTGTTGGAATCCATGGATTTCATCTCATCTCTCATAGCTTCTAACCACTCTGCAGCGTATTCGCTTCTCATAGCTTGTTCACACGTAGTGGGATCATCCTCCAAATGAAATTCTTCGGTTTCATAAACCTCATAATCATCTGATATAGCTGATATTCTAACTCTTTCTGATCTTCTAAGATTCTCATTGTTTGGCGCTATATGGGGCTGTTGTTGTTCTTCCTGCTGCACAACAGGTGGTTCTAATGGATCCTGAGGGACAGGTTCCGGATTCTCATCAGCCGTCGGCAATGGAGAACTAACAACAGGTGCTGGCACTACAGTGTCTAACACTGTTGGTGTAGCAACAATAGGTAGCACAAAAAATGATTCTTGTAACATTGGAGTAGGGGCATAAACCCGTTTCTCCTCAAGACTAATCTCTCGAGCTACCTTGCTCCCCTGATCATACCATCTTCTAAGAACTCAGCATGTCTTGTTTCTACAAACTTTGTATGCCTGTCAGGGCAATAAAAGTGGTAGCCCTTTGATTTTTCTGGGTAGCCAATGAAATGGTAACTGACTGTCTTAAGATCTAACTTTCCTAAATTTGGGTTAAAAACTTTTGCCTCGCGGGACAGCCCCACACCCTTAAATACTTTAGTGAGGGTACTTTGCCTGTCCCATAACTCATACGGTGTTTTGGGCACCGACTTAGTGGGTACTCGATTAAGAATGTGAATGGCGGTTTTTAACGCCTCCATCCACAAACTTATCGGTAAAGTAGAGTAGCTTATCATGCTTCTTACCATATCCATTAAGGTACGGTTTCTTCTTTCAGCTACTCTGTTTTGCTGAGGCTCTCCTGGCATGGAATACTGGGCAACTATGCCATTTTCCTGTAGGAACTTTGCAAAAGGTTCCGGAACTTGGCCATACGGGGTATGTCGCCCATAGTACTCTCCACCACGATCTGATCTTACTAACTTAATCTTCTTATTGTGTTGATTTTCTACTTGACTTTAAATATCTTATACTTTTCTAAAGCTTTTGACCTTTCTCTTATTGGCTAAATATAGCCAAAACGTGAATAATCATCTCGTGAATGTTATAAATGAATCATAACCATCCACACTTTTAACAGGAAAAGTCCACTTGCGATGCAAAGAGGGAACAAAGAGTACATTTGATAGCCTAAGTACAAAACCATCTAATAATACTAAAGACAAGTCACCAATGGCTTCAACTTCGGCTTTTACTCCGTTTGCCACCTTAATTGTTCTTTCTCCTCTTTGCAGGGTTCTCCTCGTATGGAATCCCTATAAAGAATTGGCAACATGAATTGTTGCACCTGAGTCAATCCACCAAGTAGATTTTGCATAACTTATATACAAGGATTCATCTACAAATGTAATTAAATCCTCACCTTGCTTATTAAGGAACTTCAAGAAACCAACGCAATCCTTTTGCTGGTGGCCTCTCTTCTCACAGAACAAGCACTGATCAGCATCAAACCAGGGCTTCTTATTGTTTGTGTACTGTGGCTTGTTGTTAGCCTGAGCCCTGTTGTCATGCTGAGGTGGCTTTCCATGAGGGGCCTTTCCCTGAGCACTAGAGGAGGAGCTGCCATCTCACTTTGGTTTCCCTTGTGGTTTGGCATTCTTACTAAAGAATTTCTTCTTATTATCCCTCACAAAAAGAGTACAGTCTCCCCGTGATTCCTTAAGTCTCTCCTCCTCCTGCACACAATGACCAATGAGTTTATCTAAGTTCCATTCCTCAGGTACCATGTTGTAGTTCACCACAAAGGTCTCAAATTCCTTTGGCAGAGAGGAAAAGATTACATGAATGACAAATGGTTCTGGAAGTTCCATCGGCATTGATGCGAGCTTAGATGCCAAGGAATTTAATGTCAGTATGTGCTCTCTAACACCACCACCGTTGTATTTCTTAGTAATGAACTCTCTAATAAGCGTACTAGCTTAAGTCTTAGTAGTCCCATGAAACTGGTTCTTGACCTTCTCTAAAAACTCAGTGATGTGGTGCAATCAGGGAGTGAAGCCCTAATTGGCTCTGAGATAGTCGCCTTAGCCAATGTCAGACATTTCTTATTTGAATTGTCCCATTGCTTCTTTGCAAGGTCATAATTCATCCTTACTGTTGCATGGTCACGCTTGCGTGTCGCAAACGCTGCATCAGACTCATTTTCTTTATGCACCGGTTCTACTGGTTCAACAGGACACGGTTCGTCCTTAGCTAAGGCATTGTCTGTCATGACAAGGGCTAACTCATATTGCTGAAACCACAACTTATAGTTGGTCTCGTTCAGTGTCGGAATCAACGATACCCAGTTGGTGAATCCTGAAATTTAGATACATAAATGGTGAGATAACTTAATCAAAACAAATAGCTTAACACAAATTGCATGTATTAAAACAACGTTGGTACATACAATCCCATCCACATTAATTCTACATCACCGTTGGGCAGAAAATAGAAATAATACAGATTAACTTATGGACTAAGCACTTATAATATTGATATCATCAACATTGGTCATAAATAACAATATTATAAAATTTTCTAAATCCGAGAATTGCCACAATATTAAATTCTCCCGTTGGTTTGAATTTAATTAAGGAGCAATGAAATACTGAAAGCAGCGAAAAACGTGACTAAAATACACTAATAATGATCTCCAAAATGTGTCTAATATTATCTTAGAAAAATTTTACACGTTGGTGCAAAATTTAACCAAAATTTAAAGCTAAACTCATGAAAACTTATTCAAAATTATTTCGGGAAAAAGAAAAAACAATTTCTTAGCTAATTGGGCCTCTCTCGGCCAAAGTGGTCCAGCTTAAGGAAAACCGGCCCAAGAAAAAAACTGAAACGGCCCGTGGCCAAACTGAAGTCCAAGCGCCCTCAGGGGGCCTAATTGGGCTGGGCCCAACAGGCCCCTCCTTTTCTTTTTTTCTTTTTTTTTATTATTACTCGGTTTGCCTGATGAAAAATGAAAAACAATTCTGAGCGCTTAATAGGCCGGCGCGAACCATTCGGCCCACCGGCCGATGCGGCCCGCGGCGCGCGGTCGCCCGCCTGGGCCGACGCGGCCCGGCCAATCTCGGCCGCTGAATCTGATCGAACGGCCGGGCGCTTGAGACGGAGGAACAAAACCCCTCTTCCCGGCCGCCTCCCCAAACCCTAACCTCATTCCTCACTCTCTCCCCTCTCACTCCCAGCAGCAGCTCCACCGGAGCTGGCCACGACGGCCGGAGGAGAAGGTGGGCATGGCGCCGCCGCGGTCCCCCTCGCCGGAGAGCGCGCTCACCCAAGGCTGAGCGCGTCTCCGTCGAGCGGCCTCGCGGGCGGGGCCTTCAAGCCGAGACCCGAGGCGGAGGCCGCGCGACGGCGTGACCTCGCCGGCAGACGGGCTTCTTCCCGCGCGCCGACCAGGGAGGCGGCGGCGGTTCAGGCGAGAGCCGGGCTCCAGGTAGGAAGCCACAGCGCCGTCCCTTTCTCTGTTAGGGTTAGGGTTTCTTCTCCCTTTCCCCTCTGATCTGAGATCTGACTTAGTTAGGGTTCTTAGATTTGATCCCCTCCTTCTAATTTGCTGACTGATTTAGGGGTCTAAAGCCAAATTAATTAACCCAGATGCTAACCCCTGATTAGTTAGGCTGATACCATTGATAGATTAGGGAAAATTTAATTAGGATCACTAATCAGTGATTAGTCAGGTCAACACTAAAACAAGAGTAAGATGGCAGAATTGCGTAGCCCTATACATGATCTAGCAATACAGGAAGGTAAAATAGGTTAGGGTTAGAATTGGACCATCGGTCTTGGGTGGTGCAGACGTGGAGTCCGCCATGTCGCCGGCGTCGGTCTTGTCTCCGGCATCGGTGTACTGGCGTAGAGGCGCAGTGGAGGCGGTGAAGAAGATGCAGTGGCGCCGGGTCGTAGCGCGGTGGTGGTGGTGCTTCCCGTCACTGCCTGCGACCCTAGTAGATCGGGTTAGGGTATGAGTGTAGGAGGGAGTGGTGGCGGCGGTCAACTTCGTGATGCGTGCCCCGGCTCCCCTCCTCCTCTTTATATACCGCAGGGTGACGGGGGCCCGCCAGCCAATGAGCGGCTAGGGCTCCCCGATCAGGAGCGGATCGTTCCGCATGACCGTTGGGTCATGCGGTAGGGAAGAGGTCAAACTCTAACAATACACACTAAGAGTTTAACATCTCCAGCTGAAAACAGAGTAGACAGATTATCAAAACTCAAGCAGAGCAACAAACGGACCAATCTAAGAATATCTGTAGAAGGAAACCCACAAATTAAAGCACGTAGACAACAATTTTTTTATTGGAATACATTGAGTTGCTCCAGATTGGGAACATTATCATATCAGGAAGAACGTCGCTGAAGGACCTTGAGGACAGGTTTACCTTGATGCTGGACAAGTTGCGGCTGCAAGTCTTGTTTGACTGCGTCACTGCAAGAGCCCTTAAGCCACACTTCCTTGAGTGATCGAATCCCTTGCAGCCCAGAAAGTTGCAAAGAGGAACCAGTACAGCACATCAATAGCTCCTATGTTTCCCATAGTTGCCTGTAAGTTGGTGTTGCAAACAATTTCGAGGACGTCAAGTTCTAACCCAGCGTACTCGCGCTCATCATTAATGCCTATACGGAGTTCACCATCTTGAATTGGCTTGATACAGAGACGTTTCGTGGACCCATTGGTACGATGTATTAAATGATCCAGAATGACCTCCATGTCATTTTGTTCTTGTAAGGTTACCTCAAGGTCCAATTTGTCGACGTCAGCAAACTCCTTGATCCAGCTGCTTTGGAGTATGCGTACATGCCCTTGCAGCTTAAGGCATTCATCCAGGGTCTACATGCCCTTGCAGCTTAAGGCATTCATCCAGGGTCTTTGGCGGCCGAGCTATAGTGCCATCCAGAGAAGGGAACAGACCGTCCCTGTTCTTATCAAGTCACACTGACAAATACTCCAGATGGTTGAGGCCCACGATGGCAGAAAAGTACTGACGGATGTTGTCCAGGTTTATGCCACACACAGAAAGCACGCACAGTTGTGTAAGCTTATGGAGCTCCTTTAGAATGAATGACTTATTTCCATGTCCAACATTAGCAACCCCAAAATTTCCCAAGGTTGTCAGCTTCCCAATCCCTTTTGGAACCTCAACACCGTCATTAGTATTATCAAGTCTACTCTGCCTCCGACAACCCAGTTTTGACAGCCAACTAGGTACCAAAGCATCAAGCCTGCTCCGGAATCGGATCGGCTGACTTCGGTGTGAGCGACGTATGGCTGCAGTTGGCCAAATCAGTCCGTCCATTCACATCCGACGGCTTGACTCTCCAAGCTTCCATCTAGCAGGCCT